>CAWUFW010007814.1:0-600000 GCA_963921515.1 Calotriton arnoldi | reverse complement strand
TCTTTTTTTTTAAATAATGGTAAAGAAGCTATCTTCCAGTGGAAGGACAAATGTAAGAGGAGGAAAGCAAACTATGGGATAAGAAGCAAGCATATGAGTGAGTCAGCCACTGGGGATTGATAATAGATAGCTGGGCTATAAGCTCAGTGTGCATTTTTTGCTACTGTCCTCAAGAGGCTTTTGCCGCCAGACAACTAAAAGTTGTCTGATAGGTGAGGCAAAAAAATGGCCTCCGCAGTGTTATGCGAATATAAACTGAAATGACAACAAGCCTTGGCAAACCAAAAGGTTGGGTAAGCCTTTCAAAGGCGGGAGCTTGTGACATTCACAGTGCTTATTTTAATTTCATAAAATAAATGCTCCAGTTGGGCCAGGCAATCTGTGTTTTTAAAGCGACAGCCTAGAAGCGCTGAAAGTAGCACACCCCACTACCGGCATTCTACCGTAGTGGAGCTACCGTTCGCAATGCATGAAGATTGCGCAGCAGGTTGCGTGCGTACAGCACATCTTTGACCTGCAGGTGACAAGTTCGAATCTAGAAACCACCAGTTTGGCTTTGACCCTTCAAGGAGGGGGTAACATGAACACCGTTGAGTTATACTATGTCTACTGTTCATGAAGCAGTAGGCAACAGCATTTGTCAGTACTCTCAATAAATTACATAACATTATGATGGAGTGCTGGCTTGATACAAGAGGAAGGCGGTTGGTGCCAACCTGATGCCATCTCCGGCTCTGTCACACCTGCAAAGAAA
Organism: Calotriton arnoldi; assembly: GCA_963921515.1. NCBI lineage: Eukaryota > Metazoa > Chordata > Amphibia > Caudata > Salamandridae > Calotriton > Calotriton arnoldi. The sequence continues at coordinate 599,246 of CAWUFW010007814.1, read as the reverse complement.
CCAGAGGAAGTGCCAAGCTCCAAGAATAACAGCTGCAGCATAATTAATAAAACAATTAGTTCTTTCCTGCCTTATTTTTCCATTCCCCAGGGTAGCAGGAGCTGCAAGTTGAGCCAGTCTGTTGGTGCACCCTCTCTGGCACCCAGCGCCGTGTGCCAGGATGCCTCCCCCCTCGGGGGTTTCAGAATAAAATCGAGCCCTGTGTGTAGGAGCCCTGGGGGCACCGGCAGGTTTTGACTGGCCAATTACTGTAAACAATTGTTGCCAAGAAGAGCAAGAAGCCAATGATATCTGTCACTATTTGCCGACTGATGCTCGGCGGGACTAACGGGCCTCCTGTGAAATCCGGACCGGAACACAAGCAACCCAGGACCGGTTTCACCCTAGTTGGGGCTCATCAGCCAGCCCTAGCTTGGTTCAGGGAGGAGTTGGCCTGGCAGGTTGGGCTGGACTGTTCGCATTGGAGCAGGGTTGAGACTGATTTGCATATGGCTGGATCCAAACTGAGGTGGCATGGTGTGCAAAATAATCATAGATTGGCATGCCGCCTGAGTGATTATTAGTGACTGATTAATTCAAGCATTCCAAACAACATTTTTTGTATCCTACAGTGTGTCGCCCTAAGTGGGATAGGTATGCCCAGATGTGTGTCCCATGTACATTGTGCCACTGGAATTGAGCTATACCTGGCTGATGAGCCCTAGTAAGGGCAAAACGGTCCTGAGTTGCTTGTGTTTCAGTTCAGGGAGGACTTCGCTGCTTTATCCAGGGCTTTTAAGCTAGAAATAATTGTTGCCAAGTGTCTTAGCCTCATCAGTTTAAAAGGAACCCAACCAAAACTACAAAACCCAGAATGCATAAAATTGTGACCAGAAATTCTGGGATTGGAAGCCATGTCTGATGAGATGTAGCCGCCTAGTCCCACTCCTTTCCACACGTGTTATGTTAATAAAGACTTATTCAGCACACGTTCACCTTGCAGTTTCTTGGCGCTATTAGTAACAATAAGAAGACCAAGCTGAGTACTACTTTGCATGTTATGGTTAATGGTAAGTTTGCCTGAATAACCAGCTTTTGAGTTCTTTCCTGAACCTCATAAAATCATTCAGAAGGCGTAGGGCCTGGACAGAGATTTCCGCATTATAGAAGCATGTATAGAGTACCTAACGCCACCCATCCTTTGCCTGTTAAACTTGGCAGTAGTCAGTAAGTTGGCTAAGGAAGAACGGCAATTCTGACTAAGGATGCATTTCTTAAATCTGGTTTATAAAAATTAGGGGCCCGTGCCAAAAGGGCTTTGAAGGTAATGCAGCAGACTTTAAATATGATCCTTTTTTCCAGCGGGAGCCAATGAAGGACCCTAAATATGGGAGTCATTTGACAATTCCTGGGTTGATTAAAGATCAGTCTGGCTGCCTGATTTTTAGGCAGACCAAGAAATAATGAATTGGCGTAGTCAAGCCGGGAGGTTATTAGAGCTGTGACCACCATAATTAGGGCATCTTGAGTAAGAAACCTGAATATCTTTGTATTGTTCTTGAGTGTAAAGAAACAAGTTGAGATCACTGATCCGATCTCGGATTTCAAAGAAAGCTTACCATGTATGATAACACCCCGGCTTTTGGCAGATTTTTTTTTGGGGTGGAGGGGGACCCCAATCTCTAAAGGCCAGGCAGAAGGATTACATACGTCTGTTCTATTATTCAGAAGGACAATTTGTGTATTTTCAGCATTGAGTTTTTAAAAGTTGCTACCCATCCAGGCCCAAATAAAGCGATTGGTGGATTGAAAATTTCTCTGAGAGGCAAGAGAGCCATCAAGTCTGAAGAGATGCAGAGAATCGTGGGCATAGTTCTAAATTCTGCAGTTCAGATCATCCAGAGCCTGGATGAGGGGTCTGATGTAGATTTTAAATAGATGCGGTGATAGCAAGGAGCCCTTGCTCGATTGTTGATTTGTTAGATCAACTCCCCTTCATTACCAGCAGACGGGGCCGATAGTTTGTGCTGGCAGCAATGATTATATCCCAGGTTGACCTCAACAACAAAATACCCTATACATTTTGCTGTTCCTTCTGTAATCACTGCAGGATGGACAGTGCAGATGAAGTGAAGCTAGTCCTTCGTAGTTTTTGACATAACAAGAATGTTGTTGGGTTAATGCAGAAGGGAGAACACATCCTATATTCTCACATTTGATTAAGTCTGGGCGGTGAACTCCGCTCCGCTTGCGGAGTTTGCTGAGTTTTCCGCAGTCCGCGTTACGCGGAGCTCGCGGAGTTCCGAAAAACTCTGCTTCGCGTAGCGGAGTTTTTTTCCTCGCTCGCGTTAGTCAACGTCAAGTTGGCAAGCGAGGAAAATCCACCTCCCGGCGAGATTTTTCCTAGTTCGCGATCGTCAACAACAAGTTGGCGATCGCTAGCTTGGAAAATCAACCTCCCGGCGAGATTTCTCAACGCGGGCGGTCAAATTTCTCATTGCGAGTGGTCGTGTATGCTTGCGACCGCTCGCGTTGAGAAAGCTGCCGCTCGAGTAAAAATCTACTCGAGCAGCAGAAAGGAAGCAGCGCCCGCTTGCACTGTGCATGGTGGCGTTCGCGATGATTACACAGTGCGGACAAGCACCTGGCACTGAAAATCACTGCGAGCGGCATTTATCTAACGCACGCCGCTGCTCGCGGAGCTCTGCGTAGCGCAGCAGAGTTTGTTTTGCACTTCACGGAGTTCCACGTAGCGGAACTCCGCCCAGGCTTACATTTCATCCCCTCTGGAACTCCAGATTATCCGGGGCTTTTCTATTGGTGGATGGATATATCTCAGATTGCCCAAAGAGTTGCCTCCTTTCTCAGGAAGAAAAATGCTGCTGGCCACTTGTTTATGTTGTCTATTTTGGAATGACCAAAAGAAGGTGGGTGAAAAAATTTGTGTAAAATTCTCCTTCGTAAAATGGCAATAATTTCTCTGTTTGCTTTAATAATCCGTTGAAACGACTCTCAAATACTTTTTAATGTTATCTTCATACTGTGCTGTTTAGGTTTATATTTCAAAGGGAATAAATACGAGATTTCACTGCTTTTCCCATTTTTTTTTACTGGCATGGATATTAAAATGCAGACCAGGTGCATAAAAATACCAGCCAGGTGGCTGCCCTGTTCCCCAAGCACTGCTTGTTCCATTTTGCTTCAGAAGCAGGCCTCTTGAAAGCACACGGAGCTGAGGACTGGGCAGTATGTGTTGTGCTCTTTGCTTTTCTGATGGTGAAAGGAATACAGGAGCTCGCGTTTCCAGTGTCGCGTCAGAGGACGTTGTTGGCTGTCTGGGTGAGCTAGGCCTAGAATAACTGGCTTTCCTACTTCCGGGCCAATTCATTTGCCAGTCTAGACATCTTGATGTTTTCTGGCGGCTGTACCGTCACTTCATGCATATAACACACGCACACACACTACCAACCCCCAGTTTCATAAGCAAATCGCTCTAATAAAAATTATGTAAAAACAGAGATGTAGTGGTTTTCTTTAAATAGTCCCTGTACCTACCAGGAGCTTTAACTTTACACCATGGTGGAAATCTGCATCTCTCAGGGAGATTCCCGAGACCATGTTTCACAATGAGAAAAATAAATCCCTTCCTCTGATGGCTAATTTTGCAGTTTTGAGGTCTCGCCTGCAGACGAGACACCTTTTAGCTGTCTGTTGTCGAAAACCTATTGTGAACAGTACCAACACTTAGAGTGGGCTTTGGGTCAGCCCATTTCTTGTCGTCTCATTTGCTTGCTTCCTATTCAATGACTTTCCTCTTCCTTTCTTTGCTCCTCCCTTTCAGCATGGCCCCTCTGCCATCCTTTTGATTGGATGACTTGTATCTTATGCAGGGCTGCACATTAGGGCACTAACAACTTTTTTCTTTTACTTTCAACACTCCATGGGAGTGCATGTGTTTCCTTGCTCTCTTCCTCCTGTACTGCTTCCCCGCTACAGTCCTCGCCCCTTGCGGTCTCTGTGGGCCTTCACGCCCACCCCCAAAAAAAATGTGTCTGTTGCTTCTCCTGTTCCACTTTGCTTTTTTTTTGCTTTTGCCCCCTCCGTCCACACATCTTTGTTTCCCCACACCCCTCCTTGTCCTCGTTGCCCGTGCTTGCTCAACCATTGGTCCACCACCGCTTCCCATTGCAGTCTTTATTAATATATAAATATATATATATATTTTTCAAATTCTCATTTGGGAGGCTTGGCAGACTGCTACTTTGTAAAGAAGTCATTTTCTCACACTTTCTTTTATTTTAGCTTTCCAAACATGGGCATAACTAATGTGGGTGCTTAGAGTCATGATGACGCATACATGCTGATGTGTGGCGACGTATGCACGTGTGTCATCACGACGGGGCTGCTTAGCGTCATGAAACTCGTGCGCCTATTTATCATTGTGTTTTTTTGCTGATGCTGTTCAACACCAGCAATAACCATTTTTTCTTTTTTTTCCCCCAATGCTGAAGAGCATCCGCAAAAAGCATTGGCATTTTGCCAAGCCTTGGTAATAGCGTACTTTATACTGAAGGTAGCCGCATTCCAAGTGCTGCCATTTTGTACGGTGTGGCAGAGGAGGGACAGAGAGTTAAGGGGTTTGCCCCCTTAACCATACAGTGAAGCTGTGATCACAACTAATCATTTTAATAAGCCAACAATTAATTCGCTAGGCTGCATCTCTTGTTGCAGGTGTGTTACCTGCACTCCAGTGGTTCTGTGACACTGTGGACTACAGCTTGCACCCCAGAGCCCCGTGACGCCTTAGACAACCAACCCACACCAGGGAAGCTCTGAGACACCATGGGCGTCCAGCCCACACTTTAGCTGATCTTTGACACGGAGGGTACCCAGCCTGGACCTCAGTGGCTCTGTGGCACCATGGGCGTCCATCCTGCACCTAAGCGTCTGACCCTGTAGGCATCCAGGCTGCACACTCAGCAGCGCTGTGACACTGCGAGCATGCAGCTTGTACTACAGCAGCGCTGTGGAACTGTGGGTATTCATTCTGCACCTCAGCAGCGCAGTCATACCATGGGTATCTACCCGCCGCCCTTGCACCTCCTTGGCACTTTAGGCAGGCCACCCTGCACCTCGGCGGCGTGGTCATACGATGGTTATCCACCGTGGCCACAGCAGTGCTGTGACACTGTGGGCATTCATCCTGCACCTCAGCGGTGCGGCCATACCATGGGTATCCTCCATGCGCCACAGCAGCTCTGTGGCACCATGGGTATCCATCCAGCGCCCTTGCACCGCCTTGGCACATTGGGAAGGCCACCATGCACCTCGGCGGCGTTGTCATACCATGGGTTTCCAGCCCGCGCCACAGCAGCTCTGTGGGTATTCCTCCTGCGCCCTTGCACCTCCTTGCCACATTGGGCAGGCCACCATGCACCTTGGCGGCATGGTCATACCATGGGCATCCACCCTAGGCCACCACGGGTATCCATCCGGCGCTCTTGCACCTCCTTGGCACATTGGGCAGGCCACCATGCACCTCGGCGGCGTGGTCATACCATGGGTATCCACCAGGCCCGGTTCTAGCGGGTGGGCCAGGCCCACCCAAACATGAACCTTGGCCCTCGCAGTGACGTCAGGAAGGCCAACAGAAAATGGCCACTGCAATTTAAAACGTTCCTCTGAACGTTATTTTTCTTATTTTTCTTGGAGTCGCATGATTGGGCCTGGGCTCTTTCTCACAGGCACCCCCAATCACGCATCTCCTTTTAGCAAGGTGGGTTGTGTCCCCGCCCACTCGTACAGGGGCATGGCGAAGGGGAGAAATCCTCTTTGGCACCGGGTAATCTGTGCATACTGTCCTGCTGCGTGGATATATCCTTCTTTTCAGCGCTGCTGGAGAAAAGGAGTTTGTTGATCCTGATTCACCTTTCCTGATTCACCTTTCCTGACCCCTTCAGCTGTTTATCAGATCCGGCTGGGACACAGGGTCGAACGGAGCAGGTAAGAGAATGTGTGGCTATTGTTCCGTTTTTTAAAATCTGCAAAGGTCCAGCTAGATACATACTTTGTGTATGCTTCCAGGATGTGTGTATATTAGTTAATATTTTAAAAATCTGTGAGGGCCTAGCAAGACACATACTTCGTGTATGCTGTGTATATTTAATTTATATCGTTATCATGACGGATGCAAGACACAACTACTAAAATGTCCAGATAACTCTGGTGATTAATGATCCTGCTGGAGAGCAATATTTTGTCTGTTCGTAATTTTTAATTGCAGATAAACTGTATTTTATGTGGATAGCTCAGTGAGTTACTTGCAGTACAGAAGTTACACTCCTAAAATAGGACAGTGACCTATGAACTGACATCAAAGAGCTGCATACAAACCTGAATGGTATAATTCAAACTTATTTTTTGTGTTGCAATATAGTTAGAATTTCCCCAGTCTTTCATTACTCTAATGTTGCTATAAAGAGTTTGTTTTGGCAGATATACATTTTAATCAGTAAAGCCAACCCCGCAACCACTGGGGTATGCTTTAAATCCTGCGTTTGTGCTTCTCCAGACCAAACCCTCTTAAAACATACTGCCCACCAGTATGGATGACATGTGATTCCTACACCTTGTAATCCTCATTGGCTTATGTGACATTCCCTATAAGCTGATTTACATACTTGTATGATTCATTGTCTCTGCATAATGTGTGCATGGTGTAAAGTGCTGTGACACCCTACACTATGAGTAGCGCTATACAACAAATGCAATCGAATATGAGAGATGAAGGACACTGTTGGAGGGTGGCAATTAGGAAATCCGAGGTGGAGGTCAATCGGGGGAGAGGATATGGAGCGATGAGGGGCACTGTTGGAGGGTGGCAGTGAGGGAGTCTGTGGAGGAGGTGTTGGGGAGAGGATGTGGTCCGTCGGCTAGACTGCCGACTTTGGTGCAGGAAACCAAGGTTCGAGCCTCGGGGTCGCGTCCACATCCTGTGATTCTGGGCAAATCACTTAATCTCCCCATGCCTACCAAAACAAGAAGAAAAAAAAAAAATGAATGTGTCCTTGTGTAACGTACCCAGTGCTCATGTAAAGCGCTCCAATACCTTCGGGTCGAGTTCGCACTATATAAATCTGCAAAAAACAAAATGAGGGGGAGAGGCTATGGAGCGATGAGGGGCACTGGTGGAGGGTGGCAATTAGGGAATCCGAGGAGGAGGTCAATAGGGGAGAGGCTATGGAGCGATGAGGGGCACTGGTGGAGGGTGGCAATTAGGGAATCCGAGGAGGAGGTCATGGGGGGGGGGGGAGGTGGGAGATACGGAGAGATGAGGGCACTGGTGGAGGGTGGTAGTGAGGAGTCTGAGGAGGAGGTCATGAGGGGAGGGGCTTTGGAGCGATGAGGGGCACTGGTGGAGGGTGGCAATGAGGGAATCCAAGAAGGTCATTGGGGGAGGGGCTACGGAGGGATGAGGGGCACTGTTGGAGGGTGGCAATGAGGGAATCCGAGGAGGAGGTCAATAGGGGGAGAGGCTATGGAGCGATGAGGGGCACTGGTGGAGGGTGGCAATGAGGGAATCCGAGGAGGAGGTCATGGGGGGAGGGGCTTTGGAGCGATGAGGGGCACTGGTGGAGGGTGGCAATTAGGGAATCCGAGGAGGAGGTCAATAGGGGGAAAGGCTATGGAGCGATGAAGGGCACTGTTGGAGGGTGGCAGTGAGGGAATCCGAGGAGGTCGTCATGGGGGGAGGGTGGGAGATACGGAGAGATGAGGGGCACTTGTGGAGGGTGGTAGTGAGGGAGTCTGAGGAGGAGGTCATGAGGGGGAGGGGCTTTGGAGAGATGAGGGGCACTGGTGGAGGGTGGCAATTAGGGAATCCGAGAAGGTCATTGGGGGAGGGGCTTCGGAGGGATGAGGGGCACTGGTGGAGGGTGGCAATGAGGGAATCCGAGGAGGAGGTCAATAGGGGGAGAGGCTATGGAGAGATGAGGGGCACTGGTGGAGGGTGGCAATGAGGGAATCCGAGGAGGAGGTCAATAGGGGGAGAGGCTATGGAGAGATGAGGGGCACTGGTGGAGGGTGGCAATTAGGGAATCTGAGGTGGAGGTCATGAGGAGGAGGGCCTTTGGAGAGAGGAGGGGCGCTGTTGGAGGGTGGTAGTGAGGGAATCCGAGGAGGAGGCCATGGGGGGAGGGGCTATGGAGAGATGAGGGGCACTGATTGGAGGGTGGTAGTGAGGGAATCCGAGGAGGAGGACATGAGGGGGAGGGGCTTTGAAGAGATGAAGCAAAACACACAAGATGATGGACGGAATGCTGCACATTGGCAAACATTCACCCCCCGTCACAGATCTGGGTTTAATCCATCGTTATTTTGCTTCACCACGCCACCCCAGTTCAGACATAGCCATATGCAAATCAGTCTTGACCCTGTGCCTCATGGGAACAGTCCAGACCGAACTGCCAAGCCATGTCTTCCCTGGACCGGAATCAAGCATCCTAGGACCGGTTTCAGGCTATCAGCCATCATCAGCCAGGATAGCTTGACTCCAGTGGCGTAGTGAGCACGGGACCCACGTCTGGGCATACCCTTCCCACTTAGGGCGAATTGTAAAACACACAAGATGATGGACGGAATGCTGCACATTGGCAAACATTCACCCCCAGTCACAGATCTGGGTTTAATCCATCATTATTTTGCTTCACCACGCCACCCCAGTTCAGACATAGCCATATGCAAATCAGTCTTGACCCTGTGCCTCATGGGAACAGTCCAGACCGAACTGCCAAGCCATGTCTTCCCTGGACCGGAATCAAGCATCCTAGGACCGGTTTCAGGCTATCAGCCTTCATCAGCCAGGATAGCTTGACTCCAGTGGCGTAGTGAGCACGGGACCCACGTCTGGGCATACCCTTCCCACTTAGGGCACTGTACTGGGGTGAATGTATGACATTGTTCTGCATTCTGTCCATCAACTGTTGTTTTTGCATTTGTCACCCCGAGTGGGACGGGTATGCCCAGGCGTGGGTCCCGTGCTCTCCATGCCACTGGAATCAAGCTATCCTGGCTGAAGAGGGGTGAAACCCCGAAACCGGTCCTAGGATGCTTGTTTCCAGTCCAGGGAGGACCTGGCTTGGCAGTTCGGGCTGGACTGTTCCCATGAGGCACAGGGTCAAGACTGATTTGCATATGGCTGGGTTCAAACTGGAATGGCATGGTGAGCAAAAACGATGGATTTAGGCCCAGATCTCTGTACTGGGGTGAATGTATGACATTGTTCTGCATTCTGTCCATCAACTGTTGTTTTTGCATTTGAAGAGATGAAGGGCACTGTTGGAGGGTGGCAGTGAGGGAATCCGAGGAGGAGGTCATGGGGGGAGGGTGGGAGATACGGAGAGATGAGGGACACTGGTGGAGGGTGGCAATTGGGGAATCCGAGGAGGAGGTCATGGGGGGGAGGGGCTTTGGAGCGATGAGGGGCACTGGTGGAGGGTGGCAATTAGGGAATCCGAGGAGGTCAATAGGGGGAGAGGCTATGGAGCGATGAGGGGCACTGGTGGAGGGTGGCAATTAGGGAATCCGAGAAGGAGGTAATTGGGGGAGAGGCTATGGAGCGATGAGGGGCACTGGTGGAGGGTGGCAATTAGGGAATCCGAGAAGGCGGTCATTGGGGGAGAGGCTATGGAGCGATGAGGGGCACTGGTGGAGTGTGACAATTAGGGAATCTGAGGAGGAGGTCATGGGGGGAGGGTGGGAGATATGGAGAGGTGAGGGGCACTGGTGGAGGGTGGAGGGTGGTAGTGAGGAGTCTGAGGAGGAGGTCATGAGGGGGAAGGGCTATGGAGAGATTGTGAGGGGCACTGTTGGAGGGTGGAAGTGAGGGCATCCAAGGAGGAGGTCATGAGGGGGAGGGGCTTTGAGGCGATGAGGGGCACTGTTGGAGGGTGGCAGTGAGGGAATCCGAGAAGGTCATTGGGGGAGGGGCTACGGAGGGATGAGGGGCACTGGTGGAGGGTGGCAATGAGGGAATCCGAGGAGGAGGTCAATTGGGAGAGAGGCTATGGAGCGATGAGGGGCACTGGTGGAGGGTGGCAATGAGGGAATCCAACGAGGAGGTCATGAGGAGGAGGGCCTTTGGAGAGAGGAGGGGCGCTGTTGGAGGGTGGTAGTGAGGGAATCCAAGGACGAGGTCATGAGGGGAGGGGCTTTGGAGAGATGAAGGGCACTGTTGGAGGGTGGCAGTGAGGGAATCCGAGGAGGAGGTCATGGGGGGAGGGTGGGAGATACGGAGAGATATGGGGCACTTGTGGAGGGTGGTAGTGAGGGAGTCTGAGGAGGGAGGAGGTCATGAGGGGGAGGGGCTACGGAGAGATGGAGTGCACTGTTGGAGGGTGGTAGTAAAGGTATCTACAGAGAAAGAGGTCAGTGGTGGGGCGCCAATAAATAACTCTCCACATGCTCTGTATATACACAGAAGCAATCCTTGTATCATAGTGACTGTTTGCAAGTAGATACGATGTAATCTATGGCTTGTAGACTACCTCCAGAAGCGACAAATTGGGCCGGTAGTGGCCCACCCGAATCCACCCTTGGCCCACCCAAATAAAAATTCCTGGAGCCGGGCCTGGTATCCACCCTAGGCCACCATGGGTATCCATCCGGCACCGTTACACCTCCTTAGCCCATTGGGCAGGCCAGCCTGCGCCCGAGTGGTTCAGTGATGGCGGGTCACTTCCGCCTTGCATTCCAGACATTCTGTATTAATGTGGGCTTCCCGCCCGCGTCCCACTGGTGGGAGCCACATGTACGCATTACACTGGCTCTCCTGGCCCGGGCCTGCTGGAGAATCCCCAGCTCTCGGCTTGTCCTTCCGAGACAGGGCTAAGGTTTTGCCTGTCCTCAGCGTGAGGCGGCTCCGCCGGTCGCTGCCAGCTCTCCGCCATGGCCTCCAGGCCATCTCCCTCCTTCCTATGAAAACAAACATACGGTAATGCTCTTCCTCATAATTCATCTTCTGGGGCAGATGGGTCGGCCGCCTGCGGGGCCGCCCACGTCATAAGCCGCGCAGTCGATATGAAAATATTTTGTTGACTGTAATGAAAGCAGATGGGAGTAGCGCGTGCAGGGCCAGTCTGCCGCTGCTCATGGCGCCTTCTCTAATAAGTGTCAAGAAATGGCGCATGGCCGGGCCCGGAGCCTGCTTTAAGGGGACATTTCTACCAACGGACAGGGCCGTTCCCTGTGGCCCTCAAAGTACCTCATCACGAGGGCGAGGTTGATGAACCTTCCCAGAACTCGGCATCTGGCTGGAGTGGACGTGTTTTCAGGGTTTTGAGGGCGCATTGCAAATGAATTTTGGATAATCTCGGAAGTCTGAAACCAAAATATGTCGAGATTTGTTGTCACGTTAGGTATTTTCCCGATCTGTGTATCAGCAGGGTGAGGGCACTCGTATAGTTTTCATACCTCTGGGATTTCTGAAGAACATGGACCCGTATGCGAGGTGTTGTGTGCCGGAGGGCAAGGCGCTGAGACGTGCTTTTAAGGGCCCGGCATGAGGTATGGCGAGACCCAATCGGTGAGGATGGAGCAGACCTAACCAGGAGGTGGTGTCGTTGTTGACAGTGGGGATAATTTGCGCGGCTGGGTGTAACGGGGTAATTGTTAATCTGTACTCAGAAGTGTTTCATTCCTTGCAGTTGGCCGCAACACTTGACCGAGGAGGTCTGTGTTTGTGTTCGTCCTCAATATTACGTGGTCTTAGATCTCTTTGAGAGGGTCCAAACGACACCTTCTCATTGTCACAATGTGTGGGTCGCATACACTGACAGATCCAGGAAGGCGCTGGGACCTTTGTCCTCGTTTTGTGTACTGAGATGTGCTGTTTGTGGGTGATTTGTATCTGTTTGACTGTTTCACCTCTGCCATTCTTGTGAATATTTCAATTGACCAGTTACAAACAGTTCCTACTGCGTTCGTGTGTAGTATATAGTTTTTGGGACGTGTATCTCCTCCACTGGCCACTCAATCTCGCCTCTCCTCAGCGCCAGAGGCCTCCTCCACTGACCTCTCAGCCTGGCCCTCCCTCTGCGCCAGAGACCTCCTCTACTGACCCCTCAGCCTGGCGCTGCCACTCCTCTGCGCCAGAGGCCTCCTCCACTGACCCCTCAGCCTGGCCCTCCCTCTGCGCCAGAGACCTCCTCCACTGACCACTCAGCCTGGCCCAGGCATCTCTTCTGTGCCAGAGGCCTCCTCCACTGACCTCTCAGCCTGGCCCTCCCTCTGCGCCAGAGACCTCCTCCACTGACACCTCAGCCTGGCCTCGCCACTCGTCTGCGCCAGATGCCTCCTCCACTGACCACTCAGCCTGGGCGCTGCCTGTCCTCTGTGCCACAGGCCTCCTACACTGAGCACTCAGCCTGGCCCTGCCTCTGCGCCAGAGGCCTCCTGCAGCGACTCCCCAGTCTACCCCCCCCTCGCCTCTGCGCCAGAGGCCTCCTCCACTGACCGCTCACCCTGCCCCCGCCTCTCCTCTGCGCCAGAGGCCTCCTCCACTGACCCCCTCAGCCTGACCCAACGCTTCTCTGCGCTAGAGGCCTCCTCCACTAACACCTCAGCCTGCCCCTCCTCTGCGCCAGAGATCTGCACCACTGACGGCTCAGCCTGGCGCTGCCTCTCCTCTGCGCCAGAGGCCTCCTCCACTGACACCTCAGCCTGACCCTCCTCTGCGCCAGAGGCCTCCTGCACTGACCACTCAGCCTGGCCTCGCCTCGCCTCGCCTCTCCTCTGCGCCAGAGATCTGCTCCACTGACGGCTCAGCCTGGCGCTGCCTCTCCTCCGACTCCTCTGCGCCAGAGGCCTTCTGCGCCGACAGCTCAGCCTGGCCCTGCCCGTGAATCTGTGCCTGCTCGGGTTACAGCTGAGCTCACCCTCTTCTAATGTGTTAACATTCCCTGGACATTTGTTCTGTTGGTAGACACTTTGTAGTGCTCAGTATTAAACGGCAGCGGGTGAGGGAGGGCGGGGTGCGAGAAGGATGTCTGCCTTGGTGAACAGTGCTCCAGGGCAGGAACCGAGAGTGTGCACAAGTCCTCCCTAACTGGCCCCATCAGTATCACGTGATACACCATTACACTTCCAAAGCAGCTCAGTGGGTTGAACCTCTACTGGGGCGATCTGTTTCTAACATGTAGATCACTAGTTCAAAACTTGCAGGGAGGACAGGGCAGGTCATTCTTCTAAGGTGGTTGAGACTAATAGACTTCACTCGGTGTATAATCTGGTATATTGAACAGTAAACTTTTAAATGGTAAGGATTTCTTAAGAGTTTAAATGTTTAAAAACTTCCCATTAGGGCACCTGTTATTTGTAACTCTGAAATAGTGATGTATTGCATCAAGCGCTACGTGCAAGCACAGGTGGCTCATAGCGCCACAGCACGTGCTGCGAGTGGGAGCCGCGGCCAGGGCGGGCTCCCCCTACTGGACAGATGCCGTGGGCACAGCCTGGGCAGAGATGAAAGCGGGTCTGGCCTGCAGCTGCCACACGCGGCCCTGTTGTACCGCCGCGACGAGTGACTTCACTATTCGGGGAAGGCCTCGCGGGTTTCATTTCTCGGAGCTGGCCCCCGTGACAGAATAATCTCGCCCGAGCTGTCGGATCCCATGTCGGTGTGTGGCGTGGGCCTCTGCGCCGGTGAACAGGTGACGTCCTTTGTCGGCAGGCCAGGCCGTGCTGTGGGAGCCTAGATGAGGCCTCTCTGGTTACAGCGCACAGCTGGTGCCACCGCTTGATTCCTTAAAGGAGAACTTTCTGTTTCTCTAGGCCGCTGCTCCCATGCTTGAAAGGTAACATATCCAGGGGAGGGCGTGACAGTACACCTAGAGAGGTCTCTTTAGGTCTTGGGTACTGCTTCCGCTCATTAAAGGGGCGTCCAGTGAAGGATGCTGCAGTACATCCAGAGAGGTCTCTGTAGGTCTTGGGTACCGCTTCTGCACAATAAATGGACCATCCAGTCATGGGTGCCACCGCACCCCTAGAGAACCTTGTATTTCTCTTGGCCACGCTCACACCCTTTACAGGGGCCATCCAGTCATGGGTGCCACCGCACCCCTAGAGAACCTTGTATTTTCTAGACCACGCTCCCGCCCTTTACAGGGGCCATCCAGCAAAGGGTACCACCGGTACCTCTAGAGAACCTTCTATTTCTCTAGGCCACTGCTCACAACCTTTAATTAAAGGCGCCTTCCAGTGAAGGATGCCGCAGAACATCTAGAGAAATTTCTATTGCTCTTGCCCACTGCTCTCACACATCAAAGGAGTCTTCCATGTTCCAGACTCTTTCTAGACATCAAACAAAAGGACATCCTGGAGTCATTTTAGGGGTGGGGATTGTTGGCTTTGAAGGATGGACAAAGAGAATGGAATGCTTGCCTTTCACTGGATGGCTCCTTTAAAAGTATCCCTATGTTGCTTGTGCTTCACTATAGCCCCCTTCCTGGAACTCTAGTGGTGGTACCTCTGTCATGGTAGCTGCTATTAGTTTGATCAGGAGAGAGCTCACAGGTTCGGTACGGTGTGTGTGTAGGTAGCCCAGGAGGAATCCAGCTGATCCTATGTTTCATTATGTGGCCCCACAGCGCCACCTCCTGGACAAACTGGCCCAGGAACCCTAAATTCTTTATATATTAAAATAAACAGAGCTGGTTGAGGTCCAGGCTTAGGCCTTTATTCAACGCAATCGGGGTGTGCCGCAGTGGGTGGTTGGGGGGGTTCATCCCTCCATCTTGTGAGCTACTTGATGTCATCAGTCATGCACCAATGCACGTCTAGGTCATCCGGACAGCTGGGTCACGCTGTTTCGGGGAACTACTCACCACAACTCTTACTAGCCCTCTGACGCGCAATCAAAAAGGTGTAAGTTCTTGCATCCCCTGATCAGGCCTAGGGCACCTGTACTCCATGAGTGGATTGACCTGGTGTCCAGATCACCTAAGCCAAGGATGAAGGCCAACTGATGAATTCAGGGAGCGGCAGACCCTTGCCATGTAGTGTGTTGTCCATTGAATTCAGGGAGCGGCAGACCCTCGTCATGTAGTGTGTGGTCCAGGAAGTAAAGGAGCGGAAGACCCTCGTCTTGTAGTGTGTGGTCCATGAATTAAAGGAGCGGCAGACCCTCGTAATGTAGTGTGTGGTCCATGAATTCAAGGAGCGGCAGACCCTCGTCATGTAGTGTGTGGTCCAGGAAGTAAAGGAGCGGAAGACCCTCGTCTTGTAGTGTGTGGTCCATGAATTAAAGGAGCGGCAGACCCTCGTTATGTAGTGTGTGGTCCATGAATTCAAGGAGCGGCAGACCCTCGTCATGTAGTGTGTGGTCCATGAATTAAAGGAGCGGCAGACCCTCGCCATGTAGTGTGTTGTCCATTGAATTCGGGGAGCGGCAGACCCTCGCCATGTAGTGTGTTGTCCATTGAATTCGGGGAGCGGCAGACCCTCGCCATGTAGTGTGTTGTCCATTGAATTCAGGGAGTGGCAGACCCTCGTCTTGTAGTGTGGCAGTCCATGGCTTCCGAGTTGCCGCCTCGTCATGTACTACAGACCCATGGGTTGACACGGAGAGGGATCCTGACGCTTTTGTTTTTGCCCGTTTTGAGTTCGCAGTGTGCAGTCCTGGATTTGATAGAATGTAGGTCCGGGCGCGATGAATTGGGGGAAGTACTGGCAGGGTCAACAGACACAGAATCTGTGAGGCGTATTTATCAATAGTCAAGAGGAAGAGCGGCACAAGTCCGAATCGAGCATCAAGAATCAAGGTATCACACAGCCTTAACTCCATGACACCAGCGTCACAGATGACCTCACACATACAGCGAAGTCTCCAATGATCTCCGTGTTTGCATCTGAAATGCTTCAAAGGAACTAGAGCGCATGAGGAAGTCCTGCTGGACACAGTGACTGGTATGTTGTATCTGTGCATCCATTGGTCTGGGTTCTGGAATAGCCGGTGATTACTGTGCAGTATTCATGTTGGCTGCTGCACTGCTATTGGTAACCAAGTTCTGAGTTACTGTTGTGCTCCAGTGGATATCCAAACACAACTCTTGTGCTGTTGACTCTCCCTGGGTAGTCTTACCCAGCAGTCAAGAGTTTCTCCAAACAGTGGTAGATCTGGCAGTCTGATGTAGTGTCTCACCGTAATCATGTGGGAAACGTATGGTAGTGACTGGGTAGCAAACAAAGACATGTGCAGCCTGTCCAGTGGGTGTGAGATGTTGGGCACACTGGGGGGGGAGCACATGGGTTGCCTAAGAAAGTTGAATGTGGGCACTGCGGCATTGCGGTCGCATAGTACGGAGTATTTAGTACTAGAGTGAACCCCCATCCCGTCGACTGAGATCCTTGTGCAGTATTTTGAGGTAACGTATAATCAAGCGGTGGAACTGCTTCCACTGTAGGTTACGATAAAGTTGGTCCCACCAGTGATGATGGATTTACCCATCTTGAACACCTCTCTGGTGTCCTTGTCGGTGTCTGGGGTGGCTCACGTACAGCATCCCGGGCATAGGAGGAACATGGCACTTATGCCTCATTAAACCATACTTGGTTCCTTCCAATCCTGCATCTAGCCGCTTCATCGAGTCTGTGAGTATGAATGCAGTCCACACATAACAAGATACTGAACTCTCATTTAGTATAATGTTGAGGTACAAATTTTATGTTCCGATGCTGGCATGAGATTCCGTTTTTTTTTTTAAAATCACGATATTGGAAGAAATACTTTTCCTATTATTCGCCTAGCAGGCTCATAAGTTGGCACTACATTATTGGTATATTTTTTTAGATTTACCTTACTGGCCTCGAATCTAGCCAGTTTGAACAGTCCAGCAAGACATGCCATCAGATTTGTGGGAAAGCTCACACTATTGTGAAAAGGCGGTTGTAGGAATGGGAACTCCTTTATGTTTTTGAGAGCTCTAAAGCGTAAGGACCCTAAACTGTGCGCATAAACCTCTCTGTTTATCCAGGAAGAGCGTGGAGCTCGGGTTGGCTCTTGGGCACGTGGACAGCTGTGCTGACCAATACCCGTACATCAGTATTGGTCCCAAACCTTCCCCGCCCCCAAAGGTTTGTAACTGTCCCAGCCAGTCGGAAGTCCCAAATCCAGACCAGACATTGAGTATAAACCGAACCGCACGAATGCGGAAAGCACAATATCTTTGCTCCGCCCACGTGCCCCTTCGCTTCATTCCATCCAGGTGCCCCTTCGCTTCATTCCATCCAGGTGCCCCTTCGCTTCATTCCATCCAGGTGCCCCTTCGCTTCATTCCACCCACGTGCCCCTTCGCTTCATTCCATCCAGGTGCCTTGTACATGCATTCCTATGGAGAAACCGAGGCATCCCCAGTAGGCCTGTGTGTGCCAAGCATCCGAATGCTGCAGGTGGAGTCCTTCATATTTTGGAGGTACCAGGCTCTCTGGAAGGAAACGAGCTATCCATCCCTTGACTGATACCACAGCTTCCTTCCCGTGCCAGCAGGCCTCGCTTCCAAGGAAACGGATGCAGTATCCCTGCTCCGGACAACTCAAGGGCGCATCTGTCATCAGGCGTGTTAAGCACACAGCCCTGTTCACCCAAGGAGCTGTGCTGTGGCTCTGCAGCGCCTCTCTCCCGAAGCTCGGCTTGCACGGAAGTCTGTGCAGGCCCCGCGCTGCACTTGGCATCCTCCCACCTCCTGCATCTGTATCAGATTATCTGCAGCTCACGCCATGCGGCTGCAGCATCGATGACCTTGAGGGATGGTTGCTGCTCGGTCAGCAGAAGATGCCAAGACAAAGTAATGAGAAATCTGGAGCTGGGCTGCACTGGGTGGGTTTGGGCCACCAAAGAAAGGAAACATTCATTTTGTGCAGCACAGAGTGGGTTTCAGCTTCCAAAGCAAGGAAGCATGTGATGCTGGGCCATGCAGGCTTCTTCCCTCAGGCCAGGAAACGTTTGATGCTGGTCCATGCAGGCTCATGTCCCAATGGGAGGTAACTTTTGGTACTATTCTGTGCTGACTTCTGCCCGAAAGGAAGGAAATATTCGTTGTTGGGCATGCAGGCGTCTGCTCTAAATCAAGGAAACATTTGGATCTTTGAAATGCAGGCTCCTGCTCTGAAGGAAGGAAACATTTTGAGCTAGGCCATGCCAGCTTGTGCCACAAAGCAAGGAAACATTTCAAACTGCACCATGCCAGCTTGTGCCACAAAGCAAGGAAACATTTTGAGCTGGGCCATGCCAGCTTGTGCCACAAAGCAAGGAAACATTTTGAGCTGGGCCATGCCAGCTTGTGCCACAAAGCAAGGAAACATTTGAAACTGGACCAAGTCGGCTTGTGCCACAAAGCAAGGACACATTTTGACCTGTGCAATGCCAGCTTGTGCCACAAAGCAAGGACACATTTTGTGGTGGGCCATGCCAGCTTGTGCCACAAAGCAAGCAAACATTTTGAGCTGGGCCATGCCGGATTTTGCATTTTGATTGTGCAGGATGGTTGGTTACACATTACTTACGTTTGTACGATGGAACAACACAGGGAAATACATCCAAGCCTCAACCTTTTGCCCCGCATTTTTTTTACAACACTTATGCTTATACAACGTATGCCATTACCACGCATTGTTTATATATATATATATATATATATATATATATATATATATATATATATATATATATATATATATATATTCAATGTATTTGGGAGAGACCCCCACACCACCTGACTTACCTTAAATGCGTGGTAAAAGCATGCCTTGTAAAAACATGCACGTGGTACAAACATGCGTGCAAACAAAATGCGTGGTAAAGGCACAACGTGGTAAAAACCTTGTTGTTAAGGCTGTTCCACATTACTTACCTGCGATGTCGCTATTTTGCTCATTAGGACCAAAACACTCCTCGATGCTTTGAGAGGCCACAAAACCAGCTGTCCATAAAGATGACATCACTGTGAGACGAGAGGTGACTGAATCTCATGGTGTGAGCTATGTTGTTTCCGATGCAGGTTTGTTATACATGAGTTAGGTTCCTTACAACGCAATCGTATGACATGCACTGGAGAAAAATATGCAGAAAAGGGCTCACGTTTTCAGAAGCAAACTTAGGAGGCAGTGGTATTCTGCTGCATACTGAATGTTTGCAGAATCTCCTGCCTTAAAGCGCTTAGAGGTTCTCTATGTAGCATCACAACGCTAATGCAGAGTGGATGTGTAGACCACACAGTTTATCACTGCTGTGCCCGACTAGACCAGTCTTGTGATGTAGAATTTGGCAGCATGGACTCGGGGTCTCCTGACATTTGAGAGTCCATCGACCCATCTGTCCGTAACACAACAGCACCTTTGACTCTCCGAATTTGCACACTACATGCCCCCCCCCCACTGTCTGCGGCCACACAGACCATGCACCACCTTTCTTTCCAGAATGATGTCATAGCAGAAGAAGTGGAACCTTTCTAGAGAATTTAAAGTGACAGATCTCCCAACGCTGAGCGCTGTGGGAAGTCTGGGGTTCTGCAAGAACTGCATTGCACATTAAGAGGGGGTCATGCTTCACTGCGAACAATGCACCTTGCAAGAGTTGGGTGCACAGTGGTTTGCTTTGGTACAATAAAGCCTGGCACCAGTGGTAGAGAGTGTTCTAAGACAATCCAGTAAGCATACGTGCCAACGCTCCCGATTCAGGCGGGAGACTGCTGATTTCAAGGCTGGTCTCCAGCATGCAAAAACCCTATTCCTCTGCGGGCTTCAGATAGCAAGGGCTTTTGTGTGACTCGCAGGGGCGTAGCTCCAGGGAGGTGTTTGGGGTGTGACACCCCCCTAATAAATGGATTCTGGTGTGTGTAGTTTGGTCCAGGGGCCTCCAGTCAGGCTAGCATTGTCTGTGGTGGACTTTCCACTCCGATTAGCAGCCTCATAGCATAGCAGTGGCATAACGAAAGATGAGCCCTCCCTCTGCCCCCCCCCCCCCCTGCAGAGTACATGGCGGGGCCCCTCTCTGGTCTCGCTCTGGAGCGCTCAGGTTAGGGTACCGTGCTGAGGGGGCCCCCTGGAGCTCTGCCCCCCCGCACTGCAGGGGCCTTTGTTACACCACTGTAGCATGGACACACATCTCTATGAAATTGTGACGAGATGGTATACACCCACCCCGCTTTCATCTCACAAAACAGGCCAAGAATAAACAAAGGACTGGATGGCTCTTATGTGTTGTGGGGAAGCCTTTTAAATGTAAGACTATTTTAATGCATTTTGCCATTTCAAAGGCAGTGATGGTTGGAAATCTCTATCCCACACCTCCGAATCTAACTGACTAAGCTGCACCCCTGGTGACTTGGATTACCTGCTCCTGCTCGCAAGTGCACAACATTGTTGTCACGCTTTCTTTGCCTGCCATAGCGATTTCTCTGTATTCCTGACATGTATGGACACAACTTATACTTGAATTTCTGATATTCGATCCTGCAGCTGCACACTTGCAAGTTCCATTCATGCCGATAGACCCGATGCCGGCCTTAATATAAGTCAATGGGAAAAATGCATTCTCCTAATAATTATTATAATTTTTTTTAATTTCCCACTTTCCTGTTCCAAAATGTTGGCATGTACACCAGTAAGGCACCCGCCCTATAGACCGTCTTTCAATGGCTAGCAAACCACACATTAATTCAGCCAAGTTTACGAAGAATGGCTGTTGTGTCCCCATAGTAACCAGCATGTAGGTGCATTGACGAAACCACATTCTGAAGCGTGATTCTGCGTGCACGTGTACATAACCATACCATATGCTGGGGAATTCAAGGAGGCACATGGAAGCACCAACAGGGACAGTCCACGTGAACAGCCACATGGACGCTCTTCACCATCCTGCCCTGAGCATGAAACACCAAGAGAATACTTGTCTCATAATGAAGAGCGCATGGATGCCTAGCAGGGTCTCCTCATTAAGAACACCTGCTCCAGTCTGCTTTTGCACGACCTCCAGTTAATTGGATGAGGTCACTGTTGAAAAAGCAGGCTAGCAAGTGGTCGTGGTTCGTATCCGTGTGGATCTCGCATTTTGAAAATGTCACACTTTAATACGAGCAGGACAATGTTGCTTAACCCTATGGGGGAAATTGGAATCTAAGGATGGCGACCACGCTGCGGTGCACGTCATCGCATGTCGTGCGAACTTCCCCTGAGGTTGATGTCCTCAAAATATTTATTTGAATGTTTTTCTGAGCCCGCCTACTAGATGTCAGGATAATGCACAGCATGTGAATCTAGATGAGTCTTAAAAGTACTGCCACAGGTGAGTAAGATTTGCAAACTCCTTACTTTGGACACACGGGCGAGACCTAGTGCAGAAACGGGCTTGGCGCTCAGATGCCCTTCCCAAACGGACCATGACGCTAGACAGGCCCTCTCTTGCAGTCACGGAGCACCGCTGATAACTGTACATTCAACTACATGGAGCCCCCATACTGCACAGACCTCAGCCTCTGGTTTTAGCTTTCACCCCTTCATGTAATGGATGAGATTGATTTGAGAAGATTGTGTATTCATTGTGGAGAGGTGGTTGTAAGAAATCTCTGGGCGAAAGCAAAGCGTGTTTTGGCTAGTCACCGTGAAACGGCATGTTTGATGGTTTTTAGCTGTGGAGTTAGCCAAGACTGTGATTTTATTAAAATAATATATATTATATACTTACAGGGTCTTTCACCCAGCCCTCTTCATCCATTTGTCTTTTGTTGTGTCATTCATGCTTTTCATTAGAATGTAGCACTGGGGTGCCTGCAGCGTAACTGTTTGCGCTTAATCAGGTTTTCATATATTCATTTTTTTGCCCACTACACAGCATGGGGCAAGCCCACTTCCGCCCTTGGCTGACTTCACCTTGAGTGACGGCATTCCACTGTTTCACAAGTAGCACATGTGCACACAGAGTAGTTCACTTCAGTGCCAGGAACAACTATGACAATGTGCGTTTTTTTTTTTTACCCAAAAACTGTTTTACTTTTAGCCATTTTTTGGCAGCTCTGCCCCACAAGAAAGTTTAAAAAAAAAAAAAAAAAAAATGACAAACCAAGCATTGACAAAGCCAAATGGCAGCCAACGCCAGACCAGCTGGCTTGTCAGTGTTTCTTATCTTTAATTTTAAATGGCCTTTTACTTAAACCGCTGCCACGCAGTGGTTGGTCACTTGCAGAGGTTAGCTGGTTACCTGTTAGTTACTTATTACTATATTTAGGTGTTAAACTGACAGGACGTGAAATGAAACCTATGCCCATACAGTGTTAACATTTGTTAACATGTTAAAATGGCAAAATAGTGAAGTTATACTTCCAGAAAATTTGCCGCATTGCGCTGCAAAATGTGCCTTTTCTTGCCGCATAATTTAGTCAACACCGCGGCATAACTTCTCTTCAAATAATTCCAGTGGCCCTGCTTATGGTGCGGACTTCTTGGCTAGCTCAGTTTTCCTGAGTGTACTCAACCTGTCATCTTGCTCTTTCTGGATGTCATGAGGTAAGAAGTTTTACTTGACTCGCCCATTGACTAATGTTTGGGCGCACACCACTGGCAATCTTTGCGGTAACCAGGAATTAGTGAATAGTATGTAGAAAGTGCAGGGAGTTCGTGGGGACAATGCTTTCCCTAGGATTTCTGGTTCACGAGAATTTGCGTACCTGGCACAGACACCTTGTTTTGTATTGAGGAGCCAACTCACATAATAAACTTGTGAGCAGCAAAGTTTTTTAAATTAATTTAACTGCTTTTATTGTAACCTCCTGTGGGGCGTCTCACAAGAAGTGAATTTCCTGAATGAGATCATTAGGGGAGATGTGGTCTAGTGGGTAAAAGTTGATTATTGGATGCAGACTTGGTTTTAATCCACTTTATTGAAATATACAAAATAGTGATGGATGAAATGCTTGGATTAATCTCAGCCACTGGTAATTACTTGGGTTGCATCCAAGTTCGTCGTTATTTTGCACACCATGCCACCTCCGCTTGGGCCCAGCTATATGCAAATCATCCTTGTCCCAGCTCCAATGGGAACAGTCCAGCCTGACCTGCCAGGCCAAGTCCTCCATGAACCAGAACACAAGTAATCCAGGACCAGTTTTGCTCCTAATAGGACTCATCAGCTGGGTGTAGTTTTAATCCTGGCTTCCCCATTTGAGACACCATTGTGTGATCCTGAGCCAGTTACTGTTGCTCTTTCTCTACCTCAGTTCCCATATCTCCAAAAATGCGTGAGTGCTTAGAAATTACCTCAAGCCATGCATGAAGCACTGTATAGCTGGACAGCTACATGAATAATTTTAAAGTAACATGGAGCTGAAAGCAGGGTAACTGTATTTTACAAATCCTGCTACCTATATCCTATATGTATTTACTTGTCCTCTATAGCACGACCTTTGACTTGAGGGTTTTGAATCACTTTACATTGAGCCAGAGAATTTAAAACTGAGGTTTACAGACATTCTAGGAACTGGGAAAGATGAACTGAGAATTGATTGCCTAACTAGATGTGTTGAGCTGAGGGAGCATAGGGAAGATTGTGTTTTAACTGAAAGTTTAGTCTTTGCCCTTCGGTTCTTTCCTTGTATTTGTCTTGTTAGAGTAACTACATTTTGTGGCTCGGAGACCGCCATCCACAGCAGCAGTGCCCAGCGAGGGTGGTGTGCTGGGCCCACATCTTGTAACTGTGCCAGGCTGTGCAGAGGGTTGCGCTGTGATGACTTTGGCCAGACTCACTGGGAGAGCTGCCAGAGTTGGCACGCAGATATGAAGCTGCGGTGCCTCCGGATGGCATCACCTGTGCTGCCCTGGGCATGGTTCACTGAGAGATGCCATTGCATTGCGCTGCAAGTGCAGTGGTGGTCTCTAGCTGCACAAAAACATTTATAAAGATCTGCATTGAGATGGGGAAAGATCTGCGTTCGGATTGGGAGAGATCTGTGTTGTGATTAGGAGAGATCTGTGTTGTGATTGGGAGAGATCTGTGTTGAGATTGGGAGAGATCTGTGTTGAGATTGGGAGAGATCTGTGTTGAGATTGGGAGAGATCTGTGTTGAGATTGGGAGAGATCTGTGTTGTGATTGGGAGAGATCTGTGTTGTGATTGGGAGAGATCTGTGTTGTGATTGGGAGAGATCTGTGTTGAGATTGGGAGAGATCTGCGTTGGGATAGAGAGAGATCTGTGTTGGGATCGGGAGAGATTATCTATGGACAGAAAAATCAACTTTGTTTCATGTAAATGAATGTGCTTTGAGCATTATAGCAGACTCTTTTCAAGACAATTAGAGAAATCTGCTTTGGGATATCTAGCAACCTTCGTTGGACTAGGTGGAGATCTTTGAAAAATACATAGGGGTCTTTGATATGTATGTGATGGTGGCCGGTTCAATATATTTAGAAATCTGCTTTGGGATCTGCTTAGATATCTGCTTTGGGATGTGTAGCAACCTTCTTTGGGATAGGTGTAGGTTTTCTTTCTGACATATGCAGAGGTCTTTGAGGAGTATGTAGAGGTCTTGTTGGAGATGTACATAGAGGTTTTTTAGGAATACGCGGAAGTCTTCTTTGAGATATGCATAAAGGTCTTTGAGGAGTACGCGTAGGCCTTTGGGATGTACGTAGAGGTCTTTGAGGAGTACGTGGAGGTGTTCTTTGAAATGTACGTACAGGTCTTTGAGGAGAATCTGGAGTTTTTTTGGGGGATGTACGTAGAGGTCTTTGAGGACCACGTGGAGGTGTTCTTTGGGATGTACGTAGAGGGCTTTGAGGAGTATGTGGAGGTGTTCTTTACGTAGAGGTCTTTGAGGAGTACATGGAGGTCTTTGGGATGTACGTGGAGGTCTTTGAGGAGTATGTGGAGGCCTTCTTTGAGATGTACGTAGAGATCTTTGAGAAGTAGGTGGAGGTGTTCTTGGAATGTATGTAGAGGTCTCTGAGGAGTACGTGAAGGTGTTTTCTGTTATGTACGTAAAGGTCTTTGGGGAGTATGTGGAGGTCTTCTTTGAGATGTACGTTGAGGTCTTTGAGGTGTACATGGTTGTGTTCTTGTGATGTACATAGAGGTCTTTGAGGAGTATGTGGAGGTCTTCTCTGATATGTGCAAAGAGGTCTTTGAGTTGTACGTGGAGGTGTTCTTTGGGATGTATTTAGAAGTCTTTGAGGAGTACGTGGAGAAGTACTTTGGGATGTACGTAGAGGTCTTTGAGATGTGCGTAGAGGTCTTTGAGGTGTTTATGGTGGTGTTCTTGAGATGTATGTAGAGGTCTTTGAGGAATATGTGTGTAAGTCTTAGCTGTGTGTAGAGATCTTTGAGGAGTACGTGGAGGTCTTCTTTGAGATGTGCGTTGAGGTCTTTGAGGAGTACTTGGAGGTGTTCTTTGGGATGTATCTAGAGGTCTGAGTAGTACGTGGCGTTTTTTTTTAAGATGCACGTAAAGGTCTTCTTTGAGATGCCATGCACGTAGAGGGCTTCCTTGGGATATGCATCGAGATCTGCTTTCGAATCTACGTAGATATCTGATTTGGGATATATGTATGCATGCAATATATACAAACAGACTGACTCTGCAATGATAGTCACCAGTAAACAGAGTGAGATGTGATTTGTTGAGTATCACATGCTTTTTAGTCAGGTGTTGAAACCAGCATTAGAATCACTGTCCACAGGTGATCAGTCCACATGGAGAGGGAGGAGAACCAGACATTTGGCCAGACTCTCAATTCCATGGATCAGAAATCTCACAATCCCACCCCTTGGCATCTGAGTGACTGAATAGAATGCTTTTTAATGCATATTGTACCACTGAAACCAGTTCTAGGTGCTTCATCTCGGATTCTGCTTTTGTAGTTAGGGTTTTTTTCCAACTACCTTTATTTTTAGTTTTCTATAGGAAAAACATGAGTAACAATGAAGAATTCGGGGTGGAATGATGTGGAAAAGGAGAGTGGGGGTTAGGGATGGAAGTGGGAAACAGACACCTGTTGCATTTTGTCAGCTTTGACAATGTTACAGTTATGTTTGTTTGCTGTTAAGTTTTCGTGGTGTGGTACCACATGAATGCTTGAATCGGAGCTTATCTAGAGAGTCTCGCTAGACGTAGCATGGTTGCCTATTTGTTAGTACTGATTGCTAAGGTTATAGGCAGGGCTTTAAGTGGGATGAAAAAACTGGGGGGGTCTCTCAAAGGGGCGTGGCCAATGTAACTAAGGGCGTGGCTTAAAAACACGTGAGCTAAAAATCTGTGCTTAGCATAGTGTGCCGCCCGACTTGTATTTTGCGGTTTCTGTCATTGCATCCAGATATATGATACAACATCATACCTACAACAAGTCAGGACTATTGGCTTTGTCAATGGTTGTTAGTTGCATAAGATAAATAAGCAGCAACTATGGCTTGTATATAGTATTGAAAAAGCTTCCACTTAAAGCCCTGGTGACACCAGACAATGTTGCTGCTCCTGCGTTTCAAAAAGAGAAGGGAAATCCAGAGAGAAAATGACTCTCTTTAAAGGATTTCCCTTCCCCTACAACGCTCACCTGGCATGACGTCATGCCGTAACTTCTCCACTAGTGAGACGTGAGCAGTGTGAGCAGCGCACATGGATGTGCCTGCTGTAGGGTGACCAGACGTCCCGGTTTTCCCCGGACGGTCCCGGTTTTTGAAGCAGTGTCCCGGTGTCCCGACACTTTGCTGCAAATTAAAGAAATGTCCCGGTTTTTGCGTAGTGCCTGTGTTAAACAGATAAATGTCCCGGTTTTTAAATAGTGTCTCGCTCGGTGCGCCTGCTTTACTTCTCACAGGTGCTGAGACGGGTCTCTATTGGGCTCTCCATTTTTGCCCTCACGGAGAAAAAAATAAAGCTTACTGCTGCAGCAGTACCACCCTTCACTGCTTTTAAAGAGACCCGTTATAGTTCTTTCACAGTGTCTCTTCATTCCAGAACTGAGGCATTTTCAATGTTCTGTACAGCGAAGCCAAAGTTGTTGCTTATTTCTCTTATGCAGCTAACAACCGTTGACAAAGCCAATAGTCCAGGCTTGTTCTAGGTGTGATGTTACTCGTTATATTATTTATCTGGATACAATGACAGAAGCAGCACATTTTTCGGGCGGGACGCTATGCTAAGTACAGATTTTTTTAGCTTATGTGTTTTAAGCCACATCCTTAATTACATCGGCCACGCCCCTTGAGAGACACCCACCCCCCCCCCTGTTTTTTCATCCCACTTAAAGCCATGGGTACTTCTGTCAGTCCTACTTCTATGTCTATGACACCTGTCCCGGTTTTTTGTTTTGAGAATCTGGTCACCCTAGCCTGCTGTCACTGCAGTCCGGAAAAAATGGACCGCCAGTGACAGGGCACAAAACAGAGCCCGATAGAGACCCGTTTCGAGGCCCCCTTTAAAAAACTGGCGGTGCTCAGCACCGGTGAGACCCAGCCCACTTAAAGCCCTGGTGGTCTGCTGGACCTTCAGTGACTGAGGAGGCCTGATTAACTGATTGATCCAAATTGATATCCTCCTTGTTAAAGGCTGCTCTGATCTCTGTTAACATAGTTCTGGACGGGTCTAAATTGAATTATATTTTAAAATGTTATAATGCACTGATGCAGTAAATCTTCCCGTTGTAGATTCATTCCAAAGTTTGGCCCACCATAATCTTTATTTAGGAGTTTTGATAATATACTACATTGTTCTTGTTGTCACCACATCGAGTGACTCGCCAGTGGTGTCTTGGGTGACTTATCTACTGTCGGGGTTTCACCAGTCAGACTGGTGAATGTTCTTGCGCATCAGACCAATCTGGGCGATGTTACGGGCATTTCTTGGTGTGTCAGGACCCAGTCCCTCTGGCACGGCATCTCGTGCTCTTGTGTTGCCCTCGGTGAGTTGGGAAAGGCCGCCTCCTTGGAGGATTGAATAATAGGATTCCAGAGGCAACCACTGAGCACTAATGCTTCTTCATTTGTGCTGTTCATCCTCTGTTTGGGAAGCTCTGGCGGTGTCTCTATCTGCTCCGGATCTCGTGTTTTGAGCAGTCATGACCTAAGGAAAACGGAGTGAGCTTTTGGAAGTACTCTAATCTGGACTTCAAGTGTAGTGAATGGTGTGGCTTATATAGTGCCTAACCTCACCCTACCCTCCTAACCTTACCCTACCCTCCTAACCTTACCCTACCCTCCTAACCTTACCCTACCCTCCTAACCTTACCCTACCCTCCTAACCTTACCCTACCCTCCTAACCTTACCCTACCCTCCTAACCTTACCCTACCCTCCCTAACCTTACCTTACCCTCCTAACCATACCTTACCCTACCCTCCTAACCATACCTTACCCTACCCTCCTAACCTTACCTTACCCTACCCTCCTAACCTTACCTTACCCTGCCCTCCTAACCTTACCCTACCCTCCTAACCTTACCCTACCCTCCTAACCTTACCCTACCCTCCTAACCTTACCGTACCCTCCTAACCTTACCGTACCCTCCTAACCTTACCGTACCCTCCTAACCTTACCCTACCCTCCTAACCTTACCCTACCCTCCTAACCTTACCCTACCCTCCTAACCTTACCCTACCCTCCTAACCTTACCCTACCCTCCTAACCTTACCCTACCCTCACCCTACCCTCCTAACCTTACCCTACCCTCCTAACCTTACCCTACCCTCTAACCTTAACTTACCCTACCCTCCTAACCTTACCCTCCTAACCTTACCCTCCTAACCTTACCCTCCTAACCTTACCCTACCCTCCTAACCTTACCCTACCCTACCCTCCTAAGCTTACCTTACCTTACCCTACCCTCCTAACCTTACCCTACCCTCCTAACCTTACCCTACCCTCCTAACCTTACCCTACCCTCCTAACCTTACCCTACCCTCCTAACCTTACCCTACCCTCCTTACCTTACCCTCCTAACCTTACCCTACCCTCCTAACCTTACCCTACCCTCCTAACCTTACCTTACCCTATCCTCCTAACCTTACCTTACCCTAACCTCCTAACCTTACCTTACCCTACCCTCCTAACCTTACCTTACCCTACCCTCCTAACCTTACCTTACCCTACCCTCCTAACCTTACCTTACCCTCCTAACCTTACCCTACCCTCCTAACCTTACCTTACCCTACCCTCCTAACCTTACCCTACCCTACCCTCCTAACCTTACCCTACCCTCCTAACCTTACCCTACCCTCCTAACCTTCGTAACCTTAAAAGAGTCAGTCTGATGCTCTGCTGGAGCCTGTGTTGTGTTGCGGTTGGGACAAGTAGGGATAAAGGCTCTTTCTGATGTGGTCCCTCCGAGATCCATGAGGCAGTTTCAAGTAATGCAGTTATACCGAAGTGGTCGGTGCTGAGAGGACATGGATAGGATGTAGCCAGGGGCAGTGCATTACAATTTAGGTGTAGTAGGCAAGGGAGAGCAAGGAGGCAGTCGGAGATCAGGGCAGAGCTGAGGGGCGCCTGGGGTGGAATACTGCAGAGGAACGCTTCAAGGTGCTGGGATAAACCCTCATTGGTGTGGCCCCTATGTACCACCTTGATCTTTTTGACCTTTTTTTAGATTAAGATGATTGACAATTTTACTAAACGTAAATGCATATAATATACTTGTGTTTAGGGCTTTCAGCCTGCAATCTTCATCACTTAGTCTCTTGTTATGTCATTTACATTTGTCTTCCGCCGACTACAGCATACATCATGGGGCAGTGGGTCAGCCCATCTCAGAAGGAGTTCATCCGCCCTCAATGTAGTTCTCCTCAAGGCCAGGGACTGAAATGCCAATATGTGCTTTTTGAGGCCCTCAAAAACATATTTTTGCTTTCAGACGTGTTTTTTAATGTTGAGGGGGCTATCGAGCCCGGGCCAGTATAAAGGTTTGTGGGGGCGAAAAAAAATGTCAAAACAAGAACTGTCAAAGCCAAAAGGCTGGTAGCCTGTCAAACCGATTGGCTTTACCTTTGCTTGTTTAACAATGGGTTCTGTGGTCATCGAGCTGGGGCAGAACGCTGAGAGAACAATTTATGTGTATAAGTGCTTGTTTTTGTGTCAGTACCATTTTTCGCGACTTGCAGGTGCTCAGCTCCGCCGCCCCTTCTAAAAATAGCTAATTAATTGACGTGTTATTAAACAAAATAATCCGCTCGGTGAATATTTTCCACACTGCGACTGATTAGTGTGTTAAATATCCCCTGCAGGGGGAGGAAGGGGGCTGTTAATTCATTCTTGTCGCGGTGGGGGCTGTGTTCGCCGCATTGTATCGGGGGGTTGTGTAAACGCAGGGGTGTGCCCCGCCCGCCTCGGCTGATTGCAGGCTGGTTCACGCTGCGCCGCATTGTTGTCTTGTTATGTGGTGATTTATGCGCGCGCGGTCCCAGACGTTTACGCGCCTCGCTCCAGACGCGTTCATCGCGCCTTCCATTTGTTTATTAGCTCGCATCGTTATAACTAGCATCAATCGTAGAGGTGAGACAGCCAACAAATTCCGGGCGAGCCGAGCCATGGGCCTGGCTGGGTTCTAAGAGTCCGTGCACGAGCCGATCCCTGAACATGTTTGCTATGTAAACCATGCAACAAACATCACGTAAAATATGAGAAAGTCTCTTTCAAATTCAAGAAAGTATATTTCTTTAAAATGTGCTAGCTTCGGCATTAACACGTCACATTAATGCACTGAGAAGTACTTATTAAAAGCTACAGTTTTTAAACATGAACCATTAGTGAACTAACAGTTGCTATGTAAACGCTATACTGGGCCAGATTGTTATAGTATATTACTGTCTATTAAATCAAATTCAGGTTTTTTTTTTGTACAACTGGTATTCTGAACTCACTTACTTGAAAGTGCTTTCATACCCCATTGTTGGGATCTGGAGCTCGTGTGTGAGCTCGTGCTGTGGGGATTCGGTTCTAGAGCGTGATGTTCCTTGGACGGCAGTTGCTGCCCGGGAGTCGCCTCGACTGGACACAATAAATGAAGCACTTACATTGGGCGTTGTGTACTTCATTTCATTGACGACGAGTGTTGTCCTGTCTTCGGCCTCCCGTGAACATGCGGACCGGCATCCTGTGAACCTTCCGACTCGTGTCCTGTGAACCTGCCGCCCGGCACCTCTCCTGCGTGGCTCACAGCTGTGGTGTTGCCCGTACTGACCACTCCTTCTCGTTTGCTTCCCGCCGCTGGACTTCTTGAGAGGTTCACCCTCCATCCAGGTACTTTTGTCGTTGTTGGCTGTGGGGGCGCGAAATCGCTGTGAGCTCCTCGCGCCTCCCCTGAATGTCGGGATGTACTGCGCATGACGCGCATCGTAGAAGAATTTTGCCTGACGTGCCTGGCTCCGCTCCACGCAGCGTCATCCCGCCGTGTGCGGCCATTTTGAGCACTTATCACCACGGCAACGAAGATATTCAACGAGGTGTTTTTTTGTCGTGCCTTCGCTGATAGGCACAGCTGTAATTCATACCTTCTCAAAGCAGGAAGCAACGTTGCGCGCCTCCGCTGATAGGCACAGCTCAATTCACCATCTCTACCTCCCACTTTGTCAAAATTGCCTGTTAGCCTTCGCTGATGGGCACAGCTGGTGCAATGGTCTTCAGTTGTCACCCTATGTTTTTGTCGTGCCCTTGCGCATAGGTATAGCACTTACAATACAATACAAATCTGCATGGTCATTTATTCCTAGTATCCAGGGATTGTCCTGTTGACGTTGGGCAGCAACTCACCCACGCCAAGTCATGGATCATATTACCGCTCCTCCACCCTTTTTGCAAACTGCGGGTTCACCACCTCTTCAGTGGGAACAGTGGAAGGATACATTTGACGCATATTTGGAGGCGATTGATGGTGAAACCTTCACTTCAAAAAAAAAAGAAAGCGTTATTAATTTACAATTTAGGTACCGAGGGTAGGAACATTCTGAAAACACTACCTCTAGAAATGGTAAGCACTCGTGTAAGTAGTGGTGATGATGGTGACTCCTTCATTGTTGACGACTACGCCTCCATTGTAAAAACTTTGAGCAAAAGATTTAGTCCCATAAGGAATGTTGTCCTTGAGCGCCACAAATTTCTGCAACGCGCTCAAACTCCTGGCGAGTCCATTGACGATTTTGTCGCCGCTCTTAGAAGTCTAGCAGCTACTTGCAACTACAGGGAGTTCAGGGACGAAATCATTCGCGATCAATTAATTGAAAGGACGTCCAACAAGAAAATCCAAGAAAAGTTATTGTCTTCGGACGATCCTGATTTAGAGACTGCACTCACGTTGGCCAAGAGTATCGAACATGCTCAATTCTGTGTAAAGGAAATGAGTTGTACAGCCCCATCTAGCGAAGTTAAACTATTAAATGCCAAACCTGTCGCTAAATCGTTGAAGGGTCCAACACCAGTGTAGTACGTCCAGCTACACAATTCCCCAAATCCAGAAATGAACAAAGTGAAGCCATGTGTTTCCGTTGTGGGAGCAAATCTCATTTGGGAAATGCCAAATTTTGTTTTGCTTTAAACCAAACGTGTTATAATTGTGGGAAAAAGGGTCATTACTCTCGAATGTGTAAGGCTGTCTCAGTAAAAAAAAGTCCCTCACAGGTAGTGAAAGCCATTGCAGAAGATCCGTTGGATTCCGATGATGAGCATTACGAATTGTTAATGTTGTCTCCCTCATTGTCACATACCGGTGGTGTTGTAGAACTATCTTCCTTGGGTGGGTCTCTGAAGAGGAAATCTCCTTCATGCGAAATCGGGGTAAATGGAGTTAGTCTTACTTTTCTTGCTGATTCTGGCTCTCCTTTTACCCTCATCAACATGAAGGATTTTAGCAAACTTGAGGGTCTTCATTTGCAACAGTCCAACATCAAGATCTTTGCGTATGGGGGTAAAAGAGTGGATGTGTTGGGAAAATTTGAAGGATGTCTAGCCTTTGGTACTGATCTGACAAGGGGTACCGTGTTTGTGGTAGAAGAGGGGGCAAACCTGTTGGGGTGGGATGAGCAGGGGGCCCTTAACATTATACTGGACCCAAATCATCCCGATATGGTGGTGTCCCGTAACGCACTAATTCACTTTTACAATGCATCTTCTCCTGATTCCTCCTGTGTCCCTACTGTTGCCCAAATAGCTAACGACAAGTGGATGCACATCTATCCTGATGTGTTCAAGAGCGAGCTTGGCAAACTTAAGGGTTTCCAACATCGCATCGTACTCAAGGATGGCGCTAAGGCTGTTGCTCATAAGGTACGCAAAGTGCCCTTGAGTCTGCGGGGTGAACTTAAGCTTGAGTTGGAACGTCTCTGTGCTGCGGGGGTCATTGAGCCTATTGAAGGTTCTGAATGGTTGGCTCCCATTGTTTTGGCACGTAAATCCGACAAATCCCTGAGAATGTGTGTGGATTTGAGAGATCTCAACGCCAACATCTGGGTTGATCGTCAACCTCTTCCCAACATCAATGAAATGCTGGCTACGTTGGGTGGTGCCAAGTTCTTTACCTCCCTAGACATTTCCTCAGCCTACCACCAGATTGAGTTGTGCAGGGAATCCCGTCATCTCACATCTTTCGTCACACCTGAAGGGGCTTATCGCTACATACGGATGCCTTTCGGTCTTGCCTCCGCTTCAGCTGTGTTCCAAAGATTGATGAACAACTTGTTTGAAGGGATTGCTGGCGTTGTGTTTTTTCAAGATGACATTCTGATATATGGGAAGACCGAGGCGGAACACGATGAGAGGGTTAAGCGTGTTCTAAGCATAGTCAGATCTAGTGGTCTAACTCTAAAGGTTGATAAGTGCAAATTCCTTCAAGAAGGTGTTGATTACCTTGGTCATCACATTTCACACAAGGGGGTTGAACCTAAATTGAAGATCATTGAAGCCATTCAGGGTGCACCTGCACCTGCGAACAAAGACCAGCTTCGTTCTTACTTGGGGTTGGTGGAGTATTATTCCAAATTTGTCAGCAATTTTTCCAGCAAAACTGCTTCCATGCGTAATTTGTTAAAAAAGAACGTTAAATATGTGTGGGATGACGACTGTAACAACAACTTTCAATCAATCAAACAAGAGATTGTACATGCTGGTCCGCTCAAGCTCTTTGACATCAATGAACGCTGCATCATTTCTACTGATGCAAGCAATGTGGGTCTAGGAGCAGTTCTCATGCAAAAAAGGGGTGATGGTCGGGAAGAGACTATAGCTTTTGCCTCAAGAACATTAAGCGGTGCCGAAAGCACCTACTCGACCATCGAAAAAGAAGCTTTGGCCATGTGGTGGGGAGTCCAACACTTTAAATTCTTTTTATGGGGTAACGAGTTTACTTTGAGAACGGATCATAAGCCCTTAGTTGATCTTTTTACCACCAGAGGTGGTGGGAGAGCAACACCACGCATCTCCAAATGGCAATACAGATTAAGTGAGTTTCGCTATCGTCTCGAGTATGTGGCTGGTGCTAAGAACTTTGTTGCTGATTGCTTATCCAGATTACCACTTTCTTGTGATGAGGATGTGTTGGCGCATGACGAGTTGGAAATAGTGTGTGCAGTTTGTTCCTTGGAGAACACTATTGGTGGTGCCCTTTCTGAACGAGAGTGGTTGAATGGTACTTCCGAGGATGCTGTGGTCTCTAAGGTCATTGACCTTTTAGCCGGATTATGGCCTAATGTGAAAGATTGCCCTTCTGAGCTGGTTCCGTACAGGAAAATTAGTGAAGAGTTGTCTGTAGTTGATGGAGTATTGAGGAGAGGCGGTTTGCTAGTGGTTCCTTTGCCCATGCGCAAAAGAATTTTGGATTTAACTCATGAAGGTCATCCGGGAATTCGGGCCATGAAACGTAGGGTCAGACAGGATTTTTGGTGGCCCGCGTTGGATAAGGATGTTGAACATTATGTTAGAGACTGTTGTGTGTGCGTCACCAGTGACAAATCTCAAGTTACTCATCCTTCTCCTGTTGAACCAGTAGTGGTTAAAAACGCCCCTTGGTCCAAATTAGCCTTTGACATTGCTGGTCCTTTCGGGCTCATTGGAAGTTCTCCCAAATATGCATTGGTCCTCATTGACTACATGTCAAAATGGCCTGAAGTCCGATTTGTAGACAATGTCAATTCTTTGGCCATCATCAATTTTTTTCATGATGTTTTCCTCAGGGAAGGTGTTCCTGAAGAATTGGTATCGGATAATGGAACCCAGCTAGTCTCCAGTGAAATGCAGGCCTTTTTCAAGGACATTGGTGTAAAGCATATTTGTACATCCCTGAATCACCCCCGCAGCAACGGCTTAGTCGAGCGCTTCAACCGTGTTGTGAAAGAACACTTGCAACTTGCCTTGGTCAATAGCTTGCATTGGCGGCGTGCTGTCAGCGACATGCTATGGGCTGTGAGGACCACCCCGCACATTAGCACTAAGATAGCTCCCTTTACCTTACTAAGGGGGAGAGTAGCGGGCTCTAAACTGAACAAAGAGTGGATGTCCAGGAGAGTGGTGGACATGGAGAAGTTGGCTGAGGTGGTTGATATCAGGGCTGCCGCTCAAGCAAAGTATGACACCAGACCTGGGAGTCGCAGTACCTGGTGTGTGAAGGTGGGTGATTGGGTGAGAATCAAGAGACCTGGCCTTATTCGCAAGGGCGAGTCTCGTTTTTTGCTCCCAAGAGAGTGTCTGCGGTGAAAGATCATGTTGTGGTATTGGAGAATGGGAAGGTTTGGAACAAAAGTGTTGTTTCCGTGGTACCCGAGTCTATGCTGGGTTATGTCAATAGGAAACTTGGTGTTCACTCCTCCTCTGTGGTACCCACCGTGATCCATGGAAGGGAACGGGTTCTTTCTAGCCATGTTCCCACTAGATGTGCATCCACAAGATTGAAATCTGTTCCTTCCAAATTTCAAGATTATATGATGTTGTAATCTCTTACCTTGTAATAGAAATTTCTGCCTTACATGGTTGCAGCATTATTGTGTAGTATTACTATAGTTGAAGTTATGTCTCTTGCCTTACAATATGTTTCTCTATTTTTTTTTTTCTTCTTCATTCGCTCATCTCTGTTAACTATTGTGTTTCTTATTCTTTATTGTGAAGGAAGGGGGGTGTGTTGGGATCTGGAGCTCGTGTGTGAGCTCGTGCTGTGGGGATTCGATTCTAGAGCGTGATGTTCCTTGGACGGCAGTTGCTGCCCGGGAGTCGCCTCGACTGGACACAATAAATGAAGCACTTACATTGGGCGTTGTGTACTTCATTTCACCCATCTTGAAGGAAATGTACAATTGCCGAATGAAAATATTTGCCTTAAATCACACAATTCAATATTTACCCAGTTTTTCAGGTTTAACTTTGTACAAATCAGCCACTAAATGGGTATCTATTTCTCTTTCTCTTCTTATGTGAACGCTTTGTTTTAACTTTGCACTTTATGAAAACTGCAGAAAATGCACAAACTCGACCCAGAGGCATCTGAGCGACTTACATGAGCACCAGAACCATTACACAAGGTCACATTCATTTTTTAGGCAGGGGGAGACTGATTTACCACAAATCTCTTCAGTAGGTGCATTAACCAACTGAACATTCTCCATGGGCTGAAACACTGTGAGTAGCAGGATATACACACTAATTTGCACAGTGCATTTACCCACAGTGTTATGAAATGGGAAGAGGAATATGTGGCATGCACCCTACACCTAATCTCCGCCAGATGAACTGTTTCACCAGGATTCAAAGCAGCGTCCTGCAGATCAAACAAAAAACGCTGCAATCAAACCTTGCAATCGTTTTACTGAACCGACATGGTATTGTAAACTGAAAGATGCAGGACATGTTTGTATTTACGCCAGTTTTCTTAAAACTTTCAGTCCACGTCCCTTTTCCTTGTCTGTCCCTCTGGACAAGCTCTTGTTTTTTCTTTTTATCTGACCTCTCTTTTCACTCCAATTTATCTTTTTTTATGTCCTCCTTTGTTTTTTACTATTTTCTTTTTCACTAATCTCTGCTCCTTCAAGAATCCCGCCCCAGACTTGTACTTCCAGCTGTGAGCTGAGAGTGAAGCCGCACAAGAACATCGCAATCACAAATCTGGTTCCCCAGGTCCAAAGTTAGCAGCTCTGCCCCTAACGTCACATCCTGGGTAGAGGTGGGGAGGTAGGCAGAAGCTACTTGAAAGCCTGGCTCGTTATGGGCTCGAGGTTCCAGTAAGACCTAGAGCCGAGCCAGAGACAGTCTTCAGGCTCGAGCCTGGTTTGGGTGTTT
Organism: Calotriton arnoldi; assembly: GCA_963921515.1. Taxonomy (NCBI): domain Eukaryota; kingdom Metazoa; phylum Chordata; class Amphibia; order Caudata; family Salamandridae; genus Calotriton; species Calotriton arnoldi. The sequence goes on along the minus strand of CAWUFW010007814.1, from coordinate 561,992 downwards.
AGTGGCTCACCCACCTCTAATAAATTGCACCTCGTTAGCATTCCCTTGCTAGCTTTCATTTTAAACTTGGAATTATGGTGAAATATAAAAATTTTGTGCAACTTGAGGTAATGGGATTTAATACTTTCTGCATCTTATTCCCTTCTCCTTGTTGCTCTATTCTCTCTCTTGCACTAGTACCTCCTCGATTACTTTCTCTCCTACCGTCCTTGGTCTGACCCCTGTCCCCATGCTGTGTCCAGATTTTTCAATTTCTCTTATTTTCTCTTGTTCTGTCTCTATTCTCTCTTTGCTGTCTCTCTTTATTCTCTCCCTCTGTTTTTTTCGGTCTGGTGTTAGCCAAGACTTTTGATTCAACTAAAATTATATGTATGATACACTTATAGCTGCAGAGTAGCTTTTTGCGCTTAATCAAGTACTCATTCGTTCTTTCTTCTGCCCACTACAGCGTATAGCATTGGGTAAGGGATCAGCCTACTTCACCATTGGCTAATTTCATTGTGAGTGATGACATTTTGCCCTTGCACAAGCAGCACATCCACACAAAAAGTAGTTCCCTTAAGTGTAAGGGACTGCTATGTCAATGAGTACTTTTTGAGAACAAGCATTTGCAATGCAATAGGTCTCGCGTTAGTGAAAGTTTGAGATATTGACGTTGCATTATTATTTGCAGCGCCAATAGGTCAAACTTTCAGTAATGCAAGACCTAATGCTTTGCAAATGCTTGTTTAATCTTGATCTTACTTCCGGGATCCCATGACCACCTTCAGCAGGCCAGTGGCCTGTAGAAAAGGGCCTAAATGTTCTCCCTCCAGATAACGACATGAGTGGACACTGCATTTGCGCATGACGGGAGGGGGGAGGACGTGCGGGCGAGGAGTCAAGAGATGGTCAGAGATGGCCAACCAAAAGAATCAATTGGTGACGTCTGCTGGGAGGGAACCTAGCACTGAAAGGCGGGACAGATGCACAATATTAACCAACTAGAGAAAATAAATTTTTAAAAGCATCCCAACTAACCAACCAAAAGCGGTAGGCGTATCCACAGTCCCCGAAAGCCCATATACCGAATACAGCATGCCTTGCAGAGCAGCACATGCGTTGCATAGGCTCGACCTAAAAAAAAAACCACACACATATTTGCTTTTAGACAATGCTTTTTTTTTTAGCTTGATGTAGGCCCAGCAGATTCCCCAAAATAACTTTTTTCAAAAAACTAAGACAAAACAAATAAAGCACTGAAAAAGGCAAAATGCTGATCGCCAAAGTCAGAGCAATTGGCTTTGCCACTGGTTGTTTCAACTGATTATTGTAACTTCATGAACCACAAGATGAAATACCTGTTTTAATAATTATACCACAATTCAGAGATGGCATTGTAGGTAATAGTTCTCAAGAAACGGTCAGTTGTGAGTTAGTGTGGCATAAACATATATTTTTGTTTCCGTTAGCAGCAGTAAACATTATAGTAAGGGGTTTAGTAGATCTCTGCAATCAGAATAAACCAAATATGATTAACGGTTAACCTAGTCGGTAGGTGGAGGTGCTTTTGAGACATTGCTTCACCAGGGTTTTGAAGATTATTGTGTATATAAAGTTGAGCTTAAAAAGTGTGTGCAAGTGTATAATTGTTGCTCCACAGTGTTTGCACTGTATGGACAGTCATTATTATAACCAAATTCAATTATATTAATTTGATTAACCTCATTGAACGTTGAGTTTTTAGAATTCGACCTTGTCTCCTGCAGGTTTTATGCACATCTGTAAATGCTTAACTCACTGAGCTAGCTAATTGAATGGTGTATCACTGTTTTGTGTTCAGTCCATTAAAGAATATGGATTGGTGTGGGGACAAGTTGGACTAATTGACTGGTGAGGCTGAAGTTGAGGCGAGGGCTACTCACTGAGTGGCAACAATTCATTGGGGAGGAGGCCGTAATGAAGTATGAGTTTTGTTTACATTAGGTCTTTTAATCATGGCGACATTGTGTACGACTGTTAGGGCATGTGGTGGTGCATTATGGGTATTCCTGCATTATTGAGGGAGCCTTGAGGTTCTACATGTCTCCAGTTCTGTTTGATATCTAGCTGTTTCCCTTGCTGCCAAACCTCAATTTAACATGAAAATTACAACGGATGCTGACATCTGTCATGAAGTGCAAACACGCCACTTGGCAGCTCACATTTAGACTGTTTCTGGATGGCCACATGCAAATAGTACCACCGCCAGAGGTTCCTTTCTTGCTTCTAAAAGGAGTTGGCTATCTCCCAGTGGCATCCATGGCCAACAATATTGGCTCCATTTTGGACCCCAGAATGGGCTCGCCCCCCTACAAACGCTTCTTTTTATTTCTAGCAGACTGTAGTTTTTCCACAATGCCAGGTTTGGCTGAAGCTAGGACTTCGTAGGAGGGGTCATATCTCTGTCTTCAGTGGGTGGGGGGAACCATAATTAGAGTAACCAGATTTTCAGAATGAAAAAACGAGACCGCTGTAGACATAGAAATAGGGCTATGTATTGCTCCGGGCCTGGATTACGGTCACAAAAGGACTGCACAAAAAATAATATATATAGTTTATTGTCTATCTGTGCCATGCATACCGGTCAATTTAAGTTTATTTACGTTAGCCACGCAACAAATGTAAAAAAACAAATTAAAAAAAACAGTTTTAGTTTTATAGTAGGCATTTCTGTTGTGTTATTGATTTTTAATCCTGCAGTAGAGCTCAGGACATACTTAATGCGACGTTGGAGTAAATTAAAAGTGCGTAGCGTAGCATACTTTAACTGCTCGCACGCACTGAACTGAATCCAGCTGAAGCAGGCCATACATAATTCATTCTGCCTGTCTTTTGCATGCTTGTGGCCTGTGCCCGCCACCAAGTGCAGTCCATGTCAGACGACTGGTGTACTGCAGTCTGCAGCGCGGTATAAAAACGCACTGGAACCCTAATTGCTGTGCAGCGTCCGTGATTTTGGCAGTGGCAGCATTACAAGGGGCAACTGGGTAGTGGGCAGGCCAAGCTGGACTTTAGACGCCCGCTTCACGTGGCCTGGACAGAAGATTAGAGCGCGACAATGACGTGACCTGCTGTGTGCAGCCAACATCACATCACGCCTCACTAAGCAGGTAAGGTAGGAGCAACGTTACGTGTGGCACTTGGCAAGGTTGCACAGGATGAAAAATAAATTTAATCAGAGGAGCCCATCATGATTTTTTCGTTTGCAGTTTTACTGTTTACATAGGGTGAACTTGGCCCTAGGGAATTAGAGAACGGTAAAAGAGACACACACAAACATGGTACAGCTAAGAATCCAGTTGACCCGAAGGTGTGATGTAACAAGCATTTGCAATGCAATTGGTCTTGCATTTACGCGAGTTTGAGCTATTGGCATTGTAAATGACATGCCTTTTATTTATGTTTTGGTTTTTAAAACATAAATAAAAGGCATTGTCATTTACAATGGCAATAGCTTAAACTCTCGCAAATGTGAGACCTATTGCATTCCAAATGCTTGAAGGCATCACTGAGTTGCCCCCTTCTGTCTCCCATGGCCCCTGAAGAGCTCACTGTTTGCTACGAGTAAAATAAACAAGCCGGTGGTCACAACTGCGCACGAGAGATCCTCCAGACCTCCTGCAGTAAGAGAAACTCATTAAAGAAAATGGTGCTTACAGACTAAAGAAGACGTACAGTGTAACAACCAAAGTAAAAGGGCCAGTCCTCATTGGAGGTTACAAATGAAGACAAGGTGGTACGAAGGAGGGACTAACAAGCCTAATAACGAATCAGAAGCCAGCATTTATGAAGGACAATGACAAAAGCCAATGACAAATATGGGCGGATAGTGGGCGGGGCTTCAAGTACATACTCCAATACAGCATGGCTCGCAGAGCAACGCATGCGCTGCCCAGGCTCGACCTAAAAATGGATCGGTGTCTAAACACAGTAGTTTGCACTAGAAGTTATATTGGATTCGAGAAAAGTGAAGTGTTGCGGGCCTTAATGGCTGTAAACAGGCAATCTTACGGTAAAATTGGGCTAGAAAGCCTATGTTGATGTATTCGTCGAGGAAATAATTTCCATATCAAGTCAGGAAAACAGAGCTTATAAGATAGATAATATTGTACAGAAATGTAAGAGCATATCGAAGATTCGTTGAATTATACTTTTATAAAGTTTTTAAAAAGTCTGTAAGAAATTTAATGATAAAACCATAAGAACATAAAATAATAACATACCATACATTCACTTTAATTTAAACAATGCTCTGGGCACCACTGCGTTCCTCACAAAGCATCTAGAGTTGTGGCAATGCTATATGAGACTGGACAGTATCTGGGCAGACACCCCTATCTGTCATCTTTGTAATTGAATCCGTCCTTATCACCACGGTCACAGATTACCATTACTTACCATTAGCAGCAGCCGTGCTTAACTCAAAACTCTTGACTACCGACACCCTTGTCCTCCTTTCGCTTTTCCGAATGCAGATGTTGGTCAGGTCAACAGCTGGTGCTTAATTTGTGCCGATGGTGGCAGGCAGGACCCACCGTACTTATTTTTGGGGACCATTATCAGAGTTGACCCAGAGCAAGACTGAGAAAGAAGGAGGAAGAGAAAGATAGAAAAACAGTGAAAAAGAGTGAAACAGTGGTAGGTAAAGAACCTTCAAGAGTTAGATAAGGAGTGTAGGGTGATAGAGACTGTAGGGTGACAGATGAAAAATGCATGATGTGGAATAAAGATACAGTTTGGGAATTCAGCATTCTTGGCATTCATTGGTACCGGCCGCTGGATTTTGAGGAAACGTTTGGGCCCCAGCACTTACTCATTTACAAATTATGCACTTGGTAGGCGGTGCCTTTTTTCTGTCTTTAGGGGTGTACTGGGACTTGGTAGGAGGGGCGGGGGGGGAGGGGGTCATATCTCTGTCTTTAGGGGGTGCACTGGAACTTGGGGGAGAGACCATAGCTCCCTCTTTAGAGAGTGTACTGGGACTTGAGTGGTGGGGAGATCTATCTCTGTCATTAGATGGGTGTACTAGGACTTGTAAGGAGAGGTAAGTTCTCTTTCTTTAGGGGGGTGTACTTGGACTTTGGGGGAGGGACCATAGCGCTCTCATTAGAGAATGGACTTGGACTTTGTAGGAAAGGTCATATCTGTCTTTTGGGGGGGAGAGGGGTGTACTGGGACTTGGCAGGAGGGGTCCTTATTCAGTCTTTAGGGGGGTGCACTGGGACTAAGGGGGGGGGGAGGGACCATAGCTCTCTTTTTAGGGGGTGTACTTGGACTTGTTAGGAGGGGTCATTTCTCTGTCTTTTAGAGTGTGGGTGGGGTTACTGGGACTTGGGAGGAGGGGTCATATGTCTTTAGAGGGACGTGGTAGGAGGCCATTTCTCTGTGTTTAGGGCCGGTTCCTGGGGCCTCTTTAACAAGTATTCTTTGCGGAATCCCCGCCTCCCTTTCAAGTGTCCGCAGCCGTCCAGGATATTGCGGCCTCTGCTGTAATCTGAGAGTCCAGATAGAGCTGCACTGCAGGATTGGACAAACTAGCTCTGTCCCCAGCGCTGTAAATCTGCGTGAAGCAACTCATACATTACCATACATCTCCGACAAGCTTCTTTACCTTGTGTTGAAATATATGACAATTTAATTTCACTTTGTTTGTAACTCATGCTTGACAATCATTTTACTTGGAGTTTAATATGTATCTCATCTGTCTTTGAAGTAAGGAGATGATGACACTGTTTAGGCCGCATCTGAGTGGGCTGTTTACTGTCTGTTCATCTTCTACCTACTCTCCCCTAGCGCCCTCAGTTATTTTATGCCTCAGGTTCCTCGCATTTTGCCTTATTGAGTGTACTTAGGTGTTTTTTGTATGCTTAACAATTCACTTTATGCTTGAAACTAGTGCTTGACAATCTTTTCAACTGGAGGTTTATAACGTATCTCGTTTGTATTTGAAGTAAGTCGATGCTGAAACTGCTCGGCCTCATCTTGGTTGGCTGTTATCGGTCTGTTTATTTGCTTTTTTTTGTAAATGTATTTATACTGTCTCTGTACGTAAACGTCATTTTTCATCTTTGTACAGCGCTCTGTTACCCGGTTGGGTCTTGTTCGCGCTTTATAAAACTTTTCAAATAAATAAATAAATAACTCAGTGTGACATATCCAGCCATTCCCAATGTACTGCCTGGGGTTGGACATCGGTGCAGTGCAAGATGCAAAACTTGATTTTATTATTTTTTGTTTGTTTTCAGTTCAGAAGGATGACGCCATCCCTGTTAATCACAAGTTTTTAACCCCTTGATAAACGTGTATATATATATTTCTGAATCTTTACTGTCCTCGGTTGTTAGCATCTCTCGCCGTTCGGGAAGCATTCGTGTTGCACCTTGCCTGATTCCGCGCACCCCGAGCGTCGCTGTTTAAGACCCCACGCCCATGGCCTACAGACGGAGGTGTCTTGGTCCTGAGCCAGCGCCATCTTTAAACGAGTGCCCACTTCAGAGATGCCTGCCCGTGTACGCCTGTTCAGGGCAGCAGCTGTAGGAACCGATCTGCTTGTTAAAAGATTACACGACACATGTCAGACTTGTATTCACACTGTATTGTATAGTAGCTAAGAGCTTATTAATGAGCCCAGTATAAGTGCAAGGGGTGATTAATTCTTTGAAGCTTTGTCCTTCGTTTGGCTGAGAATTCTGACTCCTTGATGCCTTCTACGAGCAATCATAAGTTTTAGGTCCGGCCTTGAGAAAGCCTTGGTTTATTCACCACCCTCAAGTATTTAAACAAAATCATGGATTAAAAAAATACATATATAGAGGGACTTTTAAGTCACCCCTCTTTGCCCATTGGTCAATTCAGATGTCATTCACAATTTGTTTCTGCACACCACAACGTACAGAATAGGGCAATGGGACACCCACTGCAATCGTGGCAGGGGAGCACCAAATTATGCAGCAGGGTTGACTAAATTATGTGGCAAGAAAAGGAAAATTAAGCGGCACCTTTTTTGATAGGATTACTTCATTATTGTGTCACTTATAAACCTGGTAATACTGTCTGGGCAAATATTTTTGCTCATAAGTGGCAGTTTAACAACCAAATACAGAAATAAGCAACAGAAATAAGCAACTGAAAGATGACAAGTCAACCTTTGCGAAGGATCTCCCACTATACACAAACACGGTGCCATGTTTTTAGTAAGGTTTGATCCGTTTGAGATAGAAACAATCTTTTTTTTAAACTGCAGCTTATGCATGAGATGATGGATTGTGTGCCAAAGGCGGAAAATCAGTAATTATGCGAAACAAGTCGCGGTTGCAGAATCGCACAATTGCAGTGGTCCTGGAAACGGGAGAGCCCACTGGCTCCCCTTTACTGTGTGTGGCTGCATTTTCTCTGATCGCATGTGCGCATCTCCCTGAAAAGTAGTGCGCTTCAGTACCACCGTTGTACTTTATTTTGTCAGTGCCCTTTTCCCTCCATTCTTTATCCTTTTTTTCTTTTTTTCTAGCCATTGTTGTGTACCTTATTTGCCCCAATTAGAGTAATATTTTCCTGTGATGTGTTAAACGATTTCTATACCTATTGTAAGTTCATCTGCCTACTAGCAAGCAACTGTACTCTTCTATTAAAATTATATGCAATGGTTACTTTTTAGGTTTCGCCTGAGCCAGCGCATGCGCTGCTCTGGCGAGACTTTTAGTAAGTGGGCTTCAAAAAGCCGACCACAGCTTTTTGTGTGGCCTAGAGCGTGCGGTTACGTGCACAGTTACGCGCACAGGCGCCATCTGGCTTTCCTGTCTCGTCATGGCTCATTAAGTGCATCGCGTGCGGGCACCCTTACAGCCCGCGATCGAGATCACTTTCGCGGCCGCGTCACTTTCACGGCCGCGCGGCCAATGCTTCTTCTTTTTTTACTTTTAGCGCGAGGCGTGCTTGTTTTCTCCCGCTTTCTATTTTCTCGGTGATTCTGCTTTTCTCTCGCTCATTCACTTTCTGTTTCTCCTTCGCCTCCCACCCCTACATTTTGTGGTTCTGTCACTCTCGCTCTATTTTTATCCCCCTCTGTATTTCTGGTCTCTTTCTTCTCCGGCCACTTTAAATCTCTCCTTTCTTCCCTCATCTCTCTTGCCCAAGCCTTCCCTTTCCTCTATTGTGCTCTGTTTTTCTTCGCACCTCTGAATTCATGTCTCCAAACTGTCTAGCTTGTCTTTTTATCACTCTCTATCTCTTTTTCTCCCCAGCCTCCTTGGTTAATCCTCTTCGAACTCTCTCCTTTCTTTCTGGTTCTGCTTCTCTTTGGCTGACTCTAGACCTCTCTCTGATTGTCCTCGCCATCTCTCGCACTCCCTCATTTTTCCTTGAGTTTATCCCTCTCTTTCTCGCGCCTCATCTCTTTCTCTTCCCACTCTTTCTTCATTTCCCTCCCTCTCTTTCCCTCCTGACTTTCCTTCTCCATGCTCTTTCCTTCGCAACCCTCCTCTCGTTAGTTTTCCCTTTCTACCCTTCTCTAGCTGTCTCCTTTCTTGCCTCGCATTCTCTTTCTCTATATTTTCTTTTTCTCCTGCTCCCTTCTCTCACCCTGTATATCCTCGATGTATATTTGTCGTCCACTCTCTCCTACAGCCCACTCCCTTTCCAGCATGCCTTCCACCTCTCTCACAGTTTCTTCCGAGTTCTCGCCTTGGCCACGCCTCTTTTCTGATTCTGTCCCTGCAGTGGACCAGACCCTTTTCTCCCCCGCACAGTCAGCTCCGCTGCTTCCTATTTGCTTCCGATATGTAGCACCTATCCAGCCCTAGCCAGTCTCTTTTCGGTCATTTATTCATTCTATGTCTCTTTCTCTTTCTAAGTCTTATTAAGTCTTCGATCTCGCGCCCTGCACTTTTTTATTTCCTCTTCTTTTCTTCTCTCTATAGCTCTTCTCTTGCTTGCTTCTTTATTTCCTGACGAGGGCCCCGTTTGTTCTTGTTTTCTAATGCCCTTCTTTTCATGCAGCCTTTTTTTCTTTTCTCACTATTCTTTCCAGTGTTTTCGAGTCTTCTCCTCTACCATTTCCTCCCTTCTTTTTTCTGAAGTCCATCTGTGGCTCCTCTTAATCTCGTCCATCTTCCCTTTCTTTCCCTTGCCTTCGATCCCTTCATGCCCTCTCTCCTCTTTCCGCCACTTTGCCTCCCCTCCCTTCTTCTCTCCTCCTTTCTCGCCTCCTTTTACACCCCTGCCTTTCAGCTTGCTTCCTTCCCTTCCCATGCACGTTTTCCTTCTTTTCCCATGACTCACTGCAGTGTTTCATTTGTACTTTTTTGCATTAATTCCTCCGTTCACTCTCTTTGCTATATTTCTTTGTTCCACTGTCCCGACCTCCCTTCTAACACCCTGTGGCCCTGTGTATTTTGTCGCTGGCATTCTTTAGTGAAATGTAGCGCACATTGCCCCTATATATTTCATCTTGTGTGTATGGCGTCTTCCCAGCTCTTATTCTGTCATTCTCGTTCTTGCTTTTCCTCTGCAGCCTCTTCCCCTCTACGTTTCTATATTATACCGAGGCACATCTCTTTACCAGGCACATGCACTTTTGTCACTTAGGGAGCATGCAGTACCGAGCAGGGCGTTTGCAATGCGTATGTTTGCTTGTTTGTTGCTGGGATATAACTGCGTGTTAAAGAGTCAGAAACACGTGTGAGTGCACATGAGATTTGTGTGCGTCAGTGTTGCCGGTGAATGTAGGAGTGGCCATTAAAAGTAGAGACAAAGGAGCATCGGTGTGTGAGGGCTTACGTGCAATGTGTGTGTCTGTGTAGATTGCTTCTAAGTGTACAATGTATGCGAGCCTGTGTATGACTGTCTACGTCTGTAAAATGTGTATTTCTTTGTATTCTATATGTGTGCTTGCATAGAGGAGCATGTTTTTCTGTGTGTACCCCACTGCACGTTACTTGTGAGCTTGTGCACGAGTCATTGTGTATGTAAACGCTCGTGCGTGTTTGCTTGTGCAATAAATGTGTACAATGATGTGTGTATCACATTTTATGGCGTGTGTGTGCTGTGCGAATGTTGTGCTTGTGCCTTTGTGCATGCCTGTGTGTTTGTGTGGATTGTGTACGCCTTTGTACTTGGTATATAGCTCCGTAGTAGTGCTACTATGTGTAAAGTATGACTGTGACTTTGAACTGTGCGTTTGTGCATGTATACAAAAGCTTCTCTAACGCCTTTGCATGGTGCGAATTATTATTATTTTTTATATAGGAATGACTGTGTTTATAGATAAGTATGCGTGTGTAATATGTGTATGCACTGCATGTTTGTATTCCGTGCTTGGCTACGAACTCTGTTGTTTTGTGTGCCCTTCAGCGTATGTATGTCTTTTTTGCGAGTACATGTCTGTGTGCATTTGTGTTATGTATGTGTCTTTGTGTGGTGTATGACTGCTCCCTGTTTTTTGTATGCGTATGATATAATGTGTGCTTTCTATGTAGTTTTTCGTAAGTGTGGGGCATTGTGTTTGCTTGTATGCGTGTTTTTGCTTTTGTTCAGAAAGATGACGTACGCATTTAGTATATAAAAGTATGCAGATGCATTTGCATAAAATATTCCCGATTGTGTGCGTTTGCAATATGTGTGAGATGAGCAAGACATTGGGAAATAGAAACATCAAGGAATTGTATTTCCAGTGATTGGTTGGAATACGCCATTTTATTTTCCGTACGAATAAAGAGATGTGCGTGGTAGGTGCGGTTTTTGTTTGCTGCAGGGCTACGTGACACGCATGCACGCCAAGACTCTGCATGTAGAAACAACAGGGCGCTCTTGTTTCCACAGAAATGTGGACACATTCAAATGTTTACAATTCACCATTTTAACATACAACATATTATTGGCAATCAGTTGGCAAACAGATTTCGCTATTTTTAATCTGCAAAGGTCTGGAGCTTGGCCTTTGCTATACTAGCCATACATGTGGCAAACATCCACAAAAATGTGTGCTTTCCATAGTGGGGAAGAGCTCTGTTTTATGTAGGGGTTAAAAGCCACACAGAAGACAAAAATTCAAAATGTACTCCACGCTCATTCAGGAAGGCATCGCTCACAGATACCATCCCATCTCAAGAGCATATCCGAAACAAGCATTGGCATAGCCAATAGGTCTCGCCTTTGGGACCTTATAAGTGTTTAGTTATCCAGCACAATATCCTTGGTGCAACAACATCAACTGTTGCATGGCTAAACACTTATAAGGTCCCAAAGGCGAGACCTATTGGCTATGCCAATGCTTGTTTATACTTGCATTTTATATTGCCCCCACGTGTAAGATTCGGCATGTTTTCTTTTTTACGTAACATGTGCAACAATCTAAACCATCTCTTGGCACTTTAATAATAGGTGTTACCACCAAAATTGGTAGTACTTGACTTTACATCTGAAAGGCTAATTTTGCCTCAGCAGGCATTGCTTTCAGGGATTGTAAACGCTTTGCAACATTCGGTGCATTTCATTCGACCAACCAAAAAAGAGAGAGGTTGTGCAAAAGGTCTCCGCTCTAGGCCTCCCCAAAACTGACTGCTTTCTGGGGTGATTTCAGTTTCTGGCGACCACTGACATTGCCATGTGTGGTGCAATTTCAATTTTTATTTTAAGAAAACACTTCAGAATTTTGAGTTATGGATTTTGTTGAGAAGCATAACATTTTCTAAAAAAAAAAATAACCCTGCAGTTGAACATTTCAGACTCCGCGAGGATGATGCGGTTTTGGGTTGAAATTCCATATCGGATAAAATCTCGTCTTTCAGCAAAACATGCACGACCGAGCCTGCAGTGTCGCGCGTCAGCCCCTAGGAAAGTTGTGATGGGTCTCATAAGGGATGCTTGCGCCAAGTGTTTGATAACTGTGAATAGCATTTTTGTTTTTAAGTGATAGGATTCAGGCTTCCCTTTAATAACAGATTACTTGTATAATGATCAAAAACTGTAGGCAGCGTCTCTGTCACGTTCCTACCATGGCTGCCGTCACATCTGTTAAAGGGACTTGGGTGCTCTCTTTGGTACCTGGAGAGCGCTTTATGGCCAACTAAGGTTGCATCAAAGGCCTATGACCAGCTGAAGTAAATCGGCATTTTTGTGGTAGCGCAACCTTTAACATCACCGTGGTGGATACTCCAGTTGACCAGTTGCAAAAGGTTTATTCTGGGTCCAGAAGCTGACATGAGTTTTTGGGCACCTACTGAACTTTGATTGCGAAAATTCCAGATGTTAGGTGCGTCTTGGCACCGTTTGTTGGCATCCCTTGGTGACTATGGGTTTAAAAATGTAGAGGCAGTCAAAGTTACAAAGTACAGGACATAAACTTTTTCCTCGTTACACTCCTGGGCGGAAAACGTAGACCCTTGCAGCAGTTCTGGGGCTGTGTTTTGAGGTGATGCTCAGTGATGGGGCGAAGGGATGGTCTGAGGTGACGAGTCTCACAGCAGTGCTCAGGGGTAGTAGGACTACACTGAAAGGGAACACTAGTGATGGGACTGTGGTGATGCTCAGAGATGATGGGACTAAGATAATACTGAGAGGTGATGGGACAAAGGTGATGGGACTGTGGTGATGGTACTAGGCCACAAGTCGAAAGTGACGAGACAAAAGTGATGATGAGTGGTGACCCAACTAAAGTGGTGCAAGCCACGGGGCTGAGGTAATGCGAGCCATGAGACTGAGGCGGCGCAGGCCGTGGGACTGAGGCGGCGCAGGCCGTGGGACTGAGGCGGCGCAGGCCGTGGGACTGAGGCGGCGCAGGCCGTGGGACTGAGGCGGCGCAAGCCGTGGGACTGAGGCGACAGTCAGATGACGACTATAGCGATGCTTAGAGGTGACAGAACTAAGGCGGTACAAGGTATGGGACTAATGCGGCGCTAGTAATGGGACTTGGGAAAGACTCAGATGACGGGACTAAAGCGATGTATAGAGGTGACTGGACTAAGGGGATGGAAATGATGGGACTTGGGTCACACTTGGGCTTAGGGACTAAGCTGATGCTTAACTGTGTTGGAACTATGTTGTGTCCGCAAGGGCAGTTCAGGGTTAATTGGAGTGAGCCAGTTCACGGGCCATGTTCTAGGACTAACGAAGCTCGGGTGATGACACCACATGTTCAGAAGTGACGTTTGGAAGTGAAGGGACTAAGGCGATTGTCCGAGATGACAGGACTAAGATGGTGCTCCGAGGTAGTTGGACTAAGGCGATGTTCAGAAAATATGATAGATAAATGGTCCCATCGGGGCAAAACAATTTAATATAAATGATACTTTGAACACCAAAAATGTTAATTTTTAGCAAAGGAAAACAAGTATTGAAGAAAAACACAACCAGAGATTGAATGATATAAATGTCATATATTATGACGTAAGTATAGAATCTATACTGTAGGTTGCTCCAGTAGTGAAAAAGTAAAAAAGTGCTTGTGCAGCGTGTCAAGTGAGTACATAGTGACTGAGAACATATGATACAAAATTAAATCGTAGTGCTACAACTGCCTACGTGTTGCCGGTCTAGAATAATATGGTATTAAATTCCTATGTATCCAGGGCAAACAGGTATTTCATATATTGAGATTGTTGACGTTTCGACCCAAAATAGCGCGGTTACTTAGAACCATCTGGGTGGGTCTAATACAACGCAAGTGATGAGACTGAGTCGATGCAAGCAGTGAGACCAGGGCAATGCAAGCAATACGACCCGAGATAGGACTGAGGTGACGACAGATGACTGGACCATGGTGATGCTCAGCGGTGACACAAGACATGGGACTAAGGCATTGCTTAGAGATTAAGGGACTAAGGTGATGCTCGAAGATAGTGAGATTAAAGCAAAATAGGTGATAGGGCTCAGGTGACACAAGGAAGGGACTAAGGTGAGCCGGGACTTGGGTGAGTCGAGCCGGGACTTGGGTGAGTCGAGCCGGGACTTGGGTGAGTCGAGCCGGGACTTGGGTGAGTCGAGCCGGGACTTGGGTGAGTCGAGCCGGGACTTGGGTGAGTCGAGCCGGGACTTGGGTGAGTCGAGCCGGGACTTGGGTGAGTCGAGCCGGGACTTGGGTGAGTCGAGCCGGGACTTGGGTGAGTCGAGCCGGGACTTGGGTGAGTCGAGCCGGGACTTGGGTGAGTCGAGCCGGGACTTGGGTGAGTCGAGCCGGGACTTGGGTGAGTCGAGCCGGGACTTGGGTGAGTCGAGCCGGGACTTGGGTGAGTCGAGCCGGGACTTGGGTGAGTCGAGCCGGGACTTGGGTGAGTCGAGCCGGGACTGGGGTGAGTCGAGCCGGGACTGGGGTGAGTCGAGCCGGGACTGGGGTGAGTCGAGCCGGGACTGGGGTGAGTCGAGCCGGGACTGGGGTGAGTCGAGCCGGGACTGGGGTGAGTCGAGCCGGGACTGGGGTGAGTCGAGCCGGGACTGGGGTGAGTCGAGCCGGGACTGGGGTGAGTCGAGCCGCGACTGGGGTGAGTCGAGCCGGGACTGGGGTGAGTCGAGCCGGGACTGGGGTGAGTCGAGCCGGGACTGGGGTGAGTCGGGATGGGACTGGGGTGAGTCGGGATGGGACTGGGGTGAGTCGGGATGGGACTGAGGTGAGTCGGGATGGGACTGAGGTGAGTCGGGATGGGACTGAGGTGAGTCGGGATGGGACTGAGGTGAGTCGGGATGGGACTGAGGTGAGTCGGGATGGGACTGAGGTGAGTCGGGATTGGACTAGGGGGACGGTCAGATGACTGGGCTAAGACTATGCTTAGAGATGACGGGAATAAATCAGTGATAGTGCGATTAAGGCGACACAGGCATTGGGACCCTTTGCGACACAAGTGGTGGGACTGAGGTGACTCGGGTGATGGAGCAAGGGACACAGGCGATGCTGAGAGATGCCAGGACTACCTACTGCTTCAGACTAGTTCTTGCCAGGACACATTGGTTCTAGGGCAGTCAGAGGAGAGTTCCAGGTAGGGGCAGGATCTGGGCAATCCTTCAGCATAGCCAGCCTCAGCTGTGCGCAGCCCTTGAACAATGAGCCTGTATGCGAGTCAATCAGCCCGCGAGAGCCCTAGACCCAAAATAAACTATTGTGCTCCGACTGCCAACAAAGGTCCCTTCTGCACTGTGCCCAGTGCTGACATCACGCACAGGCTACAAGGCCGCAGACAATGGGCGCTATCAAAGAGGGGCATCGCCCACTGCCGCCAAACCACTGGCACGACAGGGCACTTGGCATGCACCGGACAAAGGCGCCCTTCTTCCACCGCAGGGAAGAAATAACAGCTGCTATATTTGGAAATGTGATTGCCAGGCGAGAATTGAGTCATACCGTCAGTGCCCGCGCGCCCCTCTGATTATAGCTCATTCAGAGGGTACAGGGTGGGGGCATGCTGCCCTGTAGAGTGGCGTAACGTGGAGTGGCAAACAGGTCTGTTGATGCATTGGGAACTACTGGAGTGGCAAGAGATTGCCAGACCTCGAAATGTAGTGCATTATTGAATTGCCTAAATGTATGTGTGTGTGTGTGTGTGTGTGTGTGTGTGTGTGTGTGTATTTGTCATTTGCTTTGTCATTGCTTAATTTGTAAAATAAATGAGTGCAAGGGACAAAAGGTTTCCATAAGAGCCAGTTGCCGAGTGTCCACGTTGCTGCAAGTCGAGGCTGACTAGTCTTGATTCCACCTCATGCCTCATTTTTTCCTGCCCCCCCTTACTTTGTGTCTTTCTCACTCTTGTGAGAACTATTTCATCCCGCTTTCTCTCTCTGTCATTGTGTTCCTATCTTTCTCCCACTTAAAAAAAAAAAAAAAATTCTGCCTCCCTGTCATCCTCTGGGTCAAAGTCTGATGTTAAAAAGTAGGTTTCAGTCCCCCAAAAATTAGGGCCGCTGTACAGCACCTGCAACAACCGGCCCTAATTAAGCCCCGGTGTACAGCCCTAGAGTGCCGCTGATGCCAGCTTCAGAGACAGCAGAAGTTGAAATGCATGTACTCATGCGTGCATGTATGTATGTATTGAGTTATGTGCTGCACGTGCTCAAGTACTTCCAATGCTCCCAGTGTAATCCCTGCTGCAGGTCATGGCAATGTGCCACACTACCCTTGGAGCCTTGCCTCCCAGTGCATCTGCTGGGTTTGCTGCCACCGGTGGAGGGCTCGAAGGACAGCCGGGGTTGTATCCAGACGGTTTATAATGGTGCAGCAGTACGCTCTGTCAAGGTCCAGCCAGCTTGACCGTCTTCTCCTACCGACCAACTATCCCAGATCTCAGACATTCTTTAGGACATCACACCTTACAAGCTCAGCCAATGCCCATAATAACACAGTCCTCAGGTCATGCCTTCGCAAGGTAATGCTGGCTGTGCTGGACTGGGTGGAGCGGGTAGTGTCGCTGGGAGAGCAATGCTGGTGGACCATTCTTGCTGCTGTGCTGAGTGTGTACAGGGAGAAGCACAGGTGTGTGCTGCTGAGGCCTAGTGTGCTCTTCTACCTAGGACTCTGTCTGCCTTTATATTACTGCCCCTCCCCCCCCCCCAGTCTTGCCCATCTGTAGGACCAGTTGGGGATTAGTGCTTTCAGAAAAGATGAGGATCTCGTGGGAGTCAGATAGGTTCATTTACTTTTGGTGCAAACATTCAGATAGAAATTAGACGCTGTACTTAAAATGTCGCCATGTACGGATTCTTTTGGGTGACATTTTGTGGTTGAAGACTAGTTAATGTGTCTCCAAGAATATTCTGGACTAGATAAACTATTCTCATGGTTTGTGAACCTACTCTGCCTGCTGAAATGAGGGGCTGGTTATTGTGTAACTCCTGTGTCTGCTACTAGATAAACCCTCGACTTATTGGTGAACCTATACTAAACCTGCTGATGAACTCGGGAACTAGTCACTGTATAATGCATTTGTCATCAATTTTCACTCAAACCACAACGAGTGACTTATGAGCTCACGTTTCCTAGTGCAAGCATCTTTTTTTTTTTTAATGGTCTTTAAGTCTGTCCAATCTTGCAGCACACTTTGACAATAATAACTCCTAGTTTAAACTATTGGAAGAACCTTTGGCTTTCACTGGGACCTTTTCATTTCAGAGTGGGGTGGATTTCAGCCAGATCTACAATCTCATGTTAGATCTTTCAACTCCATCTCAGATGTTGGTGATTGACTGGGTGTAAACGTGTTAAGCTTTCTTCCATCAGAAGGGCCTGTTTAATATTGACGCCTATTAACAGGAGAATCCTGTGGAGAAAAAATGATAACTTCTTTTTATGTTCTTGTTTAATTTACTCCAGAATAAACCCTTTTTTAAAAATGTTCTCTAGTTTCATGCTCACATTATGCTGCTTGTTATATTATTGAGGTGACCATACGGTTCACGAAGATGCTGAAACTACCAAGTCGATTGACTTGACGGATACCTGTTACATTAAGATTTGATTCCATGTTAAATGTAGCCTCAAATCTTTTTTCTGGTCGTTCTTAATAGCAGCCACAATAGGATGGTGTGAATTTATTTAAAGCGTTTATAACTGGAATTTGTACCAGTTTTGATGTACGCCAGTTTGCTCAAAACTGCAACTCAACTCATACCCTGTTGAACTCTCTATTCGATCTACGTAGCTGACCTTCTATTGCATGGTTATTTGCGTGTCACATGTAGACAACTTGAACAACAAAATAAGCGATACGAAGAACCATTGTTTCCATGTTGTGAGTACATTATCGAGGATGAACTACCCCCCCCCCCAACCGTCAAGTTATGAACAGAGTGAGTGTGCAAACCTTCTGTCAAGGATGCTTCAATAAGCTTCCAGTAGGATTATTATTGCTAAAATACGAGCTCAAAGGAGCCTCCTTTTGTGCAGGTAACAAAAACCCGCTCTCTGGTTTTCGGACTTGAGGTCAAGCCTAACAGAAGCCGAGATTGATCTCTTCCTCGAGTTTGTCTCTTATTCGTGAAGCATCTCTTCGGCAACACAGCAATCTTGAGGCACTTCGAAGGGATCTCAAACAAATGCTGAAGGCCCAGCTGACATCCCCCAGTCTCGAAATTGCACAGAATTTGTAAGGAAGAGTTGCTTCAGATTCAGGTTTTAGTGATTTCAGACTTTGTTGAACATAGCGATACCCCTCTACCTGGAATCAAGCTAAAAACTCTGCATTTGAGAGAAAAGGAAATTATTTTAACTTTCGGACTTGCAGTGCTCTCTCTAGTTTTTAAACTGTGATATACACTTCTATGTAAAGTGCTTACCCAAGATGGCTTATCAAGTTTTTGTAGGCCTTAATATTTCTAAAATATCAGTGTTTGCATCTATTCTTAAGAGCA
This sequence comes from Calotriton arnoldi, assembly GCA_963921515.1. Taxonomy (NCBI): domain Eukaryota; kingdom Metazoa; phylum Chordata; class Amphibia; order Caudata; family Salamandridae; genus Calotriton; species Calotriton arnoldi. The sequence continues at coordinate 543,647 of CAWUFW010007814.1, read as the reverse complement.
TATCAGTTTGGCAGTCATGCTGTTGGATGTCGCTAATGCAGATAGTCAGGCCTTGTTCTGGCTCTTCTGGATGTGGAGAAGGCCTTTCATAGGGATAAATGTCTTGTCTTTATGGGCGGTGATGCTAAAATGAGCTGTTCCGGCATTATTCCTTATATCATTATAGTATTGAAAGATTCTGCCTTTAGGTTTTTTAAATAAAACCCTGTTGGGACTGATCTACCTTGTGAGGTAAGTGTGTCAGAGTTGTCCACTCGTCTTCCTTCATTCCATATCTTTAGACCCATCAAAGATAAACCCATCAAAGATAAAAATGAACAAACCCGTTGTTTCATTTGCTTATTTTTGGCTGCCTTTCTAATGACTGCCTGGGGCTCATTAGAACAAGCTTTAATGATATCTTCTCTGCATGCAGTGACTGTTGACTGCCCATTTCACATTCTGTATTTGCATGTTCAGGCAGCATATGTGGGGTGGGGATAGACTTCCCATAAATTTTTCTTACCAAGTTTTGTTGTCTCTTTCAACACAGACAACATATTTTCCTGGCATTCATAAAATGGTTCCACAAAAGCAAGTTAAATGAGGCTTTCTGAGCGAAATTTAGTTTGCTGGTATCGCTCATTATTTTTATTGTTTTATCGAGTGCATACCTCTCATGAAAAAGTCGCCTGAGATATTGGCATGAGGCTGGTTCGAGCAGGATACGTCCTTCAACTAGATATTTCTGTGCAGACCAGTCTCCCGCTGGTATCTCGCAAGAATTTTAACACGTGGTGCACGCTTACTTAAAAAAAAATACTATGAAATGCAGCGTAATGCAGAATTTCATGTAACATAACATTTGGAAATTTCGCTGAATTATTATAAAGTTCACCAAGCCCTATGCCTCTTCTGATGTTAAATCATTTAGTTGGTGTCGAAGGAGCCGATGTCTCCCAAGCCAGGAATTGAAACAGTTTGTTTGCAAATGCAGTCTCCCCTGTGATGGAGTTAATGTTTCAGCTTCCACATGTAGGAACGATCCCTTTTTTTTTAAATATTTGGCCACCGTTTTTCTTTCAAGAAGATCGTAATGAAGAGAGAATATTCCATCTGTGGCATGAACAGCCGGATTTGGATTCCCAACACTGAACTACTACCTGCTTCTTTAGAGTAAATTGAGTATTTCTGAAACTCTAATAAACGCCGCTGCCAGATTCCGGGTGGCAAGGGATGTTTAGCCGATGCCTTAGATCTTTGAATTTAATCATGTTGTGTTCACTGTGAATTTCCACATCACCAGTATTTCAAGCATCCACAGAGACAGTCATCTCTGCTGTCAGATTGCGGAGGCAGATTGAAAAACATCCTTGCAGGAATGTCTTCTTTTTAAAACGTCGATCAGCTTGGGATTTCTGCGTTACTCGGTGTAGCCATGTAGTGACTGATGTGACCTACGTAAGTATGACATCATTTGGGTATTCACCTCAAGCATCTGGACAAAAGCACCGTTTACAGAGAAGGTAGACTGAACACGCAAGCAAGCAATTTTTCATGTGTTCCAGTGCAGGATTAATTAGAAGCCCTTATTAGAGAGCCACTGAATTAACACAAATGATGCTATGTGTAAAAGTGGAAGTTAATTACTCTTCGTGTCTCGTGTTTTCTATGTTGGGAGTGGTGTCAAGCCTCTCTGTGCCCTTCAGTCGATGCAAAATCGTAGTCTTATTTTGATGTTTGTGGAAAGTCATGTTTTTTGGATTTCAAAGTCTCATCAACCTGCTCACCTGGTTGTCCTTTTAAGTCTGTTTTAGCCAAAACCTTTTGATTAAAAAAAAAAAAAAAAAAAAGTATATATAATAAACTTCCTTTTAGGGGCATTCAGCAAGTCCATGGTTCAGCCACTTCAGCCTTTGGCTAACTTCACTGTAAGTACAGACATTCTCCTCTTTCGCAGGAAGCACATGCACACACAAAGTAGGCCCTTTCAGGGGCCAGGATTACTATAGCAATGCATAATTGTTGAGACCAATAGTTTGTTTTGCATTTTGCCTTTTTTATGTTTTGCCTACCAGACCGCTTAAGCTGTCTGATAGCGAAATACCTATTGTAGACTTACTAAGAACTTAAATTTGGCTTACAGCCTGGAGCCTGCCCATTGCTCATAATAGTAATCCAGTTGATTTTATTGCCACTCTTATTTGGTTTCTTCTTATTGAATGATTTTCCTTGTCTCCTTTAGTGTTTGTCCCTCTTCTGGAGCATAGTCTTTTTTTCTCATCCTTTTGCTTTTCTGGCTTGTATTCTTCCGCTGATATTAGGGAACTCTTTTTTAGTTTTTGGTTGAGCATGCATACATTTTCCAGCTCTGGCTTTCATGCCGCCCCCCTCCCCCCCCACACCAATGCTCTGTCTGGCTCTCTTCCTTATGTGCTTCTCCTCCTCTCAAAATACCCCAGTGCTTCACTGTGCTCTTTTGCTCGTGTACTTTCCCCTTGTAAACCTCTCCACGCTGTGTTGCTCTTGTCATCCTATGCTTCTTCCCAGGGCTTAAAGTGGGGTGAAAAAACTGGGGGATGGGGTCTCTGAAAGAGGGGTGGCCGATGTAATTAAGGATGTGGCTTAGAAACAAGTAAGCTTCAAAACTGTGCTTAGCATAGTGTACCTTCCGACTGTTTTTTTTTTTCTGGTTCTGTAATCGCATCCAGATATATAATACAACAAGTAATAAGCCAGGACTATTGGCTTTGTCAATGTTTGTTAGTTGCAGAAGATAAATAAGCAAATAACTATGGCTTCATTGTAGAGCATATTGAAAATGCGTCAGTTCTGAAATGATGACTGTGAAAGAACTAGAACGAGTCTCTTTGAAATTACATCACAGGCAGTGAAGGGTGGTACTGCTGCAGAGGTAAGGTTTATTTTTGTCATCCTGAGGGTGAGGGTAAAAATGGAGAGCCCGATAGGGACCCGTCTCAGCACCTGCTTTTTAGAACTGCCGGTGCTGAGCACTGGCAGAACCCAGCCCACTTAAAGCCTTGCTTCCCCCCACATCCCCAAAACTTCGCTGCCCCCTCACGCTCAGTGTTGCTCTCTCCCTTCTGTGCTTTAACCCCTGCAAACTGCCCACCCCATGCTGTGTTGCTCTCTCCCTTGTGTGCTCCCCGACCTGGAAAAACAACCCCTCTCCTGTGCTGCTTGTTTTCTTCATTGTGTACTTCTCCCCCTGATTCCTGTGCTGCTCTCCCTCGTGTGCTCCCATCCTCTGTAGTGCTCTCTTGTATGCCTATCCTTGAAAACACTGCGTGCTCCATGTTCCTCTTTCCCATATGTACTCCCCCCTAGAAAAGAAACCCTCTCCTTCATGTGCTTCAACCCTCCTAAAAACACTCCCGCATCCCCTGTGGTCCGTACTGTGCTTGCCCTCATTCGACTCCCTCACCCCCAAACAGCATTGGCGAAGCCAATAAGTCCAAAAAGTACAGACAAATTGGCTTTGCCAATACTTGTTTTTCTTTTTATTTGCTTGGGCCTGGCAGCTCCCTCAACATTAAAGTTTTAGAAAAGCCATGCTATAACACAACAAAAATTGATAAAGCCAAACGGCAGACAGCCAACACCGGACCTATTGGTTTTACCAATCTTTTTTTTTCACTCCATTTGACTCCTGGACTGCCCCCGCCCCCAGCCTCCGCCACATTGGTGCCAGCATTCACGTCATCTCTGACTTCTCGGTGGCTTGTGGTTTGATTCAAATCAAGCCTCAAGCTATTCTTTCACAAAAAAATGAATGACTCTTTTTAACGACTTGTTTTTAACTAGTAGTGTCTTACCAAGAGTATTTTTGCAAGCATTTATTATTACTCGGTTTAATAGAATACTGATTTTATTGGCCTTGGAATACGAATAGCCTGAGTAGGCCAGGCCCGGTTTTGATATTGTGGCGGCTGGTCAAAGACAGATGTCGGCAGCAAGTGCTTAACTCACTCAGCATGATGTCGTGAGGTTTTGGTCTTTAAATATATGCAGGGTTTTACTGCTCAGAGTTACTCACTGTTTCTTTCAGTAAGGTTACGTATTCCGCTATGTTTTGGGCTCTTTACGGTCCTTTTCTTTGGTGAGTGAGTAGGTGTGCGCATTCGGCATTGCCGCAGTCCAGGCGAGAGTCCACAGGGGCACCTACCACCATGGGTGCTGTTCTGTTGGGATAAAGGGCGCATGGCGTTTTAAGTTGTTTAAGTTGGTGGATGGAAGACTTTACTGCACTTGCTTGGGAGTTTTGGGTCCATGTTCGCCTCCCACACCACACCTAGGCCTGACCTTAGACTTTAGGGGAGTCATGTTTCCGAAGAACCTGGTGTTTTGATGTCTGAAGTGGTGGGCGGTCTTAAAGCCAGTATGTTGTTTTTGAGTCGTTCAGTTTTGGTCCATCCTATTTTCAGTTTGTTTGAGGCCTTAAGATACACTGATGAACTAGTCTGTGCTCCCTGAGACCTGCAGGCGTATTTGTGTGCCATCTGCTTATGGGTAGACGACCATGCAGTGGACCGCATGAAAAGCTATCAATGGCTTCAACCAAACGGGGTGGAGGGGAGCCTTGGGAGAGTCCACATGTAATAGGGTAGGTGGAAAAGAGGTTGCTGCGGAGTGAGACTGTCACGTTCTTTCAGGACGGAAGAGAGCTACCGTGATTGCTTGGTCATGCTCTCTTGTAGAGGTTGGGGGAGGACTTGATAGAACGTTGTGGGCTACCATGTCAAAGGCAGCATGGAGGACGATGAGTCAGCATGTTGAGTGATCCCTTGTCTGCTGGCTTGGGCAGGTGAGACGAGCAGAGTGCATCAGTAGCAAAATCACAGGGTGAAAGAATGAAGGTGGTGATTCGAGTAGCGCGGTCACGCCTGGTTACCTCTGCCCTTCATCTATCACCTGCTCCGCATTTCCTCAGTCACTGCCTCCTTCCCCCACCTTCCCTCAGTCACTGCCTCCTTCCCCCACCTTCCCTCAGTCACTGCCTCCTTCCCCCACCTTCCCTCAGTCACTGCCTCCTTCCCCCACCTTCCCTCAGTCACTGCCTCCTTCCCCCACCTTCCCTCAGTCACTGCCTCCTTCCCCCACCTTTCCTTAGTCACAGCCTCCTTCCCTCGCCTTCCCTCTGTCACTACCTCCTTTCACCAACCTTCCCTCAGTCACCGCATCGTTCCACAAAAATAATTTACTGTATTGTTCTAGGAGATCCAGGTTCTACTTCTTGACTTTTAGTCTGCAGTTTGCTAGTGCCTGACGGGGGTGTGCCCAGAACCACCAGTAATGGTGAGCTTGCCTGCAAGATAAGCAAGGGGGCTGGTCGCAATAGCTTTGTAAGTGAGGAAGCTGGTTTTTTGAAGACGTTGTGGGCTGGCAAGGGGAGCCAGTGGAGTTCCATCAGGCCCTGGATGAGATGTGCTGCTTGTGTAGGGTGCCCCTAAGGGTGCCAGTGCTGGGTCTGGTAGGCCACGGAGTAGGGCCTTACAACATCCAGATGGGAGAGCGCAAGGGCTTGAACAGCAGTTCAGAAGTCGCTTTCTGGAAGAAACGGTTTGACTTTCTTCAGAAGAAAGAGCTGGTACCAGCCCGTCTGTGTTTTTTTTATCAATCCGTTCCTTGTGGGAGAGGTTGGGTTCTAGAGTGAATCCAAGTGATCTGTCATTCCGTGAGAGTTGGGGGACTTGAAGCAGGCTTTTACCTGCAGTAATGTTGGAAAAATTCTCAGTAAGTCATATGCTTGCTCCTGGCATCTGTGTGTTATCTGCTGGTCACAGTATACATCTTCGCAAGGCCATTTCAGCCTGCCATCCTTTTGTTTTCGGTAAATTGAGTACCATAAAATTGGGCTATAGTTCACTTATTTCTGCCAAGGGAAAGGCCGTTTAAAAGCTGGTTCTCATTTCATTATAAAGACTTGATATTAAATGACCTTACTTTAATATTGGCCCTCGCTGTTCTTTGCCAGTAGTTCTTTGTTGCTCTGTTTTACTTCTGGCTTTGGCACAAGTTTTCTGATTGGCAATTGATTGTGCCCAACTGTTTCAGGGTGTAAATTAACTCTGTATAATCCAGCTATACATCAAAGTGGAGTTATAGTTTCCGCCCCTGCCCCGGGAGCAGTAATTATTCATTCTTTTGGTGTGAAACCGGTTTGAAGCGGTTTCATACCTTTAACCTCTTTGAACTTACTGTCGATAGACTGAATTATTAAAATGGCCGCCGGGCCCTCCGGAGTGTGAGGTGGCTTTCCTGTCTGCGTCGCCCCCCAGCATTCTCGCCTGCCTCGAAGATGGCGTGGAGAGGGTGAAAGGGCGTGAAATGTCAGCTTGCACTTTCGATTCCCCCCTTTCCATTTAAAATGTCTCCTCTCCTAGCGGTTCCCTATGGAGAGCTATTGACCGGAAATGGATCGTCGGGTAATGCACACGCTGCGGAGATCTGTGCCTAACTAAAGCGTTGAGGCTTGCACTGAAAGACTTGCATTCGTTTCAAAGTCGAGAAAAAGTGAACTCCCTTGAGCTGGTGATAGTAATGCCTGTTTTACACGCCTCTAGAGTTTAAACGCTATATAACTACATCTTCTGATGATATGTAATAGTGCGAGTTCTTGGGAACAAAAACTGAAGGCTCGACTCTGCCTTACATTGACACGTACATGTATGCACAAAATATTCAAGCTACTAATGGGGCTGAAGATGTCAACCCTGAAAGTGAACACAAAGAGATGATGGACGGAGTGCTGAAACTTTTCAAACACTCACCCCCAGTCACAGATCTGGGTTGAATCCATCATCATTCTTTAGCTCACTTTGCCACCCCAGTTCAGACACAGCTATATGCAAATCAGTCTTGACCCTGTGCTGGGAACAGTCCAGCCCGAACTGCCAAGCCATGTCTTCCCTGGACGTGGGTCCCTTGCTCACTTTGCCACTGGAGTCAAGCTAGCCTGTCTGATGAGGGCTGTTAGCCCGAAACCGGTCCCAGGATGCTTGTTTCCGGTCCAGGGAAGACATGGCTTGGCAGTTCAGGCTAGACTGTTCCCATGAGGCACAGGGTCAAGACTGATTTGCATATAGCTGTATCTGAACTGGGGTGGCGAAGTGAGCTAAAGAGCGATGATGGATTCAACCCAGATCTGTGACTGGGGGTGAGTGTCTGAAAAGTTTCAGCGTTCCGTCCATCATCTCCTTGTGTTTGCTTTGTTAACCCTGAAAGTGACCCTTAACGAGAAGGCACATATTTTTTGTCCGAGCTTCAAGTCTACAGCGAAATGCCATAAGCGAGATCTGTGTAGTCGAGGGTCTGTCTGGCCTATAGATATTGTGGAATCTGTGTGAAACGGCAAATAACACGACTGCCGAACAACGCGTTGCCTTTGAAACGCAGGCGGAACAACGAATGCGTCTGAACCACGCATACCATTTACAACGCAAGTCGTTGCAACGACATGCGTTAGGTAAAAGCCCAATGCTTTCCCTACTGTTGCGGGGACTGCAGTTGCAGTAGTAAATTATACTATTCCAAAGCCCAGTGCCCCCTAACGCATGTCCTTGTAACAACTTGCGTTGTAAATGGAATGCGTGGTTCAGACGCATTCGTTGTTCCGCCCGCGTAGTTAAGGAACGTGTGGGAAAGGAAAGCGTGGTTGTGCCATGCAACCTAATCTGTTGCTTGCATTGCAAAGGCATGTTCCTGCCCTCCCCACCACTTTTTCTTATTTAGATTTATTAGTAATGGCTGAGCGTTATTATTCTCACTGACGTCCGAATGACAAACCTCAAAGTGCAAGGAATGCATATTAAAAATAATACATCCATTTAGTCTAATAAGCATATTGCTTAACCGGTTAACCAGCACATGTGCTGTCTGTTGCAAGATCTATTGTAGCTTAAAGAGCACATAAAGTGGCTTGGAGTCCGCCTATTGCTTACGATTGGTTGGCTCTCCTGTTACTCTCATTTGCCTGCTTCTTATTCCTGTCCCAGCTTGTCATTCTTATGTTTGTCCCTCCCATGGGGCATACCCTCTTTGCCATCTTTTTTGATTGGTTGGCTTCTATGCTTACACTGTTTGCTTTTCAAGCGCTACTTTTTCATTTGGGTTAAGCACTTCATTTAATTTGTGGGAGTGCATAGTTTTCCAGCTGTCTCCCCCATGTACTTCTCACCTCCTGCAGTCTGTGTTGCTCTGTGTCATCCGTGTGCTTCTTCCCACCTCACCCATGTTGTGCTTGCCCACGTGTACTTCTCCTGTTACTTTCTCGCCCTTGTACTTCTCCGCTGCCCACTCTACGTTTCTCTTTTGCCCATTTGCTCCGCCAGTACTTGAATTTGCTCTGTTGTCTGCTTCCCCCACCTGTGCCCTCCATATTGCTTCCCCACCAGCACCCTGTATTGTTTACACCCCAGTACCCCCAGTGTTGCTTTAGACCCCCATGTTGCTTCCCCCCACCCACTTAAAGAAAGAAAAATTGCTTTTTTAAAGTTATTGATCCAACTTTGATAGGTAATTACAAAAAATAAAAGGCAGCCACATCATTTGGTAGGCATTTGCATGCATGGTGCACATGCCTACAGAATGACGCAGCCGACAGTTTCAAAGGTTTTTCTTTAAATGCTTCTGCCAAGCTTCACAGCATCAGGGATGCTCTGCAGCATGGGTAACAAGCATTGGCAAAGCCAACAGGTTCCAAGGGTGATACCTTTTTGGCTTTGCCAGTGCTTGTTAACCTTCAAATGTATTAGGGTGTTTCTAACGACACAAATAAATGTATCTGTTGGCGTTCAAGCATTTGTGTGCATTATGTAGTGGACTCTTAAATAAACAAAGGGTTTATGGCCACCACCTGGAATGGCGAGAAAGCTTAGAATGAGGGCATTAACTGTTGTTCCCTGCCCGGATTCTAGGTTCACTGAATGTGTGAATGAATGAAAACATTTATAGAGCGCACAGCTACTCAAGAAGAGTGTCCCGGCGCAATAATGACTCTATCAAACCAGCTGCAACCCCTAGCAGCGGGAGACCAGGATTTAACCGCAGCTAGAAAAGAGGAGAGCTAGGTTAGATGCAGAAAAACCAGGTTTTAAGCATTTTCCTGAAAACGGCTAAGTCGGTCACAGTTCTGAGAGTCAGTGGAAGGAGGTTCCAGGCTTGGGCTCCATGGAACCTGAAAGAACGACCGCCTGAACGGGCGCGGCGTATCCTGGGGACGGATGCCAGGCTCAAAGTGGAGGACCTCAAGGTTCTAGGCGGCACATAATGCGAAACTCTCCTTCTGAGATACTCCGCACCGCTTCCGTGTAGGGCCTTGAAGAAAAGCACCAGAGCTTTAAAACTGATCCTCTTTTTTACTGGGAGCCAGTGTAATGCCTTGAGGTGTGGGAAAATATGAGTCCTGGGCTTAAGCAAGAGAACCGCTCTGGCGGCTGCATTCTCGACCACCTGTAAGCGGTTGAGCAAATACTCTGGGAAGCCCAGGTACAGGACATTGACATAGTCCAGTCTGGAGGTAACCAGTGCCTGGACTATGGTCTTCCTGTACTCAAGTGGTAAAAGAGGGAGAAATTTCCTCAGCATCCGCAGAAGCCCAAAACAAGTGCCTGCTACCGACTGGACTTGAGATCTCATCGAGAAAGTACAGTCCATCATGATGCCCAGATCTTTAACAGAGTTTTGCGCAAAGAGAGAAGGTGACATATCCGCGGACCACCAGTGTTTCCACTCAGCGGGCGGGGAACCAAAAAAGATGACTTCAGATTTCTCTGGGTTACATTTTAACTGGTTCCTCCTCAGCCACGAAAACACTTTCGAGAGGCAGGTACTGATCTTCCCACCCTCAAAGTCAGCTCCCTTGTCGCAGGTGAAAAGGAGCTGCGTGTCGCCAGCATAAGAAATAATTTTTGCGCCACAAGCCTCTGCCAGTGGTGCCAAGGGGGACATATATAAGTTGAAGAGAGTAGGGCTCAGTATAGCGCCCTAAGGAACTCCAACATGAAGCATGGACATGAAGCAGATACATGTGGATGTGTAAGATTTGGGCACAGTGGCAAATGCCTTATTACCCAGATGGTGCTGCTATTAACAGCAGTTAATTCCGTTTACTTATCCTCCCTCGCTTTTATTTCGGAGGGGGAGTGCATTGTAGTTCATTGCACAGTTCGCCTCGCAGTGCACGTTGCCACCCTGAAAGTGCTCTCTGTGTAAACCTGAGAGTGGCAGAGCCAATCAAAAGGCCCAGAATGCAGGCATTAACTACAGTTTGCCCACGTTGTAATCTTTTTGCATTCAGCGAAAGTGAAGTAGGGCTGTGTGTGGTTGAGTGAGGTTGAGGGAACTAGTTCTGCATTGGAGACCCCCTGTACGCCAACCATTGGGCTTGCACCCCTTTACTCCTCATCGCGTACCACACCACCCCAGCTGTTGAGTCCGTACCTGCCAACTCGCATGACGCCAGCTTGGGACACACGATATCGGCTCCCATCACACGGTCTCCCGGTGAGGAGCCGATATCACATGGTGGCAGGGAAAACAAGTTGAAAACCACTGTAAAATGTGGTTTTCCAGCTCGTTTTCCTAGGCTTTGAACTGCCGGCGTCCATTAATGGGTGCGAAAACACCTTAGGACATTGGCACCAGCCTCAGCAAGCATTTTTGGGGGGACAGGGGGGGGCAGAGGAGGAGGGGGCTTGGAAGTGGGAGGGGGTTTAAAAGTGCCTAATAGGTACTTCTCAGCACGAGGCCCCGCCCCCTTCAAGGCCCTACCCCCTCCTCACACAGTGAGATTGTTCTTCAAGTTGGCAGGTATGTGAGTCTCTAGTGCACGCACCAGACCACCTGGTGTGCACGTAGTGTTGCAGCAAAATGTCCCTCTTTGGCTGAGTAGCCTGTTCCAGGTTCCTGATGCCTAACACGCCTCAGCTTGGGGTTTCTCACTGAATGGGACTTGCTGTTCCCACCATCCAATCGGGCTGCTGTTGTTCTCGGTTGTTCGTGGCAACCAGTTTGGTCCTCAGGGATGCCCATCACTTTAGGAAGGGCAGGCGTCGTCCAGTTATGAGGCACATTTGTGAAACAAAAGCTGTGCTTTCTAAAATATAGAAGCCAGCATGGATGTCCGCACACCCATGGACCATCTCCCCTTCTGCAAGGTTATTTAGTAATAATTAGGTGTAACATATAGTAGATACAGTACATTGGAGCTAGAAGCAGAGGAGGGTTTGAAGGAGTTAGAGGGAAGGTGATTGGTAGCACACGGATCAATGAAATGCAAAGGAGTGAGTGAAGAGCAACGTGTCATGATCTCTCGTGATGGTCAGTGCATGCAAAACCTGGTCTGCATTTTTCATTTTAGGTCAAGCCTACCAGACAATGCAAGCTGTCTTGTTGCGAAAGACCTATTGTGGGTTTACCAAGAACTTATAGTGGGCTCACAGCCGGCTAATTGCTTACTATTGGTTGGCTTTATTGTCAAGCTCATGTGCTCGTTTCTTATTAGTTGTCTTGTGCTTTGCCCCTCCTCTGGAGCATATCCTCTATACCATCCTTTAGATTGGCTGACTTGTATCCAACAACTGATCACTTTTATTGAATTCTTTTTCGTTTTGGTTAAGCGCTCCATGAGAGTGTGTTTTCCCATCTCTCTGCATTGTTTTGCTGTCTCCCTTGTGCTGCTCTCTTTTTTGTGTGCTTCTCCCCAGCCATACTCCCCTGTCCTCCACACTGCTCTCTTCCTCGTGTGCTGCTTTTCCCCTCCTGCCCCACACACTGCTTTATTTTTACTCCTCCCTCCCACTTGCTCCTCTGTTTCCCCCTCCAAACGCCCACTGTCATTTTTCCTATTTTATTAGGCCCCACCTGAGACGGCGCATGCAGCGCATTCTCAGCCCCTGCAGCGCATACTCTGTCCCTGCAGCTCATTCTCAGCCCCTGCTAGATCTCTTGTAAACAAACCAACAAAAAAACCTTTAAAAGGGCATAGAGCCTCCCTACTGCTTACCATTGGATGGCTTCAGTGTCACTCTCATTACCTTGCTTCTTATTGGGCTGACCCTCTTAGTTTCACTTTGACTTCCTCTGTTCGGCCGATCCGTTGAGCATGGGCCAAGTACTGATAAATTACTTTATAAGTGTCCTTCCGCTGCTCACTCTCGGATTGAGGCAGTTTTCGGTCCCCTGTTGTCTCTTTTTGTTCCCCTGCACCCCTTCCCCACACCGTTGCTTGCCCATTGATGTTGCTTGCATGTTTACATCTTCACGAGATCTTGCTGTAGCGCTCACCGTGAAATTGCATCATTTAATCTGTAATCGCATATAGCCAGCATTTTTGCATTTTATCACTTAAGAACTGCATTAATTCCTCAGCAACTGAGGACTATCTGTGGCTTTAGGCCCCTCTCTGCCAAAAATACATTATTCATAATATCCAGACACTGAGAACGACGAGCTGGCATTCCTGGAAGACAGGAAGAAGGAGGATTAATATGAAGGCGCTGCCTCTCTGCAGAGATGGTTTCCCTCAGCTGCCATTTTAGGATGCATACTCCACTCTTTGAAGTTAATAAATCCCTTGATGCATATGCAGAAAAACAAGCATTGGCAATGACAATAGATCTCGCGTTTTGGACCTTATTAGTGTTTAGCCAGAGCTATTGGCTTCTCCAATGTTTTTATGCTATGTTGTAGAGCATTGTGGCTGCTGTGCAGCATGTTGAAATGTTATAATGAATACGTGTTAATATCTTCTTGGTTATATATAAAGTAACAAAATGCTTATGTACAACTGCACGCCCCAATTAAACAAGCATTTGCAATGCAATAGGTCTCGCATTTACGCGAGTTTGAGCTATTGACATTGTAAATGACAATGCCTTTAATTTATGTTTTGGTTTTAAAACATAAATAAAAGGCATTGTTATTACAATGCCAATAGCTTAAACTCGTGTAAATGCGAGACTATTGCATTGCAAATGCTTGTATTCGTGGGTTTTCGATTTCACTTTTCCGCAAGAGTTCTCCAACATTTTTCTCTCGCTCACCAGGCCTTTCCGCCCTCTTTTATCCACCTACCCTCCCTCCCTCATTCACATCTTCTCGCGTTCAATGTCTGTCGGCTCCATCTTTTCCGTTCTACTTTCCGCTGCCCCTGCCACCCTGCTTACTCCCCACTGCCTCCCACCCCGCGCACATTCTCCTCTTGTACTCTTCTCACTCGCTGTCCTTTCTCTATCTCCATCCTTCTGTGGTAGGTCCTGTGCTCCCTCTCTCACGTGCCATTTCTACCCACACAGATTGCGTCGAAGCGCTGAGAGGTGCGGGTGGAAGGAGGACCAATGAGGAGAAAGAATGGTGTAAGCACCAGCGATTTCCATGTCACAGCAATCGATTGATGCTGTCTGGGCCACTTCTGGAGCGCCCCTTTGCTTCAAGGGCATTCTGTCACCCCTAAATAACAGTAACCGGCCCATCAAAACATGTCGTTCATTAATGTATGTGTTTCTGTCTGTGACGCCGCCATCTGACTGTACTTGCCTGGCTGCGTCTATCTGCCCAGCAGCGTATACCCAGCGTACGTTTCTGCTCCTGTACCATGTTTCTCGATGTTCCTCAGTCTCCCCCCCCCTTGACATCAGAGTAGATAGAATCAAGCCATTACCAGCTCGATTTCAAGATAAAAAAAACACATACAAGAATACTCATGCCCTCTAATCCTCTGCTGCAGCCCTGCACATGTAGCAATCCCCTCCATGGTCTTGCCCCTCCCCTTCACACCCCCAACTCCCCTTTGCTTCGTGCTCAGCCGGGGCCTTACACATCAGCTTGGAGCGCTCTTTAATACATGTTTGGGTGTGTGATTCCCTAGCTCAGGTTTAAACGCTGCAGCCAATAATTGGTGTTTTAAGAAGACGCGTCGGTCACTGTGACCCTTACCCCTGAAAACTTGAGGCTAAATCCTATGAATTCCCAGACATGTCAACGGCAGGCTTAAGGGGAGAGGGGTGGCTTAACGGCTAGAGCGGCTGACTTTGAAGCTGGGGAACCAGGCTCGAGTCTCGGCAGGGACGCTTAACATCCTGTGGTTGTGGGCAAATCGCTTAATCCCCCCTGCCTAAAATGAATGTGTCCGTCTGTAATGTACCCGGTGCTCATGTAAAGCGTTCTGATACCTTCAGGTCGAGTTCGCGCTATATAAAACTACAATAATAATAATGGAGCAATCAGGCTCTCGGATCACTGTTGTAGAAGATGGGAAGAGAGTAAAAGTCCATAAAAAAGCTGTCCATCGCCATGTTCGCGCCAGAAGACGATATGCTATACATATAGCTCCCTTTTATTTAAACCACATTATTAGCACAAAGGCACTGTAGGTTAGCTTTCAAGCAGGGGCCTCTGTGGTCAGAAAACGTTTGTACTGCGCCATAGTCGTGCTGCTTCTGAACTTTATCTCCCTGTCGTCAGGCCAATAACATATAACATTAATGAAAACCGGAGCGGCTAACTAAAGAGCAGGAGAAGGTATTCCGGCGTTCCTGGGGATTATCGACGGCTTCTGCCAGCGCGGCTGTCCGCGCCGGCTGGAGGAAGCCCGTAGGAGTTGTACACGGTCTGTTGACTGTGGGTCTGTGCACGCTGTGGTGTCCCTGTCAAAATATGGGGGGAATACGTTCGTTTTCAGTAGCTCCTCTGGTTCATCTTCCGCCCCCCGATGGCGGTGAATTCAGTCATTAAATTGGGTATTCGTAACACCTTTCATTCGCACTGCTTAGAAATGTAGTATAAAATGTTTATAAACTAGTGTATATTATATGCTGTGTCTTCCCATCCTCCAGAATTTTCAGTCAGTGAAATCCGGTTCCCAGCCACTTGGGGAGAGGCAGAGTAGTACGAAAGAGTAATGGAAAATTACCACCCTGGTGACTGTGCGATTAATGTTATTTTACTAATCTACCTCCGTCACAGCTTCTGCCGTGCAGTCCCCTCGGTAGGTTCATGCTGTGTTTTAATTTTGCCGGCCGGAGGGAAGCCCGTAGGAGCTGTACACGGTCTGTTGACGGTGGGTCTGTGCACGCTGTTGTGTCCCTGTCAAAATATGGGGGAATACGTTCGTTTTCAGAAGCTCCTCTGGTTCAGCCTTTGGATAAATAAAGTACCCACCAATTATGAAGGCAAGGGCAAAGAATTCCAGAAACAACATAAAGGAAAAAATGTCCGTTTAAATTAGTTTGCTGTCTCTGTTGAAGGAGGGAGAGGCTGGGTGAAAGTTGGGGAAGCAGAGGGTCTGGGAGGAGGCTCA
This sequence comes from Calotriton arnoldi, assembly GCA_963921515.1. Lineage (NCBI taxonomy): Eukaryota > Metazoa > Chordata > Amphibia > Caudata > Salamandridae > Calotriton > Calotriton arnoldi. The sequence continues at coordinate 528,349 of CAWUFW010007814.1, read as the reverse complement.
CTGGCTGTGTGGAGACAACGTGGCAGCAGGAGGATCTCTTATCTTTATGGGGCCATGTGTTTGGCCCCATAAACGGTGACGCCGGCCATTGGAAATGCGGGGCGGGGCTTAAAGCCCTCTTCTTTTACAAAACCCCTCGCGGGGGCGGAGCAGGGCTCTACCCTGCAACGCCACGCGAGACCTAAAAAACTATAAACATAAAAAATGTCTTGTAGTTTAACTGTCTGATCTTTATATTTATTTAATCTATTATATTTTGTTTTGCCAGTAAATTAATATTTATAGTCGTTTGCACCTTAGTGTTTGCCTTGTAATAAGGAAAAAAAAGTCACATGGAAATAGTAACTTGCCCAGGATCAAACACTGCGGTAATCTAGGGCAAGTGAAGCTGGGATTAAAGCGCAAGTTTGTTAGAGTCACAATTGACAGCACCTCTTCTCCAAGGGAGGGCATGTGCAAATTGGTGTGGAGCCAGCAGACTGCGGGTTGCCGCTGTGAGTGAGCCATGTTTACACAGATTTCTACTGAAATGAGTTGAGAGAGCATCACCTGGCTTCTGTGAACTTCTGACTCAGTAACATTACTCAAATGTGTAAGAGTAAACTTACACGTGCAGATTTACTCACGTGTAAGTTTACCTTTGTGAATAGCTCCCTCAGTTTGGTTGTTCTACAACTCATGCATTTTGGATACTGAACCCTTCTTCATGAGTCCGAATGTTACAATTGTCCTCAAACTCCTGAGAATAATGGATATGGACCTAACTTTAATTTGTTTAAAGAAGGCTTAAACATTTTGACTCCCAAAGATGCCAATATCCACAGAATAGGGAAAACAGGCATGCTTCCACACCACTGAGTAGCAGAAACTTAACAACCTCATTTATGCTTATCCATTTTGAGGAGAAACCATGAGAAGGTTTGAGCAGTCCAAAGAGCAGCGTAGCAGAATGATGGTACCATCCTGTAGCATCATCAAGTACAATGCAATCATACACACTACCTGTCCAGTTTTCAAGCATACTACCTGCAGACTAGTGCATAGTGCAAGGTGAATCAGCATCATGAGTAGCCAAAGTAGTGACAAAGTGAAAGGGTAGTGTAACCTAAGCCTTCAGTCTGAATAGAAATATCAGAGGAACAAAGACCAAGCACACCTGCTCAATGCCAAGCATACAATAAATGATGGCAGTGGAGCACTTACCATATCAATTTGTTGACCAAATTAGTTTTAGAAACCCTACTGGCAATCACAGATCCCTGCGGAGAAATTTCTAAACAAAGCAAGGCTGTACTGGAGCCCACGTATTGGGTGGTTATCTTGGGGATAAAAACTAGCTAAGTCAGAGGCAAACACAGGGGTTAAAACAGCTACTATATGGCCATAACAATGCTTTGGATTATGAATATGAATAATGGCATTTATATAGCCCACAGCTACTCAAGAGTGTCCCGACGCATCAAAGGCCCCTGGAGTAAACCCCCCACACCAACTTCAATTGCAGAAAAGCAAAGAGAAGAGGGGAAAACAGAGAGCTAAGGGCAACTCACATTATTGATTAAAAAGCAGAGTTTTGAGAAGCTTCCTAAAAGTAGCTAAATCTGTCACCGCTCTCAATGAGGCGGGAAGCGCATTCCAGGTCTGAGCACCGCGGAACCCAAACGAGGATCCCCCTGCCCGGGCGCGAGAAATTCTAGGGACCTTTGCCAGATTCATCGAGGAAGATCTCAGAGTTCTGGAAGGAACATAGTGGGCAATCCTTCTGCAAAGGTACTTAGCCCCCTTTCCATGAAAGGCTTTAAAGAAAAGCACCATGGCCTTAAATCTGATTCTATTCTTTACCGGGAGCCAATGGAGCGCTCGGAGGTGGGGGGACATATGAGTCCTAGCTTTAAGCCTGAGAATGGCTCTGGCGGCGGCATTTTGTGCCACCTGCAGATGCTTGAGAAGATATTCTGGGAGGCCGAGGTAGAGTATATTCACATAGTCCAATCTTGAAGTAATCAGTGCCTGGACCACAGATCTCCTGCAGTCTAAAGTCAAGAGTGGAAGGAACTTCCTCAGCAGCCTGAGGAGACCGAAGCACGTTCCCACCACTGATTGAACTTGGGCCTTCATAGATAAGCGATCATCTATCAAGACGCCAAGGTTCTTTACCTTTTGTTGTGCCGCGAGAGGTGGCGACATATCTTCAGGCCACCAGAGTCTCCAGTCGTCTGGCGGTTGGGTGCCGAAAAAGATAATTTCCGACTTTTATGCTGCATTCCACTGCCATTAACCGGGTGTGAACTTACTTAACAGGGTGCAGGACCCCGGTTTGCTCCACTGCGCGCGCTCATTAAGTATGGCTGCTGTGGCTAGGTACTATGGATTAGATTACATAAAAATGCATCATCTATAGAGAAAGCGAGAACTTGCTGATTTAGCGCATGCAGGGGACACAGTGCAGCAGTGAAAGTAAGAGTGGCGGTCCAAACTGCTGCTCTATTTTACTTAAGGCAAAGTCCAGTGACCACTTGGAGGGGATTAGGAACTCTTGAGAAGGCAACTGGATCCCTTGTAGATTAGTGTTCAGCAATTTTGATTGAGTGTCCCTGAGCCATCGACTCAGACGTAGATACCAGTCTTAGAAGAGGGCAAGCAGAAACTTTAGGCTGGGCATTATCATAATCAAACTAACATTGGAGGGTCTACAGTGATTTAGAACTTAGATGCACCTACCTCTAGGCAGAATTTCCTGACAATTATTTGTCAAACAGGGAAATTTGAAAGTCAAAGCAGTGAAGTCTGAGTAGGATGGCGAGGTTGTGTTTGAAGCAGAGAAAAAGTATTTTCTTGGAAGCGATTGTGCAGCACCCCTTTGCAGGAGGCAGAGTAGAAATGTGGAAAGGCCTTTTAGGTATTTGTCCTATCAGATCTCACCCTTAAAGATACCAGATGAAGGTGTTGGAGGGCCAGCTGATGGGGAAGGAGTCATTACCTAGAACGTGTGCACTTTTGAGAAGAGATGACGTAGCTGGGGCAGAGCAGCTGTAGTCCACAAGTGCACTGAGATGAAAGTAACTGCACTAATGCAGAAGATGAGGCAATGTCAATCTGTGGGACATAGAGGCGATTACAATTGAATGACGTCATTGACTCAGACAAAGGCCTCAGATTAAGCCTCGATCCATGACTAACGTCTCGTCTTCAATGTTGAGTAACTATGTCGTTGTAGGACAGCAAGCTAGTTACAGTGGTAACCATATTATGTCTGATAAGTAACATCGACAATTAAAAAAATTAAAATAACGATGACCCCCGTATAGTTTTCTTCCCCACAGCACCCTCCCCAGAAGTATGAAATGTGATGGTAGGCAAATTAAACAGTAAATCACTTGCTGCTTTCGTGTCAGACCAAGTCCATGACAATATTTCCTAAATATTGAATATATTCACAGAAAATTAATGGACCATGTACCAAGATTACTAGTGAGGCTCTCCATGTTAAAGTTTTTTGCCCCTGTGCCCATCTGAACAATAAACCGTGCCAGATTCTCGGCCGTTTACTGGGAAACATGTATGCCACTCCTAGCCGTGTCTGCACCAATTGCTGGCATTGGCTGTGCAGCCCGTGTATAGAGCTTAGTGGGCAGGGGGATACGGGGCCTGCACAGCTTTAAAATAAAGCAGTACACAGCATAAAGTAAGCATGGGCTTGAGAGCCCTGTTACCTAACGGGTTGAATCGTGGGGGCACTGCGTCCAATGTGCTGCCGAAATGTTTGGAGGGCGGGATTTGAAAGAACAAGCGCAGCCCACCGCTCAGCCTGAACAGCTTCACAAACGCGATTCCTGTCGTGCCCCGCCCCCGAAGCACAGATTAGCACAAGCAGACAGAAGATCGCTAGGGTGCATGGGCAGGATGAAGAGGACTGGGGCAGATGAAGATAAATAAAAATAAACATGTGCCTTGGCCACACTGGAGACCAGATGGGAGGAGGGGCCATTGTGCGCTGTGCCTGGAGGAAGCATTGCGATGACCAATCAAAAGAGACGGGAGGAGGGCCATCTCGCTATGCCGGGAGGAAGCATTGTGATGGCCAACCAAAAGGATCACTTACTGAAATCGCCTGGGAGGGAACCAAGCACCCAAAGGAGGGGCAATACACCAATTAGAAAGGCAGCATTTCCGATTGCTACAACAAAGAACCAATGGCAATCAGTGGGTTTGGTTAAAGCCCATATTATACCTACATCAGGTCTTGCAGACAGCGCATGCGCGCTGCCTAGGCTCGACCTAAAAAAAGTTATTTAAAGGGCATCCATTGATAATCTGTGTACAATTTTGACTCCGAACATCGGTTTGACTCAACTTTAAAATGGGAATGACATACTCGTGCATCAGGAAAAGTTATTATGTGGTAATCGACATGACTTACAACCCCAAGGTGGCAGGAAATAATATTAAACACACCTGGATTATTGTAAGGGGGCAATACCTCCACATTTGTCACCGGCTATTGCGCTTACATTCACACCTTGAACTATGGCGTGTTTCACACTGATGTGCTGCGCCGCCGAAAATTCCAGCAGTGCATACGTAACGTACCAGAGTATAACGAGCATTGGCAAAGCCAATAGGTCATGCCTATGCAAGGTCTAAAGGCTTTATCAATGTTGGACCAGCCAACTTGTAAATAAATTTCACTGTGTGAGGTGAGGGCGGTGACTTGTCCTGAGACCTACCTAAGAGGCACTCCGTTCCACCTCCCACCCCCAAATAAAAACCAAAGTGTCACTGAGGTTGTTGCTGATGTCCTGGGGTATTTTCACTCCCATTGATGGGCATAGACTGCTCACTCCCACCAAAGACAAGCTGCAAAGCAACTTTGTGCAGTGGTTTCCACCTTGTCTTTCCTGCCACACGAGTGCTTTTGACTCTTCACCTGGTGATCGTGTGATACACTGTGAGTTGGCAGGTCTGCAATGTTTTTTTAGCCATGTTGCGCAGCAGTGCAGCTGGTTGAAAGCAAAGAAAAAAGCATCATAGGGCTTCTATTTTTTAGTTTGCTGCACATGGCTAAAAACATTGACCATGCCAAAAGATCTTGCATAAGAGAGACCTGTTTGCTTTGCCAATGCATTTTTTTTGTTGGTACAACTGTGCAGCTAATTGCAGCTGGCCTCTGTGCCTTAAAAGAGTGCTTACTTGTTACGCCAATTAACAAAAATAAAATATTTATATATATATATATATATATATATATATATATATATTGACTGTCATTTTGTTGACAGTTGTATGTGTGGTGACGCATGTGTAGCTAGTATGATGACTCATACGTCATGCATTTGTACTCCTACGAAATGACATGGCGGCCACGTCACCACAAGACATACCTTTTTTCCTGGGTTTTGTTTTTTTATTCCGAAGCTGCACAGCATAGCCAAAAAAATGCACTTTACCAGAGTTGAACAGCATTACCAGAAGACCTAGCCAAATCAAGTCAGACTACCACCATTCCTCTCAGAACCCACGGAGATCGGCTGCGGAGTCCCCCAGTGCTCTTCCCTGAGCCCCACACTCTTCAACGTCCACCTGGATGAGAGAAGGCTGCCTCAAGCTCAACTCGGACAAGACCGAAGTCCTCATCCTGGGGTCCAACACCTCTCAGCTTGGGAAGACTCCTGGTGGGCCGCCACATTTGGAACTCCCCATCCCCACCCCCACGGACCACGCACGAAACCTCGGCATCACACTGGATCCTCGCTCACTATGAACTGCCAGATCAACGCCATCTCCTCATCATGCTTCCACACTCTTCGCCTGCTTCAAAAGACCTTCAGATGGGTCCCCACTGAGGCCAGAAAGACGGTCGCCCATGCACTCAGCAGCAGACTCGACTACGGCAACACACTCTACGCAGGCGTCACCCAGAAACTCCTCAGAAAACTACTGAACGTTCAAAACGCAGCAGCTAGACTGGTCCTCAGCTTCCCCCACTGCAGCCACGTCTCTGAACACCTGCGAGGACTCCACTGGCTCCCAATCAACAAGATTCACCTTCAAGCTCCTCACATACGCCTACAAAGCCCTTTACGACGCCTGGACCAGCATACCTGAACAACCTCCTCTCATTCCACATACCCACCAGACACCTCCACTCTGCCCAACTGGCCCTTGCCACCGTCCCTCGGATCTGCAGGACCGGAGGAGGAAGTTCCTTTTCCGCTGCCAAAACCTGGAACACCCTGCCTCTCCACCCCAGGCTATCTCCGTCGCTGACCCAATTCGGGAAGACCTGGCTCTTCTACTGAACCTCAGTGCCCAGTTGTACCTGCAGCCCCCCAGCGCCTTGAGAGCCTCACGGGTGAGTGGTTGCGCTAAAAAAATACTGATTGATTAACAAAATACTGATTGAAAAAAGTCTCAAGGGCAAGACCTATTGGTTTTACCAGTGCTTGTTTTTAAGTTTGTCGTACAGACTGCTTCAGCTGTATATAAGCCTTATAGAAATAGAAAAAAAAGAATAAAGAGAAAATACAAACATATGAGCATACATAGAGGGGCTTTGGATCAGCACTCCTCTCTCATTGGTCTGTTCCTCAGTCATTTTCATTTTGCGCCTCCCACCACAGCATGACGTAATGAATGAGCCCACTTCAGCCATTGGCTCCATTGCGCTGTCAATGACAGCATGTTCACGTCCACCTGAAACTAAGTGCACTGAAGTGCTAGGGCTAGTGTATACTTACTCAACTTTCATTCTTGTATGCTTTTTAGGTCTCGCCTAGCGATGCAGCGCCATGCGCTGCTCGCGTAAGCGAGATCTATTGCTGCCGACTTGCCTGCGAAGGGGGACAGGACATGTGCACGTGTATGGCAAGTCCTGGACAGGAGACGTGCACGCGTATGGTGCGAGCAGGAGTTGTAATAACGCCGCAAACCGTACGCGTGCACATCAGCTGTCTGTGCCGAAGCTTAACAGACAGGAGATGTGCACGTGTACGGCTCGCGGCGTTATCACAACTCCTGCTCGCTACCTACGCGTGCACATCTCCTGTCCAGGCGTGAGCGTGTACGGCGTCTCTTTTACTGAGGAGATGTGCACGCGTACAGACACGCGATGTGCACATCTCCTGTCCCCTTCCATCGCAAGCCTCACGCAGTTTCACTTTGGTAATGTGCACGCGCGCTCAGTTCGGGATGTCCTCAAGCCCCGTGAGCGACGCGCTTTCGCTTGTTTGTCTTGCATCAGCGAATCTGGTGTGAGAGCGCTTGTAAAGCAACACCTAGGTTTTAGTGTATTCCAATACCCCAAGGGAGCCCACAGTAAGTGGCACTGCTCCAGCCCTAAAGTGGCCGATCCACATTGCAAAGGGCCGGCCTGGCCTGACTAACACTGCCCCGTTTCTTTACCCACTTTTCCAGAGGGAGCGGCTTCACATGCGATTAACCAGCCTCCAGTTCGTTCCACCTATCCGAGGCATCATATTTCACTGACCTTGGCCCAGCCCTACCCCTCTTTTAAGTGAGATAGAAAACAGGAGTCTCTCATAGGGGCGTGACCGCTGTAATGAAGGGCGTGGCTTAAAACACAAGCTAAAAATGTGTGCATAGCATAGTGTTCCGCCAGACTGGTATTTTGCTGCTTCTGTCCATTCATCCAGATATATTACACAACAAATAACATTACACCTACAACAAGCCCGAACTATTTGCTTAACGTTGCTTTCCACCCGTTGCTTTTCTGTCCGTCACTTTCCCCGTTGCTGCTTCACGTTTTTTTTATTATTCCGTTACAAGCGCACAGCTTCTTTTTTTATTAACGTTGCTTTCCACCCGTTTTTAAATTCCTTTACGTGCGCTGCTTATGTCATGCCGCCTTCCTAAACAGCAATGGTAAACTCCCTTGTTTTCAAAACGGCCACTTGCAGACACACTCTTCATGTACAACAGGATTCGTGGGGTTATTGTTTTATGGCTGGAAAAGGTAACGTTTAGGTTTTTTTTAAAAAAAAAGTGGTGTTTAAATAATTATTCGCATGGAAAACGGATTTAGACTTCATTGTCATTGCAATTTTTGACATGCTTCAAAAAGCATTCGTATGCTCCGATTGAGTGTGTACTCAGAAGTACCCCATGACACAATTAGGCACTGACTTAAGTGATTCCCGATCATCGTGCACTAAGTAGTGCCCCCAAGCCAAAGCAGGCGCCTACTTATGTGCTTAGAGTGAAGGTATGGCTGGCGGACAACTCTCAAAAAACATGTGAACAGGGGTGACGAAAAATTACGTCTTATCTTACCAGGTTAATCATGCAAAATCTCATATTTTACAAACACTCTCTCCCTTCCATCTCGCTCTTGCTCGCAAACACACTCTACACACAGGCGAGCGCTTCCTCCTACTGCCACATACCCTCCTGCGTATCTCACCAGGTCGCTCCTCTCCAATCCCCAGCTGTCCCTGCACCCCCTCCAGTGTCAGCCAGCCCTGCGCCATCTGCCGACCCCCACCATATTGTTCCAGGACTACAGACTTAGTTTCTTACCCCCGCCAGGACGAAGGCATCGCAGCAGAACCTTTCAGCCCCTGACGCCCCCTCCATACAGCTACTCCCTCCCCGCATTCCTTACCGTTACGCCATACATCGTGCGATGCCTTGCAACGTGTCCCCAGAGCTCACGGGGTGCTAGGTGTACCTCTCTGCCCAGGCGGCCGCTCAAGGACACTTCGGCCTCGGATTCAGACTCGGAGCCTCAGCGCGGATAGACGGCGTGTCTTCTCTGGCGATCCTCAGCTTGCGCCGGGACAGCCGATGTGCACGCTCACGGCGTCTCGTGCGCTCCCACCGCGCTTTCAGTTTCGTTCCTGCCCTCCAGCAACTTCCAGACATCAATTAAAATGGCAAGAAAGCCCCGTCATTAATCGGCTTCCTAGAAACAAACCGGAGGTTTCTGTAGTGGAAAGTTTGACTCATCCTAAGGCAGCGCAGAGGGTTAAACTGCCTGCTGCTAAGAAAGTGTCCCACTAGTTTTTCTTTCCTTCGGCGTGCAGTTTACCTATTTTGTTTAAAAATGTTTCTCCACATTTGCGAAAAGTACTCAGGGTAGTCTTATGGGTAGCTCCTTTTCTCACAGAAAATCAGAGAGCCCAGGGCGCATTGGACACACAAGAGCACTGGAAAAAACAAGGACGTTACACATGACACCGTTGACTCTTCTCACTTTCAAAGAACCAAATACATCTGATATTTATTTATTCCCACTGAGCCAGCGTAAAGCAGTTCTTTATTGCACACCTTCACCTCTGGTGGGTGGGCTGTGCTTTAGGAGTCTGCAAGGCTTCTGAAGGTCGTAAAGCATTGGTGCAAGAAAAAATGAAAGTAGCTCAGGCAATATGAAAGATTTGTTGATGTAATACAGAGTAAAACGGCATTGTTCTAGGGCTGGAAGGAACGGACTCTGTCCGTCTTTAAGTGCCACCGTCACTGCTTTGTCATTAGCTAACCAAGTCTGCCAAGGAAAACCCAAATGTCTGCCTTGCGATTGTTTACAGCATACCAAGTGAGTTTCCAGATTGACTCGTCCCGACCCCCGTCTTGCCGTACACTGTAAACACAGAGGATGCAAGCATCAAGGACTGCCAAAAGTGCACCTGACACATTTTTACATGCAGGGTAAATACCAGGTCAACCTGTGGAATCACAACTAACAAGCATTTGCAATGCAATAGGTCTCGCATTTGCGAGAGTTTAAGCTATTGGCATTGTAAATGACAATGCCTTTTATTTATGTGTTTTCAAAACTTGCAAGCGGTTGTGTAAATACGCACTTTGTACTTATAGAAGCAAGGCTGGCAGTAAAAGAGGCGCAGTTACTGCCAGCCTTGCATCTTATAAGCAAGGACTATAAGCACCGCTTGCACGTTTTCAAAACACATAGTTAAAAGCATTGTCATTTACAATGCCAATAGCTCAAGCTCTCGCAAATGCGAGACCTATTGCATTGCAAATGCTTGTTAAATGTTGCTGTCAACCCTGTGTTCGTGTGATGAGTATTTAAACTAAAACGTGTTGCTGTACCTGTTCTTGGCTCAGCCGCCCGCTAGGAAGCACCTCTCTACTTTTCTAGTAAATAATACTCAATGTTTAATTTAGTGTTTCAAAGTTTAGTTTATTCATTATCTATTACTTAAAATCATTACATATGTGCAACCGTACAAAACAATTGCACCAATTTAGTGTTACATGCAGAATTCTTATTGCAAGCTCGTGATCTCCACGTTTAGGCAGCATCATGTTTTCTTTATTCCTAATTCTTTTTTTTTTTGTGGCATATGAACGCAATAAAAAATTAAGTAAAAAAATTAACTATTGCCCAAGCTTGCCTAGGCCCCATTTATTGACTTTGCCAGTTCTTGTCCCCGTTATGCCCTTCTGCAGAATTGCTGCTAGAAATCCATCTTCCACTAGGGAGTCGCTGTAGATGACAGCTAAGGATGTCTCCAGACTGGTCCACTGTCCAAGTGAGAAGCTGTATCAGTTTTCATCCAAGGAGGGGCCGTGGGGGGGGGGGGGGAGGGTTATATGGGGTGCCAGGCCGTGTCCAGGCCTGCCCGCATTACATGAGGCCCTATCTGCTTTCTGCATGGCTCCTTTCCAAGCTGCAGCGTCTCTCCTTGGATGTTTTCAATCTATAATAATGCGTTTTTAATGAGTTCTGACCTCGTCTTGTTTCTTGGTAAGAAATCCCTATTGATTGTCCTGCTGTAGCTTGAAGATTGCACCAACAGTAAGCGTGTTCGATGGAGACGTCACAAGAGTATGGCGTTTTCCAGCACGTGCTATGATTTTTATGAGCCCCAGAAGGATGAAAAGCTACGAAAATTCAAATCGGTGACCTGTCTGGAGATTGTACCCACATCTCTGCAGCAGGCTCTGAACCCCCTGAGCTGCTTCACAGGATCAGGACATAGCAGCGATCCTGCCGAGCTGGGCGGCCTGCCCCAAGAAGAGGGTGCCCAAGGCCAGGTGGAAATGCTGGACGGTCGTTGTATTCATGAATTGATTCTCTTAGAAGTTGCATAGCGCCAACATGCTGCACGTCGGTGCTACATAGATAGAATAATAAAATGGTCATGACTGTATGTTTGCTTCTATGTGCTATTTGACGTGTTGGTATAATTTGGGGAGTTTGCTTGGCTAAGGACTTTTTGTTTCTGGCATACTTGGTGGGAGGCAGTTACAAGCGAGGTGTGTAGGGGGTGGAAGTTGTATGTATAGCTGCCTGCAGCAGAAGTCCAACCTTTCTCCTGGGATGGTCTTGGATCCCTGTCATTTGATTGGCTGAGCAGTTCTGCTTCCTTAAGGTCAGAGGTCAGCTGCAGGGGCAGAGTTCCATAGTTTTCAGCGCTGCCCTCACGAGTCTAGCCCTTTGTTTCACCCTCTTTAGCTGTGGTTGAGAGGTGGTCAGTGCATTGGCTGAGCAGCTGTTCCTGGCTGGAAGGTAAAGCACACGCCGCTTCTAGACCCTGTATTCTCCAATGCTTTGTAAGCGATGCGTACATGGTTACTTTGGATTGCTGCTTTCACTTGGTGCCAGTGTTCTTGATGGAGAGGCCTTTACTCCACTTGGGAAGCTTCCTCATTCTGCATGTGTTGTAACCGGCCGTTGAACGCCTCGGTGGGCCCGTGGAGTGCCGAGCCTCGGTGGGCCCGTGCAGTGCCGAGCCTCGGTGGGCCCGTGCAGTGCCGAGCCTCGGTGGGCCCGTGCACTGCCGAGCCTCGGTGGGCCCGTGCAGTGCCGAGCCTCGGTGGGCCCGTGCAGTGCCGAGCCTCGGTGGGCCCGTGCAGTGCCGAGCCTCGGTGGGCCCGTGCAGTGCCGAGCCTTCCTTGGTGGGCCCGTGCAGTGCCGAGCCTTCCTTGGTGGGCCCGTGCAGTGCCGAGCCTTCCTTGGTGGGCCCGTGGAGTGCCGAGCCTTCCTTGGTGGGCCCGTGGAGTGCCGAGCCTTCCTTGGTGGGCCCGTGGAGTGCCGAGCCTTCCTTGGTGGGCCCGTGGAGTGCCGAGCCTTCCTTGGTGGGCCCGTGGAGTGCCGAGCCTTCCTTGGTGGGCCCGTGGAGTGCCGAGCCTTCCTTGGTGGGCCCGTGAAGTGCCGAGCCTTCCTTGGTGGGCCCGTGAAGTGCCGAGCCTTCCTTGGTGGGCCCGTGAAGTGCCGAGCCTTCCTTGGTGGGCCCGTGAAGTGCCGAGCCTTCCTTGGTGGGCCCGTGAAGTGCCGAGCCTTCCTTGGTGGGCCCGTGAAGTGCCGAGCCTTCCTTGGTGGGCCCGTGAAGTGCCGAGCCTTCCTTGGTGGGCCCGTGAAGTGCCGAGCCTTCCTTGGTGGGCCCGTGAAGTGCCGAGCCTTCCTTGGTGGGCCCGTGAAGTGCCGAGCCTTCCTTGGTGGGCCCGTGGAGTGCCGAGCCTTCCTTGGTGGGCCCGTGGAGTGCCGAGCCTTCCTTGGTGGGCCCGTGGAGTGCCGCGCCTTCCGTGTTGGGCCCGTGGAGTGCCGCGCCTTCCTTGGTGGGCCCGTGGAGTGCCGCGCCTTCCTTGGTGGGCCCGTGGAGTGCCGCGCCTTCCTTGGTGGGCCCGTGGAGTGCTGAGCCTTCCCCGGTGGGCCCGTGGAGTGCCGAGCCTTCCTTGGTGGGCCCGTGGAGTGCCGAGCCTTCCCCGGTGGGCCCGTGGAGTGCCGAGCCTTCCCCGGTGAGCCCGTGGAGTGCCGAGCCTTCCCCGGTAAGCCCGTGGAGTGCCGAGCCTTCCCCGGTGAGCCCGTGGAGTGCCGAGCCTTCCTTGGTGGGCACGTGGAGTGCCGAGCCTTCCTTGGTGGGCCCGTGAAGTGCCGAGCCTTCCTTGGTGGGCCCGTGGAGTACCGAGCCTTCCTTGGTGGGCCCGTGGAGTGCCGAGCCTTCCTTGGTGGGCCCGTGGAGTGCCGAGCCTTCCTTGGTGGGCCCGTGGAGTGCCGCGCCTTCCGTGTTGGGCCCGTGGAGTGCCGCGCCTTCCGTGTTGGGCCCGTGGAGTGCCGCGCCTTCCGTGTTGGGCCCGTGGAGTGCCGCGCCTTCCTTGGTGGGCCCGTGGAGTGCCGCGCCTTCCTTGGTGGGCCCGTGGAGTGCCGAGCCTTCCCCGGTGGGCCCGTGGAGTGCCGAGCCTTCCTTGGTGGGCCCGTGGAGTGCCGAGCCTTCCCCGGTGGGCCCGTGGAGTGCCGAGCCTTCCCCGGTGAGCCCGTGGAGTGCCGAGCCTTCCCCGGTGAGCCCGTGGAGTGCCGAGCCTTCCCCGGTGAGCCCGTGGAGTGCCGAGCCTTCCTTGGTGGGCACGTGGAGTGCCGAGCCTTCCTTGGTGGGCCCGTGGAGTGCCGAGCCTTCCTTGGTGGGCCCGTGGAGTGCCGAGCCTTCCTTGGTGGGCCCGTGGAGTGCCGCGCCTTCCGTGTTGGGCCCGTGGAGTGCCGCGCCTTCCTTGGTGGGCCCGTGGAGTGCCGCACCTTCCTTGGTGTGCCCGTGGAGTGCCGAGCCTTCCCCGGTGGGCCCGTGGAGTGCCGAGCCTTCCCCGGTGAGCCCGTGGAGTGCCGAGCCTTCCCCGGTGGGCCCGTGGAGTACGAGCCTTCCCCTGTGGGCCCGTGGAGTACCGAGCCTTCCCCGGTGGGCCCGTGGAGTACCGAGCCTTCCCCGGTGGGCCCGTGGAGTACCGAGCCTTCCCCGGTGGGCCCGCGGAGTACCGAGCCTTCCCCGGTGGGCCCGCGGAGTACCGAGCCTTCCCCGGTGGGCCTGCGGAGTACCGAGCCTTCCCCGGTGGGCCTGCGGAGTACCGAGCCTTCCCCGGTGGGCCTGCGGAGTACCGAGCCTTCCCCGGTGGGCCTGCGGAGTACCGAGCCTTCCCCGGTGGGCCTGCGGAGTACCGAGCCTTCCCCGGTGGGCCTGCGGAGTACCGAGCCTTCCCCGGTGGGCCTGCGGGTGCAGAGCCTTCCCGGTGGGCCTGCGGAGTGCAGAGCCTTCCCGGTGGGCCTGCGGAGTGCAGGCCTTCCCGGTGGGCCTGCGGAGTACCGAGGCCTTCCCCGGTGGGCCCGCGGAGATACCGAGGCCTTCCCCGGTGGGCCCGCGGAGTGCAGAGCCTTCCCGGTGGGCCCGCGGAGTGCCGAGCCTTCCCCGGTGGGCCCGCGGAGTACCGAGCCTTCCCGGTGGGCCCGCGGGTACCGAGCCTTCCCGGTGGGCCCGCGGAGTACAGGCCTGTGGTGGGCCCGCGCGGATGTACCGAGCCTTGAGTGGGCCTCGCGGAGTACCGAGCCTTGGTGGGCCTGCGGAGTGCCGAGCCTTGGTGGGCCCGCGGAGTGCCGAGCACCTGCAGTGGGCCCGCGGAGTACCGAGCCTTGGTGGGCCCGCGGAGTACCGAGCCTTGGTGGGCCCGCGGAGTACCGAGCCTTGGTGGGCCCGCGGAGTACCGAGCCTTGGTGGGCCCGCGGAGTACCGAGCCTTGGTGGGCCCGCGGAGTACCGAGCCTTGGTGGGCCCGCGGAGTACCGAGCCTTGGTGGGCCCGCGGAGTACCGAGCCATGGTGGGCCCGCGGAGTACCGAGCCATGGTGGGCCCGCGGAGTACCGAGCCATGGTGGGCCCGCGGAGTACCGAGCCATGGTGGGCCCGCGGAGTACCGAGCCGCGGTGTACCAAGCCGCGGTGGGTTCGCGGAGTACCGAGCCTCGGCGGGCCCGTGGAGCACGGAGCCTTGTTGGGTTTAGAACTCCATGCAGAATGGAAGTTTGTGTGACGAAGCAGCCTCCAGATGAATGGACAGGGCATTGTTTGGCCTTACGCACTAAGTTCTTCTGGTAGCAGATTTTCAGTGTCAATGCCATTGAGGCAAACCAAGCTCGCTCTTCTTTAGAGATGTGGGCGGCCTGTGGTTTTGGCTCGGTCTCCTGGTTCGCCCTCCAGGTGGCGCTGCATCCGTGTGTCATCTGCATATCTCAACCTTACACAGCGCGTAAATACCTGATACAAGCAGCGCAATCATCTTTTTTTCAATTTGCATTTCTATCAATGCTTCCTGAGGCACTTAGTCCTTCTCAGGTGCTATTTTAGTTGATTTCGCTGTGCCGAGCCTGTCCCTCCCGCCCACCACTGGATGCTGCAGAACGCTTCCCAAACCTGCCCGACTGGCAAAGAAAACCAGGCCGAACAAAAATGCCAATTTGGTGTCAAGTATACCTAGACAAATAAGCAATGATATTTACATAATTACGGTGCCAATATCCTTACTGCTATTTTCATAGAATGTAAGTTCTTGTGGAGAAAGTTGTGTTGACGCAGTTCAGCGCGCACACCTGTGTGCGGATTGATGGGGAAAGATTTTTTTTTTTTTAATTTTTCAAAAACCTTTATTGTAAGATTTTACGGTACATCTGTGTATGTAAAACGCAAATCAAATGTCTCATTGTCATACATTTCGGTAACACTTTCCCGCAACATTATATGCACAGTATGAATAGTCTCCCCCCTCCCAAATAACTTTAACATCAGTCATAAAACATTAATTTGCAGTCCGGTTGCTAGCAAAGTATAATAGTAGCATTTTGTACAGTTCAACACACTTTCCGATATATAGTAGTTGGTAACGATATGTATCACAGTGGCAGCACAGATATCGCTAAGGCCTAGAACAGTGGTGATATCACCCCCTCACCCTGGTTGTAAGAGCGAAGTCGTTTTGCAGCTGGTAATTCGATTTTCCCCCCGAGTTTCTTTCTCAGTGCAGTACTAGTGTTCATTCAACTCCCCTGGTGAGGTCTGGGATCTAGGCCTGTGTCTGGCTTCATTCTCCGTTGTTTGGTCTGTACTTTCCTGGTCCCTCTCTTGGTTCCCTTCCTGCTCAAGAAGAAAGGAGGTGAGCGGGCCCCAAATATTTTTAGGGCGGGAGTTAATCGGCAATAATTCTGTATAATGATGCATGTGATCCTGCCATGTAGTCATAGTGTGTATCCAGTCTTTAAACTTAGGAGCCCGACCCCTTCCCCATTTGCACGCTACCTGTCATTTCGCTAACAGTAAGCCCATCGCCAAGAACTTCTTATGTGCTGTAATTATCCCCTGAGATAAACCCAACAGGGCCACCATGGGGCAGGGATCCAGCCCGACCCCCACCATGGCCGACAGTCCCTCAAAGGTCTGTGTCCAGTAAGTAGCTACCTGGGGGCAGCTCCACGCTAAGTGTAGGAAATCCGCTCCTTCCCTCCCGCATCGCGCACATCGATCATTGTCCCTGAGGTGGAATCTATGTAGTTTAGCTGGGGTATGATATAAACGATGCAAGAACTTAAAATGAATGAGGCGGAGCCTGCTATTCCCTGTAATTGCTGCTGTCTGCGTACAACTGCTTTCCCACTGTTCGTCAGTCAGCGGGGTACTTAGGTCTTTATCCCATTCCTGTCTGGCCCGAAGAGTATTGGTGAGTGGTGCATTTTGTATACGTTTGTACAAAAGGGATATGACATGACGAGGGGCCGTTCCCTGTAGCATGGCATGCAGAGGTGCAAGTATATCTGGTTCATCGGGAAAAGTAGGGGTTGCTGCCTTCACACTTTGCCGGAGCCGAGTATATATAAATGTGTCCAGCGCCGTGGGTATGCGTGTTACCAAGAATAAATCCTTGGAGCGGAATTGTCCCCCTGCATAAAGGTCTCCCCAGGTGTGGTACCCTAGACTTGTCAACAGCTTCCGGCATATCCCCTCACTAGTAACTTGTAGTAAGGGATTACGTACTAGGGGCATCCTAGGTGAGTACAGCATGGGGCTCTCTAGCTTGCGAGCGATCTGTCGCCACGCTACAATGGTACAGTCTACTGTGGACGGGTCGCGCCCCCGCTCCTTCACTGTTGTAAAGAGATAGCTTGCCGGGGTCGTCTGAGTCATATATCCATCTTCCACCGCCAAGTGAGGCATAAAGGGTGGCGGATGGAACCAATACAATGCGAAGTGGGCCTGTGCGCAGTAATAATAGAATTCAAAATTGGGGACATCATACCCTCCCTGATGATATGGTAGCATCAACGTGTTCAGGTTGAGCCGTGGCTGTTTCCCGCCCCATACTAGCCTCGTTATTTGAGTTCTTAATGTATTAAAGAAAAATCTCCCCGGGTGATATGGTATATTAATAAAGAGGTATAATAATTTGGGCAGCAGAACCATTTTGGTAAGAGAGATCCTGCCCGCCATGGAGAGGGGAAGCCGCAACCACTTGGTGATGGTGTCAGTTATCTTATCCATGGCTGTGCCATAGTTAAGCCTCATCAGGCTGTCCCTATTCCTTGTGAGACGTATGCCCAGGTATGTCAGCTCGTCAGTCTCCCAGACTAGTGGGTAATCTAATCGATGTGGCGGGGTATTATCCGTTAGGGGGAATACTGCAGACTTAGACCAATTTATTTGTATTCCTGATATGGCCCCAAATTTAGTGATCTCCCTTAATACTGGATTGAGATTGTCATGGGGCTTTTTGATGTATAACGTCATATTGTCTGCATATAGAGAGATAAGCAGTTGTCTAGTCGGATATATCAGTGCCTTGTCTTTGTGATGTTGTCGTAGTTTCGCAGCTAAGGGCTCTATAGCTAAAGCAAACAAGATAGGGGATAATGGGCAGCCCTGTCGTGTTCCTCTGCAAATAGTAAAGGTGGGAGACTTGGCGCCATTCAGGAGTACTGACGCTATCGGTTGGCTATAGAGCAGTTGTATCCAGCAGAGAAAAGCAGGGGGCATCCCTTTATGCCTCAAAGTGCCCAGCAAGTAGTCCCACTCTAAAGAATCGAACGCCTTGGTTGCGTCAAGGAACACCGCCACAGCTGAGCAGTTCGGGTCTATGTCTTGTAGCACAGCAGCCAGGGTTCTAAGGTTATGCGATGTAGCTCTGTTGGGGATGAATCCCGCTTGATCAGGTAGTTCAAGTCGTTCCATCAGCAAATTAAGTCGGGTCCCCAGAACCTTTGCTAATATTTTAGTATCGCTATTTAATAGGGAGAGGGGCCGGTACGAGTCGCAGAAAAGTGGAGATTTACCAGGCTTTAGCAATGATGTTATCAGGGCCTCGCGCATAGTTCTGGGTAAACACCCTTCCTCTAACGCTACATAGAACACCTCCTTCAGGATGGGAGCTAAAAGTGAAGCATATGTTTTATAGAATTCTATCGGCAACCCGTCAGAACCCGGGGTCCGCCCCGATCTCATCTGCATTATGGCTTCAGTAATTTCGTCCAGTTCTAAGTCTAAATTCAAGAATTCCCGTTGGGTATCTCCCAGCCAGGCCAGTGCAGTGTCTTCAAAATAAGTCGGCAAATCTAATGGGGTGCCTCTTTGGGAAGAATAGAGGGTGCTATAGAACTCTCTAAACGTATTCAGTTGATCTGGAAGGTTCCGATGTGTATTACCTTGTGCATCTTGTATCTCCGTTATGTGGTTGGAGAACCTAGGGGGTCTGGACGCATTTGCCAGAGCCTTCCCTGGGCGGTCTCCCTCGCCATAAACCCGTGCCATGTGTGGTTTGCCCCTAAATTTACTTTCCCTCTCTGCAATTGTCTCATAGTCAGTGAGCTTGTCTCGTATATTGGCCCTAATTGCATTGTTTTCGGTACTGGTATCGAGATCACCTTCCAATTGCTTGAGTTCCCCTTCCAATTTATGCAGGTCATTACGTAGCGTTTTAAGGATACCCCCTCCCTTAGATATACACCAACCCCGAGCCGTGACTTTGAATGCCTCCCATACTGTCGTGATGCTAGAAACGGACTTCACATTGCGCTCAAAAAAATCCTGAATGTCTTGTTCAATTTCAGCCTTGAACACAGTGTCCTGAAGGTGCAATGGGTTGAGGCGCCAGCTATTGTACGGAGAATGATTAAGGGGGGCATGCAGTTCCGCCATTACAGGGGAATGGTCTGAATACGTACGGGCCAGATGGGTTACGGGTCCCAACCAGTGGGACATTCCTATCGACACAATCAGGTAATCTAGCCTAGCCCAGGTTGCATGAACCGCTGAGTAATGTGTGCCCTCCCGTTTCGTTGGGTGTTTGTACCGCCAAGAGTCGAGTAGGTAGTTGGTGTCTATGATGTCTGTCAGTGTTCTTTGCGTGTTCGTAAAGTGCATTGGGGTTACTCGGGACCTGTCCATTCGGGGCTGAATTGTTGTGTTGAAATCTCCCCCCCATATGACGTAGGTAGTACCAATCTCCTGAATTTTACCCCACAACAGGAGAAGAGCATGAGGATCGTCCGTATTAGGGCCATAGTAGTTGGCGAATGTCACATCATAGGAGTGAAGTCTTCCCCATACTAGGCAGTACCTACCACCAGCATCTGTTTCCGACCCACTGATCGCGAACGCCGTCCCTCTCTTAATTAGAATGGCCACACCTCGGGAGTATCCTGAATATGACGCAAAACAGCGGTGTGAGGCCCACCTCGAAGCAAACTGGGGTGTAGTGCCAGGGTGCAGGTGCGTTTCCTGTAATAAAGCGACTGTGATGTGATGCCTATCTAGATAACCTAGAATCTGCCTTTTTTTCCTAGGGTTATTCAGACCCCGTACATTCCATGATGTCACCTTAAAGTTATTAAGATCCCTTGTGTTATCTAACATTCCTACGTCTGTAATACTCTGTACTTAACCACATGTTGTAATCTATGTTCAACCGGACATGGTGCATCCCTGCAACAGTATAACTTCCTCCCTCCACCCACACCGGCTTCCCCAACATGCCGGGCATTTGTACCCCCCACCCCGAAAACACCCATTACCCAACCATTCTTTTCCCTCTTAAGTGGAAACTCTGGGGTTCGCCCTCGTAGGAACATCACTAGGGGCCCACGACCCGCCCTCTTCCCTCCTTACTTGCACCCACCTATTCGAGGTGGGACGGAGGTAAGTGGCCGAGCAGGATATCACACAAAATATTAGTTATGTCCATACTTCACCAATGCAGATTAGTTCTTCAGAGTCAGTTCATTAGGGATAGTCCCGAACATACCACTGCATGTTATGTGCTTCAGTCTGGTTTCGACAGTGGTGATTGGGATCTGGAGCGCGCCCGAGCCCCCTCTTCCGTGGATGCTGCACGGCGGTTTTGTTTGAGGTAATCTTCAGCCTGTTGTGGGTTCTGGAAGTAGTGTTGTCTCCCACGGTGTGTTATCTTCAATTTCGCCGGATACATCATGGCGTAAGGGATCTCCTGCGTCTGGAGCTTTTTCTTCACAGCCGCAAACTTTCGCCTGGCGTCTTGCACTGTTTGAGTAAAGTCCGGGAAAAAAGACAGTATGGTATTTTCATGATGAACTTGTTTTTTTTCTCGCGCCAGACGTAGGACCGCATCTCTGTCCCGATAATTTAAAAACCGGACTATCACAGGCCGTGGCGGCGCCCCTGGGGGCGGACGAGCCGCCAGGGACCTATGTGCTCTCTCCACCGTGAGGTGCGCTGAGAAGGAGCCCCTGCCGAACAACTCCACGATCAACTTCTCAATAAAATCTTCCATACATCCCGTATTGGTTGATTCTGCCAGGCCAAGGATGCGCACGTTGTTCCTTCGAGAACGGGCCTCTAAATCTTCGTTCTTGTCAGCAATGATTTTAAGCAGCCTATCCATTTGCGATATTTGGTTCCTACTTGCGGTGGCGCCGTCCTCTAATTCAGACACCCTGGTTTCTGCTTCCTTAAGGCGGTGCTCGTGTTGGTCCAGTTTCGTAACCACCGAGTCTATCCGCACGTTCATCGTGTCAATTTTAGCGTCTATGGATGTGAGGCTTTGCTTCATGCCAAGGAGGAGCGCTCTCCAGTCTTCCTCTGGCGAGTCTGTGGCATCCGAGTCTGTATGCTCCGCTGAGTTGGGCGTAGGTGTTTTGCGCGTTGAAAAAGGGATTTTGGTTTGTTTGGCGTCGGTGCGGCCCATGATGTAGGAGGTCGAGCAAAGCAGGAGCGCAGTGCAGGAACCCACAAGGCACCCTCCATGGCCTAGCTTCGATGGCACCCTCAAAGTAGCTTCCAGGAGTGTCCTCTGCGTATAGATTCCGGCCAAGAATGCTAGCAGCACGGTGCGCGGAAATGTTGCTCTTGGATCTCAACCAGTTCAGGCTGCGTTCAGCACCTCATCCCGGCCCACTCCGAGGACGCCACACACTGTATCGGCACAACGCCCCCACTTGGGCCTGCTTTTGGCACCGCGCAGCTGTTAGGCAAATCCCCCGTACCACCGGTGTCACAGGGAGCACCAGGAACACAGCAATCAGCAAGCGAGGCTTCCAGATAGCAGGCGGTGACCCGCCAGGTGTATGTTGTCTATAGGGGGATCAACGGCGCCAGTCCCCACTCACGGCGAGCACCACCGACAAGTGTCCCAGCCTAAGCGCCCCGAGTCCGCCGCCCGATAGACACCTGCAACGCGGTGCCGGCCGGGTGCGGCAATTGCGTGTTGTGTGCACAGGTTCTGCAGCACGAGGAGCGGCCAAGCAGTCTCTCCTGAAATTTATAATCTACGGGCGATGTGCCCTCTGATAGTCCAAAATGGCGGCGACCTCTCGCTGCGATAATGGCCGAATAACGGCTCCAGCACCCTAGTCCGGTCCGCGGAGTACACGTTGACTGTGTCAGGCAGGGGCTCCCATGGGCAACGACAATTACAACTGCACTTATTTCCTCCGGCCCCCCTCAGCCTCCAGCGTCTATATGCAGCCGGCGGTTTCTCCCTCCGGCGCCCGGCTGATCGCAATATCACGGTGTCATTACAGCATTCCCTGCATGTGGTATTGTTCACGCTTTAGTAGCGTTAGTGTAATTGCGCCCCCATTAGCCGACTCTCACCTCGCCCAGCAATTCACGTATTTCAGCGGCGGCGAACCGCGGCAGGCCGCCATCAGCTTCTACACCATCTGGGCCTACTCAGCCCCGGCTTTTCCCAACTGCCGCGGCCGCTCGCCCGCCTCCGGTCCGGATCTCAGCAGCCCGCGCCCAGTTTCGGCGGTCGCCGCGCCCGCCGCAATCCGGGTCCGCTGTGCCTCAGAGGTATCGCTGGCTTCAGCAGTGAAGCGGGTCTGTTCTGGTGAGGTCAGATGCGTGATTGTGTTGTTTAGGATGGGTTTGAAGGATATTTCCCCGCTCGGCAGGGCTGGAGCCTCACAGGTGTGCGGCCATCTTGGTCGCGCGCCACCTAGCGACCTTGATGGGGAAAGATGCCTGCTCAAGGGCTCACTTGGATGGGGTGGGGTACCTTAATGCTGCCGCTGCTCCCATCGCCTGCATTACAAGGGCAGAGGAGCTGTGGGCACGCATGGAGCCGAGGCTTATGGACTGTATAAGGTGCCTGTGGGGTCCATGGACAGACTGTACGAAGAGGCCCTGTGGGGTCCATGGACAGACAGTACAAAGATCTGGGGTGTCCATGGATAAGCTGTACACAGAGGCTGGGGTCCAAGGACAGACAGTGCAACATGTCTGGGGTCCTGGACAGACTGTATAAAGATCTGGGGGTCCATGGATAAGCTGTATGTAGAGCCTGGGGTCCAAGGACAGACAGTGCAACATGTCTGGGGTCCATGAAAAGACTGTACAAAGCTGGGGGGGTCGGACCATGGACAAGCTGTATGAAACCCTAGGGTCCATGGGCACTGTACGCAGAGCCAGGGTCCATGGATAGGCAGTGCAACATGTCTGGGGTCCTGGACAGACTGTAGAAAGATCTGGGGGGTCCATGGATAAGCTGTACACAGAGCCTGGGGTCCATGGATAGGCAGTGCAACATGTCTGGGGTCCTGGACAGACTGTATAAAGATCTGGGGTCCATGGATAAGCTGTATGCAGTGCCTGGGGTCCATGGACAGACAGTGCAGCGTGTCTGGGGTCCTGGACAGACTGTATAAAGATCTGGGGGTCCATGGATAAGCTGTATGCAGAGCCTGGGGTCCAAGGACAGGCGGCAAGAAGAGCTAGTGTTCCATGGACGAACAGTGCAGTTTGCTTGGAGTCCAAGTACAGATTGGACAAAGAGCCAGGGCGCCGGTCCAACTTCGTCTTACGTGCAACACCTCGAAGACAACCTAATAGAATTTTCACTCACCAAGGCCTGGGGCAAGCATCTCTTTCACCAAGTCTTCAAAACACTGACGGCAACCACAGCTAAAAATCTCTCCAAACTGGACGATATAGCAGCACTGAGCAAGTACTCTCTCGCACGGTCAGTAATCAACTGCTATTCCTCCAGTAAGCAGCAGAACTACATTTCTTGCACATACCCCCTGTGGATTAAGGCCAGGCTAGTGGTATTAAGACTGGGTGAGTGGAACTTGCGAGATCACTTTCCGGCATGGGCCACTCAGAACCCCACGATATAAGATGTTGGCTCTGTGGCCAGGAAAAGGAAACCTTAATCCATATCTTATGTACCTGCCTTTTTTTGCTGCAGGAAAGAAATATCCTTCTCCGTACTGACTTCATTCGCTTAGGAGTTCGCCCCTGCCGGGAGACAGTAATAGCCAGTCTGAACCCTGTGAACTCTTTACTAAATGTTAAAACTGTTAAATTTCTTCGGATGGCTGTGACCAAACTGGACGATGTTATTTCTAACTGTGCTGCAAAAACCTGACATCAAGTGTCGTATTTTACGTACACCTTCTCTCTGTTTTGCACATTGCACTTTTTTCTTTAAAATGTTAATACCCGTGCAATCTGATATTATTTGTTTTACATTTGGCTGGTTTGTGCTTGCATAAATGTCTTGACCTACATGTTAGATTTTGAAATTCCGTTGCATATGGCACTACGGCCTGTACCGTGTGCCTCAAATTGGCTTGGTATGGTCTATGCTGCTATTGCAATTTGCACATTGCTTTTTAGCAATCAAATATGGTGCATTACTTTTGGTACTCTCATAACGCCCATTCCTTTCAGCGATCAATTATGCTCCTTCATCTTCGGCACTATGCACTGTTCTGTTTTGTCTTCTTACAATGTGTTATCGATCAAAATGTTCTTTTGCACTGGTTTTTTATATTGTATTGCTTGCCTCCATAATGGGTTAGTATGGGAGCTGGAAAAACCTGATTTGCACTTAGCCCCCCTGAGCGGCACGTGCGATGTAATAGGTTTGGTATGGAGCAGGATGGCACACAACAGATTCTTGGTTTACCGTGTTATCTGCACTTCGCATATTAGGTCTCTGATCTGGATAAAAGACTGTCCCGATTTATGTGGCACCGATCACAAAAAAACACACAAATGTTTTTCTGCACCATGTATTTTATTCTATGCCTTCTGTTTTAACAATGGCTTGGTTTAATCTTCTTTGTCATAAGTCAGAGAAAATGTCCTCTTTGGTTAACAAAGATCCATCGATTACATACACCTCATACACCCATACTGCATCATCAGAGCATAAACGTTCCACTCTCAAAGGTTTAAACAAATAGTTTATTACCAATTAAAATAAAATATAAAAACCAGGTTTAAAAAAGTATTTTTCTTTAAAAAACTGAATTTCATACGCCAATAAACATAATATCACAATTCATAACATCAAAGCAAATAGAATTTATAGTAAACACATATAAAAATACACAAAAATTGTACATACAAAACACGGGAGAATTTTTTTTAGACATACAAAGATGTTCACAACATTGTATACGTACACCCGCAACTATTGGATTATCTGCCAAGTCAGAGTTCTTTATATAATTTCATAAACTGGCAGATACCCTAGTAATCAGGTGTCTATACATAAAAGCATCGACGCGTTTCGGTGGGTTGTAGTTAAAGACCACCTTTTTCAGTAAAATTGATGACTCCCGGAATCAAATTTGTAATTTCTAACATACATAAACCTAGACAAAAAGAAAAAATACAAACAACAAACATCAGACATAGCAATATCAAAAGGTTTACATTTCTTTAAAAACTCCATTTATAACCTGATGATGCAGACAGTCGGCAAACTAGTTCCGCCAACTCAAGCTAATTCCCACATTCAAACACATACTTTCTTAAAACTTGAGAACTATGTAGTACCTTTTAGGTAATATTCCTAGTGGTACCAGACTGTAGAGCTTAATCAATCTGCTCTCAGAACGTCACAGACGATGGCCGAGATATCTCTGATCCAGTGTCCAGACGGCAAAGATTAAAATCTGAATATTAAAGGTAAACCCAAACTCCTCCAGGGGTGTATGGCCGAATGATTCTGATCCAAAATACCCCCCAATAAATTAAAATCTGTCTGTCAGGAGCCAAAACCCGATGTCAAATGACGATAAAGATTTATATAAAATATTCTATGGGCATCAATTTCGACTCCTCAATTAAACCGCGGTTATGGACTGTTTCTTCTACTGTTCATGGGTGATTGCGGTCCGCAGATATAACACATCAGACCTCTTTTTTTCTAATTAGCAAATAGGTGAATCGAGGTTCCTTCCGTATGTCAGCCGCAACCGCATATAACCGTCGATGCTTTTATGTATAGACACCTGATTACTAGGGTATCTGCCAGTTTATGAAATTATATAAAGAACTCTAACTTGGCAGATAATCCAATAGTTGCGGGTGTACGTATACAATGTTGTGAACATCTTTGTATGTCTAAAAAAAAAAATCTCCCGTGTTTTGTATGTACAATTTTTGTGTATTTTTATGTGTTTACTATAAATTCTATTTGCTTTGATGTTATGAATTGTGATATTATGTTTATTGGCGTATGAAATTCTGTTTTTTAAGAAAAATACTTTTTTAAATTGGTTTTTATATTGTAATTTAATTCGTAATAAACTATTTGTTTAAACCTTTGAGAGTGGAACGTTTATGCTCTGATGATGCAGTATGGGTGTATGAGGTGTATGTAATCGATGGATCTTTGTTAACCAAAGAGGACATTTTCTCTGACTTATGTCTATTGGGTGCTCTACCTCTTTGGTCTTAGTGAGCCCCTCTCAGTTCTTGAGATTAATCTTCTTTGTGCCGAATTCAGATCTGTTTGTCCTTATGGGACGTTTTAACTCTGCATGCTGAACACTTTTAACAACTATGTTTGTTTGTTAAGGTTTTTATTAACCGGACAATAAAATTGATTACTTACTGAAGAGCCGGGCAGGGGGAGGGAGAAGGGGGTCCATGGACAAGCTGTATGCAAAGCCTAGAGTCCATGGACAATGTACGAAGAGCCTGGTGCCCCTGGACCAACTCTAGAAGGAGCCTGGGATCCATGGACCCAGTGCATCAAATGCCTGGTGTCCAAGAACAGACAGTACGAAGATGTGGGTTGCATAGACGGACTGATGAGTTTGGGGAACATGCACCCTGTAAGCAGAGCATGGTGATTTATAGGCAAGTCTGTACAAGGAGCTTGGGGTACACAAGGCACCGACACTGCACGAGGAACCTGGGGGCAAAAACAGACTATCTAAGGAGCCTAGGGTACACGAGTCGGCTGAAGAGCTAGGGGCTCCAGGACAGAGGACAGACTGTGCTGCACATGGACTATCTGTGCAAGGCGCCTGGAGGCGCATGGCCATACTGTGAGGAGCTTGGGGCTGCCCGAAGGACGGTGTGAGGGTCTGGATGCCCATGAGCGCATGGTGTGGCGCTTGGGGTACATGGACTGACAGTGTAGCTTACCCTGCGCTGCCCTAGAGGACTTAAGCGTCCAGTGCCCACAATCCTATTGCTCCTTGGATGCTAAAGCCGAGTTACTGAGTGATGGTGCGACTCACAGTGAAAGCTGTGCATAAGCATACTCTGCCCCCTGCTGGACTTGTACGGTGTTGTGCTATGCAGCACAGTAACGCTGTCGGTTTGTAGGGCTGCCTCAAAAAGCAAAGCATGGAAATCATTCAAGGACTCACCCTTCAAGGTGACCGCATCCATTGTCAGTCACCCTGTCGATCATGCACGGATGTGCAACCCTAGGTATGTGCAGTGGAGGGCTGTACAGTGTTAGGGTGGTGTGCACTGCAGGATGTTTCTAGGGTGGTATGCACTGCAGGGCGTGGGTGTTTCATCAGAGGTGAGTGGTGGAATGTGTGGAGGGCTGTACAGTGTTAGGGTGGTGTGCACTGCAGGGTGTTTCTAGGGTGGTATGCACTGCAGGGCGTGGTTGTTTCGTCAGAGGCGAGTGGTGGAATGTGTGGCGGGCTGTACAGTGTTAGGGTGGTGTGCACTGCAGGGTGTTTCGAGGGTGGTGTGCACTGCAGGGCGTGGGTGTTTCGTCAGAGGTGAGTGGTGGAATGTGTGGATGGCTGTACAGTGTTAGTGTGGTGTGCACTGCAGTGTGTGTTTAGGGTGGTGTGCACTGCAGGGCGTTTTATCATGGGTGAGCGGTGGAGTGTGGAGGGCTGTACTATGTTCGGGTGGTGTGCACTGCAGGATGTTTCTAGGGTGGTATGCACTGCAGGGCGTGGGTGTTTCATCAGAGGTGAGTGGTGGAATGTGTGGAGGGCTGTACAGTGTTAGGGTGGTGTGCACTGCAGGGTGTTTCTAGGGTGGTATGCACTGCAGGGCGTGGTTGTTTCGTCAGAGGTGAGTGGTGGAATGTGTGGCGGGCTGTACAGTGTTAGGGTGGTGTGCACTGCAGGGTGTTTCGAGGGTGGTGTGCACTGCAGGGCGTGGGTGTTTCGTCAGAGGTGAGTGGTGGAATGTGTGGATGGCTGTACAGTGTTAGGGTGGTGTGCACTGCAGTGTGTGTTTAGGGTGGTGTGCACTGCAGGGCGTTTTATCATGGGTGAGCGGTGGAGTGTGGAGGGCTGTACTATGTTCGGGTGGTGTGCACTGCAGGATGTTTCTAGGGTGGTATGCACTGCAGGGCGTGGGTGTTTCATCAGAGGTGAGTGGTGGAATGTGTGGCGGGCTGTACAGTGTTAGGGTGGTGTGCACTGCAGGGTGTTTCGAGGGTGGTGTGCACTGCAGGGCGTGGGTGTTTCGTCAGAGGTGAGTGGTGGAATGTGTGGATGGCTGTACAGTGTTAGTGTGGTGTGCACTGCAGTGTGTGTTTAGGGTGGTGTGCACTGCAGGGCGTTTTATCATGGGTGAGCGGTGGAGTGTGGAGGGCTGTACTATGTTCGGGTGGTGTGCACTGCAGGATGTTTCTAGGGTGGTATGCACTGCAGGCGTGGGTGTTTCATCAGAGGTGAGTGGTGGAATGTGTGGAGGGCTGTACAGTGTTAGGGTGGTGTGCACTGCAGGGTGTTTCTAGGGTGGTATGCACTGCAGGGCGTGGTTGTTTCGTCAGAGGTGAGTGGTGGAATGTGTGGCGGGCTGTACAGTGTTAGGGTGGTGTGCACTGCAGGGTGTTTCGAGGGTGGTGTGCACTGCAGGGCGTGGGTGTTTCGTCAGAGGTGAGTGGTGGAATGTGTGGATGGCTGTACAGTGTTAGGGTGGTGTGCACTGCAGTGTGTGTTTAGGGTGGTGTGCACTGCAGGGCGTTTTATCATGGGTGAGCGGTGGAGTGTGGAGGGCTGTACTATGTTCGGGTGGTATGCACTGCAGGGTGTGTTTAGGGTGGTATGCACTGCAGAGTGTTTCATCATAGCTGAGTGGTGAAGTGTAGGGAGCACAAAGCGGGCAGATGATTGGTGGAAGCTGGGCAGAGAAAGAAGGCGAGTGATTGTTGGGGGGGAGCGGGCAGAATGGGTAGTGGGGTGGTCTGGCAAGGCAGGGTGGATGCGGAGAGAGAGGTCTGGGCAGTTTCCGGGTTGGTGATTGTCCGGTGGCCCATTGTTGGATGGCTCCACCATGATTGGGTGAAGGGCAGAGCCTTGAGCTTTTTCCTGTAGATGAGTGTGGCTGGGTGTTGGCGGAGTGGGTTTGTAGTATTAAACCTCCTGGCTTGTGATTTCTCCTTCTGGTCCTTGTTTTGGTCTAGAGATGCTGCTGCTCATCCCACAAATTCCTCCGGATGTCTCGATTGTGGATGTTATGAAGGGTCCCCTGACTTAAAGTGAATGGGGTGGAAGTAAGATGGGCTGGGCTCTGCCCTGCTGCTTCATGGCAGCGCCATTGTAAGTGTTCACATCCTTCATTCGCAGCTCTCAAGATAGATGTGTTTCTAAAGCTATGTTTAGCCTGGCACCTTCTGTGCCGCCGCGCCTCCGCGTGGAAAGAGCTTCTGGCCCTCTTGGACCCCTCTGCAGGGTTACATCATTTAGGGCGGCTCGAGGAACATCCAGCTCAGGCTGCCTGGGGGACACTTGGCCCAAGAGTGCTCGAGGGACCGGGACAGTAGAACCAGGGCCGCTCGAGGGACTCTGCACAGTGCCCCCCGAGGGGCACCAGGCCAAGGACCGCTCGAGAGAGACCCGGCCCAGAGCCCCTTGAGGGACACCCAGCCCAGGGCCCTTCGAGGGACACTAGGCCCAGAGCCCCTTGAGGGACACTAGGCCCAGGGCCCCTTGAGGGACAACCGGCCCAGGGCCCCTTGAGGGACAACCGGCCCAGGGCCCCTTGAGGGACACCCGGCCCAGGGCCCCTTGAGGGACACCCGGCCCAGGGCCCCTTGAGGGACAACCGGCCCAGGGCCCCTTGAGGGACAACCGGCCCAGGGCCCCTTTGAGGGACACCCGGCCCAGGGCACCCGGTCCAGGGCTGCTTCAGGGACACCCGGTTTAGCTCGAGGGACGCCCGACCCTCGTGCAGTCCAGGGACACGGAGCCACGAGCGGTCTAGGGGCACGTGGTCCATACCAGCTTGAGGCTTCTCATCCCACCGCTGATACTAGGTGTCATTGGCGGGCCCCATGGGGCAGCACCTGCAGCATGTGCTACACCTGTTCAACACAGAGGGCACCACGGCCTAAGTAACTATGCTAGACAGGCATAGAGGTGCCAATGTCTTTGAGAAGATTTTGAATGCGCATACATTAGGTGCTGTGAAATCCAAGCTTCGGCGCTGCACCTGTTCACAATGTTGAGGGCCGATGGTGCTAGGCATGGTGGGGGGGGCCATCATTGACTGCCTTGTAGGTGAAAGTGTGACCCTGATCTTAGGAAAGATTCTGGCAACCAAGAAAGCTGTTATCCCATCGTAAAGTTCTTAAATACTTGGACAACAAACAGTAACCGACCCACCCCCCTCCCTGGGAGTGCAGCCGACCTGCCCAGGTTACTGGCCTGCACATTTGCACGTTTCATCCATTTGATGCCATTGAGGGGCAGCTTGTCTGGTGTTGAGACCAGGACTCCAATAAATCAGTGTTTAAAACCAGTCGTACCGCAGCGCCATTGAAAAGTCTTACTCTGTGACTTCGGGTGACCGCAGTCGTCCAGCGGACAATTCATTTGGAAAATCTGTAGTTTACAACCGGTAAGTGGGATGAAAAAACTGGGCCTCTCTCAAAGGGGCGTGGCCTATGTAATTAAGGGTGTGTCATGTAAGCTGAAAAGGAATGCTTAGCTTACTGTGCCGCCCACTAGTATTTTGATACTATCATTACATCCAGAATCCAGATATATAATAGCGCAAGTAACATTACACTTAAAACTCGCCAGCACTATTGGCTTTGTCACTGGTTGTTAGTTACATAACATAAATAAGCAACAACCTTTGGCTTTGTTGTACAGAATATTGAAAATGCTTCGGGTCTGAAATGGTGAGACTATGAAAGAACTATAACGAGTCTCTTTGAAGTCACATCACAGGCAGTGAAGGGTGGTACTGCTGCAGAGTTGAGATTTATTTTTTTCCGTCCTGAGGGGGAGGGCAAAAATGGAGAGCCCAATAGGGACCTATCTCAGCACCGGCTTTTTAGAACTGCCGGTGCTGAGGACCGGCAGTTCTAAAAAGCCGGCAGAACCCGGCCCACTTAAAGCCCTGGGCGGTTCCCTACAACAAGATTTATATGGCAGGGTCTCGCTAATCTATTTTTATACTCAGACTAAAGGAGCTTTTCTATATTTGAAAATGGAAATGTCATTTGTATCATTTTCTTTACTATTGTAGTGGATTTTACTTCCCGTTTTGCCCTTATATCATTGTTAAAGCTAATGCGCGCCTAGGATAAGGGGCCGTTTATTCCCTTCCCCGCCCCCTTTCACTTTTTAAGGGATCTTGGGAACGTGCCCGGTCGCACCACCGAGCGGTCTATATGATCTTTATCTTTCGTGTAGGAAATGTGTATAGGCCGCGCGTGTAAAGTTAAACAAAGGAAGGGTTCCCCGTAGAGGCCGGCGGGCGGCTCCTCTGTGCGCAGCGCGGCCTCTCTGTAAACAGAGCTGGTGGCTGAAGTGTTTCCTGAGAGGGAGACGTGATGGGGACTGTAAACATGGCAGCCCTCCTGTCCCAGCTGCCATGAGAGGAAGAGCTCAGCGCGAGAGCGGGAAGACTAGAGCGTGACCCAAAGAACCCGTCGTGGCACAGGAGAAGGCCACTCTGGCTTCCCGGAGGCGGCCTTGATGGCTCTACACTCAGCATTACTGTAAATGTACATGGACCATTGCCAAGTCTCTTTGAAACCTGATTTTCCCAACCCAACCACTAGGTGGTAGTATAATGCACAGACAATCTAGACTAGGTTTATGCAAAACATGGATCACTGAAAGTGTTTGTTCAAATATGTTTTTCCCAACCACTAGAAGATAGAATAGTACACAGACTGTGAATCTAGACTGGATTAACAATGCAAAACCTTTGTCATAGGTAAGGTGCTTGTTTCTTTTTACTAGTATGGCCACCTTTACTGTAGCCAAATAATGTTCTAACCTGAGAACTAATCAGCATGAGTCCACACACATACTGTAAATGTTCAGTGGCTAGTTTTACACCTTAAGCCCGTAGAACAGAACCTCTGCCCACCTGTGCTTGGATCACCTTCCTGCCATCTTCATTTAGCTGATTCTCCCTTTCTTGCCAGAACTTGCTTGTGAAGAGATGTCACCTCCCTTGACTGGTGAGCGTTTTCCCCAAACTTCTCTACAATTACTTGAACCATTCCGCTTTCCAGAAAACCATCAGATGAGGAGACCTTGGTGAAAAGGGGCCTAGTTGTCCCCATCTCTAGCTGCTATCATTGCCAGTTAGAATGACTTTTAGACATGAACGTCTCTGTAGCTTCCTCCAGTGATGATGAGGAGGAGGACACTGCATGGAAACTGGCACCAGAGCCTGATCCCGGGCTTGAACCGGAGATGGTCTTACACTCCTAAGAGGGAGACATCCTCCCAAAGTCTCCCCTGCATGGGCATAGGTGATGCAAAGCCACCCCAAGGTTCTCAGAAGGCCCTTATTCCTCTTCACTCCACTTTTAAGATGGAGGTGGAAGAACGCAGGTGTAAACCCACTTGAGATGCAGTCAGTCATGTCCCGCTCTGTGGGGGACCAGAAGGAGACAGCATGTTGGATAGGTTGAGCCCTCCTCACTGGACCCTCAGGGAGAAAAGGGAATACTTGAATTCTGAAGAATTTGGGGCACCAGAGTGCCTCTCTGGGGAAGTGGCATCACTTCGAAAGTAAGCACTGGCACATGGAAGGGGAAGGTGCATTAATATACCTTTTCCATCAATATGATTGACAGGACAGTCACTGTTTGAAACCTTTCCACTGACGTTTCTGAAAGCCTGCTGCATTTTATTATCGCTAAAAAACGACTAAAAGTATAAACACATTGATTGGTTTATTTGAAGGAAAAATACCTCACCAGGTTGATGCCAGCATCTCCAAAGATTGTCTTTATTTTTTGAGTATTTTTTGGTTTCATTTAAGGCAAGCTACAGGTCTGAAGGTGTGTTTTTAGACGTTCTTCCATATATTCTGTGTAACAGTCGCTTGAAAGAATGGTGGAGGAGAGCATCACCATCTTGGAACAAGCATCCATAACAGTGCTACATCACCATTAAAGCCCTATTTTTTTCTTGATGATCTTGTTTTGAGGGGAGTGAGGGAAGAAAACACCTTGGGGCTTATTACGATGTCGGGCGGATGCACGGAAAGGGGACCGCCCGACCTCCGATCAGCGGTCCCGACCGCCTAATTACGATGCGACCGCACATGGTGCGGTCGCATACTCACATTTCCCTATGGGAGCATGTGTTATGGCTGTAAACCAGCCATAACACAAGCTCCCATAGGGAAATGGGAGGTTGTGTACATCCCTTCACCGCGTTGCAGGTACCTCAGGGTGCCTGCCACATGGTGCAGGGATCAACAATGGTGCCCCCTTGGCCCCCAACCGTGGGCCGCAAAGAGAAGGGGGCCCTGCTAGGGGCCCCCGAACATGCTTTCCGACAGGATTTCCAATTCGGAAAGCCCAGCATGCAAAGCCTGTCAGAAACCGAGCATCGTAATCCGGATGGCGGAAAGGCCATCCATTTAGATTACGGGCCGCTTCCAACTGGCCAGCAGGCTCCTTGAATTGTAATTTTGCAGTCGGAAGTGAAACCGACAATCTCGGTCGGAAAGCCTTCGACCTAAGGTCGGAAAACCGACTATCTCGGTCGGAAAGCCTCCGACCAAGATCGTAATTGGCCCCCAAGTCTCCAGTTTTTAATTTTCTGCCCACAAATTATGTATTTCAGGAGTGTTACTCAAATTAATGCAATGGAAGCAAATCAAGACTGCAACACACAGAATGCATTAGGGCATTTCACAAAAGTACAGGACTGGAGACAGTGTCCGTAATGACCTTAAGGGAAGTGGTCCTCCCTGGTGCTGAGGACATGAACTGTACAGAATTGCCAGTGTGGGCCTCTGCAGCCCAGGTCTGGTCCTGCATCACACAGCTTCCTAAACATGTTCATCTTAAGAGCTGATAATGTGTGAGATTGTGGGCACTTTAAATGAAGCAGCCCTAAACCAGTAAGAGGACTCTAAAGCCGCTGCCCTGTCCAGCATTATCCAGATTAGTGTAATAGGCAGCCCACCATGCATGCAACTCAACCCGCTACAATATGGAGTTCATTGAGGGAGAGGCACAGGGCGCGCTTTGTATCTTTGGGTGGCGCGGGTGGTGCTATAGCCCCTGCCCGCACTCACTAATTAGAATAAATGCCATGTTGTATATTGTGCATCATCACTGTGGTACAAGACACACTTAAGCCTCACACTGGTTTGAAATCCTATAATTTACATGGATGATGCCTTTCCCATAAATTACGGGTTTTAAAAACATTGTGGTCGGTAAATTAGCCAACTATTTTAAATCTTAGAGGCGGTAATTGTGCCTCTGTGGTAAAGGTTGAGTCCCACTTGCATAGGGAAATCGGTTTCTTTTGTCGCTAATAATTTTGGCTCTGTTTGACTGAGCTCTGCTAAGGTTTGCACAGATCTTTGCAAGTGCTTTATATGGTGGCTAAAACTTTTTTTGTGTGCAAATTAGTAAGTTACAGGAGGCTCCTTTGTAAGGTCATATGACAATTTAAGATTTTGTTTTTAAATGATGATTAAAATGCTTTTACTTTCAGGAACGAAAATTCTTTTGTTTCACAGTTTTGGATATTTTTTAATTCTATTCCAAAGTAAGATGTTTCAGAAAGGTGATATTTAAAATTTTTGATTATTCTCTATTGCTGATAGAAGTGCTACTCCAGGAAGCATTTAAATAGCCGTGTCTTACATGTATGTGCGTGCATTAGTAGACGTAGTTTGATATTTGAAACACTTGTTATGGTTTTGGGGTTGTTTGTGATGTTGAATATTGGAAAGTGGACATCTTTGTGTTGGGTTTTTACAATACAGAGTTTAAAGTAAGGTGGTTACAGGGAAGGCTTTTGTTGCAGAAATGCCATCACCTAGTAATGGCTGGCACCGCAGATCAGTGAGTGACGGTGCCGTTCCAGGTGAAAGTAAAAAATAAAAAAAATGCCACCTAGAAGCAGGAGTTCTTGCTCTAGCGAGGCCTTCAAGGCACCCCAGGGCTACTGTGCCCGATATTAGCACCTGTAATAATTGCAGGACCTGCAGGGGGGTGGCGCATGCCCCTGCAGCCCGTGCACGGGGAGGGGTCTTCATTGTGCCCAAGGCCAATAAATGTCTATGAAATATGGGAGGCTGTAGAGTTTGCCCTGGGTCAAGAGCAATGGATTGCTGTTCGATGGCCGGTCCCTGAGTTCTTACTACCCGACCCAGGAGGTGTAAAGACTACCTCCGGAAAAAGTGCCTAAACTATGTCGATTTTATCCCCTTGTACCATGCAGGCGCATGTCTGTAGTCTTATTCACCTCTCCGGGTAAATATTCTTTTGAAAACCCTTTAGTTGTGTGCTTTTTAGAAACAAGCTGGTGAGATAGCACAGCGAGGTCAGGCATCTGCTGCATAAGTGTATGTAGCGGTAACAGGAGGTTCGCAGCTTTGAGTCTTGGCAGGGCTACTCGGCCGTTCTTCCTTCTGAACACTGACGTTTGTGTGGTCCTTTGACTGGGGTAATAGCGAGAGGTTTTAGTTATAGCATTAAGACATGGAACCAAGCGCAGTAGAAATATCAAATAATTAACACCCTCTATGGAATGCTGAGATTGGCTGAGCCAATAAAAAGCATTAACTGCTGTTATTTTCTGGAATTCATCTTGTCGTGGGAGCATGAAGCAGGCAAGAAAATGTGTCTCGTCACTTAAGGTAGTGAGATTGGGGACAGGTTTAAATAGCCGCACTGCCTCCAAGCTGTCAGGCGTTATCCACCGTTAGTTGCCCTCTTCATGCACCCTCGCTTTGGGCCCATAATTCAAATGTGGGCGATAAATCGCGTTTTACTTTATCAGCCTAGGGGACAGACATCTCATTCATTTGGTACTGTATATTTTTTGCTGGACTTCTTTTAAAATGGTATTCGCAACAAGATGATGGACGGAGTGCCAAAACTTTTCAACCACTCGCACCCAGTCAAGAGATCTGATTTGAATCCATTGTTCTTTTGCTCACCACACCACCCCAGTTTGGACCCAGCCATATGCAAATCAGTCTTGACCCTGTTCCTCATGGGAATAGTCCAGCCCCAAGTGCCAATCTGGGTCCTCCCTGGACCAGAAACAAGCATCCTGGGACCAGTTGAGGGGTGTCGCCCCACATCAGCCTGTGAAAGGCAGCGAGTCTTCTAAGACCCTCAATGCTGCCCGGTGCAGGGTTCCACCTCTAATTCACTTTGGGTTCGCTATCAAAATGAGGCAAGCGCTGGAAACTGGAAGATAAGAAAAAGGTTTTTATTTCTCATGAGGAGATCACGTCAACTGAGACACCGGGATGTCTGAGGGAGGTGTTCTGCTGATAACTCCTTTGGCTCTTCCTTTTATACAGGTTTGACACAATGCATTTGTTTGATCAGCATGGTTACACAAGCTTGGGGTCCCCGCCCCGGGCAGGTTGTCACACAAGCCCAACAGCAATTCTCTTCCCACCCAGGTCAAACAGACAATCCTATCTTGCAGCTGGACCTTGCTTCAGGGTCTAAAACATGTGAGACCGGTCAGATCTAAGAGTCCGTTCTGTTGATAAAAACAGGTCCCATTGTTGGTAACAACAAGTCTTGCTGTTTGCAGTGCAATAAATCATGTTGCAAGAGTCTTTGGTGTTTGGAACCTGTTTGTGTAACTAGGTGTAGTGAGGGGTAGAGCGTCCAAAGGCTTGTCTGAAAACAGGGATGAGAGGAAAAACGAGTTTGTGGCAGCAAGTGGCGCTGAGGTTTGTTGTGGCAATAGAGTTTATAGCCCCCAGCACAGTACCAGGTCGGTCAGAGGGATGCTAGTAAGGGCAGGGTGAAACAAAGGTGACCAACAGAGTACAAAATGGCTGTGATAGATCAAAATGACTGCAACTTATGTGCACATAGAATTCCACCAGACAAGATGGCGCAGGTAATGTTCATAATTGTCATTTTGCTTTTAACAGTGGCCCCTTTGAACATAACTAGCCAGCTTGTCAGTCTATTTAGATCTCCATAATGTCCTGTATCTCTTGATCATACATTACTCTCATTTTTGGTAGCTGAGTGTCCATAGTCTTAGGGTGCAAGGTAGTTATGCAAACATAACACAAAGGTGGTATACAGTGTATACCCAAACAACAACCACATATTGTCAATACTGGGACCAAGAGAATCATTGATATTTTCCAACCCCACTCCTTCAAGATGCCCCAAAGCCAACTTCCAATTGTCCAAGTCTCTGATCCTTGATGAATTTCTGAAGATAGTCTATGGAGATGTTCGATTGCTTCATAGACAGAAGGTGAATTATCAGGCTGCGTCGAGGAACTGTGATGAGGCAGAGTCTGCTTGATCAATGTCTTTAGAACGCTTTTCTCGATGATGCTCTGCAGGGGCTGTGTAGGTTGGTGGCAGAACAAAGGCGATGTAGCACGTGCCCCCCAGTTTCCTGGGAGCCAGGTGTAGGCTTTGGTTCCACAAACAAAGTACATATTGGGTGATGCAACAAGCGCTGGGGGTTGGCAGTGTTCAAAGTCCCCACAATGCTACAGGTGCTGTGACCCACATTCTCAGTCCCACGGCCTTCAATGCATACAAGGCCAGAGACGTTCACCACAGATAGGGCCACAGTCAGTGTTGCAGCAGTTCTTTTCTTCAGGTAGGAAAATGTGGCTCTGACAGGATTATTGAACACTTGTATTTCCACTCGTTCTTTGGAGGGGACATTCATTGGGAATGTCGCATTGAAGGTGTGAGGGCAGAAGGGGGCGGCTGTCCTTCCTGTTTTGTTTCGCCAGAACTCGTTGTAGAACTGGGCGATTGTTCCGTCGGAAGTGGCATTGTCTTTGTAACTTTCTTGTAGGAGCATCATCCAGGCAAGGCAAGATCCGTGAATAGAAAAGGGCGAAGGGATGAAAGGGATGGAATGTTAAGTGGCATGTGGTAACAGCCCACAGACCCAACAGTTGGTAGCATTGGTGGCAAGATTGTGCTGGTGCAACATCTGCACGAAAGAATTATTCCAGAATTCTTTGCGTCGTTCTTGGAGATGTGGCGGTAGTGATACCAGGTAGTGTTCTTTCTTGGTGGTTGGTTGCATGGTGGGTGACAATGTTCTGTATGCAGGTGCATTCTCTTCAATGATCCAGAGTGCGACCATTAGCAGGAGACAGGTGAGAAATGCAGCTACAAGTGCAATTGTCTTTGTGCTGTGCAGGTTAGCAGTCTTGGTGTCTTTGCGGTGGTTTTGCAGGTGTTCAGTTTCTTCCATCATCTTCGAGGAGCTCAACAACTGTTAGGACCACAGACTTTTGTCTGGCGCTTTCCTGGTAGCGTTGTTTGACTGTGCTACCGATCTGAGACCTTGACTCAGTTAGTGGCCTGGTCGTTGGAGCTCCCTCCTTTCGTGATCTTAGGTTGTACCCTTTCCTGGATGGCACCGTGGGGTCGGGAAATTCTGATAGTTCAAGGGTGTTTTCTTGTGGGTAGCAACTCAGAGCTGGTCGGTCTCTCGCGAGTACTTCCTCTTGCACCTCCACCCCTTCACAGGTTGCCAGGGTTGGAGGTACTCGTTTGCAGTGATGGGCATGCAGCCAGTTCCGTTTTCCTTTCACTCGGAGGGCAGTTCGGGTGGTGATCAGGACTTGCCAGGGGCCCGTCCACCTAGGCTCCAGATTCTTCGTTCTTTGGAAGTTGCGGATCAAACATGGTCGCCTGGCTTTATTTCATGTCCCGGGCCCCTGGATACGTCAGGCAAAGCTTGCTGCACCTGTTGGTGGATAATTGTTAGCTCGTTTGTCAATTTATGCAAGTAATCTGCATAGTTCTGTCTCCTGCCGTGGCTCGGGCAATAACGTCTGCTAGTGCATTTCCCTGTCCAATGAGATCAGTCACTTTCCTATGTGCTTGGCGTTTTATCACTGCTAACTTCTTGGGGAGGAGGACTGCTTGCGTCAAGGCGGAGACTAAATCTCCATGCAGGATGGGTGTACCGTGTGAAGTCAGGAACCCTCTTTCTTTCCATAAGATCCCAAAATGGTGAACCACCCCGAAGGCATATTGGCTGTCGGTGTATATGTTAACTGTCGTGTCAGTCGCTAAGATCGGTCGGGACAAAGGGTTGGTGGAGGGCGTACCGTCAAATCCTATTGAGGTCACATGTGAGCCTGACAAGGGTGCCCTTGGAATCAGTCGTTTGGATAGTGCACTACGTGTTGCTCCTGTGTCTACCAGAAATGGCGACTTTGTGCCCAGGACCTCAGTGGTAACATAAGGGCCTTGCTGATCAACATAGAGCTCGACTGGATCCCTCCCTTGCCCCTGGCTGTCCTATGCAAAGTCGTACGTATTGTCATAATCTGTCTGTTGGTACTGATTCTGTTTGGGATGGTCAAATGTGTTCACTCTTCCTGGCCTTTCCTCGCTTGCTTCACTCGTGTACCCTCTCCCACGTCCTCTTCCTCTCTGTCCACTTGCTATTTCCCTCGCCCCTCTGCCCCTACCAGCTCCTAACAAAACCGGGCATTGGGTTTTCCAGTGTCCATATTCTTTGCAAAATGCACATTGATCCTGTCCTAGGTCTTGGCGTCCTACATATGATGTCGATGAATTGTTACTAGGTGGCTGTACTCTAGGGGTATTCTGCTGGTATCCTCCCCTATATTGCTCCCTTCCTGTATTCGCCCCCTGGAGTTGTGCTACCATTACCCTTTCCTTCAAGTCCTTCTTTTTCCTTTCTGTAGCCCTGTCATTTTCGTTTTTCTGATGCTCATAGTACTGGGCCATTTGGAGAATGGCCGCCGGTTTAGATGCTGCCCAACTACTTTCGCTGGCTTGTAATTTCTGGGATACATCTGGCAGTAGTCCTTTTACATAGTTCTGCACAAATAAGTGGTGTCCGGTTGCGGTGGACATGTCTTGTCCACTGTAATCGGAGAACACCGTTTCAAATCTGGAGAAATACTCTGAGACATCCTCTTGGGGTTTCTGGCGGCACGCGGTTACTATGGACCAGTCTATCTTTTTCTCTGGGCTCAGCGTTTTCACTTTCTGCACTATTTTGTCAGGGAGGTCCAATATTGCTTTAACCGGTTTTTGACCA
This sequence comes from Calotriton arnoldi, assembly GCA_963921515.1. Taxonomy (NCBI): domain Eukaryota; kingdom Metazoa; phylum Chordata; class Amphibia; order Caudata; family Salamandridae; genus Calotriton; species Calotriton arnoldi. The sequence continues at coordinate 488,379 of CAWUFW010007814.1, read as the reverse complement.
GGGTTCCGCTGTTTATCTAGTGTGTTAAGTTGTTCCCAGGTATGACCAAGCAGTTCGGTATGGTCTATTTTCCTAATCTGTTTCCACACATCTGCTGGCAAACATAACCCGAAGAACAAGTCTATGTCGGCAAGTGTCATTATTGTTGATCCCAGAGCGGTACCTAGCTCGGTGTAAAAGGCGGTGGGGTTCTTTCGTAAATCCGGTAGAGATTTACGGAACGTCAAAATGTCCTGTCTGTCCGATGGTTGATACACCCAATTGTAGACCACCCTTCCTCTAGCGTCTTGATGGTTCATATCGTCATGAGTCCCTTGTCCTCTAGGAGGTACCCAATAAGGGGCAGCTTCTTTTATCGGCATCATGCTATCTGGTTTTTCCACCGGGGGTCCTGCTATCTTAGATGTCCTGTCCTTATCTATCCGTCCTTGTTCCACGAGGTGACGGAATACCTCCAGTGTGGATGAAAAGAGTTCTGTAACATCGTTGTCGCTTTCATCTCCGCTGTCTACCTTCCTATAGAGAGCCACTAGCCGCTCGGGCCCTACATCTTGGTACTTCTCTTCATATGCAGTAAGAGTGTGGTAACAGAGACGTACAATAAAGTATCGTTTGCGGTTTTCAACATAGGAGTTGCATATGTCAGTTACATACTCTTCTGTCTCCTTCCTATCTATGAGGGATTTAACTACTTTATCAATTCCTGCTCGCTCATTTTTACTTAATCGCGGGACCCTCGGCGCTCCTTTTTCTTTTGATCCTACCTCTACTACTGTATCCTTTGATGAGGCATTTGGTGTGGGTGACTCGGTGGGAGCAGAGGCGGTGGAGACTGAGGCGATCGTGCCATCTCCGGCTATACTTTGGTGGTCCTGGCGTTGTACTACGGGATGAGTAGGGGCGTAAGGAGGTGGCATATATATGATTGGGGGACCTAACAATAAATCATCATCTACCCTTTGTTTTGCTGGTAACTTGGGGTAAAGAGTCGAGGGCGTTCTAACAGGGCATTGACCTGATATTTTTGATTCCTGTTCCTTTTTATCGATTTCCTTTTCTTTTAGTTTTTCTTCTAATCTTTTACAGGCTTGGTAAGCTGATTTTCGCGTTTCTTTATCTTGTCTAGCTTCGTCCCTTTTCTTTCTTTGAGCTGCCTCTTTTCGCCATAAGCCAAAACTGTCAAACATGGCTGGTCTAGTTTTCTTTTTGTGGAGAGCTAATTCTAACGTTTCTATTTTAGCGGGATCGAAAGATCCCGTCAGTGGCCACTGATTTACCCGGTCCTTCCTAGTGTATTTATGCCATAGTTTGCTATAAGCTACGCTGGCTAATCCATACTTTACGTACATGTCCTTGTTAGGGGTGCCTTCCGGCGGTGCCGGCTGACTGACCTCTAACAAACGGTCTGGTCCAAAACAATTACAATCAAACAATCTAGAGAAAACAGGCATGACGTATTTATCGGTCAAAATGAATATCTCAATCAATCAATTTAGACAAAAAGTCTGCACTACCTGTCCTTCGCTGCCTGCAAAGAGAGAATATTCCTATTCTTTGTTGTTTGCAAGCAGGGAAATGTCGCAAATAACTCAATATCAAAAAAGGAATACTAGTATTTCAATAAAACTATTCAATCAATCAATCAATTGAAGTCGTTTTTTTTTCACGACCTTACCCGGACCGTATGGACAGTTCTTAGTCTTCCCCTTCCAGTGCCTGGTTGTCCTCTCACTCCAACAATCAATGCGGCGTTCCTCTAAGGTCCCAGTCAGGACCGCAGGTCACTCGAGAGAGGTCCGTTCGGAACCGGTGAAGTTCAGTCGATCGGCAGCCAGACAAGGGTCTTCTCAGGCAGGTATACCCCAATCGTTTAGTCGTTCACTCCGTCGTTAGGACCTCTCTATCGGACCCACGCGTCGCTGATGGGCCCCAGGTTGGGCGCCAATTTGTGAAAGGCAGCGAGTCTTCTAAGACCCTCAATGCTGCCCGGTGCAGGGTTCCACCTCTAATTCACTTTGGGTTCGCTATCAAAATAATGAGGCAAGCGCTGGAAACTGGAAGATAAGAAAAAGGTTTTTATTTCTCATGAGGAGATCACGTCAACTGAGACACCGGGATGTCTGAGGGAGGTGTTCTGCTGATAACTCCTTTGGCTCTTCCTTTTATACAGGTTTGACACAATGCATTTGTTTGATCAGCATGGTTACACAAGCTTGGGGTCCCCGCCCGGGCAGGTTGTCACACAAGCCCAACAGCAATTCTCTTCCCACCCAGGTCAAACAGACAATCCTATCTTGCAGCTGGACCTTGCTTCAGGGTCTAAAACATGTGAGACCGGTCAGATCTAAGAGTCCGTTCTGTTGATAAAAACAGGTCCCATTGTTGGTAACAACAAGTCTTGCTGTTTGCAGTGCAATAAATCATGTTGCAAGAGTCTTTGGTGTTTGGAACCTGTTTGTGTAACTAGGTGTAGTGAGGGGTAGAGCGTCCAAAGGCTTGTCTGAAAACAAGGATGAGAGGAAAAACGAGTTTGTGGCAGCAAGTGGCGCTGAGGTTTGTTGTGGCAATAGAGTTTATAGCCCCCAGCACAGTACCAGGTCGGTCAGAGGGTCAGAGGGATGCTAGTAAGGGCAGGGTGAAACAAAGGTGACCAACAGAGTACAAAATGGCTGTGATAGATTAAAATGACTGCAACTTATGTGCACATAGAATTTCACCAGACAAGATGGCGCAGGTAATGTTCATAATTGTCATTTTGCTTTTAACAAGCCAGGCTAGCTTGAATCCAATGGCAGACAAGCAAGAGCATGTTTGGGTGTCCTAAGATGGGTTTCAGTAGCACCGTGTCCAGAATTAGTAAACATAAATAAATATATAAAATTTGAATTTTATCTCGTTTTCTTAAGATGAAGTGATGTTAAGGTGACAAGCACACAAGAAATGTGAAATTCAATTGATATTGTGGCAACACAACTGAAACAAATGCTTCTGAAGAAAGATCTTTTTGTCTATGAAAAATCTTTTATCCTTGGACAGAAATATTAATGCCACATTTAAAAAAAAAACTTTTTGTCACTTATATTTACTGTTATTATTTTGGGTAATTACACTTAATATACTTACTATTGAATGCAAAAGCATTTAGTCTGAATTCTTGTACAGCATGTTGGGGGTGCAGGTAGTTTGATGAACACCTTTCTAATACAGCCATAGAGCCCAACGTAGCAGGCTCTACTGGCCATTAAAGCCCCGAGCTGAAGGCGAGGGCCTTTAACAAGAGAGCGGGACATAATGGCCGGTAGAGCCCGCTACGGAGGACTCTAAGCCTATTCGAACATTCCGCCCCTAGAGGGCAGAATGTTCTAATTTTTAAAAACAAAGTCCTCTCGGAGCCTGAGGGGGTTTAAATTCCCTCGGGCTCCGAGAGGTCTTTGTTCAAGCAACAGCTGTGAAATGAAAAAAACATTGGAATGTTGCTCTCCAGGCTTCTACTCGCCATTAGAAGCCCGGAGCACTCTATTGTCTTCAATGGAGCGCTCAGTGTTCTAATTAACATTACAGGTCAAATTTATACTCATCTGTCCATCATCTATCCCATAATCTCAAGCCTACCTTAAAATTAGCTCTCTCCCTAATCATTAACTATACCCTGGCCCTGACTCCAAGTCTAACCAAAGTCCAGGCGTAACTCAACCACAACTTTTTAACTTTCCCCTAATTGTAACACTCGCTAAAACCTATTCTAACCTTTATGCTTCTCCAAAACCTATGCCTAATACCGAAACTAACCGTAAGCCAAACAAAAAGTGAGCAGTGTACCTCACGTTAAGTGCAGAAATATAGCGCAGTGACCTCAGATCGATCGATAAGACTGTCTTGTCTGTCTTTCAAATATAGTTTGAAAGAATGATTTGCTGGATTTCTTGTGATTGTTTCTGCTCTTCTACTGGCAGTGCCTTGACTTAGTTCCTTCTAATCACTGCATTGGCACCTGATCAGAAGAAAGCCTTGTTATTGTAGGTAAATCACTGTCCCCCAACAGCACTTTGATAACTTCGCAGTAGTTTCCACAGTGAACAGCAGGGGGCCCTGTTCAAACCTTGTGTCTTGCGTGTGGATGCTGTGAGAATGGGATGCTGCATGGGATGTTGGTGTCTGTGTGCTGGGTGACACCCGGGAGTTGATTACAGCTGGAGGGAGAATGAAGCCCTAACAGGACCCATCAGGCTGTGGTTTGAATTTAAGAGCCTAACGTGAAATAAAGAAGTTACCTCTTACTTGATTGGCTCCGCTCTCTTTTACAGAGACCCTGCCCTCCAGCCTCAGCATCCGCCTATTTTAAAACATAGCCCAGTGTGCAAGCCGGCGTTTAAATGGTGTTAGGCTTTATCTTCTGAAAACCTTAAAGTTTTACTATTCATTTCCACGGATCTTCAGACAGCAGTGGTGGTCTCTTTGGTATTATCTGGGATAGACTTCTGTAACGCCGTCTGTCTGGGTATTCAACAAGGACTGTTGAAAAAGCTTCTGAGGCTGCAGTTTGCTGCAGTCCGGCTCCTGAAAAATCTTAGGAAATACGAAACTGCCAGCAAAGGGCTCAAAGAGCTTCACTGGTTGCCGATTAAGAGAGGAGTTGCTTTTAAAGCGCCCTACCTGGCTCATAAAGCCCTGCATGGAATAGGCCCAGATTAGCTGGAGGACAAAGTGTTATGGTACACTCCCAGTAGATGTCTTCAATCGGCTCCTGCTAAGACCATGCTGGCACCCAAGGTTCATGAAGCGTCTTGGGCTGGCAGAAGCTGTGTACATGCTCCTGCCTTGATATGGAATCAAATGCCTTTGCATCTCAGGTCCCAGCCGAACCTGATGAGTTTTAGAAAACACCTAAAAACGTGGTTATTCTCGTGATGAAGCCTTGAATTGTTTTTGCTCTCATTTATATCGTACTATAGCCGCTAGCGCCAAGACGCCTTCAGGCATTCGTCGCGCTTTATAATTATGAATTTAATCTAATCTTCGACTTTAAAGGCCTCGTCTCTTGCAGTCTGCTCCCCTGAAAACATTTCCCTGCCCTGGACAGGGATCTGGAACGGTGCAAGGTTAGGAATAGCTGCCGGGAGCATAGCGTTCTAAGCTGTGAATACAACGTGCTGGACTTCCCGCGCCTTTCCCAGAATACCTCTGGACTGTATGTACCACCTCCTCCTTCAGGACAGGCGGGAAAGGAGGGCAGCTGGCACATGCAGTGACATGTCTAGCGTATCTTGTGACTTGCGAGGCCCCGCCTCTTCCCTCCAACTTTACTTTCTACCTCACAAGGCAGCTTCACTGGTGGGTCGTCCGATTCGCGAACTTTCCTTCATCGGACATAATACGCGAAGGTCATCGCTTGGTCTTTTGCAACAAATCTAGTATATCTGTAATAGGCTTGTCACTCCAAACTAGGGCACTCCTTCCTCCTCGCTTCATCAAGGCTTGCATCCCTACATTTGGGTTTTATCCATACCCATATGCGTGCATACAATAATACATCATGTAACTTTAGAACTGTTACGCTGAATAATTACTACTACTGTTTCAACTTCAAGGCCACAGCCTTTACTCCTTCCAACCTCATGTTTTATGCGCTACTAAATGGAGTAACAATATGGATGTCTGCTAATATAGTGCTTAGAGAGGGCAGAAACTATGGTGGCATCTCTGTGCAGAAACAACATTTATTATTCAATAAGTTTCCTCTGTGGTATGTCACGGTAGATGGTGTTTTATTGATTGCAATTCATGCAAGATTTGGAACTAATTATATAGGACTAAAGGAATGTAACTACTCCTTAAACTGCTTTTGTAATAATTGCTTTTTTGTACATTGGGCACTCATCTTACTTTTTTCCCTGCTCTTGCATACTGGTTATATTGATGTGCATAAGTAATCAGGAGATGGTACAGTGTTACTTTAATAACTTTGTAATCAGTAACACTTGTGATAACTTTTGTTTTCTTGTCATTAGTAATCGAGTTGCATTCTTAGATAACTTTATCAACCCTGTTTCCGAAGGATACTGTATTGTGAATAGGCCTGCTGTGAAGATTTTTCAGTTCTGCTTGTTGTGCAATCAAAGTAGCTAATTGACACCTCGTTCCTTCTGATTACTTCCAGGTTATGCAGCCTGACCCTGAAGAAGCTGTCAGTCATGAAGGAACTTGACAAAGAGCTGATCTCTGTCGTCATTGCGGTCAAAATGCAGGTAAAGCTTGTGCCGAAAATTGCTGGCAACATTTTTACTAGCCACTTCATCAGTCTGCATCTGGAGAAACCCAGCAGAGGCCAAGACTGGAATGGAAATGCTATGCTTTGGTTTGTCTAAGATCACATACTGTGTCAGTGAGCGACTGGGACTTGGAGGTTACAGTCCTGCACAGGGGAATACATAAAGCGAGATGGTCTGTGCTGAATCTCTTTCAGTGTCCAGCAGAGCTGTCGTGAGTAACCAGCAGGTTTACTCTGAGGATTAAAGTTCAGGCCTCCAGAATAAGATGCAATGCTGGCGTTTGTAGTCCATATCCTATCTAGCTGCCATTCATATGGCAAGCCTGGAAATCTGTACTGCACATGTATGAAACTCTGAATTTAGTCATGTATTTGTAAGTTATTGTAGAAAAACCCTTTTCCATGTTTCACCGTAAATGTCACCTAAATTACCTACCACTCATAACTCATTATTCACCTTCCTATAAGTGTCTTATATACGTACACTTTAATCTAGCCTTTATGTTTTAGAGCAGTTGTCTGCTTGACCTATTGTTGCTAATTCTTTGAAATCTACAGAGTGGGCTTTGGTTCCACACAATGGAGTATTCCTAGCTTAGCTTATCCTACTGACTCTTTGGTGTATTATTCCGCCTTCTTTGCAGTGCTTGCATTGCAATGCATGAGGAACTATTTTACATGACAAAAGTACTGCCAATCATCGCACATTATAGTAGTTGTCCCCTAAATTAATTGTATTCGTAAAGCAGTCCTTTTTCGCTCTCGCATGAGACCGCACACGCACTGTCACTTGCAAGAAATTTTGTTTACTAACAAGGGGCTTGGAGCGAGCCATTGCTTACCATTGGTCGGCTTCATTGTCACTCATTTCCTTGCTTCTCTTTGGTCAATACGTGTTGGCTTCACTTCCTCTTCTCAGAGCCCTAGGATCAGAGCACTGCCAGGATGATGGAGAGAGGGGCTTCTGTGGAGTTTGAAATGCCACAGAATAGAGCATTGTTGGTGTCGGCGGTGAATCAGAGTGACTTGGCATTGGTCGAAAGTTGTGGCTGGAATTTGTGCAGGTCCTTGTGGTATAATCTGTTTCAGCTCTAACCCAGGCATTGCAAGTCTTCTTTCTTGTTTGATGGATAGAAATAGAAAGAGGACTTGCAAGAGCTAACAAACTTAACCAGATCTGGGCCGGCGCTGCTTGCAAGCAGAACTTCAGCTCTTTTGTCTGCTCCCACAAAAAAATGTATAAGGGGGTGGGGTGGGGGGTGGGAGAGATGGTGCACATGTAGGCACATGTAGCTAGTCTCCCCCAAAAGATTTTTAAAAAAAAGAGGTAATAAAAAAAACCACACACAGTTCAGCCGTCCCCCTCCTCAGAAGATCATCACTGACTGATTCCATCAACCTAAGTGCTCAAGCAGATCCTCACATAAGCAATTATATTTACATCAGTTCCGCACCAGTATAGGGCAGACCTGTGCTGTTATTGGATATGGTACCTGACGGGCCTAAAAATGTGTATAATACCCCTCTCACTACTAGTCATTTAGGCCTCACAGTTTTTTCACACCACCATCCCCAATAACCTATCTAGCTGTGTTGATTGTCTATAGTTTGATATAACTTACACAATCAATGCAACTGAGTTCAATCAATCAAGTATTTGCATAGCGGGGCTTATCGCCCCAGGGGCTATCCAGGCGCTGAGGTTCAGACGTCCTTTGTCGAAGAGCCAGGTCTTGAGCCCCTTACTGAAGTCGGTGAGGGAGGGAGAGGTTGGGAGGTGGAAGTTATTCCAGGTCTTGGCGGAGAGGAAGGAAAAGGAATGACCTCTGCTTCGACGGATGCGTGGGACGTGGGCGAGGAAAGCGGAGCGGAGTTGTCTGGCGGGTTGATGGAAGGTCAGGCGGTGGTTGATGTAGGTGGGTCCAATGCTGTGGTGGGCCTAATATGCGAGGGCCAGCAGCTTGAATTGACATCTCTGCTGGACGGAACCAGTGGAGGCTTCTGAGGTGGGTGGTGATGCTAGTCCATTTGGGAAGGTGAGGACGAGTCTGGCTGCGGTGTTCTGTATAGTCTGGAGTCGTTTGATGAGCAGTGTGTTGGTTCTGACATAGAGTGCATTTCTGTAGTCGAGTCGGCTGGAGAGGAGGGCTTGAGTGACTGTTTTCCTGATGTTGACGGGAATCCATCTGAAGATCTTACGGAGCATGCAGAGGATGAAGAAGCAAGAGGAGGACACTGCGTTGACTTGTCGCTTCATGGTGAGTTAGCTGTCGAGGATGATGCTGAGGTTGCAGGCGTGGTCTGAGGTGGTCGTTGTTGGTCCGAGAGCGTTGGGCCACCATGTGTCGTCCCAGGGTGAGTTGTTTTTTCTGAAGATGAGCACTTCGTCTTGTCGGTGTTCAGCTTTAGGCTGTTGGACCTCATTCAGTCGGCGATGCTGGTCATGGCGTTCCTGAAGTTGGATCTCATGGTGGCGGGGTTTTCCGTGAGGAAGAGGATGAGTTGGGTGTCATTGGCATTATAAGATACTAATCACTGTGAATAAACATTTTTCACTCCTGTTTCTCAAGGTAACTCTTAGGGTATGCCATGAACTTCAGCTTGTGATGACAAGATCTTGAATTTTGAGAATTTCACTTGGCAAACCTATATAGTTTCTATTTTGCTGTAACTTTAGTGTTTTTTGCTTCTATAAATAGACAGACTGGAAATTACTGCATACTTTATCAGAAGCACATTGATTCCTCAACGCCTCTCAATGAGAATTTTAATCTTAAAAATGATTGCCAGCACAGGGACCAAAACATTTTGGCATTTTTTGACTTTTTAGGTCTGGCGTTAGCCAAGACCTTTTGGTTTTACAAAAATCATATGGAAGATATACTTAGTAAAGGGACTTTCAGCCAGCTCTCTTCTTCCATTGGCCTGTCATTCACATTTTGCTTCGACCCACTACAGCGGACATCGTGGGACAGTAGTTCAGCCTACTTAAGCCATTGAGCTTATCTGCACACAAGGTAGTTCCCTTCAGAGTCAGTGATTTTGTTTTGACTTTAAAATTATTATTTTGGTGTTGCCTTTGTGTTTAGAGCCTGATGTGATAGCAGGGCACGTTTGTTGTTACCAAGACACATTCCAGCCGTATCGGTTCCTGTCAATGTTGTTGTAAATTGCTTTTGGAGTGCCTTGTGTTTATCTGATTACTGCTATTTCACAGCATTACAGATGGTGTCCATTTGAAACTGTTCTGTGTACAGTTATGCTTTCTTGCCTTCTTAACCTTTTTTTCAGTTTTTCCTTTTTCTTTCTTTCTCTTCTTGCCCTCTTTATTTCTTTCCCTTCTTTCCTTCCTTCTTTTTTCTGTCCTTTTTCTTTCCTTCCATCATTCTTTCTTTCTTGCCTGCCTTCTTTCTTGCCTGCCTTCTGCTTTCCTCCTTTCTGCTTTCCTCCTTTCTTTCCTTTTTCGTTTTCCTTGCCTATTTTCTTTTCTTCTTACCTTCTGTTTCTTGACTTTTTTCTTTCTATCCTTATTTCTTTCATTCTTTCCTTTTCTTTCCTTTTATCCTGCTTTCTTTTTCTTTCCTTCTGTCCTGCTTTCTTTCTTTCTTTTTCTTTCATTCTTTCTTTCCTTAGTTCTACCCTTCTTCCTTTTCCACTTCTGTTCCCTTTTCTCAAAGGCAAGATGCTAGCAGCCAATGCCAGATTAATTGGCATTTTTAGGTTGGTGTTAGCCAAGACCTTTTGTTTTTTTTTCTGTTTACATTTTATTTTTCATTTTATGCTAAGAGCTGTGTATTTGCAGCATTGATTACATATACATAAAATCCAAACATAAAGCCAGAATTTCATTTGATAAAAAGAAATAATCAAATAATACATTACGCACAGTATCCAATAAATCATAAGCTAGAGAGTAGCATAATATAACAGAATTTTCCTCAGAATGGGCTTGAGGACGAGATTCCAGTTTATACAAAAGTTGCGATCCAGGCAGAGAGGGGGCCCCAGATCTTATTCCCTTTGATTCTGCCTTTCCTGCCTCTCCTTTCATATAGTGCCTTTTCTAAGTTATATATATGTAAGAATCGTCCCTTCCACTGCTGGAAGGTTGGAGGTTGTGAATCAAGCGAGGCTGAGGCGACACAGAGCCTGAGGACCGCCATTGCTATAAAAGTGAGTTCTATCCCTTCATTGCCAACTGTATCATTTACCCCTAATAACATCAACTGAGGTGTCAAAGGAATCTCTTTGTTAAGGATTAGTTTTAAGAAGCTTGAGATTTCACGACCTATAGATTCTATACAAGGACAAGTGGCAAAGATATGCACTAAATCCACACCAAATGTTGCACATCTGAAACAAGAAGTTCCCTCTGTACCACCCCATTTAACTATTTTCGCAGGTGTAATATACAAATCGAATATAGTCTTAAAATGTTGAGCCCGCAGATTGGCTGAGCATAGTACCGTGTTCCATAACTCTAATGATCTCGTAAAACAGGAATCCTCAACTCCCAACCTATCCTGCCATTTCAGCCTATGTTTCTCTAAATCATCTGGCACTCCTTCCTGCAAGGATCTATATATTTGCGTAATTGAGGATCCCGTATTGCTAGTTAGCAATTCCATTAGAGGTACTAGTCCAAACCCTGCCGCACCACCGGCTTTTTTAAGCAAAAAATCTCTCAACTGTAAGAATTTAAAGAAATCCCTGGGGCGGGCACCGAACCTTTCCCTAACTACTTCAAATGATGTTATATGGTCCCCAGCTAGGAGATCTCCTATCCTGTATAAACCACCCTTTCCCCACCTTTCCAGACATGTGTCTTGTAATGCCCTTGGCAGTTGGTCGTTCCCAATTATGGGAGAATAACGGTTGAATCTACCTACCCCGAGTTTCTTCCTAATGCCTGCCCAATTGCGAAAGGCAGCAATTAATACCTTGAAACGCGTTTTCTTAAAATAGCTAGCCTCATAGAATTTCAAAAGACAGCCATTAGCCCGGCCACCTATTAATAACTCATAAATTGTCGGTACTTTACCGAGATCCTCCCTATCCTTTTCCATAACTCCAAAGAGAGGGCAATAATATTGAAGTGAAGCCGCTAAATAATATATCTTAAAATGCGGGAGCCCCCATCCTCCTCTATCCCTTGGAAGGGAAAGGAATACATTCGCTCTCCTGGTCCTCTGGTAACACCAAATAAACCTAGCTACCTCCTTCTCTATTTGTTTAAACCAAAAATTATGAATTTCCAAAGGGATCGCACGACAATAATACAAATGTTTTGGCAGGATCATCATTTTAATGAGATTACATCTCCCTACTATTGATAATTTCAGATTATCCCATCGCTGGAGATCGTTCTTGATTTTCCCCATTATAGGGGTGATGTTTAAATCCACTAGGTCATCCACCTTAGCCGTAATGATAATACCAAGATAAACCGCTTGTTCTACGGTTCTATTATCCATACCTGTAACAAATCTGTTTGTCACAATCTGCGTTTTAGCTTTATTCAATAAGAAACCCGATTGAGTCCCAAAGTTTTCAGCAATACTTTCAACCGCGGACATTGCATGGTCAGGGTCAGATGAAATAATAGCCACATCATCGGCGTAGGCTAATAGCTTGGTGTCCCCACCTAGTAAACTGACCGGGATGATTTCTGTGGAGGCCTCCAGTCGCCTAAGAAGGGGGTCTAAATACAAAGCAAACAGTAGGGGCGAGGCAGGGCAACCCTGTCTCGTTCCCCTGCCGATTGCAAATGGAGCCGTCTCTTCCCCCATAATTCGTAATCTTGCTTCAGGATTGACATACAAGACCTGTATTGCTTTTACAAATGAATCCCCTAGGCCATAAGCCTTGAGGGTCTGCCATAAAAAGCTCCATGAGACCCTGTCGAAAGCCTTCTCCGCGTCTAAAAAGGCTACCCCCATAGGTTTAGAGGCAATTTCAGTAGCATCAAAGAGGGTAATTAACCTCCTAACGTGATCTACAGTCCCTCTTCCTTGTATAAACCCGTGCTGCCACACCGAGACAAGATGATGCATCACAGAATTCAAACGTGAAGCAAAGATCTTAGAATAAAGCTTAGCATCACTGTTTAGCAGCGTTATAGGTCTGTCTGAGCCTAAATTCATTGGGTCTTTACCCTTTTTTAAAAAGATGACTATATTCGCAGTACCCCAAGAACCCGGTGGTGTAGCCCCTTCCTTGATCTCCTAAAATACACTAAGCATAGGACAATAAATCTCGCTAAAGAAGACTCTATAGAACTCTATAGGGATACAGTCAGTTCCCGCTGCCTTGCCTGATGTGTTAAAAGCAAAACGACAATCGTGAACATTACCTGCGCCATCTTGTCTGGTGGAATTCTATGTGCACATAAGTTGCAGTCATTTTAATCTATCACAGCCATTTTGTACTCTGTTGGTCACCTTTGTTTCACCCTGCCCTTACTAGCATCCCTCTGACCCTCTGACCGACCTGGTACGTGTGCTGGGGGCTATAAACTCTATTTGCCGCAACAAACCTCAGCGCCACTTGCTGCCACAAACTCGTTTTCCTCTCATCTCTGTTTTCAGGCAAACCTTTGGACACTCTACCCCTCACTGCACCTAGTTACACAAACAGGTTCCAAACACCAAAAAGACTCTTGCAACATGATTTATTGCACTGCAAACAGCAAGACTTGTTGTTACCAACAATGGGACCTGTTTTTATCAACAGAACGGACTCTTAGATCTGGCCGGTCTCACATGTTTTAGACCCTGAAGCAAGGTCCAGCTGCAAGATAAGATTGTCTGTTTGACCTGGGTGGGAAGAGAATTACTGTTGGGCTTGTGTGACAACCTGCCCGGGCCGGGGACCCCAAGCTTGTGTAACCATGTTGATGAAACCAATGCATTGTGTCAAACCTGTATAAAAGGAAGAGCCAAAGGAGTTATCAGCAGAACACCTCCCTCAGACATCCCGGTGTCTGCAGTTGACGTGATCTCCTCATGAGAAATAAACCTTTTTCTTGTCTTCCAGTTTCCAGCGCTTGCCTCATTATTTTGATAGCGAACCCAAAGTGAATTAGAGGTGGAACCCTGCACCGGGCAGCATTGAGGGTCTTAGAAGACTCGCTGCCTTTCACAAATTGGCGCCCAAACGTGGGGGCCCATCACCGACGCGTGGGTCCGGTAGAGAGGTCCTAACGACGGAGTGAACGACTAAACGATTGGGGTATACCTGCCTGAGAAGACCCTTTTCTGGCTGCCGATCGACTGAACTTCACCGGTTCCGAACGGACCTCTCTCGAGTGACCTGCGGTGCTGACTGGGACCTTAGAGGAACGCCGCATTGATTGTTGGAGTGAGAGGACAACCAGGCGCTGGAAGGGGAAGACGAAGAACCGTCCATACGGTCCGGGTAAGGTCGTGAAAAAACGACTTAAATTGATTGATTGAATAGTTTGATTGAAATACTAGTATTCCTTTTTTGATATTGAGTTATTTGCGAAATTTCCCTGCTTGCAAACAACGAAGAATAGGAATATTCTCTCTCTTTGCAGGCTGCGAAGGACAGGTAGTGCAGACTTTTTGTCTAAATTGATTGATTGAGATATTCATTTTTGACCGATAAATACGTCATGCCTGTTTTCTCTAGATTGGTTGATTGTAATTGTTTTGGACCAGACCGTTCGTTAGAGGTCAGTCAGCGGCACCGCCGGAAGGCACCCCTAACAAGGACATGTACGTAAAGTATGGATTAGCCACCGTAGCTTATAGCAAACTATGGCATAAATACACTAGGAAGGACCGGGTAAATCAGTGGCCACTGACGGGATCTTTCGATCCCGCTAAAATAGAAACGTTAGAATTAGCTCTCCACAAAAGAAAACTAGACCAGCCATGTTTGACAGTTTTGGTTTATGGCGAAAAGAGGCAGCTCAAAGAAAGAAAAGGGACGAAGCTAGACAAGATAAAGAAACGCGAAAATCAGCTTACCAAGCCTGTAAAAGATTAGAAGAAAAACTAAAAGAAAAGGAAATCGATAAAAAGGAACCGGAATCAAAAATATCAGGTCAATGCCCTGTTAGAACGCCCTCGACTCTTTACCCCAAGTTACCAGCAAAACAAAGGGTAGATGATGATTTATTGTTAGGTCCCACAATCATATACATGCCACCCCCTTACGCCCCTACTCATCCCGTAGTACAACGCCAGGACCACCAAAGTATAGCCGGAGATGGCACGATCGCCTCAGTCTCCACCGCCTCTGCTCCCACCGAGTCACCCACACCAAATGCCTCATCAAAGGATACAGTAGTAGAGGTAGGATCAAAAGAAAAAGGAGCGCCCAGGGTCCCGCGATTAAGTAAAAATGAGCGAGCAGGCATTGATAAAATAGTTAAATCCCTCATAGATAGGAAGGAGACAGAAGAGTATGTAACTGACATATGCAACTCCTATGTTGAAAACCGCAAACAATACTTTATTGTACGTCTCTGTTACCACACTCTTACTGCATATGAAGAGAAGTACCAAGATGTAGGGCCCGAGCGGCTAGTGGCTCTCTATAGGAAGGTAGACACCGGAGATGAAGGCGACAACGATGTTACAGAACTCTTTTCATCCACACTGGAGGTATTCCGTCACCTAGTGGAACAAGGACGGATAGATAAGGACAGGACATCTAAGATAGCAGGACCCCCGGTGGAAAAACAAGATAGCATGATGCCGATAAAAGAAGCTGCCCCTTATTGGGTACCTCCTAGAGGACAAGGGACTCATGACGATATGAACCATCAAGACGCTAGAGGAAGGGTGGTCTACAATTGGGTGTATCAACCATGGGACAGACAGGACATTTTGACGTTCCGTAAATCTTTACCGGATTTACGAAAGAACCCCACCGCCTTTTACACCGAGCTAGGTACCGCTCTGGGATCAACAATAATGACACTTGCCGACAGACTTGTTCTTCGGGTTATGTTTGCCAGCAGATGTGTGGAAACAGATTAGGAAAATAGACCATACCGAACTGCTTGGTCATACCTGGGAACAACTCAACACATTAGATAAACAGCGGAACCCTGGTCAAAAACCGGTTAAAGCAATATTGGACCTCCCTGACAAAATAGTGCAGAAAGTGAAAACGCTGATGCCAGAGAAAAAGATAGACTGGTCCATAGTAACCGCGTGCCGCCAGAAACCACAAGAGGATGTCTCAGAGTATTTCTCCAGATTTAAAACGGTGTTCTCCGATTACAGTGGACAAGACATGTCCACCGCAACCGGACACCACTTATTTGTGCAGAACTATGTCAAAGGACTACTGCCAGATGTATCCCAGAAATTACAAGCCAGCGAAAGTAGTTGGGCAGCATCTAAACCGGCGGCCATTCTCCAAATGGCCCAGTACTATGAGCATCAGAGAAACGAAAATGACAGGGCTACAGAAAGGAAAAAGAAAGACTTGAAGGAAAGGGTAATGGTAGCACAACTCCAGGGGGCGAATACAGGAAGGGAGCAATATAGGGGAGGATACCAGCAGAATACCCCTAGAGTACAGCCACCTAGAAACAATTCATCGACATCATATGTAGGACGCCAAGACCTAGGACAGGATCAATGTGCATTTTGCAAAGAATATGGACACTGGAAAACCCAATTCCCGGCTTTGTTAGGAGCTGGTAGGGGCGAGGGAAATGGCAAGTGGACAGAGAGGAAGAGGACGTGGGAGAGGGTACGCGAGTGAAGCAAGCGAGGAAAGGCCAGGAAGAGTGAACACATTCGACCATCCCAAACAGAATCAGTACCAACAGACAGATTATGACAATACGTACGACTTTGCATAGGACAGCCAGGGGCAAGGGAGGGATCCAGTCGAGCTCTATGTTGATCAGCAAGGCCCTTATGTTACCGCTGAGGTCCTGGGCACAAAGTCGCCATTTCTGGTAGACACGGGAGCAACACGTAGTGCACTATCCAAACGACTGATTCCAAGGGCACCCTTGTCAGGCTCACATGTGACCTCAATAGGATTTGACGGTACGCCCTCCACCAACCCTTTGTCCCGACCGATCCCTTTTAACCTTGACAACAATAGCGTCGAAACGACATTCCTCCTCTCTTCCAACACCCCAGACGCCATTATGGGTCTCGACCTTTTGAAACACTTCCATGCGACTATCAGATGCTCACCAGACGGAGTGCGTGTCGTCCTGTATGACAACCCCCAGCGCCATAGAGAGAACCCTTCTCAGCACATGTTTCCCATCTCCGAGACTGACGCATCCCTACTGGACACTTTGCCATCACACTTATGGGCTAGGGCTGATTCAGACGTAGGACGAATGATGATTGACCCAGTACACGTAACAATACGACAGGACGCAACCCTACCGAAAGTACCGCAGTACAAAATATCGCCAGAGGGTGAGAAGGCACTGACGGAGATCATACACTCTTTGGTAGAGGCAGGGGTGGTAGAGGAAGTAGTGAGCAACGTTTGTAGCAGTCCCATACTACCGATTGTAAAGAGACAGGGAGAGGGAGACGTAAAAGCCTACCGCTTCATCATTGACCTGCGGGAGATGAACAAAATCGTAGTGCCACAATACCCAGTAGTTTCCGACATCACGACAATTTTGACTTTAATCCCCTCCACTGCCACCACCTTCACTGTAATTGACCTAAAAAACGCATTCTTTTCCATACCTATACACAAGGATAGCCGCTATCTATTTGGATTCACCCTAAACTCCCGTTCGTACAGATTTAGCAGAGCACCTCAGGGGTACACTGAGAGCCCAAGCATCTATAGCCAGGCGCTTAAAAGACAGTTGGACGCCATACAATTGCCAGATGGAGTGGCACTAATACAATATGTAGACGACATCCTTCTAGCAGCGGACACCATACCAATAGCCGTCACAGCCACCATCAAACTACTCCATTTTCTTGCTGAGAATGGTCACAAGGTCTCCCGAAAGAAATTGCAGTTCTGTAAATCACAAGTGACCTATTTGGGTCACCTTTTATCCAAAGAAGGGAGGAAACTCACGCCTGACAGGATCCAGACAATTCTGGACACCCCTGTCCCCAGAGATCAGAAACAAGTCCGCTCTTTGATAGGTCTCACTTCATTTTGCCGACAGTGGTTACCGAACTTTAGCCTCATTGTCAAACCCCTTCTCTCCCTCCTAGCTAAAGACATCCCCTCACCTCTCCCCTGGACCCCCGAATGCCAGTCAGCCTTTAAAGAACTACGCAATGCCCTTTGTTCAGCGCCTGTCCTAGGAACCCCGGATTACTCCAAACCATTCTTCCTCTACACGCACGAGAGGGAAGGATGTGCATTGTCTGTCCTAACACAATCAATTGGTCACAAACAACGCCCTTGTGCATATTTCTCTGCCACCCTCGATCCAGTAGCCAGAGCGCTGCCAGTGTGCCGGCGCGCTGTGGCAGCTGCAGCAGTATCGATACGCCAGAGCGAAGGAATAGTACTCTCCAATCCAGTACAATCCAGTCACTGTTTTAGTACCCCATGCAGTCGACACACTACTAAACCAGACCAAAACCCAACACTTGACTAGCGCCCGACTGACAGGATATGAGTTGACCCTGCTAGCACCACACATTACCCTAAAGCGATGCACCACCCTCAATCCAGCCACGCTGTTACCCCTACCCGAAAATGATCCTAGCGTGACTCCACTACACGACTGTGTGACACTAACCGATGAACAAATAAAGAGTAGAATAGATCTCAGAGACACCGCCTTTCTAGAACCAGATGGAGAACTATGGGTGGATGTCTTTCTAGAACCAGATGGAGAACTATGGGTGGATGGTTCGTGCATCAAACTCCCCGACGGCACCACCTCAGCTGCATACGCTGTCACCACAGCCCGAACCGTTCTGGAAACAGCCCGTATTCCCCAACGTTCAGCCCAGGCTGCAGAACTCATTGCCCTCACACGAGCATGTATCTTAGCGACTGACACGACAGTTAACATATACACCGACAGCCAATATGCCTTCGGGGTGGTTCACCATTTTGGGATCTTATGGAAAGAAAGAGGGTTCCTGACTTCACACGGTACACCCATCCTGCATGGAGATTTAGTCTCCGCCTTGACGCAAGCAGTCCTCCTCCCCAAGAAGTTAGCAGTGATAAAATGCCAAGCACATAGGAAAGTGACTGATCTCATTGGACAGGGAAATGCACTAGCAGACGTTACTGCCCGAGCCACGGCAGGAGACAGAACTACGACACGAATGTATGTGACCAGGTCACAAGCTGAACGTTGGACTGACGCTAGGACCACTGTAAGGGACATACAGACTACAGGCACACAACAGACGAATTGACCGAGTGGGAAAAGGTGGGACTAAAAGACGAGGAAGATTGCTGGAGAACTAAAGACGGAAATAAATGGCTGTTACCCAATGCCTACCTCATCCCCATATTGACCATGGCACATTTACCAGCACACATAGGCTCCACCCCCATGATTGAACTAATCACCAGAGTATGGCATAACGTCAAGATAGCAGAATCTGCAAAACGCCTAGTACAACAATGTATAGTCTGCCTACAACACAACCCAGGGAAGGGGACAGTAGTACCACGGGGAGGGTTTGGAGTCCCTGACCACCCCTTTGAAATCCTTCAAATGGATTACATTCAACTAGAGAGATGCCTTGGTCTAAAATATGTCCTGGTGGTTGTGTGCGCTTTTAGCAAATGGGTGGAGGCATATCCCACCCGCGACAATACCGCCTTAGCCACTGCAAAAGTATTGCTGAAAGAATTCTTCCCCCGATACGGCCTTTGCAGAATTTTATGGAGCGACAACGGCCCCCACTTCGTAGCCGAGGTGATACAGAACATACTGAGAGGGTTGGGGGTAAAACAAAAGTTCCATGCCGTCTTCCACCCCCAATCAGCGGGCCTGGTAGAGAGACACAATGCAACGTTGAAACTAAAACTAGCCAAAATAGTTGCCACGACCGGGTTGAAATGGCCCGACGCCCTCCCATTGGCATTGTTATCGATGCGCTCCACCCCAACCAAACACCGACTGACCCCGTATGAGGTGGTCTTCGGCAGGCCTATGAGCATTTGGGCGGCACCAAGACCCACCTCCATTAATGATGTCCCAAACATATTAATGTCGGATTACTTGCATAAATTGACAAACGAGCTAACAATTATCCACCAACAGGTGCAGCAAGCCTTGCCTGACGTATCCAGGGGCCCGGGACATGAAATAAAGCCAGGCGACCATGTATTGATTCGCAACTTCCAAAGAACGAAGAATCTGGAGCCTAGGTGGACGGGCCCCTGGCAAGTCCTGATCACCACCCGAACTGCCCTCCGAGTGGAAGGAAAACGAAACTGGCTGCACGCTCATCATTGCAAACGAGTCCCTCCAACCGTGGCAACCTGTGAAGGGGTGGAGGTGCAAGAGGAAGTACTCGCGAGAGACCGAACAGCTCTAAGTTGCTACCCACAAGAAGACACCCTCGAACTATCAGAATTTGCCGACCCCACGGTGCCATCCAGGAAAGGGTACAACCTAAGATCGACGAAAGGAGGGAGCTCCAACGACCAGGCCACTAACTAAGTCAAGGTCTCAGATCAGTAGCACAGTCAAACAACGCTACCAGGAAAGCGCCAGACAAAAGTCTGTGGTCCTAACAGTTGTTGAGCTCCTCGAAGATGATGGAAGAAACTGAGAAGTGTGGCTCAATGGTTAGAGCGGCATACCCTGATGCAGAGATCTGGCCCGGGACCAGGGTTCAATTCCCGCCTCGGCGGGTCTTGGGCTCAATTTCCTCGGACCTGATAATTCTCGCCTCGGTGCCTATTCTAATCATGGGTCCCACTCTGCAACTCTGGGCAATAGCTTGCTTAATCTCCACAACGGCCCCAACAGCGCTGGGATGCCTGGCTTCACCCTGGGGGTGCCCAGGAGTGGACATTTCACAGGGAAAGGCCAGGAAGGGTTCCACAGCGGTATGCGTACAGCGCCTGGACACCCCTTTGGGGGTATGGGTGCGCTTTACAAGTACAAATTTCATTTCAACACCTGCAAAACCACCGCAAAGACACCAAGACTGCTAACCTGCACAGCACAAAGACAATTGCACTTGTAGCCGCATTTCTCACCTGTCTCCTGCTAATGGTCGCACTCTGGATCATTGAAGAGAATGCACCTGCATACAGAACATTGTCACCCACCATGCAACCAACCACCAAGAAGGAACACTACCTGGTATCACTACCGCCACATCTCCGAGAACGACGCAAAGAATTCTGGAATAATTCTTTCGTGCAGATGTTGCACCAACACAATCTTGCCACCAATGCTACCAACTGTTGGGTCTGTGGGCTGTTACCACATGCCACTGAACATTCCATCCCTTTCATCCCTTCGCCCTTTTCTATTCATGTATCTTGCCTTGCCTGGATGATGCTCCTACAAGAAAGTTACAAAGACAATGCCACTTCCGACGGAACAAACGCCCAGTTCTACAACGAGTTCTGGCGAAACAAAACAGGAAGGACAGCCGCCCCCTTCTGCCCTCACACCTTCAATGCGACATTCCAGATTAATGTCCCCTCCAAAGAACGAGTGGAAATGCAAGTGTTCAATAATCCTAACAGAGCCACATTTTCCTACCTGAAGAAAAGAACTGCTGCAACACTGACTGTGGCCCTATCTGTGGTGAACGTCTCTGGCCTTGTATGCATTGAAGGCCGTGGGACTAAGAATGTGGGTCACAGCACCTGTAGCATTGTAAGGACTTTGAACACTGCCAACCCCCAGCGCTTGTTGCATCACCCAATATGTACTTTGTTTGTGGAACCAAAGCCTACACCTGGCTCCCAAGAAACTGGGGGGGCACGTGCTACATCGCCTTTGTTTTGCCACCAACCTACACAACCCCTGCAGAGCATCATCGAGAAAAGCGTTCTAAAGACATTGATCAAGCAGACTCTGCCTCATCACAGTTCCTCGACGCAGCAAAGGGCTCGTCCCGCTATGGGGTCCGATGGCAAACAGCCGAGCCATCAGACATCTGTCCCAAGCGGTAGAGACCGCCCTGAACGTCACTGCTGGCATCCTCACCAACAACACTGCTGAGCTCCAAGCGATCCGTCTGGTTACCCTGCAAAATCGCATGGTCCTGGACGTGGTACTAGCGGACCGTGGAGGAGCATGCCGCATCATCGGTGCCAGCTGCTGTGTATACATTCCTGATAATTCACCTTCTGTCTATGAAGCAATCGAACATCTCCATAGACTATCTTCAGAAATTCATCAAGGATCAGAGACTTGGACAATTGGAAGTTGGCTTTGGGGCATCTTGAAGGAGTGGGGTTGGAAAATATCAATGATTCTCTTGGTCCCAGTATTGACAATATGTGGTTGTTGTTTGGGTATACACTGTATACCACCTTTGTGTTCTCTTTGCATAACTACCTTGCACCCTAAGACTATGGACACTCAGCTAACAAAAACGAGAGTAATGTATGATCAAGAGATACAGGACATTATGGAGATCGAAATAGACTGACAAGCTGGCTAGTTATGTTCAAAGGGGCCCCTGTTAAAAGCAAAACGACAATCGTGAACATTACCTGCGCCATCTTGTCTGGTGGAATTCTATGTGCACATAAGTTGCAGTCATTTTAAACTATCACAGCCATTTTGTACTCTGTTGGTCACCTTTGTTTCACCCTGCCCTTACTAGCATCCCTCTGACCCTCTGACCGACCTGGTACGTGTGCTGGGGGCTATAAACTCTATTTGCCGCAACAAACCTCAGCGCCACTTGCTGCCACAAACACGTTTTTCCTCTCATCTCTGTTTTCAGGCAAACCTTTGGACACTCTACCCCTCACTGCACCTAGTTACACAAACCGGTTCCAAACACCAAAAAGACTCTTGCAACATGATTTATTGCACTGCAAACAGCAAGACTTGTTGTTACCAACAATGAGACCTGTTTTTATCAACAGAACGGACTCTTAGATCTGGCCGGTCTCACATGTTTTAGACCCTGAAGGAAGGTCCAGCTGCAAGATAAGATTGTCTGTTTGACCTGGGTGGGAAGAGAATTACTGTTGGGCTTGTGTGACAACCTGCCCGGGGCGGGGACCCCAAGCTTGTGTAACCATGTTGATGAAACCAATGCATTGTGTCAAACCTGTATAAAAGGAAGAGCCAAAGGAGTTATCAGCAGAGCACCTCCCTCAGACATCCCGGTGTCTGCAGTTGACGTGATCTCCTCATGAGAAATAAACCTTTTTCTTGTCTTCCAGTTGCCAGCGCTTGCCTCATTATTTTGATAGCGAACCCAAAGTGAATTAGAGGTGGAACCCTGCACCGGGCAGCATTGAGGGTCTTAGAAGACTCGCTGTCTTTCACAAATGATGGAAGGGCTTGAAGGGCACAAAATAACTTCTCCTGTGTAATCTCTGCCCCTAGTCGGGCACCCTCCTCCTGTGAGACCCTTCCAATCGGTTAAAATTCCTGTACTTCACTATTTGATAGATGACCATCGGGAGATGGAGCTGAGTAAAGATCTTCATAAAATTCTCTAAAAGCCTCTCTAATCTCAGCAGGCTCCGTCACGACTTTGCCCTGGATATTTCTAATCCTTTCTATGTATCCTGCTGCCACCTGCTGTATGGCCTTTATTGCCAATAATCTACCCACCGTCTCACTATATTCATAGCAATCCTGCTTCTTAGCTAAGTATTTTCCTGCGAGCCTCTCGGCGTTAAAGTCATTCAGACAAGCTTTAGTGATATTAATAGAGCTCATGATTCCACCCACAAGACCTTTTGTTTTTATTCAAATTATTTATATGACATAGTTATTTCTAGAGGTTTTCAGCTAGACTTAATCCATTGGTCTGTGGTTGTGTCATTTACAATTCTCCTCAGTCTTTGACGAGGGGCCTGTCCGCCATTAGAGTATGCTTTGGCGAGCGCGGGATGGCGGATGATGAAGCATGACACCCGGGGGGGGGGGGGGGAGGGGGGGGGCGGGGGCGGGGTGTGAGGCCATCCTGTTACCTTTTATAAATGCATTTGAGATATTATGGTATTTTGCCAGGAAAACGGGATCCATCCACAATTGAGGAATTCCTCACGAATTGGGCTGGTGAGCCTGAAACGCAGGCTTATGCTTTGTAAAGGGTACGTTTGTTTTATTGTGTATTCATAGTCTCCCCTGATATCTGCCATTCGCATCCAAAGGGAGAATAATCATGTGTGCTCCCTTGTGTGTGCTTAGATGGTTTGTGTCTCTGAAACTAGACTGCTAGCATGGGCTCTCTTGTGGTGTGTGTGCTCAGCTGACGCATTCCTTGTGCCTCTGAGCACAGGGAGCTTGCGTCGGGTCATTTGTCGTGTGGGGTAAGCTTACACATGCCATGTGCCTCGGAAGGGATCGTGAAACAGTGTGTTCACCTGTCTCGTGTTCACCTCTGAAACCCGCCCCGTGCCTCTGGAAGGCGGGATACCCCGTGCTCACTGGTCGTGCGTGCTCAGCTGAAACGTGACTTAGGCCCATGAAGGGCCGCCGAGAGCGTGTGCTTCCTTGCCACGCCGCATGCACTGGAAAAGGCGGGGATAGTGGGTTTTCACCTGGCTCACGCGTCCCTCGCTTGTAGCTTGCCCCAAATATTTAAAAGGTCTCCAAATTACTAGATCTGTGCCTCCGCCTGTCAGCAAGGATTGTCCACGTGTTGTCTCGTCTACCCTGCTCTGACTGCTCCAGGTCCGTCTTGTGCCTCACAGCACGTGCAGGCTCGCGCTGCTGTCGTGAATTGTTCGGAACGAAGGAAATATGTGTATTAAAAAACACATTCTTCAGTCAAGTTGCTATAATAGTAGCATCGCGTAGTGCGCAGTAGACTCTCTTTAGGCGGAACCCCAGGTTTCCTTCTAAACCCAGCCCCTTATTAACTGAGACTTTTTGTTTTGTCTGTTCACCTGATTAATGTTTCGTGAATTATTACACTGGTGTCTGTTCCGTGCTTCATTTTTGCAGCCACTAATGAACTTTGTCGCATTTACCGCTAAAGCTGTTATTTTGTTTTTGGTGAACGGAAGTGGGTCACTGGTTCTTTCCTGGTGGGAGATATTTTTGTTCGAGAATAATGCAATCCAAGCGAGATGGCCCATTTCTCAAGCCGTGAAAGAGATATTGTTAGTTACAGGCTGGTGTTAATCCTGCCCAGTTCTTCTTGCCAAGAGAGAAAATGAAAGCATTTAATCCTCGTGGTCCCCGTGTTTACAAAACCTTGGGGTTAGTTGGGGACCTGGTTCCTGCCGGACTGCTCTGAGATAGTGAGAAGCCCTGTGGCACGTTGTAGGTTCTGTTATTGGAATGGTCTTGTGGGCGGCTCGGGGCCAGACATGCGTGCTGCGCTCCAGCTGTGATGGGTATTCTCGGTACAAGGGTGACACCTGCAGGCGAAAGTCATACTGCAGCGCAACTAAATGTTTTAATTCGGGGACAAAGTCATGGTGGTACACGTTTCTTTCAGCATGCGGGCGCCAAAGTGCATTTAAAACGAGCATTAAAAATGCAATAGGTCTCGCAATTGTTTCAGTTAGAGCTATTGGCATTGTAAATGACAATGTCATTTGTTAACCTCTCCTATACAGATTCATGGTCGGGCTTCGAGCTGTATGCAGGATAGATAGACTTGCATCGCCAAATTACTAATTTAAGACGTTGCGGTGCACGTCTGTTGCACCTTACTTCACTTCCTCGTTCCAGCCACGATTGTAACGAGAAAGAATAGACTCAGAGGAATGTAATTATTGCCCACTCTACATACGGTATCCACCCCAGGATGATGAGTGGCGGAGATGGTTTATTCTCCACGTTCTCTCTCAGAAGCGCACGTTACAGAACACCAGGAAACATGCAGACTCACCTCATACAGCACTCTACTTCCTGGCGCTAATGTGCACTGGTCCCTGACGGCCACCGGCTCGGAGAGCTCGGCGGGGGGAGCGGTGACCGTAATGCGGGCTCGGAGAGCAGCGCTCTAGGCGCGCACAGTAAGCGGGCGGCCCCGCTTTGAAGCCAGTGTGTGCTTGAGCACAGGGGGCGGGCAGGGCTCTCGGGCTGGCACTGAGGAATGGGCGAAGCATGCACGTCTTAAAAGGACGCGAGGGAGCGCTGAAAAGCCCTGGGATGCGCTACATGACACCTGCAGACTTGTGTGGCTGAGGCACCTTTTTAGCCAGCGATCTTGACGATTCTCACAATAGTTTTACTTTCTTTCACTTACAACACACACCCCTCGCTACAATGCGTGACGTCCCAGGACAAACTCGATTCGCCTTGTACGACGGCACACGTGTGCGCAATACCAAGGAGGGAGCGGTGACCTTAATACGGGCTCGGAGAGCGGCGCTCTAGGCGTGCACAATAAGCGGGCGGCCCCGCTTTGAATCCAGTGTGTGCTTGAGCACAGGGTCGGGCAGGGCTCTCGGGCTGGCACAGAGGAATCGGCGAAGCATGCACGTTTTAAAAGGACGCGAGGGAGCGCTGAAAAGCCCTGGGACGCGCTACATGACACCTGCAGACTTGTGTGGCTGAGGCACCTTTTTAGCCAGCGATCTTGACGTTTCTCACAATAGTTTTACTTTCTTTCACTTACAACACACACCCCTCGCTAGAATACAAGACGTCCCAGGACAAACTCGATTCGGCTTGTACGACAGCACACGTGTGCGCAATACCAATGCATAACAACAATAACATGTATGAAGATGGATTAGATTGTGAAGGTGTGTCGGACATGCGAGGTGATGCACTTTATATCAAACACAGCAGCACATGGACAAGAGCCCGAAAGAAAAATGCCCAATGAACCTATTCCACACAAGTGCCAACCACGCCATACAGCGCCAAGAGGCCATATTTTTAGCAGATGCGGAGCGATTACAACACAACTACATGCAATCGATATTCATCTAATGTCTTTTGCATAATTCCAAACAAGCCCCGGAGAGGCCACTAGGACCGCACACCATGGCGGATGAGACGCCGTGCGCGAGCAAAAGAGACGCCGTGCGCGAGTAAAATATCCAAGGACCGCACACCAAGGCGGAAGGGACGCCGTGCGCGAGCAAAAGAGATGCCGTGCGCGAGCAAAATATCCAGTCCGGGTGGGCGAGCCGAAAAGGAGACAGGGAGGGAACAAACATGCCTCACTCCAAATCAAAAGCGAGCGTTTAACATAAAGTGTGACGCGCGCCAACAAAAAGCATAGGCGGAGCTTCCACCCCACTTCCAACTTCAACTTGACGACAATAGATCTCGCAGAGTGAGCAGCGCTGCGACGCTAGGCGAGACCTAAAAATTATGGGAACCGTAATCCGGTGTTCAGTGGGGGCGGGGTCATAGGTGTGGCTAAAAGATTTGAGAATTGTACCATTTTAAGTTAAGACATTTCTTTTGGTTAATGTGATCACTGCAGATATCTGTGTTTGTAACCAGAGAGCCACAGAATTGAATCCTGGTTGGTGAAGACGGTTGTCTTTTAACAAAAAGCGGGGAAATTGTTTTTGATAAGATCAGCGCTTGAAATGGAAAAATAGAAGTGCAGGTACTCTGTACTAGAGTACCTGCTTGTTTCTGAGAAGTGCTGTTTCTCGCCAATTAAAAGTATTACGTTTCTCTTGAGAAGTGCCGTAACTCTCCCTCTCAAAATAAACAAGAAGTTGCAATGCAATAGGTCTCGCATTACTGATAGTTTGAGGTATTGGCGTTGCAAATAATAATGCAACGTCAATAGCTCATACTTTCAGTAATGCGAGACCTAGTGCATTGCAAATGATTGCATAGTGAGCCAGGAACCAGCATTGTATGTCTCAGTGCAGTTCCGCAAGCTGCTCCTAGAGCTCCCTAGTGAGCAAGGCGCCAGCATGGAATGTCTAGGTGCAGTACCGCAAGCTGTTCCTAGAGGTCCCTAGTGAGCAAGGCACCAGCACTGCTTGTCTAGGTGCAGCACCGCAAGCTGCTCCTAGAGGTCCCTAGTGAGCGTCATAACCTTTGAAGATATGGTAAATCCACCTTACCCATAATGCATTGCATGCAAGACCGTACCACGAGTACATTCAAATAGCTATGTCCATATATACAATTAGTAGCTTTGAAATGTGACAAAAGAATTATATTAATTCCGGATTAGGTTAGGTAGTACTCTATGTGGAGCTGATGAAGGGAAATTTATAGAAGGTCTAATATAAATGTGAGATGTGGTAGCAAGTAAAGTAACCACTGCCAACCTTGTTTAGGACCAAGTGAGTGTCTTGTCTGAAGGCCATAAAGAAAATAGTGCCTTGAGGCTGTAATTAAAACGTAGGGCATAACAACACATGTAATAGGGGGTGTCCTCATGGGAGGTTACAAAAAGAGACAGGGAGGCACCAAGGAGGGACTACAAAGCCTAATGACCAATGAAAAGCCACCATTTACAAAGGACAGGGACAGGAGCCAATTAAAAAGATGGGCGGGAAGTAGACGGAGCTTTATGCACATATCCTGAATACATAAAGGATCTACCTGAACATTTTAGGTGCTGCTATTGATTTAAACAGACTACGACCAAACTCCAAATTGTGTTGGTCGACATAATTTAATATGTCAATTCTTTGACCAAATTTAACTTATATCATTTTTACATTCATAAATGACAGATCTGGACGACACTTAAATTAGATGAATATACAAAAGTGCCAACTAAATACAGAAACTCAAATAATCATTTGATGCATCACAAACAATGACTACAAAAACACTGTTACAATTATTCAAGAGAAATTTTTCCAGTCAGGATCAACAGTAACCCACATTTCATTTCATCAAAAAGTTAATACAATGTACTGGGGTTACTGGCCAGAGGGGACAAGCATTTAAAGGCAACGCAGGGTTTTATACATTTGAAAAACCTAGTTCCCTTTGTCGCCTATTTATTTCATACAACGACTCATGCCCCAATGGTGGAAGCGTGCTGACGCGTTTCGAATCCCCTTTTGGTTTCTGGGATTCTCTTCAGGGCTAAAGACTGGAAGGGTTCTACAAAATGAACACAAACAAAAGAAAAGAGAAGAATTCTTAACTTAATCCTGCCCTTCATTGCATTGATCTACTATTCATATTATTGTGTATTAGATAAGAATCTGTACCTGTTTGCTATGTGATTTAGAACGACTCCGCAAAAATGAAACCGAGCGCAGTGTCCCTGAAGCGGGCGCCGTGCTCAACATTATAGTTAAAAAAAAAAAAAAATGAAACTGAGTGCAGTGTCCCTAAAGCGGGTGCCGCACTCAGCATGCAAGTTTATTAAAAAAAAAAAAAAAGATGAAAGAACACGCGGTGTCCCTGAAGCGGACGCCGCGTTCTTCTAAAAAGTAATTTTTAAAAAAAGCATCGCCATTGTGCCGTGAGTGCTGTGGGGGCAGCCACTTTTAAAGTTAGAGTGGCATAGTGCTCCATACGAAAAGCATCCGCCATTGTCCTGTGTGGGTGCGCTGCAAAAACAAAAAGCAGCCGCCATTGTCCCCATTATTCAATAAACAAAATAGTGCTCACCCACTTATAACGCAGACCGTGTAACAAGCCAAGTAAAAGGTCCAGTCGTTATGGGAGGTAACAAATGCAGGCAAGGCGGTACCAAGGAGGGACTAACAAGCCTATTTACGAATCAGTAGCCAGCATTTACGAAGGACAATGACACAAGCCAAAAATATGGGCGGGGTTTCCAGTACATACTCCAATACAGCATGCCTCGCAGAGCGAGCAGCGCATGCACGCTGCCTCTAGGCTCGACCTAAAAATGAGGACAAATGAAAACATTTTCCCTTGTTGCACCTGCCTTGAGGAGGCACGAGATTCTATGTAGATAGGAATTTACATCAAAACCCTTGGGTTGCTGCATACACCACCCATGAAACACCCCCTTGACGCAACGTAACACAAGGCAGCACACTGTGCAACTTTGCTTTACTTTGGGATACTGTGAAACACAAATCCCGATTTGCGTTTCATAGTAAATCCCTCCTTAACACTTTGCATTGTGTTTGCCTTGCAAAAGTAACACAAACCCAACGCAAAGCGTTAGTAAATCTTAGCTTTCAAAAGAGGGAGTCTGCGGATAATACACAGTTCTTTGCATCTTTCTTTTCTGCGATTCTATGTATGTTTAAGTGTTGCTGCTGAATCTTAGCATTAAAGCATGTTATGTATGTGTGCATAAGGCTACCCTCCGCTCGGTCCATAACATTTTGGGATTAGTTCCCTTTTTCTACACTTGACCCATATCCAGCTTTAAGACCTGCTATGTAGAACACATATTTACTGATCAGAAGTCACTTTCAGTACCAATTCTCTCTTCCAACACTACATTCCTTATTGCTACCAGAACTCACAGTGAGACCATATCATTCCAGCATCAGTATTCTCATCCCAAATCTGCACCCGGACCTTAATCACTGTACCAAAAATAAGAACAGGGCTTTAAGTGGGCGGGGTCCTGCCTTTGCGCACCGGCAGTTCTTAAAAGCAGGTGCCAAGACTGGTCCCTATCGGGCTTTCCATTTTCTTTTTTTTTCTTTTTTTTTTATCCTCATTCGCCGTCCATCTCACTTCAATATCCACCCTGGGCGTCTGTACTCACTCTCATAACACTGAGGAAAGTAGGCTGTTGGAATATTGGAATAGGGCCCCGCCTACTAGTACTAGACCTGCCCTGGGTATCAATTAAAGAAACCACTGAGATACCTCTTCTGCCAAGCTCAAGGGCTAGTAGACTTTCGCCGGTTAACCGCCACCATACCTGGCAGCGTGCGGCTTAGCCCAAAGAGTGTTGACAGCATAATCATGGGACTCAAAGGGAAGGGAAAAAAAAAAAAACCCACGACTTCACATCATCATCTGAGAATCCCATCTAGGTTTCAAAAGATTCCAAAATGCCTTCTTTTTTCTGCTTCCCTGTCTGGCCAAATCCAATTTGGAGACTACTAAAACTGATGACTGCCAGTCCGCAAAAGTGGGAGGACTAGATTCCGTCCACCTTATACAGATTTGCCTCCTAGCTAACAAAACAGAATAAAAAAGCAAATTTCCAGCAAGCCCAGTGATGTTTTCTGCGAGACCAAATATTATTAGAGGCAAATCTATATTAATGGCACATCCTAAAACACTTGTCAAAAAATCCCGACCTCCTGCCAAAAAGTAGCAAGAGAAGGGCATTCCATAAACATGTGAATATCTGAAGCGGAAACCAGGCCACATTTTTTTACAGCTGACTGGAGGCCCAGCTGAAATTTTAGACAGTTTGTGGGGAGTGTAGTAAGCCCTATGGATGGTGAACAAATGATTTCTTTTTAGCCAGGCTGGTTTCACAACTTCGTATAGGATCTTACATGATTTCTGCCATAATTTCGCACAATCATGTGTGGGCATAAACCCCCCCCCCCCATAGTTCCTCAGCAAGCTTGAATTCACCATCTACTTCCTCGAACAGAGTTTGATACCAAAGGGAGACCTCTTTCTTCTCTGGGAGTTTGGTCACGAGCTGATGTTCTAAAATACTTCCACATCCCAAGGCATGCTTCTGCGGGTGAGATTGGACCCAGCTTGCAAGTTGATAATGCTTAAACCGAGAAAGTCCTCCCCCAACCCTATCCTGGAGGTATTCCCAGGGGGTAAGTATACCTCCATCAAAGAGGTCTCCCCAAACCAGTAACCCTGCATTCCTCAAGGGGTATGCCAAACTATCTCTTAAACACTCTGGGGTTCCAGGGGAATCCCAGAGAGGGGCTAAACTGGAAAAATAGTCAAGCCCCACCGCCCCCCTAACTTGGGCCCAAGTTTTAGCTACCCCTTGAAGAACCTTCAGCCTAATTTTTTTGAAAAACTTCGGATTTCCAAATTTAAACAGAAACCCGTTCTCTGGTAGTTTAATACTCCTTAGCATGGCCAAAAACATCCTTCCAGCCCCGGTATCTACGGGCATTCTTAATAACATGCGTGAGTGTGACAGTTGGAACGCCCAAGCATATAGCTGAAGGTCTGGCAAAGCCAGGCCACCCTTTTCTCTTCTCCGCCTCAGCTTCTTCCAGGCAATCCTGGATGCCTTGGATGCCCAGATGAAGGAATTGATGTCACTCTGAAGCTTCGCAATCCTGGATTTTTCAAAATAAAGAGGGATGCAATTAAAAAGAAAAGAAATCTTTGGGAGTATCGTCATCTTAACCAAATTAGTTCTTCCCAAAATTGATAATGGAAGAGAAGCCCAAGATTTCATAAGCATTCTACACCCTGCCACTATAGCTAGGTTGGTCTCAGCTATCTTTGTGATGTCCTGCACCACCTGAACTCCCAGATATCTCATTTTGGAGCTAGGCTGGTAACCCTGCTGTGCCTCCGACAGGTTCCAAGTCATAATTTCGGTTTTTGTGGCATTGATCTCATAGCCAGAGAAGGAGCCAAACTCCCGGGCCAAACTAATAACCGCTGGAAACGCTGTCTGTAGATCCGGGGAGAAAACCAAAATATCATCGGCATACAGGGCTACCTTCCTCTCCCACTCATACTTAAATGGCACTATGTTAGGATCCACCCTAAGCCGTTGAGCAAATGGCTCAATGTAAAGATCGAATAGAAGAGGGGAGAGTTGGCAGCCCTGTCTAGTTCCTCTAGTGATCTTAAAGGAGTCAGTAATCCTCCCATTAACCAGCAATCTGGCTGTAGGGTTCTTATAAATAAATTGTACCATGTGGCGAAATCTTCCCCCTAAGTTAAATTTCTGCAAAGCCTCCGACAGGTAAATCCAATTTACCCTGTCGAAGGCCTTGGTTGCATCCAACGTCATGGCAGCCAGAGGGAGGGAATAAGTAGAGGCAAGATCTATGGCTCCAATAAGATTATACGTGAGATCAGAGAGTTGCCTGTTCCTTACAAAACCTTTCTGATCTATATGAAGTACATCTCCCACAATAAGACCCAATCTCGCTGCCAAAATGGAAGTAAAGATTTTATAGTCTACATTTAGCAGCGAGATGGGTCTATATGAACCACAACTTGACGGAGGCTTCCCGGGTTTTAATATCAAAATTATTAAAGCATCGTTCCAAGAAACTGGGAGCCCTAAACCAGCCTCCAGCACATGATTAAACAGTTGCGTTAAGATAGGGATGATCTTTTCTCCTAACAACTTATATATTTCTGCTGGAAGGCCATCAGGACCCGCAGCTTTCCCGGACTTGGAGCGTTGGATGGCTTCTCTAACCTCAGATTGAGTAAAGGCTTGGTCCAGATATTGCTGATGGTCCTGTCCTAACGAGGGAAGGGGAATATCCCTTAACCAATTTTGAACGCTAGCAACATCTAGGCTTTTATCCTCACAGTATATCTCCTCGAAATACCTCTGAAAAGCCAGGCTAATTTCCCCATCAGAACGGAAGATCTCGTCTCCGCTAATGATCTCCTTAATCTGATTCCTTGCCCGGTCGGACTTAGCTTTCCAGGCGAGAAGTTTGCCTGCGCCTTCTCCATATTCAAAATGGGCGATTTTACTGGCCTCCCATCTACGTATAAGCCTGGACTGCAGTATACTTTCTAATTGTCCTTTTAAGTTATCCCATTTAACTTTCCACTCATGCTGGGCTTCAGGCGAGACTAATGAAGATGTATCAGCTTCTAGATCTTTCAACTTCCCCTCAATGAAAGATACCTCGTCCTTGTATTGTTTATTCCTAAAACTTGCCCTACTTGTGATCTGACCCCGCAGAAAAGCTTTGAAAGAGTCCCAGACATTTAATATTGATGTTGACTCTAAATTTACTTCAAAAAACCATTCAGTTGCTTGTAACAAAAAAGCTTTTTCTTCCTCTATCAGGAGTAAAGAGCGATCAAATGACCATGAACGAGTAAGCCCTACAGATGGACTCTCCAGACGTAAAAGGACCCCTGAGTGGTCAGAAAGATAATTGGCCAGATAGGTAATATCGTTAACTCTATCCCTAAGCGAGTTACTTATCAGCATGTAATCAATTCTCGATTGATGTTGATATTTGTAATTTCTGAATGATATCCCTTGCTGTGAGCCTGATCTTTCCCTCCATATATCTAAAAGAGCAAATTGCTGCATTGCCTCTAGAAGAAAAACTCGAGATTTTAAGGGTACTGCAGCTCTGCTATTAGGAGTTTTATCCAGGCCGGGATTTAAAACTATATTAAAATCTCCAGCCATGAAAATCTAATAGATGGAAAAAAATGGTCTTAAGAATTGAGGGATCATCTTGATTGGGCCCATAGTAGCCAACCAACGTATACAGGGTCTCCATCATCTTAACTTTAACGATGACCCATCTGCCACCTGGGTCAACCAATTGTTGTAAAACATAAGCTTGAGCTGATTTTTTAAAAATTATAAGGACTCCTCTAACGTTAGCTGTCTGATTCGTGCACACGTATGAACCTACCCATTTTTTATTTTTAAGAAGGGAACATACCTCCTCTTTTAGGAGATGTGTTTCCTGAAGGATCAAAACCTGAGCCATTGAATCTTGGAAATACTGTACTATCCTATCTCTTCTTGGTCTGGTTCGCAGGCCATTAATATTCCAAGATAAAATCTGTATAGGACTCATGTTGTATCCATAGAAAGGCCCAGCCTTAAAACCGGGGACTGAATGTAAGGTAACCAATACCAGGGGTCAATCCAACCTAGCTCCAAAACACTCAACCAAGCCCTGACGTGAGTACAACCCACACAAAAAAACGGCGAATGAGGATTTTTTTTTATTTTTTCCCTGCTGCACCCAACCCTGTGCCCCCACCCAACCCTCCCCCCCCCTTGCTGGGAACCCATACCCCAATTATCTGGACAGATGGAGTCCAGGCAATTGCGTCCCGGAGATATCTGCGCCACCCCCACCTTACTAAAAACAACACCACCAAAACAAACACCCAGGGAGAAATATAATAAAATTCAGAAAGTAGGAGAAAAAACGGGGAGGCCTAACAATATTGAAAGCAACTAGGAAGAGAGCGCCCCTCACAACTCCAGACAGCTTCTTAGAATAAAAAAAAAGGAAGAAAAAACTCTCATTGCTATTAACATCTCTATATGGGAGAGATATCACCTCACTGACACTGTAGTTGAGCTAGCTATTGATCCCCTTTACTTAGACTATTCAGCAGCTCGTCTGCTTCCTGTACCGACCTTATATTGTGCATTTTATTGTTATCATGACCTTTAAAAAGGCCGGGAATTTTAATTGGGCTACCGCCCCTAGCTTTTTGAACCCATCCAATCTCTTGCCCAACTCCCATTGCCTCTCCAAAGTGCAGCTTGAGAGGTCCGACCGAATCTCAAACACAAATTCCTTTGCCCGTACTGATTTAGATTTCAATGCTAAATTTAAAATCTTATCCTTCAAGGCAAATGTGAGGAAATTAATGAGGATTTTTCTGGGTTTGGGTCTGTTAGGGTTCCTCCGAAAAGGATCCCTATGTACCCTCTGAATGTCTCGACTCAGCTCTTCCTCAGAGATTTCAAGCTGTAATGAGGTCTTAAGTAGAGAAACCACGTAGGACCGAATATCAGAACCTTCGCTTCCTTCTGGAACATTCAATAAACGCAAATTATTCCTTCGTGCGTTATTCTCTAATTTCTCCACTCTGTCTCGGAGTTCCCGATGTTCCGATTTTAAAAATTCAATTTCCGACTTTGCCTGGCCCAGATCTTCTTTCAAATCCCCCACTGCATTCTCTAAAGTAACGGTTCTGGAATTTATACGGTCAACTTTTTTATCCAGGGATTCGCAGTAATTCCTAATCTCCCCTTGATTAGCTGTAGATGCTGCAAATCCTTTCTTTATATCCTCCGTTAATGCAACAAAGAGATTCTCCAAACCCACGGGTAAGGGTGAAGCTGGCTGTACTGACTGTGCTGGAAGGGATCCCTTTTCTGGTAGATCTGCAGTGCTGTTATCGGGCGCTCCTAATAGTGGTTGTACTAAACTTGAAACGATAATCATCGAGTTGTCTCTAGGAGCGCTCATATTCCCTGGAGGTACCCCCAAATCCTTAGATTGGGAGGCCAGGCCTGTTGCTTGGAAGACTAGGTCCATTGGTATGGCTATATCTGTGGCTTTCCCCGATTCAACTACAGTCTCCATCTCGGTCACAGGGGCTATATCTGAGGAAACGACCGGTAGCGTAGATAAAGGTGTAGGGGTAATTAGACTTGCCGGACACTGACCCAGAGATCCAGGTCGTGTACCGATAACCAGCACTTCTGGCTGAACCCTGAAGTAGGAGCGTAATGAGGGAGTCACTTTAGCCACAGTACTAAGCGCCTTACTTTTTGGTTTCCTAGGTTTAATAGACTTTCCTTTCACTTGGTAGACCTGAAAAGCAGTATCGCCACCAGTCAACTTGGTTCTTTCGACTGAAGAGGCCTCCACAAGGAGAAGCGAGCTCGGCAACAGCAAGGGATTGAGGTGCCACAGCCTCAAGAGGAGGATCCTTACCAATATTTGTTTTTCCAGAAGTAGTTTTATTGCACTTTTTGCCCTTCTTACTGCTTACAATAACTTTTTTAGGACCCCCTGTGGCCCCTCTTGTTGGTTCCTTTTGTCCTGTCCCAGCCTTTATCTGTGGGCTTCCAGCGGTAGGAGAGGTAGCCTCAAATATATTAAGGGGAGTTTGTTGTTTCCCAAAATGCTGTACTAATGAGGAAACTGACCTCTTTACCCTTACCACCTCTTCGATACTCCTGTTTAAATCACCATCAACCTCCTCCCCCTGCTCTCCAACCTTACCGCAGACTCATCTATCCTCCTGCTCCTGCCTATGCTCCTGCTCGTGACCGTGATCAAAGTCCTTTCCACGAAAAAAACCGATGATATTGGCTTTATTGACCCCTCTAAGGAGGCCCCGTGCTACTGCCTTACGCCCCCTCCTGAGCTCCAGCGCGGCTTTCAACAGGCGGGGAGGCGTAGGAAAACAGTTCCCCGCCTCCTCTCTACACATCCCTGGCTTCCACGACGTCCAACGCTCAAAGTTCTTCTCCTCCGCAGCCCCGGTATAAGAGCCGCGAGACGAGCCTCGCGACAGGATACCAACGCCGGCACCAGCCGGGAAAGAGCTGGAAAAAAAAAAGAAAAGCTTTCTGACGCCTTCTCGCGCGTCCTCGAACAAGCGCGGCGTCCCCAGTGACAGTCCAGCGTCTCCCTGCTCGCGGCTTCACAGAAGAACCACGCCACCTCAACAAACCCCGACAATGGCACGAACAGCGAGGGCAGCGAGGAGACGGCCCAGCTGAGCCGACGGCATTCAGGTAACGGCCCCCCTGCTCCTCCTCCGATTAGTTACGAGCTGCTTTCACTCCCCGGGTCCATAGTGGCTGGCGCAGAGCTCCGGGCGCTAGCGGCTAACGTGCAGCCGCCATGTTCCCCATTCCGTCCCTTCCATTTTCGTCCTCAGAAAGGAAAAAAAATCTTAACTCTGCAGCAGTTCACTGTTTTTGATGTAACTTAAATTTTTATGCAGTTCTATCTTGTAAAACTCGATGTGCTTTACATGAGCACCAACAAGGACATATTCATTTGTTTTTTGGTAGGCACGGGCGATTAAATGATGTGCTCAGAAACACAGGATGTTGAGCCGACGCTGAGACTCAAACCTGCTTCCTCAGCTCCAAAGTTGTCGGCTCTAGCCATTACGCTACAACCTCTCGCACAAGAACTAAAGCATTTTCAATATTATATGCAACGAAGCCATAGCTGTATGTATGCATGTAGTATATTTATCTTATGCAACTAATAACCTTTGACAAAGCCAATAGTCCTGGCTTGTAGATTTAATGTTACTTGTTGTATTATATATGTGGAGGCAATAACAGAAGCAGCAAAATACCAGTCGGGCGGCACATTATGCTGAAAACATTTTTAGCATAAATGTTTTAAGCCACGCCCTTAATTATATCAGCCATGTCCCTTCGAGAGACCTCCCACCCCCTCAGTTTTTTCATCCCACTTTAAAGCCCTGAATAAGAATGCAACAACTCTTACCTTAAGCTACCAAAAACATGTGGCTTGCCTATGCACAGACCGACCAATCCAGATCCCAATAATCTTCAGATTTAGACATCGCCAGTACTCCAGCTGTAAGTTAATTGTGGCTGCTGAATGGCGGAATTCTGCAGTTCTCCAGAGTGCACACTTTGGTGCGAATTAACAGCTGCTAAAATTAACTCGGCTGGGGCGAGGGAGCTGTTATATTGTGGTAACTATATCAGAGGTGGAGCTTTCCCTCTTCAATGAGTTGTGTGATCCTGGGCCAATCACTTTACTGCCCTGCACCACATCTCATTTTCTACAAAGATTGGGAGCGCTCAGAAAAGGGCGACATGCAGGTGCCGCAAGGGAAAAATAGATATTTGTGATCCAGACACTACAGGAATACTGGGCGACGACCTCGCGATCCATGGGGGAAGCAAGTTTAACATGGACCATTGCAACGGGTGCTTAACCCACGGAACCACTTTGCCCGCACAATGGCTACTAGCTTCCAGAGCAAATATAGTAGTTGAAAATGTCCTGGAGTCGATAGGTTTAAAGACAACCTTTATTGAAAGCTATCCTAGTGGTAGCTATGGAGAGCAGCCTTCAGGCTAAGTCTTGAAGGAATGTAAAGCAGCTTGGTTTACCAGATTATAACCTCTTGAATAACTAAATGAAAGGAGAACCACATTAAAGAAAATAGTGCTCACAGTCTAAATAGCACGACAACGGGAGGGAGGGGGGAGTAAAGAAGGCACCAAAGCATGTTGTGCCTGCTGTAGGAGAACCTCATTAAAGAAAATAGTGCTCACAGTCTAAATAACACGTACCATGTAACAACAGAAGTAAAGGGGCCAGTCGCCATGGGAGGTGACAAATGAAGAGGAGGCGGTACTAAGGAGGGACTAACAAGCCTATTGACAAATCAGAAGCCAGCATTTAGGACGGACAATGACACAAGCCAATGGCAAATATGGGTGGAGAGTGGGCGGGGCTTCTATTTCCTACTCCTCTACAATAAGTCTCGACCTTAGAAGTATGGGGACATCATGTCCCACAGATCCTGCCCACTTTGATCTCTGCTATAGACATGCCTTTATTATTACCCCCCACATTGTCGTATTTTCCCAT
This sequence comes from Calotriton arnoldi, assembly GCA_963921515.1. Classification (NCBI taxonomy): domain Eukaryota; kingdom Metazoa; phylum Chordata; class Amphibia; order Caudata; family Salamandridae; genus Calotriton; species Calotriton arnoldi. Next base: position 449,861 of record CAWUFW010007814.1, on the reverse strand, counting down.
ATGCTGGATCATTTCCCCCATTTTACGTTTCCTTCATATGGACATGTTGCACTGTGACACATCAGTTGACGTCCTTGCTGGTCCCCGCATGAGTCACCTTTAACTCAGTGTGATTCCCTGCTTCTCCTAGGAGAGGGCATTGCTCGTGCGTAACACTTCGTTGCCCCACACAATCTCCCGTGACACTTGATCGCCCTACGTGACTTTGCTTTCACCATCTAGAGCAGGGGTCTTCAAACTGGGGGGCGGGCCCCACTAAGGGGGCCGGTCTTGATCCGGGGGGGGGGGGGCAGGGTCAAAAGAAGCCTCATGCCGATAGCAGTGCTTTGCTGCTCATTTGTTTTCAGCTTAAAACTGTCAGCAACTCTGTAATGGGCCATTTTTAAAAGGTTTAACATAACTCTAATGTTAAAATAAGTATAGACATACTTAAACATTGCAAATTGAATAGAACAATGGTCAAAAATTCTGAGTGGGGGCCCCCAATGATTTTTTTATATATGCGGGGGGGGGTACCATTAAAAGGTTTGAAGATCACTGATCTAGACCCTCATTTATTAAAAACGTATTCTGTAAAAGTTGTTCCAGTTTTGGACACCAACCTTTACCAAATGCATTTGTATTTCGTGGACCGCCCTTTGTATTAATATGTCGGTTCACAAAATACAGAATAGTAGTGTAACGTAAATCAGCCTACCTCATGAATAATAACGAGGTTGGTCGCAAACTGCGACCCACTGCGATTGGCTACAATTGGAGGCATGGTGGCCTGTTGGGGTCAGCAGGCCACTATGTCTGTGATTACTTTTTAACAAAGCAATGTTTTTTTTTTTTTTTTAAATGCAGCTCGTTTTCCTAGAATACCTTTTCCAAATTGTTAAATGGACTTTGTACATTTAAAAAAAAGGGGAGGGGGTTAGCATTTGCAAACCCTTGGATTTACCAAATCTGGGGTTTTGTGAACCATTAGTATATGAGGCCCGCAGACTCTTCCCCACTGAACCTGCTGCTAGAGGCACTCGGATCTTTAGATTTAGCCAGCACAAATCACTGGGGACTACAAAGTCGGTGTGATAAAATCCAGCCCTTGGAACGCGTGGCAGGGCAGCACTCCAGACCCTGGGTGGGTGAGTGCTTAGATTTGAGAGATCATGCAGGCATGCAAGCAACTTAGATCGTAATAATACATCTTAAATGTTACATTTTTCTGGTAGGCAACTCGTTTGGATTGTTGGGTGTGTCTATTGAAGGCAGCTGGTATTTTTTTCCATTTTCTTTCAATCATCTTATAATATCCTTCTTTCATTGTAAAGCTTATCAGTGTACCAATTTACAGTTTTTTCCCCCTCTTAATTTCATAATTCGGAGAGTCTCCTGTAGGTTGGCAGGTTTTGTTTTTTTTAGTTCTCTGCCCCAGGTCAACTTTGTTAAGCACTGAGATGTAGAGCGGTGAATAGGACCAGAAGGGGATCTTACAGTCAACAGTCACAAAGTCATCAAGAGTTTAGCAATGAGAGGAAAGCCTGGCAATGAGAGTGGCATGGCTCAAATATGCATCTATTCTGCTGGAAGAGAAGTGGCCGCGCAATGAATCACTGCTAGGCACGGGTTTCAGCACATAATGCATTGAATCCACGAGTAGCAAGGTGACTCCGGATAAACTGCAGGAATAGTTTGGAAAAACTGTGTTTTTTTTGTTCGTTTATGTATGAACTGTAAGTATCCACAGCTCAAAATATGACTGCCCGTTTTAAAAAATGTATCCTTTTTGATCAATTAGATTTTTCCTTTTTTAGAACTGTATTCTGGAATGAAAAGCACGAATGCCAATAATGTTTGAATAAAAATAAATGAAATTCATCTTGATAGACCTTGGTAGGAACTAGTGATGTTAGTAATGCTTGAAACAGTTACATGGAAATATTTATTTTTTTGAAACCGGGGATCTCATTTACCTTAATCAAAGAAAACGTATTGTCCACTTCTACAATCCCAGCTATAAACCATTTTGTGTTTGCTCACTTTTTCACGTCTATTATGGCCTGGTGCTCAAAGGCAATTGTACAAGAATGGTAGTTGCCTGGCAGAGAGGAGCGAATGATCAGGAGGCAGTAAAAGGGGTGAGGGCTGGGTCAATGAACATCTCCAAAGATGGGTCTGTGGCAGGGACTTTGTGAGACAGGCGGGATAAACACAACACCTCCCCCTCCCCAAGCATCCTATTAGGAAATCAAAAACTTGGAAAAGTGATGGGAGAGGTTATGCTGTAATAGAGAGGGACCCAGCCAGATTGTTGTTCCGGCAGCTATTCTTATGCCTAAACCAGTTTCTCGACCAGCCCCCCAAAAACTATCCTGACTTTGTTCTCCATGCATGGATGCCATAATGTTGGTCCCTGCCTTCTAAGGGGTCACATTTATTTCTCTCGCTTCTCTGCTGCATTCATGATCTGTGCAATCTCAATCAGTCCCTTCCTCTCCATAACTTTTTACCCCCCCCGCCCCCTCCCCCCTTACATGGAAATCGTTTGACAATAAATTCAGAGCTCAAAGGCCAGCAGCCTCTTTGCTAGTGGGAACTCCTTGCATGTGAGGTGCGAACTGAATGCTCCTTGGATGTGAAGTGTAGAGTGACCCACTGCATTAGTGTATTTTGTTCTATCACCAGAGTTGTGATTGCATCTGGTGTCTGGGGCAGGGGTGGTGTGAGAATCAGGCTGTGAGCTCCGTGGGACTCGACCATTCACGAAAGCAGCAGCGAGCTGATGGAGAGATTGTAAGCTGGTAGGTTTTGTACCTATATGTGTGAGGGTACTTAGATAGTGCAACCCTAGGTGGGAAGCCTCAACGTGCTGCCGAGAGAGATTCAGAGGGCTGCAGCCTGTCACCGCTGACCTCAGGATTCTAATTTTCAGAGGGACTCTTAAAATGGCTTCAGCTCGGGGCAATATCTTTACAGGGACCACAGGGGGCGGCTTGCAGTCTGGGACCGCTGACAAGATTGAGAAGAGGCCTTGAGTCTAGCCAGAAATCCGAGGTCCACAGAGCTGACTGGTGAGTGGGTCACTTCTGATTCGTCTGAGTCACTAGAAGGCCTTAGCAGGACGCAAGAGAAGTTAACCATGGCCCTGATTTTATCGGCCCACAAAGTTTAGACGCAAAAAGAAAAGATGATGGACGGAACCAATCAAACATTCACCCCCGGTCACAGATCCGGGTTTAATCCATCATTCTTTTGCTCACTATGCCACCCCAGTTTGGACCCAGCCATATGCAAATCCGTCTTGACCCTGCTCCCCACGGGAACAGTCCAGCCCGAACTGCCAAGCCAGGTCCTCCCTGGACCGGAAACAAGTATCCTGTAACCGATTTCGGGGTATTACCCCTCATTATTGTGAGAAGTTGGCCTGGCATATGCTGTCCACTAGTTATAGTGGGCACCTTGCACCAGTCCAAACGACCTTTATTGATGATAGGTTTAAAGACAACCTTTATTGAAAGCTATCCTAGTGGTAGCTATGGAGAGCAGCCTTCAGGCTAAGTCTTGAAGGAATGTAAAGCAGCTTGGTTTACCAGATTATAACCTCTTGAATAACTAAATGAAAGGAGAACCACACAAGATATATATAAAATATGTATTTATTTCTAAACACTAACTACTAATCCCTTTATGAGATTAGAGTTCAAGATACACAATATCACAGTATTAAAACGACGATAAATAGCACAATACACAGTGGGCTCCAGGGGGAGACAAAACCATATACTAAGAGTGGTATAAGAACCACGACTTGACTAGACACAGTGCCTACAGCATGTAGAATCGCTGGGACCCCAAGGAACCACCCAAGGTAGTGACACAGGAGACCCACGGGGGACGTGTGCAGTGTGAGAACACAGCCGCGAGCGCCGTAGGATTCAATGCGGAAAGTCGCGGTTGGAATTTTAAAGATAAAGGACACTTAGGAGAGGACTTTGAGCAAACCCCTTTAGACTTGAGGGTTTCTAGGGCCAACACCCACGGGAGCACCGGAGTACTCGAGTTACCTCACCCAGGGAAGCCGGGTGCATAGGTGCCAAAAGGTGTCGGGAATCGTCGTCGTTTTCAATGGCGAACTGCTGCAAAGTGCTGCTGCCGTGAAGGGGAAAAGTGTCCGGTGTGATCCAAGCCTGGATCGAAGATGTGAAGAACCTGAAAGCAGAGGGGACAGAGTCTGGGTCACTAGCCAGTGACCAGGAGCGGAGCAATCGAATGCCCACCGATGTCGGGTGCTTCAGGTGCGAAGAGGTGAAGCTTGACTCTGCAGCCACGGGGTCCCGACGACGTCGACGACGACCAGGAGCCGGATTCGAGCTGTCCCACGAAGGATGTCGAGTGCTGGGGTGTCGGGGATCGGATTGACCACAACAAGCCTTGGCAACAGCAACCCACGCAGGAAGAGAAAAGATGCTTCTGTGCGGACCAACAAGGTCCTGGGGACTCCCCAAGCGATGGAGAGTCAGGGCACGTCTGGAGCAACCAGGGAAGCCCAATAAAAGTTAGAGTTGCCTTCTTGGGGACCCACAGGTCAATGGACCAGGGATCGCGAAGGGACCTCGAGAGGAATCACAAAATGGCGGCCCAAGGAACACTCGTTGAGTGTAGGCCGACAATCTTTGGTGCAATTACTGCTCGGGGTCAGGGCTACAAGTAACCCAAAGCTCAGCCTCCGGGGTCGCCGGAAAGCTGATGCTTCTGCAAATGGTCGCGGTGTCCAGGGGTTCGGGTTGCACGGTCTTCCACAAGGGATACGGGCCTCAGACTTGCTGTGGGCACAGATCGACCTCAGAGACCTAGGAAAACCCACCTCATGTGTGGCAATATTCTTCGAAGTCCGTCGGAGCTCGGAGATGCCAACCGGTCAGTTGCTTTAAAGGTGCCTGCCTTGCAGGGGAGTAACTCCTTTACTCCAAGGGAGATTCTTCAGTCATCCAGCGTCGTGCAGATCGTCGAAGTACTTGGTTTCTGGTATCAGAGTTTAGTCCAGGTGAAATCTAAAGTCCTGTAGTCAGGGTTTCCTACTTTATACCCAAGGAAGGGGTTGGACAAACTCTGGGGACCCACCTATGGGATGGTCAGGAAAGAGGGGTGGCTACACCCATTTCCTTTATTTATTTATTTATTTATTTATGCGTTTTTATATAGCGCGGACTTTACCCGAGGGTGTCAGAGCGCTTCACAACAGGATCAGCAACATTACATAAGGAGGAGGATACAAATGAGCATAATACAAAGACAAGCGTTACATTGCATGAGGAAAAAGTGACAATTGTGCAAAAACAAACAAACCAAATACAAAAAGAGGAATACGTTCCAATAGGAAAAAGTGACAGATGTGCATTAAACATGGGATACCAAATACAAATGGAGGTATAATACTGCAATAAATGGCAGTCACACATGACACACTGGGAAGGCGCCTCTATAGGCTTGGAGTACAGAATTTCCTATAGTGGAAGAACTTCCTTGAGGTAGTAGAGAGGGCGTGGATTCAGCAGGGGGTACATGGGGTACAAAATATGATACATGGGGTACAAAATACACTAAAGGCAAAATACTGTAATAAGTGGCAGTAACTCAAAGCACACTGAGAAGGCCCTTCTATAGGCTTGGAATACAGAATTCCAATCATGGAAGAGCTTCCTTGAGGTAGTAGAGAGGGCGTGACTTCACAGGGGACTTATAATGGAGGGAACACGCACATAAAAACCAACACAACACATAAAATAAGGAATGAACAGACAAAAGTACAACTTTATACTGACGAGCGGACTTCCTAGAGGGGCCTAAGACCGAACGTATTAGTTCTGGAAGTGTCTTTGGAATAGAAGAGACTTGAGGTCAGCTTTGAAGATCCGGGTAGAGGAGGTGGCACGGAGCAGTGGGGGAAGCGAGTTCCAGATTCTCACCGCATTGCCCGAGAAGGATTGAGCCATCGATCTTTCCCTTTTGAAGACGGGGGCTCAAGCAGAAGCTTTTCCGCATTGCGAGAAGGGCGAGAGCCACCGGACAATTTCAGTTTATTCGCCAGGTAACGAGGGGAGGACGTGTGTAAGGCTTTGTGTGTGATGCAGGCAGTTTTGTAAATAGATCTTGCCTCGATCGGAAGCCATCGCAGAGAGGACAGGATAGGAGTGATGTGGTCACTTCGTTTAGACCCTGAAATGAAGCGAGCTGCTGAATGGAGGATGGATTTGAGAGGGGAGAGGTGGGATTTGGGTAGGCCAGTCAGAAGAGAATTGCAGTAATCCAGTCTTGAGAGAACCAGAGATTGTACCAAGGTTTTTAAGTCTTTCTCCGGGAAGAACTGACGGATCCCCCACAGAAGGCGCAGCTGGTACCGTGCATTCTTAGCAATAGAGTTGATGTGGGCGATTAGGTTGAGTCTTTTGTCGAGAATGACACCTAGGGATTTAGCGCTGTCAACAATGATGGGTTTGTTGTTGAGAAGGTTCAGCTGATCCATCCAAGATTGAACAGGAGGAGGTGAGAGAGAGGTAGAGAGGAGGAGGAATTCAGTTTTGGCGGGATTCAGAATGAGTTGGTGAGCTGACATCCAGTTGTGAATAGAGTTGAGGGTAGAATTGAGTAGGGAGAGATCGTGTGCGGAGGACACCTTAAGGTAGATTTGCGTGTCGTCCGCATACAGATGGTAAAGGATCCCAGATTTGCTTAGGAGGTTCCCTAAAGGTTCCAGGTAGAGATTAAACAAGGTGGGTGCCAGGATAGAACCTTGAGGGACGCCTTGACCTACGGCAACAGGAGATGAAAGACTGTTCCCTATCTTGATCATTTGGGATCTGTCCGAGAGGAAAGAGGCAAACCATTTGAGCACAGTGCCATCCAGACCCATTCTCTGTTGAAGAGTGTTGAGGAGGGTGCTATGATTAACCGTGTCAAAGGCTGCAGAGAGGTCTAGAAGAATCAGAAGACATGAATCCCCAGCGTCGAGTATATGCAGCGCATCGTCAATCACTTGCAGCATGGCTGTTTCAGTGCTGCAATTTTGGATGAAGCCCGACTGGAAGACGTCGAGGAGGTTATTGTCCATAATATGTGAGGAAAGTTGTTTCGCGACACATTTTTCGGTGATTTTCGACAGAAAAGGGAGGTTGGAGATAGGGCGGAAGTTGTTGAGGTCGTTCGCATCCGCGGCGGGTTTTTTTAGAAGAGGGGTGACCTGACCTGATTTGAGGGTAACCGGGAGGGAGCCTTGACTGAGGAAGAGATTGACTAGCCTGGTCCAGTAAGAGAGAGTATAGGTATAGAAATCGATGGCGATGTCGCTAGGGATGGGGTCGGAGGAATGGTTGGAGGGTTTAGTTTCGCGGATGCATTTGAGGAGGTCATCTTCCGAGATGACGTCAAAGTTCTGCCAGGTGACCAAGGATTTCCGCTCCTCCATGGGGGGGTGGGCGACCTGATCCACCAGAGCTTTGACCTTTTCATCGAAGAATATAGCAAAATCTGCTGCTTTCTTTGAGGAATCCTCAGGCTTAATGGTTGGAGGAGAACAGTTTGGGTTTTTGAAGAGGTCAAAAAGTTTTTTGGGTCTGATTTTAGCCGAGTCAAGGAGGGATCTGAAATGTGATGCTTTTTCCAGGAATATGTGATTGTGATATATGGATCTTGCTGAGCGTAAAGAGAGAGATTAGCGGTGGAAGGAGATTTTCTCCAATGCTTCTCCAGGAATCTAAGGTTTTTCCTTTCATCGTAGAGCGCTTTATTGAACCAAGGTGCTGAGGGGGTGGGTCTTTTCCTTTTGCTTTGGAGAGGAGCAACAATGTCGATTTCGACTGCTAGTACTGAGAGGCACTGAGAAGTGAGATCGTTGACATCCACGCTAGGGTCTAGTCTAGGAAGTGCCCGCATAGCGGAATCACAAAAAGTGTCAAGATCAATGTTCTTAGTGTTACGGAACCAGGTAGTAGCTCTTTTAGGTTGGCCGAGAGTTATAACGTGCGATAGGTGAAAGCGGAAGGGAATGAGGAGGTGGTCAGACCAGTCTACATGGATGGTGGGAGCAGTGGTCAGCAGGTCTTCTTTGGATATGACAAGGTCCAGAATAGAGCCCTTAGAATGTGTGGTTTCCGAGCAATGTTGGAGGAGATCATTGGCTGAGAGAAAGGAGGCAAGCTTGTTGGCAGCCGAGTCTTCCAAGGAGCCCCAGTGGAGATTAAAGTCACCCAGGAAGATCTGTCTGTCACTTTGAGAGAGTTGGTCACTGATGAAGTCAGTCAGTTCCTCCACAAAGGAAGAGCAGTAACCAGGCGGGTGGTAGATGGCATGGAATCTAAAGGGTGAGCCGTGATGTATTTGAAGTTCTAGGGAAAGGCATTCGAATGTACGGAAGAGGGTGGTTGGGACCGCTTTAATTTGAAGGGAGTTTCTGAAGATGATAGCGACACCTCCTCCAGTTTTGTCTGCCCTGTCATTTCTGAGGATAGAATAGTCAGTGGGTACCAACAGATCAAACAAAGTATGAGAGGAGTCATTAAACCAGGTCTCAGTGAGGAAGATCATGTCAAGATTTTGGTGAGTGATAGTATCAGAGATTTCCACTTTGTGTTTGACTGCAGATCTGCAGTTGTGGAGCAAACAGTGCAGCTCTGACGCAGATGTTTTGGTGAAGGGGTGTTAGGGTTGTTCAGGGAGATAGGGATAAGATTCTTGAATGAGGGAGCCCGGCAAGAGGGAGGTTGGTGAGGTCTGACAGAGGAGATGACCTGAATAGGAAACTGCGTTAAATTCTTAGGAGAGGAGGGCGGAGAGGGAGTGACGTTGGTGGTCTTGAGGCTGGCCCGTAAGTTGGTGATGTCTGCAGAGGGCAGACTGTGATTGGTTTTATTGGGGTGCGGGAGCAAGGGACTCCTCGGGAGGGTGTTAGGGACAGGGGATAACTTGGCGCTTAAACGTGAGATGGACGCTACCAGCTGGGAGATGGAATAGATGAGAGAATCCAGTTTATTTTCCAGAGAGAGGAGAGCTGAGCATGGAGTGTTAGGTGGCTCGGTGGATAAAGAAGGGAGTGCAGAGGGTGAGGGAGTCCAGTTTCGCGCCAGAGCAGGGGCTGTGTGCCCCTGCAACCGGTTTGAGCTGGACTATGCACAGGGACACCAAATGTGCCCCCAGTGCAGACTTCAAAGCACTCTGAGAGTGCACCCACCCAGCCCCAATACACTAAAGCCTGTCTGGGAGGTGGTCACACCTCCCTGTGACAGGAAACCTATTGTCCAGGCCTCCGCTGCCGGAGTTTCGTCCAGCAGCAGGAGGGTAGACTCATGTCTGTGGCTGCAGCATCCATTTTGTGATGCCAGGGCTCTGTTAGCTGGTACCGGGTATACCGGTGCTGTCATGTCTCTCCTCTAGAAGGGTGGGATCATACTCCCACACCAGTTACTGGTGTGGGGGTGTGATTCCAAGGTGTTTGACACCAAACACAACAGTTTTCCATGCAGCCACTCCAAAGTTAGCATTTACTGTTTGGTTATAATGCACTTAAGAGTATATGGTCTGGCTGCATCACAAACAACCCCGGAATGAAGATTCCAAAAGCTGCAGAGGGGCTCTGCTCATGCATGGGCACCCTCTCACATGAAACCCAGCACCCTGCCTTCAGGATTGTTAAGGCCTGCCATAGGGGTGACTGATAGGTTTACATGTGCAGTGATATGGAGAGATATAGGGAACCTATATCTCAGTAAGGGGTGGATACACCACCTTACACAGGCTGCTGTAGCAGACCTGTTGTGTCATTTTAAAAGGCTTCCCAGGGGTGGCACCATACATGCTGCAGCCCCTGGTAGGCCTCTGGGGTACCTATGCCCTGGGTACATAGTATACCATATACTAGGGACTCACAAGGGTACCCCAGAATCCAATCTGGAGTGTACCTAAAGTACATACAGTCAATTTAGAGTAGAAAGCAGATAGTCTGGGGTCCTGATTAGCAGGGCCTCAGTCTGGCTAAGTCGAAAAACAGTGAAACATCAGCAAAAAGTGGGGGTAACTATAAGAAGCAGATCCTACTCTCCTACAATTATTTGGCTGGGTCCATACTGGGGTTGGCATGCTGAGCAAAAGAACAATGGATTTAACCCAGATCTCTTGACTGGGGGTGAATGTTTGATTTTTTTAGTATTCCGTCCATCATTTGTTTGTGCAGCACAAAGTTTAGATGGCAGAAGATACTGTAAGAGGGCTTCCCCAAGTGTGGTTCAAAAACCTGCAGATTCGGTGGTGGTACTGGATTTGTGACAAAGAAAAACGACCCCTCTTGACCATCTACTGCCATAGTAATACTCGTGGTTATGTACTCACTAAAGTATCTTGGCTCTAGGAACAGTGAAGAGTTCTCCACAGGGACCAACTAGCAACACAGGTGGGTTTTAAGAGAGCAAATTTGGTGGAAACTCATAGGGAGGCCATTCCAAAGTCTGGGGCCCATGTAACATCCTGTCTATGGTCACTGGGGATTGGCCTATGACAATTGAACTCTAACGCTGTGGATTGGCCAGTGACAGTGGAACCCTGATGTCACTAAGATTCCAAGGCAGCCTGCCAGGTTGACAGGGACGGTAACAGTAGTTGGTCCCTGGCTGTGTCTGAGGTGTATATAATAAGCTCCTATTGTATCCTGTGTGGTGCTTCGTTATTGTTCCAAGTTACTCCTTTCACAGCCCAAAACCTGGTACATTCGTCCTCCGCTTTTGGGGCATTTAAAGCGAGGGACTTCTAGAAGAAGTAAGATGCAAGTGCATAGGTATCTTACTGACCTGTCGAGAGTCGCCATACGTGACGAGAAAAACAAATCCAGAGTTAAGAAAGGTTCAATGCGACAGGCAGCGAGCCATCAAACTGAATTCTTTGCTTCACTGGGAGCCAGCTTAGATTGCGATGGACCTGGGAAACATATCATATTTCTGTGAGTTGCACCCGATTCTGACAGCCATGCTTTGTATTTGTTGACATTTGCAAAATCATTGCTGTGGGAGGCTGAGATGCAAGGGGTTGCATGATTATTAGGCGGAATAAAGGGAAGAAACTGTTCCAGAAACCTGTCACCCAAACCTTATGTATTTCTAGCTGGAAGGACCGTTCTGAAGTTCTTTACTGTGGTACTCGGATACGAGGCCAGGAGTTTGTGTAGTCCACAAGCCTGAAGCCCTGCTGGAAGAATCAACCCCCTATTAACAGAAGCTCTGGCTTCTCTCCATTAAGTTCCAAAAAATCATTACACATCCACTCCTTTCCAGCAGACACTCTTGCAGCTCACCAATAGTGTTGGCGGCATCTGAACCGGTTGAAGCAGCAGCGCCGAAACTGAAGTAGATGACAAGGCAACAGAGCAGCTGCAGATAGAGACTAAAAGGGATGTGCGCAAGAGCGATCCTTGAGGGACTCTACATGGCACCTGCACGACAGCTGAGCCAAGGCAGGGAGTGATACCTATTGTGAGCTGTTAGGAAGGATGAGAGCCCTCGAAGGGCCTGCCCTTCCATCCCAACAGCTGAGACGGTCTATTAGGATGTCACCGTTTACCATATCCAATGGCGCCTACAAGCCCCACAGCAATAGGTTACCGACTTGCAAATTTAAGTTTCCACACGCTGCAACACTTTTTAGCGGTCGCAAACAGGCCTATTTCCCATTTGCAACCACTAAAAACGGCCGTACATCTGGCCGTAGATGTTTTGCAAGCCACCTTGCTAGGTGCTTTCCTGTGATTTTGGTCAAAACTTTCAGCTGTGTAATGGAGCAGTAGTTTTTGAAATCTGAAGCGTCAAGGCCAAGTTTTTTTTAGTTTTTTTTAGCAAAGTGGTAATGACGCCCATGTTGAACACATCTTGGACCCACTCCGAATGCAGGGAGGAGTTGCTGATTTGTTGCAGTAGTTTACCACTCGTAAGCAAGATTCCTTTCAGGATGGTGAGTGGGCATAGTTCTTCCTGAGAGCCAGAATTGAGAGAGAGCAGCGTTCGTTTGATCTCTCTTACGCTCATCAGGTGTGGAGAACAGATACCCTGAGGGGAAGGGGGCGTAGACAATTATTGAGAGAAGATGGACACCTTTCGTTCCTGACCATCATGTCATCATAGATGGAAACTATGTTGGAGGAAAAATATCCTGTCAGCCTATCCCACAAGATCTGGGAAGAAGGAGTGAGCCTCAGTAATCTGGTGATGGAAAGGACAACCGGATGTTGACGACCTTGAAAAGGTAGTGAAATCGAATAAAAGTGCATGGAAAATGAGTAGTTATGAAGTTTGCTTCTGGTTTGTGCCAAATTAATTAGGTTGGTGATGATGGAGGAGCAGTTGGTAAAAATGAGGCCTAGCGTATGACCCTGTTTGTGGAAGGAGACTTTTAAGGGTAGGACGTAGTCAAGCCGCACAGGATCACTGGATCGTTGGTGGTAGGCCGGGTCGAAAGTGTTGTCGTCGTGATAACTGAAACTACCAAGAATAATCTGATTCGCATAGAGATCCATCATCAGCCCAGGATGGCGAAGGTTTGTAGAGTCAAAGACTCCAGCTGCAGATCAGTGTTCATTACTTGGTGCACTCCCCAACACATCTCTGATATCATACCACACCACCCCTCTCTTTCCAGCCCTGTCGCACCTTCTGTTTATTGAAGCCTGCAGAGGCAACCATGTCCAAGCGAGGGTTGGAGGAGATACTCAGACATAGGGCCAGACCGGGAACCAAAAGCAGCCAGGGCAAATTTTATCAGACCAGCCCCCATACTGCATGAAGCGAGCGACCGTGACCACTGCAGGGAGGATTTGGGGTTCTCCCCCAAAGATGCGTTTGAAAAGAATTGCAAATATGGTGTCTTTTACTGCAATTTTTTATTATAGTACCTTGCCCAATCGCTGAATGGATGAACGGAGATTGGAGTCAGGGCTGTATGGCTCAACAAATGCAGAGTTGAATGGTGAGATGCAGGTAGATGAATTAATTCAATGACAAATGACCATGAATAAAGTTGCGTGGAGTAAATGGTCTCAATGCGCTGGCTGAGGGTGGGTGCTGTGGTTTCCATTTTAGCTTTTGCATAAAAATATCACCCTCCCAAAATACTCCCACCATCAGTCCTTGTGGGACATCCATAGCTGTGATGGATTTAACATAGGGCACTGATTTAGCACTAAGCTTTGGTCTAAAATGTGAGAGAAAAAGACAGCCATGTAGTGGCCGAATTACACAACATGAAACCAGAAAACCATGCCTTAATTCCTTCTTCCAGTTGACCACATTGTGTGATCATAGGCAATTACTTTTTTACAGTGCTTTCTTTTCCTTCATCATCAGGAGTGCCCTGAAATACATCAGTTTGTGCGTGTGCTGCTCAAAAGCAAGACTATAATCTTACTCCATCTATAGTAACACTTTAGGCCATCTATAGGGGGCAAAAGACGGCTGACTTTCCTCTTGGTTCACTAATAGCACCATCATCTGGGTTGTGGTGGTGGGGTATGAATGTTTCCAAGTTTATGATTAGAATCGATCACTTCTAACAATTGCCACTCAAAGCAATGGTATAACTTAATATACTGCACTGAAATGCATTGCAAGAGTCGCATATTAAAGAAATAAACTGTTTTAGATTTTGAAGAGTCCTTATCATATATGTACTAGACTCTCTGAGCAAAGCACCAGCAGTCCCCCTCTCCCCACCTCCTAGAGCCCTGAAGGTCAGCGCTGCTCGTGTCGATCCTGCTGGACACGGAATGAACCAAATACAAAAACATATGAGTTTGAAGCAACGCTGTGCAAACAGTTTTTTTGCATTATTTATTTTTAAAGTTCCGAAGCGCTGCAGGTAGGAAACGTGCCTGTCCTGGCCCCTAGCAACAAAACCAGCCCCCACTCTGCCAGTCCACTGGGAAAACACCTAGTGCCCAGTAGTGCCCGTCCGGGCCTGCTCAGTCATGTTTAACAAAGGAACACAATGTCCAGCTAGACTTAGATGTTTCCACCTGTGCTTTTGCAAGGGTCATGTATGAAGAGGGGCAGCTTGAAGGGAGGAAGGTAAATTGTCAGACTAGGATAGGCTCTAATGCTGCTTGGGACAGGGGAGTTCTTTGCTCAGAATTGCCAAATATTAGGTATTCCGCAGTCAACCTGCACCTCCTAGACACTTGAATATTAGATTCGGGTAGCTGGACCAGCGAAAGTGCAGCAGCCGCCCTTAAGTATGGATGTTTTGATCTGCACATGCCCTTTTCCTCACTTTCCAACGCTACACTCGTAGGCCACTGCATGCAAGAGTCCACCAAAGATGGCGTCGGTGAAACTCCAGCTTGCACAGAACCTCGGCGGTGATGGAAGAAAGCGATCCCTCTGATTAACTCCATGGGTGGAGGCACCTGAGAACTGTGACCCCAAGATGGAAGGCCAAAGAGAAGCTCTGACCCTCAACCTGAGAGACCCAGCACTGAATGGTGTGCAGTATTAATGGGGTTGACAACATACTGGGTGTCCTTGGTTTTGTACTAGAACGGTAACTTGTAGGTACACCCAAGACCAGGATTTGGGACACTAAAGGCTCGGTCATGAGTTGCGTGATAATACTGGGCTGTTAAGTCCGCTATCGAAATGAGTGTTTCTGTGTAATATCATGCTGACATTAACATGCAATTAGGAGTTTATGGCCTGGAGTAGGAAATAACACGCAGGTTGTAGAATTACTGCCCTTATAGCTCCATGGGTTCCCCCATTACATGGAACATAGCTGGGCTTTACCACACCGAATAATTGAACATGCAGTAAAAACTGCAGATTTGTCATTGTGTTCCGGCTTAAAACTAGAGGTGGGCGAGCTAACAAATTAACCGGGAGAGCTGAGCCAAGAGTCCGTCTGGGTTCTAAGAGCCCGTGCATGAGCCGAACCCTGAAAATGGTTGGCAAATAAATCATGCAATGAACGTCATGTAAAAATATGATAGTCTAGTTAAATTGTTTTAAAAGTATTTCTTCAGCATGCAAAACGTTTTACCTTAATACATCAAATTCTTTTTGTACAACGCACACCCTGAAGTCACGTATTGGAAGTTGCTCTCATATCTGATGACGAAGAATAAGGAGGCTCTGTAGGATGAAATATTTGCCTAGGATCATACAATTTGGTCAAGCCAGGATTGGTCCCATGCTTTCTAGTTTCATATGCCAAAGATGTATGTTATGTTCTTACTTCTTAGAGCATAATAGTAGAGTTTGTGTGGCATGCAGAAGCCACATTAAAGCTCGGCTCGTTTTGGGCTTGTGGGTGCAAGAGGACCTCAAGGTTAACCAGGCCTGGCTCTAGCCCTAAGTGGCTCGCCCACCCCGATATACGCGGGAAGTAGGCATGTGCTGCAGCACAACCAGAAATAACCATGCTGGGGTTTGGAAGGTGATTGAGCAGTAAAGGTGCCTTTACATTTTGTTTATCTTGTCACATTAGCTGTGCATTCACAGACCGAGGTCAGATGTCATGCTATGTCTTCTGCAAATTGCAGCTTGTTCATTTAACATGGACATTGGTGTATACTTTTCATTCAAAGTGAGAGGGTTTTAGAAGTGAACTGTGTGATAATTTTGCTGGGGTACAGGGAGTGTGAAAGGAAAGACTGTAGGATGTACTTCTTCCTACTATAACAAAACTTAAATACCTATAAATGGACTGTACAAATATTTGAAAATAGATCTGCAGTTAAAGCATAAAAGAAGCACTTTTTTGTAATTCTGAAGTGTGATGTAAACAATTTTTTTTTATAGGATCAAAACAAATCAATACACTTTACTTAGCAATATACACATGACAATTAATCACTGGAACCCAATTTGCACACATTGTGGTTTGTGCGCTATATAGTTTTATCAGTAAAACTACAAGTCTGTGCAAATATAGTGGTCATTTCAGTGGGATATTTGCTGTTGGTAAATGACAGTGCGCTACCACTCCATGCTACAGTAACATATTTATGACAGTGTGCCCCAAAACGCACCACCGGCACCATACTGCACCCTCGCCACTCTCCCGCCGAATGGGCGTGCCTCATTTGCTACACTTGTTCTTTGTGTGACCCATGGATTTTTCACAATCCCTGTGACTTTAGTGATGCAACATTGATGGCAGCACCCACACTCTGAAAACTGTTCCAGCACCACAGCCCGCCCCTCCCTAAAGCGGTTTCTGTGACTGCGCCCTTAGAATTTCAGTGCCTCCCGGAAGCATCAGCGTCTTTTCACACACTCCTGGTCTTTTAGTAAGACTCCAGGGTAATACCTTAGGGGGGCGGGGGCAGAACTCTTGTCAGCCCTGATTGTGTCCTGTCGCACGTTACATGTCCAAAACCTTCATTATTTACACTCATGTGAGTGCAAAGTGTCTTAGACTCCAAGGGCTTTAGAAACCACAGGGAGTGGGAGGAGCTACTTTGTTCTAAACTAAAACAAACAAGAAAATAAAAAGCAGGTTATTAAAGAAGTGGTTAATATTTGTAGTTTGACTGATCTCATTAGCTTCAGAAATGTCATCCTCCTTTGCAGGGTGAAAGGTGGGTCTTCTGAAAGACTGAGCTTGGCTTGTGAGGCATTTACACCCACCCTGCAGTATGCCAGGGCTGACTGTGTACTCACAGCATGTTACTCGTCGCTAGTGTGGAGTCCTTGCCCTGGTACTGATGGGCCGTACTGCACTGTAAGCTCTTACATGGTCCGTGTGTGCAACTGATGCAAACCTTTCTCCTGTTCTCTCACAGGGTTCCAAACGGATACTGCGGTCCCATGAGATCGTGCTGCCCCCCAGTGGACAAGTGGAAACAGACCTGGCACTAACTTTTTCACTGCAGGTAACTAATATGTTTCTTTTCTGCCCAACCGTTTACGCTGACCCTTGTGTATTGTCCCAAATAAAGCTTAGATTTGAATTTATTAAACTATTTCAATTTTTCTCGGCATCAAAGACAAACAGTCTGGCGCTGACCGCCCTATTAGACTTTCTTCTTTTACACAGTTTTGTAGAATGTAGTATTGCATTGCTCAACATAGAGCACCTGTGCACCTCTATTGATAATAATGTCGTGATGTAAAGTAAATTGGCATTTCTACCCCCCTTCCTTCTCACCAAATCCCATGCCAGGGTATTGAACAAGGATTTCTGGTGCTCAATGCAGACCATGAATACCAGTGTGAAATGGTCCTAACTAATGCTTCTGGAGGCAATCTTGGTGCAGCTGCGGTGGTGCCCCGGGCGACTTCCTATCCTGGCTGCAGAACCAACCTGCCACCGACGCCCACAGCCTGCCTTCCCAAAGGGGTGGTTTATGTCTCGCCCTCAGGCTACACAAACCGCAAGTTTGCAACGAATGGCTGCGTAGAAGTGAGATATTCTTGCAGGGACGTCTCCACAGACCAGCTGACCCGGTGTTGGTGAACCTGGGCGCAAAGAAAGAAGCAGGCTGTAGAGACCAGCACCTTTTAGAGATGCGAGTTACCTCACTTTTCAAAGAATAAGAAAAATACTGTGGGGAGTCGGTCGCCAGTTGTTATACAATGAGTATTCTTCCAAGTACATGGTTTCTTACACCCAGCAATTCAGTAGTTTCCCCATCTGGCGCCTGTCCAGCCATCCTTCATCATCGGGATAGTTTGTGGCATGGGTACTCTCAAACATTTTCCCAGGGGCCTCAAAGTATGGTCTGTGGCGTGACTGAGGGCTGATGCCAGGATGGTGGGAGTGGGGGAAGGGGCTTAAGTGGGGGTAGGGGTAGCGAATCATGGTGTGGTCAGGGATTCATGGAGTTATTTTGAGGCTTTCATTCTATATTGGCTGCTAAATAAAGCCCCTAGTCTCTAGAAGAATCCTAGATTTCACAATACTGTGTTATGCTGCATCTGAATCACTATAGCCCTACCGCACCTTGGGGCAAGCCTTCTCTGCTTTCTATCGCTACCTTGGGAGAGTCAAGTGTAAAAAGGAAGTAACTTGATTGCTTGAATTGGAATGAAATGGAATTGGACAGTGTGAAACCAGAAAACCTAGTATCAATTCCGGTATCCCCCACTTGACTAAATTGTGTTATCCTATGCAATTGGCCAATTTCACTTTGCCTCCTTTTTCAGGTCTCGGCCTGCACCAGTGCTTGCGCTGGTCTGGCCGAGAGTTTTAGTAAGCGAGTTTTGGAAGTGCAAACACTGGCTTTCGGCTGGCGACCAGCTTGAGTTCACGATGGCGTGCACGCGCAGCTGGCATCTGGGTTTCCTATCTCTTCCTCATTTCCTCGTCATGGCTCATTAACTCTCTGGACTCTGATGTTTCAATCGCAGCAGCAGCTCACATTACCAACTGAGGGCCCTGGACTACAGTCACATGAAAAACAACAGCGATTAGCATTGAAATGCAAGCTTTTTTTGGTCTAGTTAGAAATATTGCTTCGGTGGGTTGATTTCACCGTATATCGCTATTTGTTTTATATTGGGAGTCACAGCCTAATTACCAGTATTTTTGTCTCACTGTTTTTTTTTTAAATATTTATTCGCGCAAAGCTATATTTAAGGTTACTTTTTCCGCGTCACTTCTTCACTCTATTTAAACTCCACACCCCCCACTCTTATTGTCTCTCTCCTTCTCTCTCTCTCCCCTCTCTAATTCTCTCTCTACTTAATTAACTCTCCCCTCTCTATCTTTTTTAGCCTTTCATTCTCTCTCACCCCTTTATCTGTTTCTCTTTCAAACTCCTTCATTCACTCTCTCTCCCTTTCTTTCTCTCTCTCTATCCCGCTCCACTCTTTATTCTATGTACACCCTTTCTCTCTCTCTTCTCTCTCACCACCCTCTCTAATTGGGCATTATATCTTCACTCTATCTCTCACTCGGCAACACCACAGCATCACTCAGCGCAACCACAGCATCAATCAGAGCCAGCACAGCATCAATCAGAGCCAGCACAGTATCACTCAGCACCAACACAACATCTCTCAACGCCATCACAGCATCTCTCAACGCCATCACAGCATCTCTCAACGCCATCACAGCATCACTCAACGCCATCACAGCATCACTCAACGCCATCACAGCATCACTCAGTGCAACCACAGCATCACTCAGTGCAACCACAGCATCACTCAGTGCAACCACAGCATCACTCAGTGCAACCACAGCATCACTCAGTGCAACCACAGCATCACTCAGTGCAACCACAGCATTACTCAGCACACCACATCATCACTCAGGGCCAACACTGCATCACTCAGCACCACCACAGGATGACTCAGCGCAACAACAGCATCGCTCAGCACCACCACAGCATCGCTCAGCGCCACAACAGCATCGCTCAGCGCCACAACAGCATCGCTCAGCGCCACCACAGCATCGCTCAGCGCCACCACAGCATCGCTCAGCGCCACCACAGCATCGCTCAGCGCCACCACAGCATCGCTCAGCGCCACCACAGCATCGCTCAGCGCCACCACAGCATCGCTCAGCGCCACCACAGCATCGCTCAGCGCCACCACAGCATCGCTCAGCGCCGCCACAGCATCGCTCAGCGTCGCCACAGCATCGCTCAGCACCGCCACTGCATCGCTCAGCACCGCCACTGCATCGCTCAGCACCGACACTGCATCGCTCAGCACCGCCGCCACAGCATCACTCAGGGCCGCCACAGCATCACTCAGGGCCGCCACAGCATCACTCAGGGCCGCCACAGCATCACTCAGCGTCGCCACAGCATCACTCAGCGTCGCCACAGCATCACTCAGCGCCAAGACAATATCACTCAGCACCACCACAGCATCACTCAGCGCCAAGACAATATCACTCAGCACCACCACAGCATCACTCAGCACCACAGCAGTATCACTCAGCAACACCTGAGTATCATTCAGCATCACCTCAGCATCGTCTCCGCAACAGTCACCACCACCACCACTACCACCTCAGCATCACTCAGCACCACCTCAGCCTGCTCTCGGAATCTGGCATCTGTTGATTCTCCCCTAGCGTCTGGCCGCTGCTAGTGTTATAATACAGGTACTAGTTCCCAACCTTCACCCTCCGATTGTTTATGCCCCCTCAAAAAAAAAGCTTTAACAAACAACCATTGCCAGCATTGCAAGAACAAAAGAAAACTGAGGACATTTTTTATTGTAAATACTTTTTTAATATGGTCGTTCAGTTTTACATAATGCCGTCTTGGTCATATATAAAGTAACAAAAATGCTTCTGACACTTTTTTATTATAACTTTTCAGCATGCCGCACAGCAGCCACACTTCTCTACAGCACAGCTTGAAGACATTGGCAAAGTCAATAGCTCTGGCTAAACACTTATAAGGCCCCAAAGGCGAGACCTATTGGCTATGCCAATGCTTGTCTTCATTATGACATATAAGAGCACCTTCAAATACATGAGTTCAGGATATACACTGTACAAAACCCTCTCTTGTGTTTGATTTATAAACTGTATTGTTGTCCATGGTTATTAACCACCCAGACGGTTACTACTTGCCTCTTACTTCACCATTAGCACTACTGTCTGGGTGGGAGGAGGCATGAATATTTCTACATTTATTTTTTTTAAACTATCAATTTTAAATCAATACTTCTGAATGCACGGATGTCATCTGATGTACTAAGGTGAAACGCGCCTGCATATTACTAAAATAAATGTTTTTGAATTTTGAAGGGACTGCATCATATTTTTACACGTTGATGCTAGATGTCTTAAAAAATGAATGAGTGTTTCTAAAGTTAAATTATACAGCACACCTACTTTGTTTCTTTTCTTTTACTTAAGTTAGTGTGTAAATAAACGATTGAAGCAAGAAGCAGGGTTTATGTGAGTGGGTAGGACGTGGCGCCTGCAACGGGTGTACGCAAGTCACTTTGACGTATTCGTGGGACGGTGCAACAGGAAGGGGTTAACCCTGAACCCTTTAAGTTACAGACCAGAAGTCTAATACATGAGAAGCAGGCCTGTGCACACGTCTAGGTTATGTAGCTGAGTAAGTACTCTGTCTATGGAGATCGGACAAAAAAATACAGTAAACGCATATATTTAGAGAAACAATAAGCAATTCAGAAGTTGTTTTATGTTCTTCTTTATTCTTGAACGGTTGCCCAGCCAACACGAGTTTCGTCTGGGGAAGTGACCCAAGACTTCATCAGGGCTTGAGGCAATACGGAGGAAAACAAGGATCTCTCTGCCGGTTGTACTTCCGTCCCGGCTGGTGTAAAAGGATAGGTGAATAGGATGAGGTTCTCCGGAATGAGGATCCAAGTCAGTGTGTTGAGTACTATACTCCGAACCGGTTATTCTTCCGATCCGGTCCCAGACGTTGTGACTGCACTCGTGAGATCAGCGTACTCGCTGTATCAGCCAAGCCTTTCCTCTGGCTTCCGCCGGATTATTGTCTCCGGCACTCGCGACGGACCTCACTCGTGTCCGCGCGACCCATAGATCGACATACCCGTGAACCGGGTCGGAAGTATAACCAGTTCGGAGTATAGTACTCAACACACTGACTTGGATCCTCATTCCGGAGAACCTCATCCTATTCACCTATCTTTTTACACTAGCCGGGACGGAAGTACAACCGGCAGAGAGATCCTTGTTTTCCTCCGTATTGCCTCAAGCCTTGATGAAGTCTTGGGTCACTTCCACAGACGAAACACGTGTTGGCTGGGCAACCGTTCAAGAATAAAGAAGAACATAAAACAACTTCTGAATTGCTTATCGTTTCTCTAAATATATGCTTTTACTGTATTTTTTTGTCGGATCTCCATAGACAGAGTACTTACTCTGCTACATAACCTAGACGTGTGCACAGGCCTGCTTCTCATGTAAATAAACGATTCCCCATTTATTTAACAACTTTCTGAACGTTAGCGCTCTCTTAAGTAAACAGCAGCCCAGTGCTGTCGTTCAGCAAGGGGCCGCATATGAAGGTCAGGAGGGCTGCATGCGACCCCCGGGCCGTACTTTGCGTATCACTGGTTTTTGGGCTCCTTCCATCTACTCTTGGCGACGCTCTGTGGTGCAATCATTTCATCTGAAAACCTGTCACTCCTTTCTTACCTCGTGAAAGGAATAATGGACCACTGCCTTCAGTACAGGTCAGTACATCTGTATAGCATCGCCGGGCAAACTACTACTGACTTGATTCACCAAAGAGCCCTCCGCAAACTACGACTTTGGTAAGTCCACAAGGGGTGACAGGAGGCTGGAATGCATCAAGGAGTAAGAGTTTCCTGCTAGCAGCAGCCCTTTTTAGGTTACATATGACATGTATGTGATTGTAGTAGGGTATATTGAATCCGAAATACCAGTGGGTCACATCCTGACCACCATATCAAAGGACAAAATATTGAGCAGGTAAGTGCGCAGATGGAGGTGAGGATTTAGTATTCTTAACTCAGCATTTAGGTACCTTGAATGAATGAATGAATAAATATATTTGTATCTTGGTAATATATATAATATGTGTTCCGCCAATATTTTGGATTCCTAGCCTACACTGTATGTTGTACATAAATCAATAGCAACCAGTGTCCCTTTCATGAGGAAGGGAAAAAGATCCTGTCTGCAAAGATAACCTGGTGGAGGACTGCTGGCCGCACGGTGCCATCAAGATCATATCCACCAAGTCAAAACTCCATGTGAGCAAACGCAATGTAGCCAAAGAGAAGGTGTTCCATCAGTGGGAAACGTCCTGGGCCTTAGTTAAGAATGTCTGCACGTTGAATAAAGAACATCAAAGTCCAAAAGTTGGAAAAGGCAAATGGAGGATCCATTTGCCGAAAGGGTTAGAAATTGATCTTTTGCATGCTAGAAGGAAAATTCCGGGGCAAAAGCAGCAGGAATCTAGCCAATAAACACTTGAGGTTGGTGCATAGGACAATTTGGGACCAATAGACTCTAGAAAAACCCCGGCGAGCCTCTGATGTGTTGCACTGGTAAAGGATCCAACACAGAAAGCCTGGTAAAGTCTTGCCGGGGAGACTTTAGGAGGGAAAAGGTAACGGTGCACAGAGAAAACAGATTGTAGAGGAACCTTTTCAACTTAAACTAAGCAAAAAGATGTTCCTGTCCAGTAGAAGGAAGCAATACAATAACAGCTTAATTTTAAATCTTGACAAAGGTACAAATCTACCAAAACTTAAGATTGCAACAGATGTTGGATGAGATTAAGTATATCTGTCCTTAAAGAAAGTTGTCTTGAGACCGTATCTCTGATAACCTCATGTGTAAAATATACAGAACCTCTGAGAGGGCACCGCCCACCCCTGAAAGTGTCAACCTTTTTGACACCAGTGAATTGGGATTGACCACATGGAGAAAAAAAACAGTAGATAATCTTTAAGCAAATCTGGATCAGTGGAACCAGTACATATCTCCTCTTCTTCTTGTCCTGCTGTGGAACAACCAGGAGTTAGTTGTGGAGAAAGGCTATGTGGGAAAAAAAAACCTATGAAAACGCGACCACTGTCTACAGAAGAACCAATAGCTTGAAATCACTGTCATATCTGAGAAACCTACTGCACAGACGAAAAGATGAAGACGCTTTGAGAGCAATCCTGTCCATGATGTAGGCGAGGAGAGTTCTTTAGTCCTCAACTGTTTAGTAAGACTGGCTTAAGCCAATTGAGCAAAGTCCACAGAATCCCCACATGATTACAAATTGAAGTTCATGCTGTTGTCCCTCCTCTTACTTTTGTCTTATTTTTGCCCCTGTTCACATCTCTTTTCGTGTTCTCTTTGCTTCTCTTACTTTTAGAAAGGAATGAATGACCTGATTTTAAATACAGTTTTCATTTTTACTAAAAGGCTTGTCTTATTGATTGCTAATAAAAAAAACTAGTGTTCTTTTCTCAACAGTCATTAATAGTTCCCTTTTTTGCTGCAGTATCCACATTTCTTAAAAAGGGAAGGAAATAAGCTTCAGATCATGCTGCAGAGGAGAAAACGCTACAAGAATCGAACCATTCTGGGATACAAGACCCTGGCAGTGGGATCCATCAACATGGCTGAGGTAGGAACGCGTAAGAGCAGGACAGATCAGTGTGTAGTGCACGTTACTCAGGCTGTGGACAGATAAGCGTATAGTGCGCATTGTTCAGGCTGTGGACAGATCAGCGTATAGTGCATGTTACTCAGGCTGTGGACAGATCTGCGTATAGTGCGCATTGTTCAGGCTGTGAACAGATCAGAGTGTAGTGCGCGTTACTCAGGCTTTGGATAGATCAGCGTATAGTACACGTATCTCAGGCTGTGGACTACAGTGCTCTTGCTCGGGAAAAATTGCACCGCGTTTTTACCCCAGCCAGACCCCAGCACAGGCCACCTCAGCATCAGTTGTATGTGACTGTGATTGTCTTTCCTTCCAGTTACTTTAGTTTCTACTTGGAAAACAAATTAAAATAAGCAGTTGCTTTATATGATTTCTGAGCTATGGAACAAAGTGGGTGCTATTATTTTAAATTAATATTTTAAATGATTATTTTTGTAGTTCTCTCTTTAGGTGTTTTTGATATTGGTAATATGTAGCATTTAAGCTGCATTGGAGTGCTTTAATACACTGTATAGGTACAGTGTACATTGAAATAGTGCAATTTATGAAAATTAATAAGTTCAGACTGATGCTATCAAATCACCGGAACACAACTTGCAACAATAGGTCGGTGCATCAAAGCCCTACCTGGGTACACATATCATTCATAACAGTCTGATCTCCACCTCCCTATGCACCTTATGGTGTCAGCAGAACACCCCCTCATCGCCACTTCTGTGGCCGCGCCTTTTCTAAAGGAATGCGTGTCTAAGTCTTCCAATTGCATATTCCTTACAAAGTCCGTAAGGACCTGAAAACCTCATACCATCCTTGTGCATAAATATGCTATGACCACTATTCAGACTTGCTGCTATAGATCTCTGCACTGCACCGGACACATATCCTGTATCGGGTAACCCTTCAATTGTATCCACTTCCCTGCATTAGTGTTCTCGGTCTCCGTCTGCCTCTCAACTCCTTAGACCACCATCTCGATTCATCGTCCCCTCTTCCCATTCCTGTCAGGACCCTCCCCGGACACCGGCATTCCTGTGTGTTCTGTTGCCGGTAAGTCAGACTGGCCCTTCCTAAGCTTGCTACCCTCTGCCCCCATCTTAACCACTGCCCGCGTAGCTGTTCTGCCTGTGAAGGGCACTTTCCAAAGCCTTCCCAGTCATCTCAGCTGCACCCCCTCCTCTACCTGAGGCTCCTCTGCCTTCTTTAATTTGCTCCTTCGGGGGAGAGCGCGCCAGTACGAGGGCTGCCACCCCTTCTGCTTGTCTGCCAAACCCATACCTGGTCCAGCACGCTTGGCACCAGAAGATCCACCCTACCCTCATCTAGGGTGACCAACTGTTATGGGTGCAAATTCAGGATGGTGAGTGTAAAAATTCAGGACAAAGGGTCAAAATTCAGGACAAAACTTCGGGACAAAAGGTACGTTTTAAAGACACATCAGAGGAGGTCGCACAATAGTATATAAGTAAGCCCATCCATATCCAAACATATTCCACCATTTGCAAACCTATCCATCATGTATCCTTCCAGCCATCATTTCACTCATCCATCCCTCCATCCACCCTTTCACTCATCCATCCATTAGCCATCCATCCACCCTTTCACCCTATCCATCCGTACACTCATCCATCCACTTCCACCCATCCATCCACTCATCCATCCAGCCATTTACCCTTTCAACCATACAGCCATCCTTTCACTTACTCATCCAACCACCCAGTCACTCATCCTTCCACCCATTCACCCATCCATCCATCCTCCCTTCCATCCATCCTCCCTTTCTCTCTCCATCCACCCTTTTACTTAGCCATCCTTCCTTCCATCCACCCACCCATCCATCTACTCATCCTCTCATGAATCCATCCATTGACACAATCACTCATCCATCCTTTCACTCATCCATCCATCCTTTCTCTCATCCGTCCACCCTTTCACTCCTTCACTCATCTATCCATCCTTTTGTCCATCTACCCTCCCTTTCACTCACTCATCCATCCTTAAATCCACCCTTTCACTCATCCGTCCATCCATTCACCCTTCCACTTATCAATTCAGCAATCCATCCATCATTTCACTCATCCATCCACCCATTCACTCGCCCATCATCCACCCATTCACTCGCCCATCATCCACCCTTACACTCATTCATCCTTTCACTCATCCATCCACCCTTTTACCCATCCACCCATCTATTTACCTTTTCTCTCATCCATCCTTCCACTCACTCATCCATCCTTTCTCTCAATATCCATCCATTCACCCTTTCATTCACCCTTTCACTAATCCATCCATCCAGCCATCCACCCATCCCTTCACTTACTCACTCGCCCACCTTTTCATATTAATTATGAGCTGAGCCTTTGTCTGCAGAGTTGCAGACAGAAGAGTCCCATCAAGAATTTCACCTCTGCTGTAGTTCCTAAAGCAAGGGGTGGGGTGGGGGAGGGTTCAGTATGCCCCTGCACATAGGCAATCTGAAAAAGTGAAAGTCATGAGTCATGCATGAGGAGACTGTGACATGGTGTTGTTTCCAGGGCTTTAGGTGAGATGAAAAAACTGGGGGGTATCTCCAAAGGGGGTGTTCGATGTATTTAAGAGCGTGGCTTAAAACACCAAAGCTAAAAAATCTGTGCTTAGTATAGTGTCCCGCCTGACTGGTATTTTGCCTCTTCTGTCATTGTATCCAGATATATAACACAAGTAACGTTACACCTACAACAAGCCAGAACTATTGGCTTTGTCAATGGTTGTTAGAAGCATAAAATAAACAAGCGGCAACCATGGCTTGGTTGAATATAATATTGAAAATGCATCAGTTCTAAAATGATGAGACTGTGAAAGAACTCTAGCCCCTGCTTGTTTACTTCTTTCACCAGCTTCTTTTCATGAGCTGGATTCCGTAGCAGCATTGGCGTTTTTGCACATTTCTTCCACCTGACAGAATGCCCTGCCCTAGGCCAAGGCTGGAGGAGGCCACCCCATGCTGTAACAGTCCAGACTGGCCCATTGTCATTCTGTATGTGGCAATCATCAGTCGCATACAGCATGACAATGGGCGGGGTGGGGCTGCTCTTGTGCTCAGAGAAAGAGTGCAAGGCAGCCCCATCAGGGAGCGGAGTTTTCTTGCAGGGAACAGTGCTGTTCCCTGCAGTGCCCAAAATTACGGACAAAAGGCGTCCGTAAAAGGGATCATCACGGACAACAGATGTGAGATCCAAATTACGGACGGTCCGTGAAATTTACGGATGGTTGGTCACCCTACCCTCATCCCTCAAGGCAGGTAAAGCTTCCACCGCCTTGCTACCCACACCACCCATATCTATCACTACTATGCTAACAAAAACCTACACTAGCCAACGAGGCCTCACCTGCCATCCTGCCTCACCGCTCTAGGTAGCTGGCATGCTTACCATTGAAGAGGGTCTCACTCCTTAAGACCCTCCCACTTAACCCCATGCAGACCCCGCCCCTTCCCACCCCTTCCCAGTAGATACCCGGCGGTCCCAGAATTGCACCACCTGCCCCAAAACCCCGGGGGCATATCGTCTACGTCACATGCCCTCTAAACCCCCATTCTTCAAGGGCAAAAGAGTGGAGGTTCCTTTGAGGTGGAGACGTGCAGCCGGGCACTACTTGATTGAGTACGGGCAATGGGACTAGGTTCACTTTTTTTTTTTAATCCACATGTATTGTATTGTATTGTAATTGCATTTGTATAGCGCTTACTACCCCTGACGAGGCGTCGAAGCGCTTTTTCGGCGAGTAGCACGCTACTCCGGGACCCATAGAGGATTAGTGTTGAATTAGTATAGTGAAACATGCAAGTAAATTTTAAGTGGTGGATATGTTAGTCAGTTATTTGGATTCGGAAGGATAGCAAAAGGATAGAAGAGGAAAGAAGGTTTGTATTTATATAGCGCTTCTAACCCCTGATGGGGTGTTGAATTGCTTTTTTTGGCGAGTAGCACGCTACTCCGGAAACCCATAAAGGATTAGTGGTGAATTAGTATGGTGAAATATGAAAGTAATTTGAGTGGTGGATATTAGTCAGTTATTTGGAGTGAGTAGGATAGTGGAGGAATAGAAGGGAAAGACAGGTTTGCATTCATATAGCGCCTGTTGCCCCTGATGGGTGTTGAAGCGCTTTGTTGGCGAGTAGCACGCTACTCTGGAACCCATAAAGGATTAGTGGTGAATTAGTATAGTGGAATATGGAATTAGAGAAGTGAACATGCTAGTCTGTTATTTTGATTGAAAAGGATAGTGGAGGGATAGAAGAGTGAAGGATTTATTTTTTTAGGTCATAGCAGTAGGAGGAGGCTTTTGGATCAGTAAAAAGGGTTTTTGGAGGGGATGAGTCAAAGGGAAGATTTTAGAAAGGTTTGTTTTGGGGATCGGTACAGTAAAGGAGGTGTCAGAAGATGCAAGGAGGGGTAGAGTAGGAGAGAGTCAAGAAAGGGTTATTTTGGGGAACATAGTAGTGGTATGGCGTTTGGGATAAATGAGAGAGTGGGTGTAGAGGATATAGTGATAGATGTATAGGGTGAGATAGGATAGTGAATTGGAAAGAGTAGTAGAAAGAAGTTTGAGATGAGTCAGAAAGTTGGGCAAGGAGATATATTGAGGGAAGTATAGGCTGAGAAATAGGGTAGTGCATTGGAAATGCTAAATTAGAAGAAGGTGATAAATATATAGATCCATAAGTACATTGAAAGTATCTAGATGCATAAAGGAGGTAAGTATATGTAGATTAAAGATATTGGTAGAGGTACAGGATGAGAAATAGGGTAGTGCATTGGATATGCTTTTTCAGGAGAAAAAGTAACAGACACATTAATTAATGGGAGGGTGGGCAGCATTTCTGGCCCTGGCCAGTCTCGAACAGGCTCAAACAGGCAACTGCCCTTGTCCTCTCTGCCCTTAACAGGCTCAAACAGGCAACTGCCCTTGTCCTCTCCGCCCTTGTCCTCGACGCCCGGGCTGAGACGCCCTAACCCTGGCCTTTTATAGCCCTAGTAATCAGGTGACCCCGTCAGCCATTGGGAACCCCAGCCCTAATACTATCCAATCACAACACTAGCCCCAAAAGCTAGAACCAATAGGAGATCAGGACCTTACAGCCAATCTTAGCCCTATTCCAAGCACCCAATCAGTTAAAAAAAGCCCTGATCTCTACGTCCAATAGAGGCCCCAGCCCTACCAGTAGTCCCAACCCTAGTCCAAGCAACCAATGGGACAGGAAGCCCTAGTCCCTACTTCCAATAGAAAACCTAACCCTACTCTTAGTCCCACACCTATTCCAGCAACCAATCACACCAGAAGCCCTAATCGCTACTTCCAATTAAAGGCTAAACCCTAGCCCTAGTTCCACCCTTGTCCCAATAACAAATAACACAGGAAGCCCTAGTCCCTACTTCCAATAGAAATCATAACCCTAGCCCTAGTCCCAACCCTACATTGATTGAATCACAGACCCAGAAACCAATCAAAACCTTCAAATACCCAACCAATGAGGGCACTAACCCAATCCTGTAGAAACATCAGATACAACCACCAATCACTGTATATATGTACCAACCACTAGCAGACTATTTCGATTTCGATTTTTAGAGCTTTTATTCGGTTAAATAAATCAACCATATAAGCAATACAGACATAAAAAAGCTCAATCTACAAGAAAATCCAAAAAGGTATAAAACAGTGGGATAAAAAGTGCGAATACATCAAGGTGCGTAAACATGTTAATACAGATACAAAGTGCAAGTGCATAATTCACATAAGGGTCCAAACATTTACTGGATCATATATTATCCTAATTCAAAAGTGCAAATGCATATAATTACATATAATTACATGATACCCTTAAAACACACAATCAGATGTCAATAGTCATAGATTTCCTAATACTAATAGATTTCAGAAGAAATGTAGCTAAATAAAAGCATAATCGTGGGTCATCCAATCTGAAGAGCAAATTCAAGGCATCTGTAGTGGATCTTATGTTATAGTGTAGAAAAAAGGGTTTTAAATAAAATCTCCTAAGATGAGAATAAAATATACAGAATAATAACATATGGCAGCAGCTTTGTCTTGAGACTCCATCACATGGGCATACATGAACAAGAGCACTGGTTCATAATTGGAAAATTAACAAGATGATGTACAATACCCAATCTTAAACGTGTCAGCACAAATCGATGTGAAACTCTAGTCACGGCTGACAAATAAGTTTGAAAACCCTGTTTAAGGTCCAATTGCGAATAAAAGAGGAAGGTTGATTGATTCTTAATAACACGTGAACGAGCCTCTATTTTATTCGCTAGCATGGTTAGTTTTATCTCAGCTCTAGCAACAGAGAGAGTACACCCAGGATCCAATCTGATGTCACAATTAAATAAAGATTTAAACCAATAAATAATATAGTTAAGCCAGGGTATTCTTAAACAATTCTCCAATTTGAGGCAGTCCCGTATAATAGATTGAGTAAATGTTTCCTCTTTCGACCATATAGATTTCCATAATAAAAGGGGTCGTGTTGAAGCCAGGTCTGAAATATATTTGATGCCCACCTCACGGTGGATCAATTCCGTAGAGGCAGATGAAGGGGCACAAAGTAAACGTTTTAAAAACGAATTTTCAGTTTGTTGTAATATATTACCTTGAAGGTGACCCCAAACACCTGCCCCATAAAGAGCTGCGGTGACGCATCGCATCTCATAAATTGTCAACATATCTTTTATGCGTCGATTGCCCAATTTAGCCACAAATCTAAAAATACCATTTATATTTCTAAGTATCTTAGAACAGGCGTTATCCTGTTCCTGGGCCCATGACCTATTCCCTGCAAATGTAATACCAAAGTAACAAAACGTCTTGACTATCTGGACCTTGGAACCTTCAATAAAGTAAGAGCTAGATGTTATAGGGTTCCTACCGCAAGCCATAACAAAAGTTTTTGATTTATTGATTAAAAGTTTTCTTTTAGTAATAAAAACAGTAAAATTATCAATAAGACGCTGTAGCCCAATAGGGGTGCGAGAGAGTAAAACCGCATCGTCGGCATATAAAAGGATTGGGACAGACTTCCCATCCACCCTAGGGGCATCCGACTCAAACAATTTCAGTGCTGCATCAACTTCATTGATAAACAATGAAAAAAGTAATGGGGCTAGGACGCAGCCCTGTCGGATGCCTCTTTTGACTTTAAAAGGCGGGGTATATTCGCCTAAATGACCATACCGCACCCTACTTGATAGCTCCCCATATAATCTAGCCCAAAAAAATATTATCTCTTTGGGGGCACCCATATCTAACAATAGGGGCCATAAAATGGAGTGGTCTACCAAATCAAAAGCGCTGCTAAGGTCAGCAAAACACAAATATA
The DNA here is from genome assembly GCA_963921515.1 of Calotriton arnoldi. NCBI lineage: Eukaryota > Metazoa > Chordata > Amphibia > Caudata > Salamandridae > Calotriton > Calotriton arnoldi. The sequence continues at coordinate 418,380 of CAWUFW010007814.1, read as the reverse complement.
AATTTCCCTCCTTAGCTAATGTGTACTTGCCGATCAAAAGATCCAGGTTGACACACTGCTCCAGTGTGCCAACTCCCTTTCTAAACCCATATTGCACTTGGGTAAGGACTGACTTTTCTTGGACCCAGGTTTCGAGTCTCGATAACATGACCCTACTCATGATCTTTATAGACGAGTCCAATAAAGAGATCGGGCGATAATTACAAGCATCGGTCTTAACACCCTTCTTATAAATTGGTATTATAATTGACTGGCCCCAAGATAAAGGAAAATGAGTCTCAACAGCGACATTAAAAACTCTGGTTAAGAACGGCGACCATAAAACCATTTCATTTTTATAAAAGTCTATCAGACTATATACAGGGCTCGAAAAATCCACTCGACCGCTCGCATATGCGAGCTAAATTTAACAAGGGCGAGCTATTTTTAGGTCCTACTCGCCCTTTCTGGCGAGTAGGAAGACAAACTAACTTTTGTCCTCTGTCTCTGAAAACGGAGCAAATGTGACAAGATAACAAGATTTAAAGGCATTTTTATTGCTCACAAAGTTAATGAGCAATAAAGATGCCTTTAAATCTTGTTATCTTGTCACTTTTGCTCCGCTTTCAGAGACGGAGGTCAAGTAGGTTGCAGTTAGGTCGAGGAGGTTTTTCAAGGTACTAGACCTGCAGGACTAGTACAATTTTGGGGATTTTTCGAGCCCTGAATTATAAGGTCCCAGCAACCTCAGACAAGGTTTGCTGGCCAGGGAGTTGGAAGCTGCTTCTCTGGTTCAGAATCTCCTAGGAGACAGACAGGCTCAATCCACACTTTGGACTACTGCAGGTAAAGGCCTCACAAACTTGAAATCTAACACTACTGTTTGAATACAACTTTACTCCCTCTCCTGGCCAAAAAACAAAGTGCACAGGCCCTATTAAACACAGTTTAAGCAGCTCACAGAAGCACCCCCTGATGTAGAATATCCCTGTTGCTGGGGGGAAGGCAGGGGGGGCTGGTTTCACTGGCTTGTTAAAACAAAATGGTGGCTGGGGGTGCACTGTTTAACATACCGGTCTTAGCACAGAGCAAAGGAGAAATTTGGAGGGAAAACTGAATAGTCACCAGGAATGAGAGGGAAAAACTACAGGTTTTGGACTGCAAATCCCGCAATTCAACACGTTAAATGGAAGCAATCATGGGCAGGAAAACCACAAGTTTAAAACACAAAACAGGTGATAAAATATGCAATACTTCCAATAGAAAACCTAACCCTACTCTTAGTCCCACACCTATTCCAGCAACCAATCACACCAGAAGCCCTAATCGCTACTTCCAATTAAAGGCTAAACCCTAGCCCTAGTTCCACCCTTGTCCCAATAACAAATAACACAGGAAGCCCTAGTCCCTACTTCCAATAGAAATCATAACCCTAGCCCTAGTCCCAACCCTACATTGATTGAATCACAGACCCAGAAACCAATCAAAACCTTCAAATACCCAACCAATGAGGGCACTAACCCAATCCTGTAGAAACATCAGATACAACCACCAATCACTGTATATATGTACCAACCACTAGCAGACTATTTCGATTTCGATTTTTAGAGCTTTTATTCGGTTAAATAAATCAACCATATAAGCAATACAGACATAAAAAAGCTCAATCTACAAGAAAATCCAAAAAGGTATAAAACAGTGGGATAAAAAGTGCGAATACATCAAGGTGCGTAAACATGTTAATACAGATACAAAGTGCAAGTGCATAATTCACATAAGGGTCCAAACATTTACTGGATCATATATTATCCTAATTCAAAAGTGCAAATGCATATAATTACATATAATTACATGATACCCTTAAAACACACAATCAGATGTCAATAGTCATAGATTTCCTAATACTAATAGATTTCAGAAGAAATGTAGCTAAATAAAAGCATAATCGTGGGTCATCCAATCTGAAGAGCAAATTCAAGGCATCTGTAGTGGATCTTATGTTATAGTGTAGAAAAAAGGGTTTTAAATAAAATCTCCTAAGATGAGAATAAAATATACAGAATAATAACATATGGCAGCAGCTTTGTCTTGAGACTCCATCACATGGGCATACATGAACAAGAGCACTGGTTCATAATTGGAAAATTAACAAGATGATGTACAATACCCAATCTTAAACGTGTCAGCACAAATCGATGTGAAACTCTAGTCACGGCTGACAAATAAGTTTGAAAACCCTGTTTAAGGTCCAATTGTGAATAAAAGAGGAAGGTTGATTGATTCTTAATAACACGTGAACGAGCCTCTATTTTATTCGCTAGCATGGTTAGTTTTATCTCAGCTCTAGCAACAGAGAGAGTACACCCAGGATCCAATCTGATGTCACAATTAAATAAAGATTTAAACCAATAAATAATATAGTTAAGCCAGGGTATTCTTAAACAATTCTCCAATTTGAGGCAGTCCCGTATAATAGATTGAGTAAATGTTTCCTCTTTCGACCATATAGATTTCCATAATAAAAGGGGTCGTGTTGAAGCCAGGTCTGAAATATATTTGATGCCCACCTCACGGTGGATCAATTCCGTAGAGGCAGATGAAGGGGCACAAAGTAAACGTTTTAAAAACGAATTTTCAGTTTGTTGTAATATATTACCTTGAAGGTGACCCCAAACACCTGCCCCATAAAGAGCTGCGGTGACGCATCGCATCTCATAAATTGTCAACATATCTTTTATGCGTCGATTGCCCAATTTAGCCACAAATCTAAAAATACCATTTATATTTCTAAGTATCTTAGAACAGGCGTTATCCTGTTCCTGGGCCCATGACCTATTCCCTGCAAATGCAATACCAAAGTAACAAAACGTCTTGACTATCTGGACCTTGGAACCTTCAATAAAGTAAGAGCTAGATGTTATAGGGTTCCTACCATAAGCCATAACAAAAGTTTTTGATTTATTGATTAAAAGTTTTCTTTTAGTAATAAAAACAGTAAAATTATCAATAAGACGCTGTAGCCCAATAGGGGTGCGAGAGAGTAAAACCGCATCATCGGCATATAAAAGGATTGGGACAGACTTCCCATCCACCCTAGGGGCATCCGACTCAAACAATTTCAGTGTTGCGTCAACTTCATTGATAAACAATGAAAAAGTAATGGGGCTAGGACGCAGCCCTGTCGGATGCCTCTTTTGACTTTAAAAGGCGGGGTATATTCGCCTAAATGACCATACCGCACCCTACTTGATAGCTCCCCATATAATCTAGCCCAAAAAATATTATCTCTTTGGGGGCACCCATATCTAACAATAGGGGCCATAAAATGGAGTGGTCTACCAAATCAAAAGCGCTGCTAAGGTCAGCAAAACACAAATATAAATTTCCCTCCTTAGCTAATGTGTACTTGCCGATCAAAAGATCCAGGTTGACACACTGCTCCAGTGTGCCAACTCCCTTTCTAAACCCATATTGCACTTGGGTAAGGACTGACTTTTCTTGGACCCAGGTTTCGAGTCTCGATAACATGACCCTACTCATGATCTTTATAGACGAGTCCAATAAAGAGATCGGGCGATAATTACAAGCATCGGTCTTAACACCCTTCTTATAAATTGGTATTATAATTGACTGGCCCCAAGATAAAGGAAAATGAGTCTCAACAGCGACATTAAAAACTCTGGTTAAGAACGGCGACCATAAAACCATTTCATTTTTATAAAAGTCTATCAGACTATATACAGGGCTCGAAAAATCCACTCGACCGCTCGCATATGCGAGCTAAATTTAACAAGGGCGAGCTATTTTTAGGTCCTACTCGCCCTTTCTGGCGAGTAGGAAGACAAACTAACTTTTGTCCTCTGTCTCTGAAAACGGAGCAAATGTGACAAGATAACAAGATTTAAAGGCATTTTTATTGCTCACAAAGTTAATGAGCAATAAAGATGCCTTTAAATCTTGTTATCTTGTCACTTTTGCTCCGCTTTCAGAGACGGAGGTCAAGTAGGTTGCAGTTAGGTCGAGGAGGTTTTTCAAGGTACTAGACCTGCAGGACTAGTACAATTTTGGGGATTTTTCGAGCCCTGAATTATAAGGTCCCAGCAACCTCAGACAAGGTTTGCTGGCCAGGGAGTTGGAAGCTGCTTCTCTGGTTCAGAATCTCCTAGGAGACAGACAGGCTCAATCCACACTTTGGACTACTGCAGGTAAAGGCCTCACAAACTTGAAATCTAACACTACTGTTTGAATACAACTTTACTCCCTCTCCTGGCCAAAAAAACAAAGTGCACAGGCCCTATTAAACACAGTTTAAGCAGCTCACAGAAGCACCCCCTGATGTAGAATATCCCTGTTGCTGGGGGGAAGGCAGGGGGGGCTGGTTTCACTGGCTTGTTAAAACAAAATGGTGGCTGGGGGTGCACTGTTTAACATACCGGTCTTAGCACAGAGCAAAGGAGAAATTTGGAGGGAAAACTGAATAGTCACCAGGAATGAGAGGAAAAACTACAGGTTTTGGACTGCAAATCCCGCAATTCAACACGTTAAATGGAAGCAATCATGGGCAGGAAAACCACAAGTTTAAAACACAAAACAGGTGATAAAATATGCAATCACAGGCAGGTTAAAACTACAATTTTAAACTGTAACAACCACAGGCAAAGACAGTAATCACAGAAAGGGAAAATCGTTTTTTGGGGGGGGGAAGAGACAGCACTAGTCTGCCTCCTTACCACTTCCTGGACTCTGCTCACTGCAATCTGGGGCACAGGTAGGCTGCAACTCACAAGATGGAGGAGAATGATTTGGGGTGCACCCAGCAAAGCCTTAAGGGGCCTGGGCAGGTGTGAGGGGAGGGCTCAGAGTTGCCTGGTAGCTGAATACCCAATCCCCAGTCCTAGGCCTGCTGGCCTGGGGGCTGGGGAGCTGCTTCTCTGGTTCAGAATCTCCTAGGAGACAGACAGGCTCAATCCACACTTTGGACTACTGCAGGTAAAGGCCTCACAAACTTGAAATCTAACACTACTGATTGAATACAACTTTACTCCCTCTCCTGGCCAAAAAACGAAGTGCACAGGCCCTATTAAACACAGTTTAAGCAGCTCACAGAAGCACCCTCTGATGTAGAATATCCCTCTTGCTGGGGGGGAGGCAGGGGGGGCTGGTTTCACTGGCTTGTTAACACAAAATGGTGGCTGGGGGTGCCTGGGACTCGGGGCGAGTGGAATTATGATTTGCAGTTGCCGAACACTCCTTGTGTTGATGCTCTTCAATGCAAGGCCGCTCTTGGCGTGATCTCATTATATTTCAGAAGGATGTACAGTTAATGCTATATGATAGCGGTGTTTATTGTTTTCCAGAAGCTATCGCCATAAATGCCATTTAGAGAGAGCTCGTTTCTCTAGCAGCTTCACTGTCACTCTTGCCTATCCTCATTTTCATTCTTCCAAAAAGTGTTCATTATTTTTATTCAGATTTGTCCTTTATGGTTTTGTTATTCTTTTGCGTCATGTTTCCTGTCTAATTACAGATTAAAAAAGGCAATGGAACGTTTGCTTTTATTCTTTTTTATGCAAGAAGCTTGTGGCGTGTTTTTTGACCTACAGGGAAGTTTTAAGACATTGCACGCACATGACAATCCTTACAATGAATGGTGTTACCTTTAGTACACCTTACTGCCGTTGTATGACGTACTTTATGCTAAGATGGGGCCTTTTAGACCCACCCATGTCACAATACTTGAGTCTCAGTGCCTCAATGCATCGGCAAACAAGCCTATTTTTAACTGTTTGCTGACGCAGAATAACATCTGCAAAAAGCATTGGCAAAGCCATATGTCTGGCGGATACAGCTTCCCAAGACTGACTGCAGTCCTCTGACAGGAGGGTGGAGACCCAGACACTGAAGTAAAGAAGACTGGACACAGGGTTTAATGAGGGCATTATTAACAAAGGACTACTCATTAGTCATTTTGAGCACTGCCACTTGGTAGGTGGTAGAGGTGAGGGGCCGAACACAGTTTTGTTCAGCCTGAGGAAGTTTCTGGGCAGTAGATCGCTGTGAGAAAGTTTCTGGGCAGGGCCCTGTCTCAAATTACTGCTTCAGGAAGCTGATGACAACCAGGTGCAGAGATCTCGCACTCCATTGCACCCTTGTTTTAGATACTGCTGCTTGCAGCCAGCACCATTGCCACTCGCTGTGAGAACCATCACCTTGTACACAGGCAGGGTCTGAGGGATAGCCAGAAAATGACATTTGACAGAGAACCCGCCCAAACTGGTTCTGAAACCTTAACCACAGCCGTTGTCTGCAAAATAAGTATACAAGTGGGACTCAAACTGACCCACATTTTCCAGTTCCAAGTTTTCATGACCACATAGGGAGTGCTATGCAGAGTACTCGAAGGACAGCTGTGTGACAGGTTGGTTTGGCGAATGCTAACAACCAGGGGTATGGAACATCAATGGAAGTTTGCACTTTCTGCTGCAGTAGCTGAAAGTCTGCCTAGAAGCGTCCCTGCCTTCTAAGAAAGGAGTGTTCCTGGCCGTGCAGGAGGAGAGGTCCAGTGTGCTCCTAGTGTGAGGAACAACCAGCGGAAGCAGATGCCTGAGAGTGAGTGAAGCCAGTAGCGACCTGTGTGTTCAAGGGCTCTCCCCAAGTGGTTCTTTCTGAAAACTGTGCAAAGACTTTGAAATGCCAAGCATTGTTGTGTTAGCTGCATCCTGCTGTGTGCCCGAGAGACTGGTGGTGCCATAGTCAGAGATTCCCCATCGACGCTACAGCAGATGCCCTGATGGTCCTGGACGGGGAAAATCTGAAAACGCCCACCTATTGATGACCAACATTGAGGCCGCAGCTGCCCATCGAAGCGCCTTGTGTGCATGCGGCCTGGGAGGCTGCGGTGTTGAACCCACTTAGCAATCAAATCGTGAGTGAGGTCGCCGCTGCTACCCCTGCTCCTCAACAGTGCAAGAGCAGCCGCCGCAAGAGCATTGACCCGTTCCACCCCACCAGAGGGCCACCTAGAGTAACTCTGGTAACTGGGGAGGGGGGACTGCCTGTGAAGGGAACCAGAGATTGAGGAGGGAGAGTGACTGCCACTCGAATGGAGGACATTTAAACTGAACTGTTGTGCACATGTCAAGGTACAGTTATTTGTGAGGCAACTACTCCTGTTCCTATTTTATGCGTAGGCCTTACCCTATACAGCGGGGGTTAGGACTGCTAGAAAACTTGAACAGCGGGCGGAGGGGATTGGAGTGCAGTATACTAAATGGGTTTAGCGCCTCACTAAAGACAGCAAACATGATTGCAACATTGTAACTGACCCCTGAATCGTGCTGTTTAGTATTTCGTTTTGTTGTTTAGTGAAAGTACTAACTTTTTAACTAAAAGACGAGCGCTGGGCTGGACAATACATTACTGTGTCTGCTCTTTGGCGGTTGAGCTCTTGTCCCTCACACTACCTTCACCGGAAGCTTTTGACAGCTCGTCCTCACTACCCTGAAAGTCAAGTGTAGAAAGGGTGCACTTGGCCCACTTTGCAAAGCCACAATAGGACAGACTACTGAGGCAAACCTCAACCTCCATGGTAAAGCCCAGTAGCTCCTGTCTGTCCTGTGGCCGCCTGAGTCTGACAGCAGTGAAACTGATAAACTGGTATTAAAAATCACAACATGGCACCGCCTAGTCATCAAATGCGATTGATGCATGCTTGTGCGTGCCACGGGTCCGGCCAAGGCTAATCCACCCCCAGGTCTGTGCCAGGGCTACTGTTTGAGTTCCTGTGTGGACAGACACCAACATATCTGAAGAGCTGCCGATGTCCTTGTCTGCCCTTTCTTAAGTTTAACAGAAGTCTGCCATCTCTATTACTGCTCTATGTTTCCTCTGTCTGCAGTCTCTCCTTTAAGTTCCCGGCTAGATCCATCTCGAATTCACTTCCTCTGGATTTGTGAGACGAGTCCATCTTTTCTACAGTTAGGCGGCTTCTATTAGCACCCCTTTTCCTATAACTCTTATTCTGACCCACCTGCTTCCTGTAGTCTGTCGTATAGGTGCCGCGAATGAGTATGTTTACACTTATTGGGCAACCCAATATATCCTCGTGGGCTTGGGTAACAGAAATTTACAAGTAAAAGTGCCCACTAGGGGTTTTATTTTAACAAGCAAAATCGTTATATTGTAACATCACTTGTGAGTGCCCAGATGTTGGCATCAAAAACATAACTTTTTAATTAATCTGAATTTTTAGATTCTTTCGCCTTTGATTATTTAAATTTACGTAGAAAATGTAAGTGTTGGATGCCATCAGGCTACTCACAAGTGATGTTACAATACAACAATTTTGCTTGTTAGAATAAAACCCCTTGTAAGCGCTTTGACTCGTAAAAAGCGACTGAGTATGAGCATTTTACAACTGAACATTGTTGAGCGCATTGATATAGCGCTAACATTGTGTCTCATGGCTGCTTCAGGGCACTCTGAGACTTATTAGAATGCAGAAATACCAAAACAAAGTGCTGTCCAATCAAATTGAACAAAGTGAGCATTTTCATTAAGGGGTATGCACCTGGAGGTGATGCGTTCACCCTGGAGACCCATAGAAAGAACACTGCAGGTGACCCCCCCCCCCTGAAAGCCCCCAATGGCCACAAACCATGTGTGTTCTGCAAGAAAGTGCGACCGTTTTCATCGAAACTCCTGACACATCAGGTGTGCAGCTTTTGGTCTCTGGAGGAATATCCCAGTTTTTCTTCAGCCTTCACATTGTTGTACAGCTACCATCCAAGGGAGCCGGTAAGAGTTCAGAAGCCCACGCGTTACCAGCTCTCGTTATGTTTTTTTTTAGCCCAAAAAAGGTATCAAAACTTGGCATATTTGGATTTGTAGAGTGGTCGTTGGTCCTCCTCCTACGTAGCAGTAAACGTGAAGCACTGAAAAGGTTTAGTTTTAGTGTATTTTTTAGGTTAAAACTGATTTATTTGGATTCTCACTGATGAAATTCAAATAATATCCTATGCGAGGGTAGAAAAAAAATCTAAAACTTCAACAGCCCTTAAAACGAGAAGTAAACCAAATAATTTGCCAACGTTTACTGGTAATTTGTTTATGTTGGTATTGATGATTCCTTTTTCGTGCGTTCGAACCAATACAAACGTGTATCATAATGTGGTTGGCAAATAAGAAGGCTGGTCTTTTCTTCCTTTTCCAGTTCGGGTGATAAACCTTTTGCAAGTCATGGATTCTTACACACATGAAGCAGAGGCTCATTTGCTAGTATTTTGTTGCTAGTATTTTGTTTCATTCTACTATTGTTGTGGCAACTGCTGGAAGCGCCAGTCAGCAGGGACAGTTCTTAGGAGATGCGGCTTAGCTGTCCTTCCACCATGCGATCACGGGCAGTGATGTTGAAGTTGGCATCTTGTTTGGCGTTGTTTTGTAATATGCATTCATTGTGTCCAACAACAGTTCTTTGTTGTGTGCACAGCCCATCTGTTGAGGTTTTTATTATGCCTACGCTGATCAGTGGGTCTTTGTTAAGGAACTTACTGACCATTGGACCAGAGTTTCTCACACCATATCTATAGGCATTCTGATACACAGGAAGGGGTTCAAGACCCACAACATGTTTACATACATAAACATTGGATTTACTTACTTTTCTCTACTATTCTACAATTTGTTTCCTGTCTGATCACTTGATCACTTCTTGCAAGGAACTTGACACTTCTTGCTGTGACTGCCCCTGTTTTGTCCATATTTGTCTATTTCAATTTGTTATGTGGTGTTATTCGTGTTTGTTGATATTGGTGCCTCTGTAGCTGCATCTCGTTGTGGTTCTATAAATAATATGACATTACTCACAGTTAGTGATGATTTGGGAGTTTGACAAGTGCAAAACAGACGGATAGATGCTTTCAAAATGCTGCATTTTGATTGGCTCCTAACAGTTGATATCTATCTACCCAGGAGATTCACAGCTGGTAGCCTTATTACAGTTTAAACCCACAGTAGCTGCTTGTAAAAATTGGAGTTCTAATTAAAGAAATGAGTGTTCATCTAGCTCACAGAATGTGCCAACACTGGGAGAGGTGATTCTGGAGAAGATCCTTTAAAATTGTCCACTTTCCTGTGCAAAAGACTGAATAGGTACATGAAAATAGTTCTCATTTCTACTGCTACCGGTTCCTGAAATAAATGAACCCCCCAAAAGCATCCCTTTACCTGTGTTTGCATTATATATTTGACGTTATTTCTAACCTATGAAAATTGTGTAATTTGTGATTACCTTTATGTAGTTGTTTATAGGTTGTACAGAGATAGATTTTTGTTTTCTCATATTTAACTCTCAATAAAAATGATTTTGAAGCCAATGCATATTCATGTAGGAAGATTAAAATATTGACAACGGGAAGTGAGAGAATTAAAAAAGAAAATTACATGTCTGAACTGCAACACATTCAGAGGGACTCACTGCCAAAAGGAGCACAAATCGATTCATTTTAAATATGAGACATGTCTGCAAATAGCTTCTTGAACCTCTAAACAAAAATGTGCTCCAACGCTTTTAAATTAAAAATGTTAAAAGCCTTTCTTAGACAACCAGTATGCTAACATTTAAAGTTTAAGGAGCTATTAAGCTGCAAAGAGGATGAGTAGTCTGCGTAAACAGATGTTGAAAGGGATGCTACACTTGGATGAGGATCTCTCTCTTTAAGTAGTTTGAACCCTTTAAAGTATATTATGCCATAAGACTGAAGCCACTTACTTCCCTGTCTATGTTTTTTAAACGGCTGCTTTAATATCTGTATTAAGGCCTCAATGCCCATTTACTTGTCCTGTGCAGAAGCTATTCAAGTAAAAAGATTGCTGTTCTATGTACAAATTCTACCAGAGCCTTGCCCCCGGATTTCTGAATAATAAATTCAAGCATATATTCAACAGTTGTTCATTAAGGCCTCATTTTTCGTACAAGTATCAAACTCCTGAACAAAAGAGATAATCACTACTAATAATGCACAGAAGCCAACCTACTGATCCACTGTTAAATCTACATTTTAATCCACCCAGTAGTCTAATGAAAAGCCAAAAGGTGCTCAGTGTCCCAAGTGATCATGTATTAGACACCAATAGATAACAAGCATTTACAATGCAATAGGTCTCGCATTTACGCGAGTTTGAGCTATTGACATTGCATATAACAATGCCTTTTATTTTTGATTCGTTTTTAAAACATAAATAAAAGGCATTGTCATTTACAATGCCAATAGCTTAAACTCGTGTAAATGCGAGACCTATTGCCTTGCAAATGCTTGTTTTTGTCTGCTATTTGATGCAACTTAGACTGAAATGCACTGGGTTCCTGCTAACCAGGCCCCCAATGCCAGTGTTCCTTTCCAAAAACAAGGTAACTGCAATTGTTCCACATTTGGCAAGACCTTTAGCACCCCTGTTAAGTCCCTAGTAAATGGTACTCTTGGTACCTAGGGTATGGGTACTAAAAAGGGTTCCTAAGGGCTGCAGCATGTATTGCGTCACCCTAAGGGACCCAACACCATACTTATGCAGACTGCCATTACAGGCTGCGTGAAATGGTGCAGACAAAAGTGAAAACACAACATAGCACACACCATGTGCGCGATGTCCCCAGACACTGCATTAAATATATGCAAGTCACCCCTACAGCAGGCCTTACAGTCCTCAGTCAGGGTGCATTATATTACATGTGTGGTCCTAATACAGCTAAAACCAGCACTAAAAACACACCTTCTACAAACCCACATAATACTGATCACTCTTCTACAAAACAAAGTCTATCACCAAAGCACATTCTCTAAACTGTCTACTAATAAATGCTCGATTGCTCTCTAAAAACAAACATTACATTTACGACCTTCTCACTGACGCAAAACCAGACATACTATTCATAACTGAATCATGGTTGGGAGATGATATGGCTCCAGTCCTGCATGAAGACATTCCTCAAAGCTATCAAACGATCACCCAAAATCGTATAGGCAAAAAAAGAGGTGGCCTAGCTGTTGTGTTCAGGCAAACATTACATCTCACTAAAGTTGATGACATCTCCATAAAGAATTGTGAGGCTCTTTTAACCAGATGCAATCCTACACCGTCTTCCTCCTGTAACTTCCTGCTCCTTTACAGACCTCCACCTAGCAAGGCGGCATTCCCAGACGCACTTCTAGACAGTTTCAAACCTGATAACAATATACTCCAATCTATGCATTCTGGGTGACCTCAACATTTGGTTTGACAAACTAAATATGCCCCATCTGAAAACAATAATCACTGGCCTAGACGCACTGAACCTGCATCAGATCGTCCACAAACCCACACACATCGCTGGACACATCCTAGATGTCATTTTTGCTAATACCAAACTAGTTAACTTTCAAACTATAACTCCAGTCACATGGTCAGACCACCATTTACTTGCTTTCCAACATAAAACAACACTAAGCGACTCACCTAAACTACCTTAATGCATCCTCCTATCGACCATGGAACAAACTCAATTTGGAACACTTAGAAACACAACTAACATCTAGTACAGATCTGGAAACAATAAATTCTGTTCAAAAACTATATGAGTGGCTACAGGAAGCTTTTGACATCCTGATACCACTCTAAACCACACAACAGAACAAAAGAAACAAGCATTTGCAATGCAATAGGTCTCGCATTTACATGAGTTTAAGCTATTGGCATTGTAAATGACAATGCTTTTATTTATGTTTCAAAAACTAAAACATAAAGAAAAGGCATTGTCATTTACAATGCCAATAGCTCAAACTCGCGTAAATGTGAGACCTGTTGCATTGCAAATGCTTGTTCCTAATTGAAACATATATTTTTCTTCCATGGTGTTAGAATGCTGTTCACATGGAGCACCTGCTCAGCTTAACAAGAAGCATTATAGGCAACAAATTAATTGAATGAATGAGAAACCAAATGGTGCAATCTGATAAAAAAAAAAACGCCCTAATTAAAGAGATGATGATACCTACGAACAGGAACCAAGGCCATTGACTTCCTAGTACAATGGGTTGGGCTAACCCTGTCCTCCATTGCAATTAAGTCCACAGAACTGGACAATGTATTTTCCACTTTTGTGTGTTGCTGAATATGAATGAGGAAACACTGACGAAATGTTTGGCATGCACAATTATATGAGAACATTTTTATGAGTTTATAAGCAAAATTTATAAGCTATTGTGTATTTTTTAAGGATTAGCAACTCATCATGTATTTACTTTCTAGATGAAGAGTCAGATTCTGTTGCTTGATACGTGCAAACATTGTATGTATGGATGGATGCAAGTACCTTGGTAAATATTAGAACTGGGCTAGTGTGAACCTGACTGGAAAACAGTGGAGTGCTGTAAATGGTCAGGGCACGGAGGGGGTGGGGTGTGGGGGGGGGGGGGGATTGTTCATGGTTTTCCCCCCTTTTAATGTAGATGAGATTGTTCATTGAAAAAAATGTGTATTGCAGGCCTTTCAGAAATGAAGGAATATGTTTTTTAGCTGTGCCTCAACCATGGTTATCCATAAGCTTTCAATGTTTAGTCTTTTAGTGGGGGGCCAAAATGATCTACAATTAACATACAAGTATGTCACTGAATCGAAAAATAGTAAAATGGCGGTTTGGTTGAAAGCTTTTGAAGAGAATCCAACTGTGACTGAAAATGAAGGTTTTGCAGCATTTTGCAGCATTTCGAACATTAAAATGTCACTCATATTTACTCTGAAATTATGAAAATGTCACACATAGCAATCTGAAACCTTGGCAGCTACGTCTACAGTTGATTCTAAAATGCCGCTGTCAGAGCCTGTACATGTGAATGGTTTCGTATGTATCTTCTTAAGATACAGTGCCGCCAGGTGGTGACGCGCTATAGCGCTGCGCGACTCACCTCAGAGCTGCGCGATCCCTTCAGCACCTGCTTGGTGAGGGCGATGACGTCAACGCTACAGGTGTTCACCTTCTCGGTCAACAGTCCTTTACTGACTGCCCGAAACGCGCCTGGCCCGCGGCGGTCGCCATCTTGGGAGCAGCGTCCTTCTCCATGACGGCGAACAGACCCGGAAGAATGACTGAAGGAAACGCAATATTGCGCAAAAGGCTCTGAAGCCCGCGAGCCGCCGTGCGTGTGCACATCTGCTGTCCGGCGCCGGGCGACGTCAGTTGCGTGGCACATGGGCGGCGAATGGAGCGCGCGGCCGGAGGTGTCCGGGGCTCCCGTGAGCTGAGGGAGCCCCGTGTGTTGGAGAAGTGAGGCGGGAGCCCACCCCGCAGAGGGAAGTCCGGCGGGAGCCCACCCCGCAGAGGGAAGTCCGGCGGGAGCCCACCCCGCCTTCGTGAATGCCGCATGGTGCGGCCGGAGCAAGATTCAGCGCTGAGTCCTCACAAGAGCCGGTGAGTGGGGTTGAGCGGGAGGCATGCTGGACGCCGCACCTGGACAGGACATGTGCACGCGTATGGTGCGAGCAGGAGTTGTAAAAAGACGCGAGCCGTACGCGTGCACATCTCCTGTCTGTTAAGCTTGAGCACAGACAGTCGATGTGCACGCGTACGGCTTGCGGCGTTATTACAACTTCTGCTCGCACCATACGCGTGCACATCTCCTGTCCAGGACTTGCCGTACGCGTGCACCTGTCCTGTCCCGCATCGGAGCAAAAGTCGGCAACAATAGATCTCGCATAGCGAGCAGCGCTTTGCGCTGCATCGCTAGGCGAGACCTAATAAAAAGTGTGAGTGGGTATGTGAAGGACGAATGACCATACTCTTAAAGATGGAGCAGCATATGACACTATTTTTTTTCCTTTCTGTGCCCCTCGCTGCCCCATTTGCGTTGTGCTTGTAATTTGTCTGTTTTCTCCCCCCCTTTTTTTCCTTTCTGTGCCCCTCGCTGCCCCATTTGCGTTGTGCTTGTAATTTGTCTGTTTTCTCCCCCCCTTTTTTTCCTTTCTGTGCCCCTCGCTGCCCCATTTGCGTTGTGCTTGTAATTTGTCTGTTTTCTCCCCCTTTTTTTCCTTTCTGTGCCCCTCGCTGCCCCATTTGCGTTGTGCTTGTAATTTGTCTGTTTTCTCCCCCCTTTTTTTCCTTTCTGTGCCCTCGCTGCCCCATTTGCGTTGTGCTTGTAATTTGTCTGTTTTCTCCCCCCTTTTTTTTCCTTTCTGTGCCCCTCGCTGCCCCATTTGCGTTGTGCTTGTATTTTTGTCTGTTTTCTCTCCCCTTGTACTTGTGCCCCCGCTGCCTCTCACCATTCCCGCCGCTGCGTCCCCTGCGGCTCCGCCCCCCTGACTGCCCATTCGCTGCCCCTGCCTCCCGCCTCCCAGCTGCTCCTCCCTCCCACCTCCCCATAAATGGCGGCCGCTGCGCGGCCGCGCCGCTGGCGCGCCGAAGACGCGCCTAAGGCAAGCCCGTCTGCGCCCGTCCGCGACTGGACCGCGCCCAGCGCCAGAACCCCTGGATCCCACCGATGCAACACTACTCGACGGACCTACGACGCCGCCACCCTCACCGCACTCAATGCCGGCCGGAACCCTGCCTGCTACCGAGCCTCACCGAGACGCACCCACGGACCCTTCACCTGCCAAACCTGCCGATTCACCTGCCCCCGGACGTGCACCACCTCCGCCAAGTCGAGCACCAGCAGCAACCACCTGAAATGCATCCTGTTGAACACCCGCTCCGTCCACAGGCACGCCGTGGAACTCTGGGACCTGCTCGACGCAACAGCACCGGACATCGCCTTCCTCACCGAAACCTGGATGAACGCCTCCTCAGCGCCCGACATCGCCATAGCCATCCCGGACGGATACAAGATCACCCGGAGGGACCGCGTCAACCAGACGGGAGGAGGCATCGCCATCGTACACAAGAACACCATCCGCATCTCGACTAACTCCGACGAGACCTTCACCGCCGCCGAACACCTACACTTCCAAATACACACTGACCCCAAGACCACCCTCCGAGGAACCCTCATCTACAGACCCCCGGGACCACACACACTATTCAGCGAAGACATCGCAGACTTCATCAGCCCGCACGCCATGCCCTCCGCCGACTACATCCTCCTAGGGGACCTCAACTTCCACCTGGAGAACAACAACGACAGAAACACCACCGCCCTGCTGGACAACCTCGCCAACCTCGGACTCAAGCAACTGGTGAACACGCCTACCCACTACGCCGGCCACACGCTTGACCCCGTCTTCTCTTCCAGCAAGCACATCTCCTTCAGCCACGTCACCGGACTCCACTGGACCGACCACAGCTGCGTCCACTTCAGCTTCAGAAAGACTGCGACCCACCACCACCCGCAACAGGCTCCCCGCCGGAGCTGGAGCAAGATCACCGCCGAGCAGCTCACCGCCTCCCTCAGCCAGAACACACCCACCAACACAACGGACCCAAACGAAGCAGCCAACAACCTCGCCAAGTGGCTGACCGCCTGCGCCGACGACCTCGCACCACTAAAAACCCTCCCAGCAGACCCGGAAGCAAGAAAACCCCTTGGTTCACCAACGAACTCAAGGAATCCAAGAAGAACTGCCGCACTCTCGAGAAAACCTGGCGACACAACCAGACCACAGACAACAGGACCGCCCTCAAGCACGCCACCCGCAAACACCACCAGCTGATCCGTGCCACCAAGAAGTCGGCACTCAAAGAACGACTGGACAACAACGCCCACGACAGCAAGGAACTTTTCAGCATCGTCAAAGAGTTCTCCAACCCCAGCGCCGGAAACACGACATCACCCCCTCGCAAGACCTCTGCAACTCACTCGCCGCGTTCTTCCACCGCAAGATCACCGACATACATAACAGCTTCGACGCACAAACCACGCACCCTACCGCCGAACCAACGCCCGCCACCACCACCCTCTGCAACTGGACCCCGATCAGCACCGAAGACACCACCCGCACGATGAACTCCATCCACTCCGGATCACCAACCGACCCCTGCCCACACCACGTCTTCAACAAAGCCGACGCCACCATCGCACCCCATCTCCGGGACATCATCAACTCCTCCTTCCACACCGCCACCTTCCCGGAGAGCTGGAAGCACGCCGAGCTCACCGCCCTCCTGAAGAAACCAACGGCGGACCCCACCGACCTCAAGAACTACCGTCCCATCTCGCTCCTTCCGTTTCCGGCCAAAGTCATCGAGAAGACCGTCAACAGACAGCTTGCCGCCTTCCTCGAGACGAATGGATCCTCGACCCCTCGCAGTCCGGGTTTCGGGCCAACCACAGCACCGAGACCGCCCTTATCGCAGCCACCGACGACATCAGAACCCTAAACGACAACGGGGAAACAGCAGCCCTCATCCTCTTGGACCTCTCCGCGGCGTTCGACACCGTCTGCCACCGCACCCTAGTGAAGCGCCTCAGCAACATCGGAATCCGAGAGAAAGCACTGGAATGGATCATCTCGTTCTCGCCGGAAGAACCCAGAGAGTCCGCCTCCCCCGTCTCAGATCCGAGGCCACCGAAGTCATCTGCGGCGTTCCACAAGGATCTTCACTCAGTCCAACCCTCTTCAACGTCTACATGAGCCCCCTCGCAGCCATCGCACGCCAACACAACCTCAACATCATCTCCTACGCCGACGACACCCAGCTGATCCTCTCCTCACCAACGACCCCACCACCGCCAGAGCCAACCTACACGACGGGATGAAAGACGTCGCCGACTGGATGAGGAACAGCCGCCTTAAACTGAACTCAGACAAGACGGAAGGCCTCATCCTGGGCTCATCACCCTCCGCCTGGGACGACTCCTGGTGGCCCCCGGCCCTGGGCACCGCGCCAAAGCCAACGGACCACGCACGAAACCTGGGCTTCATCCTGGACTCCTCCCTGTCGATGACCAGACAAGTCAACGCCGTCTCATCTTCGTGCTTCAACACCCTGCGCATGCTCCGCAAGATCTTCAGATGGATCCCCACTGAAACCAGGAAGACCGTCACCCAGGCACTCGTCACCAGCCGACTGGACTATGGGAACACCCTCTACGCCGGAACCACAGCCAAACTTCAAAAAGACTCCAGCGCATCCAGAACGCCTCCGCACGACTCATCCTGGACATCCCCCGACACAGCCACATCACCGGACACCTGAAAGACCTGCACTGGCTCCCCGTCAGCAAGAGAATCACGTTCAGACTCCTCACCCACGCACACAAGGCCCTCCACGACCTGGGCCCAAAGTACCTCAACGACCGCATGACCTTCTACACGCCCACCCGCCAGCTACGATCAACCAGCCACGCCCTCGCCACCGTACCACGCATCCGCAGAACAACCGCCGGAGGAAGATCCTTCTCCTACCTGGCAGCCAAGACCTGGAACTCCCTCCCCACTCACCTTCGGCGAACCCAGGACCATCTCTCCTTCAGGAAGCAGCTCAAGACCTGGCTGTTCGAGCAGTAACTTACCCCCTCCCCAGCGCCTTGAGACCCTCCCGGGTGAGTAGCGCGCTCTATAAATGCCGTGATTGATTGATTGATTGATATCAATCATATTGCCCGTACCCTTAATCAAGGAGCCCAGATACAGTCGGTTTGTTTTTATTGTCAGCGAAGTTTCGGCCTTGGTAATAACTGTCAGGGTCATTATCAGGACAGACTTGTTAAGGGACACAAATTGTCTTGAGAATCAGTCTTGGTGTGGGATGGGTCAGAGTCACAGTTGTTGAGTGCAGTGATATTTTGCAAAGGTGTTCCAAACAATCAAGACATATAGTAAGTAATGAGTGAGCCTTAGAGCTGTCTGTTCACTTGACTGCTGTATGGATTAAACAGTGGATTTGTAAGTTGACCTCTGTGCATTATTAGCTTTGACTATTGTACATCTCTTGAACCACATTGATTGTGTTGAGTCGAATCTCTTTTGCTCATGAGTTCGATACTTGTATGTCGAATGAGATCTTAGTGAACCGTTGTTGCAAATATATGGTTACCAGTTCCTGTGAACAAATTGAGTTGCCCTTGATGATTGATACTAAAGAATTTTAAGTGTTGTGTTACTACTAGATCACTACGCTCAGGCACCAGCGGCAACTGTGTGGTCCCCTCCACCAAATACTTCAAATGGGGAAATAGATCTAATCCAAGGTGAACTCCTTTGGGGATCTGAACTCCGCCAAACCTTCTTTGGTTTAGGAAAGCCATTAAAACCTGTCTTTTTTCATTGACTATTGATCTGTGCTGCTTGATGCTCAGAATGTCGAGGTGCCAGTACCAAGATACTCCCTTTGGAGTGTATGCAAAAAATATAAATAAAATAAATACTTCAACCTGCTCTAAAGAAATTACTATAAATTCAACTGTTCCTTTTACAGGAACATGGTGTCCATTTTGTCATGAATATCGAATGTCCTCATTCTAGCTGCTCATTAGAATGCTACGGTGAAGCTAGAATAGAAAAGTAGAACACTCTAGAAACAACTTTTAGAAAATGTTTTGTAATTTTAGCTTCTGGCCCACTAATTATAGTTTCCACCAGAAAATCACGAGAGAAACCCGTGCTCTGTGAAAGATGATTCAGCAAATCCCAGAAGTGGGTCATCATTGGTAACAGGTTTTAGTCACCTGGGAGCTCACCACAGTTCCTAAAAAGAGTCTGGCATCACCAGTAAATGATTTTATTGTGGAAAAAATGTCATCACTCAGTGTGTGCTTTGATGACCCTCAAAATCAGGCATTCAATGCAGGAAGCCCACCACGCACCACCGCACCGAACAAATGCCTCGCCGCTGCTGGAGCAGAGTCACGGAAGACCAGCTAACCACAACCCTCGCCCTGAGCCCACCCGCCGAACCCTCCGACCCCGACACCACCGCCCGCAACCTCAGACAGTGGATTGACGACTGCGCCAACACCCTCGCCCCGCTCAAGAATCCGCCCAACAGCCACACCAGCAAGAAAGCCACCTGGTTCACCGAAGACCTCCAGGCCTCCAAACGAACATGCCGAAAACTGGAGAAGATCTGGCTCCACGAACGGACAGCGGACAGCTACGCCGCCCACGAGCGCCACCCGCAGTCACCACCACCTCATCAGATCCGCCAAAAGGGCCTCACTCAAAGACCGCCTAGACAGCAACGCACACAACAGCAAAGAGCTCTTCAACATCGTGAAGGAACTCTCCAACCCCAGCTCCAACACCAACGACATCCAGCCGTCGCGAGACCTGTGCGACTCACTGGCCACCTTCTTCCACCGCAAAATCGCCGACATCCACGACAGCTTCAACACCACGACCGCCCCGGCAACCACCGAGACCACTGCCCCCACAACCACCAACCGCCTGCTCTCCTGGACCAACATCAACGACGAGGACACCAGCGAGATCATGAACACCATCCACTCCGGTTCACCGCTAGACCCGTGCTCTCACCACATCTTCAACAAAGCCAGTACAGCCATCGCGCCCCATCTCCGGAAAATAATCAACATCTCCTTCGAGACAGCAACCTTCCCGGAAAGCTGGAAGCACGCCGAGATCACCGCCTTACTCAAGAAACCCAAGGCAGACCCCAAGGACCTCAAGAACTTCCGACCCATCTCTCTGCTCCCGTTCCCCGCGAAGGTCACCGAGAAAATCGTCAACAAACAACTGACCCGCTACCTCGAGGAGAACAACATCCTGGACCTTTCCCAGTCCGGCTTCCGCAGCAACCACAGCACCGGAAACCGCCCTCATCGCCGCCACCGATGACATCAAGACCCTGCTAGACAACGGAGAAACAGCAGCCCTCATCCTCCTGGACCTATCAGCCGCCTTCGACACGGTCTGCCACCACACACTACGAACACGCCTTCACGACGCCGGGATCCAAGAGAAGGCCCTGGACTGGACCACATCCTTCCTTTCCGGCAGAACACAAAGCGTCCGCCTCGCCCCCTTCCGATCCAAGGCCACCAAGATCATCTGCGGCGTACCCCAAGGCTCCTCCCTCAGCCCAACGCTGTTCAACATCTACATGGCACCCCTCGCCCACGTCGCCCGACAGCACAACCTCAACATCATCTCCTACGCCGACGACACCCAGCTGATCCTCTCCCTCACCAAAGACCCTCACACCGCCAAAGCCCACCTCCACGAAGGAATGAAGGCCGTCGCCGAATGGATGAGGTTCAGCCGCCTGAAGCTGAACTCGGACAAGACGGAGGTCCTCATCCTTGGTTCCAACCCTTCAGCCTGGGACGACTCCTGGTGGCCAACATCACTGGGAACAGCCCCGCCACCCACCGACCACGTACGCAACCTAGGGGTCATCCTCGACCCCACCCTCTCCATGACTAAGCAGGTCAACGCCGTTTCCTCATCCTGCTTCAACATCCTCCGAATGCTCCGCAGGATCTTCAAGTGGATCCCCACCGAAACAAGAAAAACAGTCACCCAGGCTCCTCGTCACCAGCAGGCTGGACTACGGAAACGCCCTCTACGCAGGAACGACGGCTAAGCTCCTGAGACGGCTGCAACGCATCCAGAACGCCTCTGCACGTCTTATCCTCGACATCCCCCGACGCAGCCACATCACACCCCACCTGAGAGACCTGCACTGGCTCCCTGTCAACAAGAGGATAACCTTCTAGCTCCTCACCCACGCACACAAAGCACTCCACAACTCCGGACCAGCCTACCTCAACAGACGACTCAGCTTCTACACCCCCACCCGCCAGCTCCGCTCGACCAGCCTCGCCCTCGCCACAGTCCCCCGCATCCGGAAAACGACCGCCGGCGGCAGATCCTTCTCCCACCTCGCCGCCAAGACCTGGAACACCCTCCCCACCAACCTCCGACAGACCCAAGACCTACTGGCCTTCAGAAGACTCCTCAAGACCTGGCTCTTCGATCAGTAGCAGCACCACCCCCCTCTTCCCCCAGCGCCTTGAGACCCTCGCGGGTATGTAGTGCGCTTTATAAGTGACATGATTGATTGATTGATTGATTGATTGAATGCATTTTCGTAGGAGAAAAATGGCAGAGCCTTAACATCAAAAAAGGAACAAATGCTTCTTGTAAACTTCCATCTAAATGAATGCATGAAAAAACACCATCTAACAAAACAGATTAGTGAATTTTATGGGTCTCGTTTACAATAGAGTTTTCATCCAAGGGGGAGTTAATGGTCTATGGTAGAATCGGGCCATTGGCTTATCCTCTGCCCTGTAGCCGAGTGTCCTTCCCGTGGGATAATATTACTTAAATCTAACATGGCAAATAGATAATGTTATATTTCATTTTATTATGGGGAGATCATGTGCTAAATGAAGTAGTGGGCCTTTGAAGACTGCTTTTCCTTTTTGATGTTTGTTTTTTGGCTATATCATCCATCAGTAGCCTTGACTTGGGTGCCAACTCCTGATTGTAGTTACTCGCTGCTATCTACAGGCTGGGCTTGTTCCTACGTGCACAAAGGTCTGCGCTACAGGGAAGCATTGTACCCAGTGAGGACCACTGTTTCTCAGTATGTAACGTGCTCCTCCCTTCTATCAAATGAATCAATTTTGCTTTATTTTGCCCCAAACGCAGGTCATGCAGCACCCGACGGAAGGCAGCCAAGTCCTGAGCCTGTTCAGTAACATCAAGGAGGCAACTGCAAAGGTGGCTGAGATCTGGATCTACTCGCTCTCTAGCCAGCCGATCGACCACGACGACAGCAGCCTACAGCCAATCCAGAAGATCAAATCCACAGGTGACGCGCTGCCTCCTGGGAGTGAACCAATCAGAGCGGTTGGGGTATGGGGGAGCTAGCCAATGAAGCGGACAGCCCTGATGAGTCATGTTACGGCTACTGTGGCGGTAGACCCTGCCTTCTAGCCAGGCCTCTGACGGCTATCTGGCCAGCAGTCGGCCAGTCCCAAATACATATGAAAATTTACTCCACATTATTTTGGGTTAATTAATTATTTGGGTCAATGAATTGTAAAATTCACTTTTCAGAATTCCTAAATTCAATTTCCATTCTCGATGTTTCTTTTTTTTTTTTAGGATTGTCAACTGGAAATTTTGATGTATTATGCAGTATTGCGTTTGGTCAAAGATATAAATGAGTTTTTGACTTCCAACTAACTCATCGGACTGTGATTAAGCCCTAGTGGTAAAAAAGATATATCCGGAGGCCTTGAACAGTGGCCTGACTTGGGTCACCCCACTTATTTCTCTCGTCACTTCCTGCTTGAGGCCGTTCTCGTTGTGGAGTTCATTCACTCAACGAGAAATTGCCTACTTTGGTAGGACTACAGTAGATGTTATTTTTAACGTTATTGGATCACTTGACCGGAGAACTGTTTTGCCAAACATGATATGACTGGGAATCCAAAATTCTCGACAATCCCGGGGGTTTCAGTGACTCAATATTGCAGGCATTATTCATTTTTTTTAAAATTATTTCTAGTTTTTTTCCCCCACATATAGCATCGTACTTCCCGCACAGTTTTTAGCTTTCAAATATTTTCACACATAGATGCAGGTAAAAACCTATCCACTTCCAAAAAACTGAAATTAGGTCTTATTTTCAGTATTTCTTCTTGCTGTCAATCATGACTGCAAGTTAATAGATCTGCGTACGGACAGCATAAGAAGTTAAAAAAAATAATAATAAACAGCCCCAGTAAGGCTAATAAGTCTGGGTTTGATGTGCTAACGCATGCAGAGTTATCACTTTAGAATTAAACACACAGGAAGGAGCCAGCAGGAGCCGATAGAAAGGGCTAAAGTTGTAAATTAGCCCCTCATGCTATTCAATGCAAATACTAGAGTGGAGGGGAAGGATACACCCATCAACCAGTAGCATAAGGTGAGAGATGAATACTTCACTGGGCTCAATCAAGATATGATTGACTAAGTCTCAAGCCAAGGGTGAAAGATGCTGGTCTAGGAGAGCTAGTGGTGGAAGGGGGTGGAGCCAACCTCCACTCTGTGTATTACAAATCAAAGGTCTGTTTGACAGCAGCACTGTCAGCACCCAGACCTAATAAAAAAAGAATGAACAGGCTTAATAAAGTTTGACAGCTGCAGAGGGTTGCGTATGCTAATATTTTCTGGTGAGTGTTTAGCACAATAAAGCCCACATACATTGATACATGAGTGTACGTTTATCTGTGGAACAAGCGTGCAAATAAAACAGATGCACCTTCAATTTCTTGCCGACCAAAAGATATATGTAGATGAATACCAATAAGAAAACCAAATGCCCAGGCAGCTGTCCACTCAGGTCTCTGGTAAGGCTTTCCAGGTGGTCTAAGGGCACACCTTTCTTTAGGAACTGTGTGGAGCCGTGCACTAGAATGAGTGCAGGGACAGAGACTCCCTAAAATCAGTGCAGTGGAATCACAACACTGACTGGGAAGAAAGGTCCTGGTAGGAAAAAGGCAGTGCTTAGGCACCTCTTTGCTCCAAACACACCAACCCAGGAAACTATCCATGGCAGGGAACAAGAGGCTGTGGGGCCTCAAGGGTGAGCTGGCCTCCAGTCACAGCAGTTTTCACGCAACAAAGTCACCTGAGATTTAATTCATGTATATCAACCAATCTACTTCTTGAAATACCCAAAAATGTAACGGGATGTCCTCACACATCACCAAGTGCCATGCTTCATCATAGGACTCCCCACACTCTTCAAAAACCCGGTTTGATGAAGAACTGGCCTACACTGGTGTGAAACCTCTTTGCTCCAGCCATGGTGCTTAGTCAGAGGAAAGACGGAAAACTGACAATAAAATACCACTCTGCACAGCGGGATGCGCAACAGCAGGCGCTGCAGCATCTCTGCTCAAACATATCAGGCCATCCGTTGTAAACACAAGCTTCCGCGACACAGGGTGCACCCCCCACCCCCGCCTCACACAGGAAAAGACTAACAGCTGCCAGTCTGCTCCTCATAAGGATGGGCTTGCGATGTCCAGTCAGAGCTGTAGGGACTGACGCCGCCTGTAGGAGGGGGGCGGTGTGGCAGAGCAGCTTGTGAAGAGTGATGCCAGGTGTCCCCTCCCCACCTGGCGGGAGGTAAGCAGTGTAGGGTGGAGTGTCACAGTGCTGCTTGAGCAAGGTCATTCGGGGTCAGAAGGTGGTGTCTTCTTATGCTTGTTGGAAGAAACCGTATTGTGGTTAGTATGTCGTCATATGTGCATCTTGTCAATCATTGGTGCCCAGTTTCTTCCATTGTTCCGAATTCCTTATCGATTTCCTGAAAGCTGCAAGCTTCCATTTCTCTCCTCAGCCAAAGAAATGGCAACAACCAGGGCTTTAAGTAAGATTTTTAAAAAGCGGGCGATATCTAAAAGGGGTGTGGCATAAGCATAATTAGAAATCCTTTCCAATAGGTGTAGCCTACGATAACGAAAATTATTTTGTTGTGAAAAATTATAATTGGAAATGTTTCTATTTTGAAAGTATGTGACTGTGTATTTAACATTGCGAAGGTCTGTGGGGAGGGGGTAGTGGTAGTCAGAGGTTCTCATTCCTAATTTTTTATATCGCTTTCCTCTGCTGTCTGTTAGACACGCCCTTTTTCTCACAAAATTTTTTCTGAAATCCTCCATATGCACATCACATATCTCATGCCTTTCCTCTTCGGCACAAACTTTTCACTCTATTCCTGCATATATTTCCTTGCATTTTCTTCACTTCAGCATCCCCACACGCACACAACATACTCGTCACCGGTATGCACTGATTTTTATTTTACCATCTCCCTGACGTTATTGCGACAGCTGAGTGCCTCCTTCAAACACTTTTGCATAGAATCACAATTAAAATTGGCATACGTGACCATTGCTCTATTCGATCTGCACAGAGGCCAAGGACTGGATGAGCAATTATTCTGAACACATTTATGACCCACAGACATGCACTGTGAGAATCTGGCACTTCCTTCATCCTCTGCTTCAGAGCTTATAATTGTGCCCTATTATAAACACCCACCTAGAACCTGAACTCAGGCAGGCGCATAGAAGTGACTCAGTTCACAGTAGGCACGGCACAAGACTAATATGCTGCATGAAAGTAACAATGCAATAGGTCTCGCATTTACGATAGTTTGAGCTATTGGCATTGTAAATGACAATGCCTTTTATTTATGTGTTGTTTTTAAAACAGATAAAAGGCATTGTCATTTACAATGCCAATAGCTTAAACGCTCGCAAATGCGAGACCTATTGCATTGCAAATGCGTTCAGCGCCCTTGCCATAAATTCTTTTTAAAAGCATTAGGAGAGAGCAGGACAGCAGGCAGTACAAAGCTATTTGAGAAAATACTGCTCGGAGTGCACCGAGTAACAACACATGTAACAGGGGGTGTCGCCATGGGAGGTTACAAAATGAGACAAGGCAGTACTAAGGAGGGCCTACTAAGCCTTTTGACCAATAAACAGCCACAGTTTACAGTGGACAATGACACAAGTCAATGAAAAATATGGGCGGAGAGTGGGTGGAGCTTCAAGCCCCTACCTGAATACAGCATGCCTCGCAGAGCAGCGCATGCGCTGCCCAGGCTCGACCTATAAACCTGCTGGAAAAAGGACACACTCTTAAAGAATGCAAGATTAAGTAAAACGTGAAATGTACACAAGGACTGCATCACTGCCATGCATTACATGATGGTTTTTACAGTCATACTGTGCCCTGCCTACCTGTGCCCCAGATTGCAGTGAGCAGAGTCCAGGAAGTGGTAAGGAGGCAGACTAGTGCTGTCTCTCTCCTCAAAAGTTAAAAAACGATTTTCCCTACCCGTGATTGCATCATCTCTTCTTTTTTGTTGAAATTTCTTTAACTGTCTTTGCCTGTGGTTGTTACAGTTTAAAATTGTAGTTTTAACCTGCCCGTGATTGCATAATTTATCACCTGTTTTTGTGTTTAAACTTGTGGTTTTTCCTGCCCGTGATTGCTTCCATTTAACCTGTTGAATTGTGGGATTTGCAGTCCAAACTCTGTAGTTTTTTCCCTCTCATTCCCCGTGACTATCAGTTTTTCCCTCCAAATTTCTCCTTTGCTCTGTGCTAAGACCTGTATGTTAAGCAGTGCACCCCCAGCCACCATTTTGTGTTAACAAGTCAGTGAAACCAGCCCCCCCTCCTCTCCCCCAGCAACAGGGATATTGTACATCAGAGTGTGCTCTGAGGCAGCAGTAATCTGCTGTGAGCTTTTTAAACTGTGTTTAATAGGGACTGTGCACTTCATTTTTTGGCCAGGAGAGGGGGTAAAGCTTTATACAAACAGTATTGGTAGAGGACAAGTTTGTTAGGCCTGCAGAAGTCCAAAGTGTGGATTGAGCCTGTCTGTCTCCTAGGAGATTTCTGAATAGAGAGGAGCAGCTCCCCAGCCCCACCCCCACCCCCAGGCCAGCAGACCTTGGACTGCTGATTGGTTTCCCCAGCTCCAAGTAAATCTGAGCCCTCCTCTCACACCTGCCCAGGCCCCTTAATGCCTTTGCTGGGTGCACCCCATATCATTCTCCTCCATCTTGTGAGCTGCAGCCTACCTGTGCCCCAGATTGCAGTGAGCAGAGTCCAGGAAGTGGTAAGGAGGCAGACTAGTGCTGTCTCTCTCCTCAAAAGTTAATAAACGATGTTGGCCAGGAGAGGGAGTAAAGCTTTATACAAACAGTATTGGTAGAGGACAAGCTTGTTAGGCCCTTACCTGCAGAAGTCCAAAGTGTGGATTGAGCCTGTCTGTCTCCTTGGAGATCTCTGAATAGAGGAGCAGCTTCCAACTCCCTGGCCAGCAAACCTTGTCTGAGGTAGCTGGGATCTTATATAGTCTGCTATTGTTTTGTACATGTGTACACTGATTGATGGTTGTATCTGGTGTTTCTATTGGATTAGGGTTAGTGTCCTCATTGGTTGGGTATTTGAGGGTTCTGATTGGTTTCTGGGTCTGTGACACAATCAATGTAGGGTTGGGACTATGACTAGGGTTAGGATTTCTATTGGAAGTAGGGACTAGGGCTTCCTGTGTTATTGGTTGTTGGGACTAGGGTAGGGCTAGAGCTAGGGTTAGGCCTTTAATTGGAAGTAGCGATTAGGGCTTCTGGTGTGATTGGTTGCTGGACTAGGTGTGGGACTAGGGCTAGGGTTGGGCTTTCTATTGTAAGTAGGGACTAGGACTTCCTGTGCCATTGGTTGCTTGGACTTGGGTTGGGACTACTGGTAGGGCTGGGGCCTCTAATGGACGTAGAGATCAGGGTTTTTTGTAACTGATTGGGTGCTTGGACTAGGGCTAAGATTGGCTGTAAGGACCTGGTCTCCTATTGGTTCTAGATTTTAGGGCTAGTGTTGTGATTGGATAGTGTTAGGGCTAGGGTTTCCATTGGCTGAAGGGGTCACCTGATTAATAGGGCTATAAAAGGCCAAGGCTTAGGGCGTCTCAGCCAAGGGCGGAGAGGACAAGGGCAGATGCCTGTTTGAGCCTGTTGAGGGCGGAGAGGACAAGGGCAGATGCCTGTTTGAGCCTGTTAAGGGCGGAGAGGACAAGGGCAGATGCCTGTTTGAGCCTGTTCAAGACTGGTCGGGACCAGGGCCAGAAATGCTGCCCATGTTCCCATTCAGTAATATCCACCCCACACCATTCACATCCACAAACATAGTAACACACTCACACCAAATGTACACCACACACAACACTATGCACAAACCAATGTACCAGCATATACTACAAAACCAACCAAACCACATCTATACACCCTTCTATCCCAACTACCACACATACCCACCATCACCTACAAACAGTACACAACTCTATCCTATACCACTAACCAATCCACTCATCACTAACACGCCATTCAACACCATACATAACTACATCCCATCCAGACACCCGCTCCCTGCTCGAATTACTGCTAACAGACCACCCTTTATCACTAACAAACATATAATCAGCCTTCCATCATTTGTCCAATCAACACCCTCCTCTTCCCTCTACCATAATAACACTAACGCACAACACATACACTGCACACCACCACACTTTTTAACTCTTGCAACAAACCATTCTAAAACAAACTCTTACCTCTACTTCATTCCATCCTACACACAACATACACTCTACTCATAAACACATCACCACCCCTCTACCTTACAACTTCCTCTCACAAACAATACTATACAACCAAATCCATTGCATGAAACAAATACACCGGCACCCATTTTCACTACTCCTCAAAAACAAAACATATCACACACACCAGCACAACAAGCTCTTCTAAACGCAACACCTCATAATACTTACCATCACAAAATACAAACATACACCCACCTTTCAAACCACACAAAGGAACAAACTCCAATGCCAAGCATTCTCTCTTCCACCACACCTAACACAGATACAGCAACACAGCAACTCTCTTCTAACCGCCTCTCATCCATTGGACAATATAGAACCTTACTACATGACCCACATGCTGCACCACCACCCCTGACCCATGCACCTTCTGCCCTAAACACACGCAAACAATATAAACAACGTGACACACCTCACAACTTCGCTTCCCCATGTCTACTGCACAACTATGTTACAACACAGCACACCAACTCACTCTCAAACACCATCTCCACCACATACACACACAGACCCATCAAAATGCCTTCTTAGCATGCTGGATGAGGAACATGATACAGAACAGCTACACGATTGCTATCCTAATACAGCTAATTCCAGCACTAAAAAACACACCTGCTACAAACCCACACAATACTGATCACTCTTCTACAAAACAAAGTCTCACTATCACCAAAGGCCATTCTCTAAACTGTCTACTGATAAATGCTCGATCCCTCTCTAAAAACAAACATCACATCTACGACCTTCTCACAGATGCAAAACCAGACATACTATTCATAACTGAATCATGGTTGGGCGATGATATGGCTCCACTCCTGCATGAAGCCGTTCCTCTAGGATATCAAACAATCACCCAAAATCGTATAGGCAAAAAAGGAGGTGGTCTAGCTGTTGTGTTCAGGCAAACATTACATATCACTAAAGTTGACGACATCTCCATAAAGAATTGTGAGGCTCTTCTAACAAGATGCAATCCTACACCATCTTCCTCCTTTAACTTCCTGCTCCTTTACAGACCTCCACCTAGCAAGGCGACATTCCCAGACGCACTTCTAGACACAGTTTCAAACCTGATAACAATACACTCCAACCTATGGGTTCTGGGTGACCTCAACATTTGGTTTGACAAACCCAATATGACCCATCCAAAAACAATAATCACTGGCTTAGACACACTGAACCTGCATCAGATTGTACACAAACCCACACACATCGCTGGACATATCCTAGATGTCATTTTTGCTAATACTGAACTAGTTACCTTTCAAACTATAACTCCAGTCACATGGTCAGACCACCACTTGCTTGCTTTCCAACATAAAACAACACTAAGCGACTCACCTAAAACTACCTTACATCCATCCACCTATCGGCCGTGGAACAAACTCAATTTGGAACACTTAGAAACACAACTAACATCCAGTACAAATCTGGAAACAATAAATTATGTTCGAAAACTATATGAGTGGCTACAGGAAGCTTTTGACATCCTGATACCACTCAAAACCACACAACAGAACAAAAGAAAAAAAGCGCCTTGGAGAAACATAGAAATAAAAGACCTAAAACAACAAATTAGAAAGCTGCAACGTACCTGGCTCAAATCAAGCACCAAACAAGACATACTTCACCTACAGAAAATTAACAGATTATGCAAGTCAGCTATCAAAAAAGCTAGGAAAAGTTACTATTCAGACAGAATTCAAAATGCTAAATGTGCAAAGAAAGAATTCTATAAAATACTCAATGAATTTCGCAAACCAAATTGCCTAGAAGGAACTCATCCTGTTACTCAAGATTTCACAGACAAACTGGCAAATCATTACATGGACAAAGCAGACACATTGGACTCATACTTAAAACAGAAACAAAGCACCAGCACTAACCCTTGTTCAAAACAACAATCCAAGAATACTCTAACCCAGCCTCTCCGTTCCTTCTAACACATCTCACACGATGAATTTATGGACCTGGTCAAAGCAAGCAGCCTGCCGGCAGCCCTTCTGACCCCTGTCCACCACAAACTTTCAAGACAATCCTTTTAACAACCTCTGCTGCCACTCCAGTAAGAAGAATCATCAACGATTCCTTAACCTCCGGAATATTTCCAGAAGAACTCAAAAAGTCACACATACGCCCTTTGCTGAAGAAAACAAACTTGGACCCGCTGAACCCTGACAACTACAGACCCATTACAAATGGACCTTTCCTGGGCAAACTGATAGAAAGAGCAGCGTACGCCCAGATGTCACAATTCATTGAAGAGTATGACATACTTTCAGACTTCCAAACAGGATTCCGTCCAGGAAGAGGCACTGAATCTGCCCGCCTTGCCATCTGGGATGACCTAAAGAATACAGTAGACCGCAACGGGGTTGCTGCACTACTCCTCTTGGACCGCTCGGCTGCCTTTGACACGGTTGACCATGACACTCTGAAACAAAGACTCTATGAAGCCAGCATAGAGGGGACTGCTCTAGACTGGATCGCGTCCTACCTTCGAAACAGAACTAATGTCATCCATACCCCACCTTTCTCGTCCAAACCGTACTTCACAAAAGCAGGGGTCCCTCAAGGCTCTATCATCTCACCCCTGCTTTTCAACATCTACATGAAGTCATTACCGGAACTGGTCAATCAATTTCACCTCACGTGCTATAACTATACAGATGACACGCAAATACTCCTTCAACTGGAATGCCCCAAAGACATTGGAAAATCCCCAGTGTTCAGTTGTCTCAGAGCCGTGGATCAGTGGATGACTTGGAGCCATCTCAAATTGAATGCTTCCAAAACGGAAATACTCACGTGTGGCGATTGGAAACATTATGACCCGCTTGCCGCCTGGCTGGATGAACTGGGATCACCGCCTAAAGTATCGAAGGAAGTAAGAACCCTCGGAATGACCATGGACTCCAAGCTGTCGATGAATGCCCAAGTGGACAAACTAGCAAGATCAAGCTTTGTCACTATAAAAACTCTGCGACAAATTTTCCCTCATTTGGGATTTCCACACAAAGTCCAAGCTACCATCTCCCTTGTTCTGTCCAAACTCGATTACGCCAATAGCCTCTACCACCTTTATCACCTTTAACGGCAATTAAAAGACTACAACGGATTCAAAACTCGGCTGCCAGACTACTCTTGCATATCAAACTGCGAAACCACATCTCACCTGCCTTGAAAGCCCTGCATTGGTTACCGGTTGCCAGAAGATCCACGTTCAAGCTACTTTGTATCACCCACAAAGCAATACATGGAATGGGACCGCTCTTCATCAGGAATAAAATCACCAAATACATTCAACAAAGGAACCTCCGCTCTAAAGGGGCATCTCGCCTCAAAATCCCAAGATACAAGAAAAAAAACATGGGTGGCACATCCTTCTCTGTTCAAGCAGCCAAACTATGGAACTCTTTACCCCCCAACATAAGATCCACCGATAACCACCTTATCTTCAGAAAACTACTCAAGAATTGGCTCTTCCCCACATAAGCACCATACGCAAACAGAAATTTACAGCATATCCCTCTGTAAATAAGCATTTATTTTCACTATAGATATGTACCCATCTTTGTGTATTGCTTTGTATAAACATGTAGAATAATTATGTTGTAAAAAAAAAAAAAAATCATCTTCGGTCTACATGTTCTTGCTTCCATTGTGCATCTAGGTACCTCCATGTACTTGGATCAGTGTGTCTGTTACTTTTCTCCTGAAAAAGCATATCCAATGCACTACCCTATTTCTCATCCTGTACCTCTATCAATATCTGTAATCTACATATACTTACTTCATTCATGTATCTATATACTTTCAATGTACTTATGGATCGATATATTTATCACTTTCTTCTAATTTAGCATTTAAAATGCACTACCCTATTTCCCAGCCTATACTTCTCTCAATATATCTTCTAGCCCAACTTTCTGACTCATCTCAAACTTCTTTCTACTACTCTTTCCAATGCCCTACCCTATCTCTCACCCTATACATCTATCAATATATCCTCTACATCCACTCTCTCATTTATCCCCTTCTATCCCTCCGCTATCCTTCTCACTCCAAATAACTGACTAATATCCACCACTCAAATTAATTTCATGTTTCACCATACTAATTCAACACTAATCCTTATGGGTTCCAGAGTAGAGTGCTACTTGACAAAAAAGCGCTTCAAAACCCTATCAGGGGTAGCAAGCGCTATATAAATACAAACCTCTTTCCCTCTTCTATCCCTCCACCTACCCTTCCCTATACAAATAACATATCCAGCACTCAAATGACTTCATATTTCACTATACTAATTTTCAACACTAATCCTTTATGGGTTCCGGAGTAGCGTGCTACTCGCCAGAAAAGTGCTTCAACACCCATTAGGGGTAACAGGTGCTATATGAATGCAAACCTTTCTTCCCCCTCTATCCCTCCGCTATCCTTCTCACTCCAAATAACTGACTAATATCCACCACTCAAATTACTTTCATATTTCACCATACTAATTCACCACTAATCCTTTATGGGTTTCCGGAGTAGCGTGCTTCAACACCCCAAGGGGTAACAGGCGCTATATAAATACAAACCTTTTTTCCTCTTCTATCCTTCTGCTATCCTTCCAAATAACTGACTAAACCTATCCACCACTTAAAAATGTACTTGCATGTTTCACTATACTAATACAACACTAATCCTCTATGGGTCCCGGAGTAGCGTGCTACTCGCCGAAAAAGCGCTTCGACGCCTCGTCGGGGGTAGTAAGCGCTATACAAATGCAATTACAATACAATTACAATTGTTCAGAAATGGATATAGAGCCTGATAGGAACCTGTTTCAATGTAAGCTTTTAATTACTGGTGGGCCTGTGACTTGGCTGGACTCAGTCCACCTAAAGCCCTGGCAACAAGGGGAGCTCATCAGAACGGTGGGCGTGGTTAAGCAGCATAAAAAAATGCAGGGGTTGGGCAGTAGATGAGTGAGGAGCTGAAGCACAGCAACAGCAGTCGAGAGACGGGTCTACGACACTGGATGGGGGAGGGGGAGCGGAACAGCATCAGGGGACTTGTGCAGGTCAGGGCTCAGGCGCAAGGCGGTTGAGGGCTCAGTCGGGTGAAGGCTCAGGCGCCAGGCAGGTCAGGGCTCAGGCGCCAGGCGGGTCGGGTCTCAGGCAGGTCAGGGCTCAGGCGCGTCAGGGCTCAGGCGCCTGGTGCGTCAGGGCTCAGGCGCCTGGTGCGTCAGGGCTCAGGCGCCTGGTGCGTCAGGGCTCAGGCGCCAGACGGGTCAGGGCTCAGGCGCCAGGCGAGTCAGGGTTCAGGTGCCAGGCGGGTCAGGGCTCAGGCGGGTCAGGGCTCAGGCGCCAGGCGGGTCAGGGCAGGGCTCAGGCGCTAGGTGGGTCAGGGCTCAGGAACCAGGCGGGTCAGGGCTCGGGCGCCAGGCAGGTCAGGGCTCGGGTGCCAGGCAGGTCAGAGCATAGGCGCAAGGTGGTTCAGGGCTCAGGTGGGTCAGGGCTCAGGTACCAGGCGGGTCAGGGCTCGGGCGCCAGGCAGGTCAGGGCTCGGGTGCCAGGCAGGTCAGAGCATAGGCGCAAGGTGGTTCAGGGCTCAGGTGGGTCAGGGCTCAGGTGGGTCAGGGCTCAGGCGGGTCATGGATCACGCACCGGGGGGTCCGGGCTCACTCACCAGGAATGAGGAATACAGCGTAACACGGCAACATCAGAAGAGCTTTGGTAGATGATGCACCGGGTGGGATAGAGGTGCAGCAGCATCGAGCAATAGCTCCCTCATGTGCTACTTGATCCGCAGCAAGGTAAATAAAAATAAATCATGATTCAAATGCCAAATAAAATAAAGGAAAGAACCCTGTTTTACCCTATCACCAATTTCAGCTCCTATTGCAGAAAACAACATACACATCTATGTAATGACCCAGGAAATCAGTAAGTAAGGGGGACTCAGCCAAACAAGCCGGAGGCTGAAAAGGTCGGATTCAAAGTCACTTTTTCATATGTTGAACCTTGTGTGTGGAGCTGTCCAGAGCTGCGGTTCTTACCCTGTAGTCCCTGGATACTCCGAGGTCCGCAACACTTACTCAGGGGGTCCGTGACTGCTAGAAAATGAAATATTAGCTCATTTTAAAGAAGCATATAGAAATAAAAAGGCAAACTGTAAATTTGAAAAATTTAAAACATTCTGTAAATGTGAAGGAATTTGAAAGCGAAGGCTAAAAATGAAGTTGGGATCCTTGGCTTGACTCGTAGGAGCAGCGCAAGTGCAGTATTCAGAATATAGAATAGAAGATTGGTGGCGGCAGGTGAAGCGTCAGAGAGAGCAGGCTTGAGGGGCAAGAAAGACTAACTTACTCGCTGGAGTTTAGCCCATCGCTTCATCATTTAGAACTGAAAAAGTAATTTAGAAAAGCTGCAACCTTCCCATTAAAATTACATTTTGGGGTTTTTCAACAGTATTTTTATTTGGGAATCAAATGAAATATTTTATCATCTGTTTGATAAATACTTTTATCTTGTTTTTTTGTGCATCATTTTGAAGTTTAAATCATAAACATTTCTTGGGCCGGGGCCTACGACCTCCAGTAATGACTCAGTGGGGGTCCCCGGGTTCCAGTAATGACTCAGTGGGGGTCCCCGGATTCCAGTAATGACTCAGTGGGGGTCCCCGGATTCCAGTAATGACTCAGTGGGGGTCCACAGAAGTCAAAAGGTTAAGAACCGCTGGTCTAGAGGTCTCCAAGACAGCGAAGGCCATTGGTAGCCAGACCAAAAGATGAGTATGGATGACTATAGACGGAAGTGCCAGGAAACCTAAATGCTCTGACCCTAATTGTTAGCAACAATTATGTTTGGCTGCGGACATCAGGGTGTAGGCCAGTTGTTGAGTTGTGAGCAGTGGTGTTGAATCATGCTGGGAAGAGTAGCTGTCTGAAGTATTTTTTGCTGAGTCATTGACAATACTGTGCAGTCCTCAATCTAACTTTGTGTTTTTTCCTTTTTTTGCCACCAACAGATAATTACTCGGAGGAAGAGTATGAAAGTTTTTCTTCTGAGCAAGAAGCCAGCGATGATGCAGTTCAAGGCCAGGTGTGCAGCGATTTCTGTGAATTAATGCCAGCATGTCTGTTTTAGCCCCTGGTGTGAAGTACCTTCGGTCAGTCCCACATGCCACCTGGTCCCTTGTTCGATGGTCAATCACATTGGCCACTCTCGACCACCTGAGTAGAAGCAGCCTTCACCTGGGTCTTTACTGCAAGTGTTGTCTCTTTTCTTGATGTTAGAGCAGTTTAATAGTTAGGTCTCCGCTTCTAATGCCAGAAAGGTAGTGCAGTGGGTTAAAGTGGCTTATATATGCATCTGCATAAGGTAAGAGGCATATGGTCACACCGTGTTGCTTGCAGCTTTCATTCTTACCAGTTACAGTTGGCCCTCAGTGTCTGTGTGTCCGCACTGTTGTGTCGCCGCGCCGGTGACAGGGGTGGTTGAGGTTGTCACTCTCTCGGAGAGTCCCTGCCGGCCGGTCTCACTCTGGGCTGGCAACGCGGGTAATTTGCGGCGCTGCGCACGAAGACAGCAGTGCTGCACGCCACGGCGAGGACTCCCTGACTCTGAGTCCCCCGCCGTTTCTGCCTCAGTGCTACTTCCTCTTCCGAGTCCGGACATGACGGCAAGTACGGTCACATCCGGATAACCATCACGCCCTGGCTGTGTGAGCCAGTAGCATCGACTGCTGAGAGGGCGGCGCCGCCCCCCTAATTATTGGCAGCAAGAGCAGTGTGCGTCCAAACTAGCCGCGCGGCGCGGCAGGAATAATTGCAGCCTGGAGCCAGGCACGATTGTTACATTGTAGCCTAGCCACCAGAGCTGAGAGCAGATGGTGATTAACTATTTAGAGCCCAGCAGCTGCTGGCACTGGCAGCACGTCTCACGGAGCAGCAGAGCCGTGCACAGGCGCCGCCGGTGGCGCGAGCTGGCGAGTCGGCAAAAATGCGTGACAATGCATTTCAGTGCGGTGATGCGGAACACCGCACTGAAATGCGTGAGTGTCACACTTGATGCGTGATTCTTGGCAGGACTGCGGGTCTATTGTCTGGTGTTGGCGTTTAGAGCGCCCCCTGGAGACACGGGGTGATATGGTCTCCCCCTGTTGAAGAACAGACATTCAGCAAAGGTTTATAGTCACTGTTACTTACCCTCCGGAGCATCAGTAAAGTTGCGTTCCTGGCCACTTTTCTGGCCAGATGGTCCTAAAAAATATAATAGTTGTTCTTCTGGGGGAAGTCGAATCTTGTCCGGGTTTGCACTGTTTAATGATTAAACCGCATGTTGTATACTGAGAGTGCTGAACCCAGCATGTATTTTAGTAATGCCCTATAGTGCCTAATACTCCCTCGTACGTATCTAGACACTTTACAAAGTTTGTAAAAGATCTGTTTCGGCACACCGGATTTGGCATTGGTTTCATCGATATCCTGCGTCACGAAAGGGGTCTCTTCTATCACAATTTAAATATATGCGCTGCCGAAAATGTCTAGCACCGGTGCAGTAACCTACCAGACGACATACTGGCTTTCCAGTGCCCATTTACGATAATTGTATTTTTGTGTTCAAGGTTGCGCGCCTCACCAGAAGCTGCTAGTGCTTTTAAGTGCGGATCCGAATGCAGTCGTGTAACGCTAGGTAGATTTACAATCCGACGAGGGCTCGTGCCACGCAGCGCTCCTGTCTGTGAAATGCAGAAAGTGAGTTTGGTTTAAGGCCTGGTCACCCAGTCCTGCCAAGAATCACGCATCAAGTGTGACACTCACGCATTTCAGTGCGGTGTTCCGCATCACCGCACTGAAATGCATTGTCACGCATTTTTGCCGACTCGCCAGCTCGCGCCACCGGCGGCGCCTGTGCACGGCTCTGCTGCTCCGAGAGACGTGCTGCCAGTGCCAGCAGCTGCTGGGCTCTAAATAGTTAATCACCATCTGCTCTCAGCTCTGGTGGCTAGGCTACAATGTAACAATCGTGCCTGGCTCCAGGCTGCAATTATTCCTGCCGCGCCGCGCGGCTTAGTTTGATGCACACTGCTCTTGCTGCCAATAATTAGGGGGGCGGCGCCGCCTCTCAGCAGTCGATGCTACTGGCTCACACAGCCAGGGCGTGATGGTTATCCGGATGTGACCGTACTTGCCGTCATGTCCGGACTCGGAAGAGGAAGTAGCACTGAGGCAGAAACGGCGGGGGACTCAGAGTCAGGAGTCCTCGCCGTGGCGTGCAGCACTGCTGTCTTCGTGCGCAGCGCCGCAAATTACCCGCGTTGCCAGCCCAGAGTGAGACCGGCCAGCAGGGACTCTCCGAGAGAGTGACAACCTCAACCACCCCTGTCACCGGCGCGGCGACACAACAGTGCGGACACACAGACACTGAGGGCCAACTGTAACTGGTAAGAATGAAAGCTGCAAGCAACACGGTGTGACCATATGCCTCTTACCTTATGCAGATGCATATATAAGCCACTTTAACCCACTGCACTACCTTTCTGGCATTAGAAGCGGAGACCTAACTATTAAACTGACTCTGCCTCATCCCTGCAAGCATTTCAGAGGCTCTGGTGTATTGTGCTATCTTTCTTAGTGCACAGACAAATCGATTTTAGGGAGACGTATGGCTGCACTTGCAATTTGAAAACATGTTTTTAACACGCGTAAAAAGGTGAGTTTGATATCATCTACACACATTATTCACGCCTTGCTATATTGTGTATTTTGGGGAGGGTTTGTGTGGTTCCTTCTGCTCACAACACTTTTCACCTACCTTTGTGTTCAAGTCGGACCGGTGGCTCAGTGGACTAAGGTGCGCACGAGTTTATCCTTTCCTCATAGATTCCTCTCGCAGCGGAGCGCAGCCTTTCATCTTCATGAGGTCGATCAAACCGCAACATTGGATGCACACATAGAATCTGTTATTAGTGCTGAAGGCCCACTTTAATAACTCTGCCGTGCAATAACTTGATGCTGTGGCTTGTAACTGTACAAATATATACAATACCAATATTTGTACTGAGATCTGTATCCTGTTACTGGGTGAGGAGGGACTTGAGGTGGGTGGAAGATGGAAGGGAATGGTTTTGGGAGGTTGGTGGTCAGAAACAAAGTCCATCCCAGGTGCGCCTTTGGATTTCCTTCATTTCCCTTTTCCTGCCCTGATTTTGAACCTGTAAATAGTTGCTATAAAAATGCTCTATCAAAACAAAATCTATCCATTCTTGAATTTTGAGTTACAGAGGCCTGCCATAAAGGTATCTGTACACCGTAATACCATGGACATGCCACACATAAGCAATCTGAAAACGTGGCAGCTATGATGCCTGTTCTGCACTCACACGGAATCCGTCTCCGGTTATGTACCTTCTATTTCTAGTGCTTTGCAGCAGTTTTAAAATCGTCTTAGACTTTCTCGTTGCTCAAATGGGTGTAATTTCGGATATATATATATGTTTGCCTCGTCTTCATTGCTTGATTTTGCTCGCGAAAAAGTGTCACTCATAGTCGTTGAAATGTCACTCATAATTACACTAAAGTTATGAAAATGTCACACATAGCAATCTGAAACCTTGGCAGCTATGGTCACCCTTCCTCCTCGGACTCGCCACAGTGCTCCGTAAAGGTAGTGCAGCGCTAAGAGTAGAGCGCCTACTCTTAGCGCCTACGGGAAGTCCCCTGCGCAGCGCCTCACCTTTCTGCATCTCTGCATGTCATTGCGACGCTGGTGGTGGTCCGAGCCCCTCACGGCTGTGTCCGCTCGTCCACTGCACTGAAATGAACTGGCCTTACTGGAGTTCATCCTTCCAGTGCCCGCTGCGCTCCTGCGGAGTCCGGAGAAGCAGGCACACGTAAACTCCTCTTAACCACATAACAGTCAAAACTCATTTGGCTGGCTGTTTAATTTAAATTAAAACCAGGCGACAACTTGTACCTCTTTATGGTAACATTTCGCATCAACTAAAGAAGCCACGTGCCTCATTTCCAATTCAACGTGTTTTTTTCCATATAGAGCGATGTTTTCTTTTTCTAAGCACTGTATATAATCTGTTACTAGTACCTACCCAGCGCAGTTCCTCCCAGTTTACCTTCCTCGGAAGAATGGAGGACTACGTTAGTTTTGCAGGCGTTTAAATTCGTGACCTCGCGCGCCGTTTAACTCGCAGCGTCATGTAACATATGTGACATTTCGGTGCTCCTTTGGTTTATCGTCGTCGGGGTTGACTTAGTATGTCCGTGTACCCCGCCCCCTCGTAATTTGTCAAACACGTCTCTCCAGTAGCAGTCCCTCTCGGCAGGGGGTGAGCTGACGTCAGCATTGCGTGCTGTAGAGAGTTCGCCTCAGCCAGGGCCCTGGTACGTCAGTGCACTGATGCATGTCCCGGTGGGAAACACCTGGGCAAATAGGAAATAAACTGTGTTTTCTCGTGTGCTGGGATAAGCAATGGAAAGTGATGACTCCCTTGCCTCCTTTCTAAGCAGAGCATTATTCCATCCTTTTGTGCTGATGCTGCAGCGTCAGGTTGGGTGGGGGACTGAGGCACGCTGACCTTTGCCCTCCTGAACAAGCTGAACACGCCTGCTGCCAGAGCACCATTTTAATCTGCAGCCAGCCTGGCTAGGAGTCAGGCTCACATCCTGCCGGGATTTAACCCCTTCGCTGCTAGGCCTTTTCCCCTCCTGTGCTAAGCCTTTTTTTGGCTATTTGGGGTAGTGCGCGCTTAGGCCCCTGTAACTTTTTGACCACATAAGGTATCCATGCCAAATTTGCGTCCTTTTTTCTAACATCATGGGGATTGTAAAGGTACCCAGGGTTTGTGGATTCCCCTGGAGGGGACCCAGAAATTAGTCAAAATACAGCTAAATTTTGGGTTTTTTGGAAAAAGGCAAAAAAGGGCTACAGATGAAAGCGTCTTGATTTTTCCCTGCAAATGGCATCAAAAAAGGGGTTGTGGGGATGAAATCACCATCTTCCCAGCTTTCAGGGACAAGCAGACTTTTGTCAGAAAACCAACTTTCTTTACACAGTTTTGGCATTTTTCTGGGACATAGCCTATTTTTGCTATTTTTTGTGCTTTCAACCTCCTTCCAGTTAATGGTAGAAATGGGTATGAAACCAATAATGGATCCTGGAAAGCCATACATTTATGAAAAGTAGACAAAATTCTGAATTCAGCAAGGGGTCATTTGTGTAGATCCTTAAAGTTTTCCTTATAGAAACTAACAGTTAAATAAAGGAAAAATTGAAAATTAGTTGAAAAAAACAGCCATTTGTGTCAACGTTTTCACCTGTAACTTCTTCTAATTATGACAGCTATTTGAAGGCAATATACCGTTATATCCGCTGGACCTTTCTGGTTGTGGGGATATATAGGACTTGTAGGTTCACCAAGAACCCGACGAACCCAGAGCCAATAATTGAGCAACATCTTGCAATGATTTTTTTTTAAGTACCGGGTATATAGCAATTATTTTGGGAAAATGTATACATGGAAAAATTGTTATGAAAGACACCTATGTATTTCTGAAATGGGAACAAAATGTAGATTTTAGAAACAGTAGATATTTGCACATTTCCGAAATTGGGAATACCCATACTAGCATGAGAATTATAGGTCATTTTTCAAAATGACTTATTTTTTACACATTGTCTTTCATTTGGAAGGCAGAAATGCATCGAAAGTCAATAGGTAATAACAGTTGCTCTACAATTCTGTGTTACCCTAAGTCTCCCGATAAAAATGGTACCTCACTTGTGTGGGTAGCCCTTGTGCCCACAACAGGAAATGGCTCAAAATGCAACGTGGACGTACCACATTTTCACAATGAAAAATTACCCTTTTTTTGCAAAGTGCCTAGGTGTAGTTTTTGAACCCTAGCTCTGCCGGCACCTAGGGAAACCTAGCAAACCTATACATTTTTGAAAACTAGACACCCAGGGGAATCCAGGATGGGGTGACTTGACTGCCTCCCACCAGGTTCTGTTACCCAGAATCCCTTGCAAACATAAAAATTGTCAAAAAAACCACATTTTCCCCACATTTCTGTGGTGGAAAGTTCTGGAATCTGCGTGGATCCACAAATTTCCACCCACCCGCGTTCCCCAAAGTCTTACGAGAAAAATGGTACCTCACTTGTGTGGGTCGGCCTAGTGCCTGCGACAGGAAACGGCGCAAAACGCAACGTGGTCACACCTCAATTTCGCAGTGAAAAATGACCCTTTTTTGGCAAAGTGCCTAGCTGTAGTTTTGAACCGTAGCTCTGCCGGCACCTAGGGAAACCTAGCAAACCTATACATTTTTGAAAACTAGACACCCAGGGGAATCCAGGATGGGGTGACTTGACTGCCTCCCACCAGGTTCTGTTACCCAGAATCCCTTGCAAACATAAAAAATTGTCAAAAAAACCACATTTTCCCCACATTTCTGTGGTGGAAAGTTCTGGAATCTGCGTGGATCCACAAATTTCCACCCACCCCGCGTTCCCCAAAGTCTTACGAGAAAAATGGTACCTCACTTGTGTGGGTCGGCCTAGTGCCTGCGACAGGAAACGGCGCAAAACGCAACATGGTCACACCTCAATTTCGCAGTGAAAAATGACCCTTTTTTGGCAAAGTGCCTAGCTGTAGTTTTTGAACCCTACCTCTGCCGACACCTAGGGAAACCTAGCAAACACACACATTTCTGAAAAGTAGACACCCGGGGGCTTCCAGGGAGGTATGGCTTGCGTGGATCCCCCAACGTTTCCTTGCCCAGAATCCCTTGCAAACCTCAATTTTAGCTGAAAAAATCACTTTTTTCACACATTTGTGTGTGGGAAAGTGTGGCATCACTGGCCTCACACAAATTTCCTACCACCCAGCGTTCCCCCAGGTCTCCCGATAAAAATGGAGCCTCACTTGTGTGGGAGGCCCAAGTACCCGCGACAGGCAAGGGCCCACAACGTAGTGAGGCGACCTCAAAATGGCCTTTCACAAAACCACCTGGTTTTGCAAGGGGGGTCACCTGGGTTTTTGGCCCTGTGCTCGGCGGCCATCTAGGGAAACCTACCAAACCCACACATTTCTGAAAAGTAGACACCCAGGGGCTTCCAGGGAGGTATGGCTTGCGTGGATCCCCCAACGTTTCCTTACCCAGAATCCCTTGCAAACCTCAATTTTAGCTGAATAAAATCACTTTTTTCACACATTTGTGTGTGGGAAAGTGTGGCATCACTGGCCTCACACAAATTTCCTACCACCCAGCGTTCCCCCAGGTCTCCCGATAAAAATGGTGCCTCACTTGTGTGGGAGGCCCAAGTACCCGCGACAGGCAAAGGCCCACAACGTAGTGAGGCGACCTCAAAATTGCCTATCTCAAAACCACCTGGTTTTGCAAGGGGGGTCACCTGGGTTTTTGGCCCCGTGCTCGGCGGCCATCTAGGTAAACCTACCAAACCCACACATTTCTGAAAAGTAGACACCCGGGGGCTTCCAGGGAGGTATGGCTTCCGTGGATCCCCCAACGTTTCCTTACCCAGAATCCCTTGCAAACCTCAATTTTAGCTGAAAAAATCACTTTTTTCACACATTTTTGTGTGGGAAAGTGTGGCATCACTGGCCTCACACAAATTTCCTACCACCCAGCGTTCCCCCAGGTCTCCCAATAAAAATGGTGCCTCACTTGTGTGGGAGGCCCAAGTACCCGCGACAGGCAAGGGCCCACAACGTAGTGAGGCGACCTCAAAATGGCCTTTCACAAAACCACCTGGTTTTGCAGGAGGTCACCTGGGTTTTTGGCCCTGTGCTCGGCGGCCATCTAGGGAAACCTACCAAACCCACACATTTCTGAAAAGTAGACACCCGGGGGCTTCCAGGGAGGTATGGCTTCCGTGGATCCCCCAACGTTTCTTACCCAGAATCCCTTGCAAACCTCAATTTTAGCTGAAAAAATCACTTTTTCACACATTTTTGTGTGGGAAAGTGTGGCATCACTGGCCTCACACAAATTTCCTACCACCCAGCGTTCCCCAGGTCTCCCAATAAAATGGTGCCTCACTAGTGTGGGAGGCCCAAGTACCCGCGACAGGCAAGGGCCCACAACGTAGTGAGGCGACCTCAAAATGGCCTTTCACAAAACCACCTGGTTTTGCAAGAAGTCACCTGGGTTTTTGGCCCTGTGCTCGGCGGCCATCTAGGAAACCTACCAAACCCACACATTTCTGAAAAGTAGACACCCGGGGGCTTCAGGGAGGTATGGCTTGCGTGGATCCCCAACGTTTCCTACCCAGAATCCCTTGCAAACCTCAATTTTAGCTGAAAAAAATCACTTTTTCACACATTTGTGTGTGGGAAAGTGTGGCATCACTGGCCTCACACAAATTTCCTACCACCCAGCGTTCCCCAGGTCTCCCGATAAAAATGGTGCCTCACTTGTGTGGGAGGCCCAAGTACCCGCGACAGGCAGGGCCCACAACGTAGTGAGGCGACCTCAAAATTGCCTATCTCAAAACCACCTGGTTTTGCAAGGGAGTCACCTGGGTTTTGGCTCCGTGCTCGGCGGCCATCTAGGTAAACCTACCAAACCCACACATTTCTGAAAAGTAGACACCCGGGGCTTCCAGGGAGGTATGGCTTGCGTGGATCCCCCAACGTTTCTTACCCAGAATCCCTTGCAAACCTCAATTTTAGCTGAAAAAATCACTTTTTTCACACATTTTTGTGTGGGAAAGTGTGGCATCACTGGCCTCACACAAATTTCCTACCACCCAGCGTTCCCCAGGTCTCCCGATAAAATGGTGCCTCA
Source organism: Calotriton arnoldi (assembly GCA_963921515.1). NCBI lineage: Eukaryota > Metazoa > Chordata > Amphibia > Caudata > Salamandridae > Calotriton > Calotriton arnoldi. The sequence goes on along the minus strand of CAWUFW010007814.1, from coordinate 373,479 downwards.
CTTGTGTGGGAGGCCCAAGTACCCGCGACAGGCAAGGACACAAAACGTTTTGAGGCAACATCAACATTGCCTATCAAAAATGTTTTGGGCCCTTGCCTGTCGTGGGTACTTGGGCCTCCCACACAAGTGAGGCACCATTTTTATCGGGAGACCTGGGGAACGCTGGGTGGTAGGAAATTTGTGTGAGGCCAGTGATGCCACACTTTCCCACACAAAAATGTGTGAAAAAGTGATTTTTCAGCTAAAAGTGAGGTTTGCAGGAGATTCTGGGTAGAAACGTTGGAGATCCACGCAAGCCATACCTCCCTGGAAGCCCCGGTGTCTACTTTTCAGAAATGTGTGGGTTTGGTAGGTTTCCTAGATGGCCGCCGAGCACAGGGCCAAAACACAGTTGACTCCCCTTGCAAAACCAGGTGGTTTTGTGAAAGGCCATTTTGAGGTCGCCTCACTACGTTGTGGGCCCTGCCTGTCGCGGGTACTTGGGCCTCCCACACAAGTGAGGCACCATTTTTATCGGGAGACCTGGGGAACGCTGGGTGGTAGGAAATTTGTGTGAGGCCAGTGATGCCACACTTTCCCACACAAAATGTGTGAAAAGTGATTTTTTCAGCTAAAAGTGAGGTTTGCAGGGATTCTGGGTAGGAAACGTTGGGGGATCCACGCAAGCCATACCTCCCTGGAAGCCCCGGTGTCTACTTTTCAGAAATGTGTGGGTTTGGTAGGTTTCCTAGATGGCCGCCGAGCACAGAGCCAAAACCCAGGTGACTCCCTTGCAAAACCAGGTGGTTTTGTGAAAGGCCATTTTGAGGTCGCCTCACTACGTTGTGGGCCCTTGCCTGTCGTGGTACTTGGGCCTCCACACAAGTGAGGCACCATTTTTATCAGGAGACCTGGGGAACGCTGGGTGGTAGGAAATTTGTGTGAGGCCAGTGATGCCACACTTTCCCACACACAAATGTGTGAAAAGTGATTTTTTCAGCTAAAAGTGAGGTTTGCAGGGGATTCTGGATGAAACGTTGGGGGATCCACGCAAGCCATACCTCCCTGGAAGCCCCCGGGTGTCTACTTTTCAGAAATGTGTGGGTTTGGTAGGTTTCCTAGATGGCCGCCGAGCACAGAGCCAAAACCCAGGTGACCCCTGCAAAACCAGGTCATAATGAGATAATGTGTTGTTTATTTCTGCAGCGTGAAAATTTTGGCACAATATTGCAAGGAAAATGTGACAGACATTTTGAGGTTTGCAGGACATTGTGGGTACCATAACTTGTTGGGATCCACAAGAGAGATATCACCATGTACTCCCATGGGTGTTTCGTTTACGACAATATCTACAGTTGGTAGGTTATTCTTAGACGGAATGTACACCTTGGCAGACAGACTAAAAAGACAAAGATTACTGCACAGCCATCTATTCCTCAAGCACACACACATACTGGTTGGATTTGGCACGAGGGCAAGTGATGGTTCAGTATATACAATTTTATTAACAAGAGATTTCACAAAAATGAAATGCACTGTCAATAATTGAAAGGACAAAAAACGGAACCAGTGACTCGCAGCTCGTGAGCTGTAAAGCCACGTCAAGGCCCCAACCGCTTTACAGGCCATTCACACACCTTTCATACGTGATACACACAAGACCATTCACACCCCCAGCCACGAAACAAACACATTACAACATTCACAAAAAGGGACAAGGTACACCCTGCTTGAGAAAGACAAAAAAAAAATATTACTGCACAGCCATCTATTCCTCAAGCACACACACACACATACTGGTTGGATTTGGCACGAGGGCAAGTGATGGTTCAGTATATACAATTTTATTAACAAGAGATTTCACAAAAATGAAATGCACTGTTAATAATTGAAAGGACGAGAAACTGAACCATTGACTCACAGCTCGTGAGCTGTAAAGCCACGACAAGGCACCAACCTCTTTACAGGCCATTCATACACCTTTCATACGTGTGACAAATACAAAACCATTCACACCACCAGCCGCGGGCCCATCACATTACAACACTCACACCAGCAGACAGCGCCATTCAAGGGCCCATCACTTTCACACGCCCACATTCCTACCACAGCAACCACACAAGCTGATGGATTGCGTGGAGTGTCGCTCGGCTAGCAGTGTGTGTAGTGACCAGCAGCAAGTCACTACTCACACACTGCCAGCCGAGCGCCAGTCCACGCACACCGCCAGCCAAGCGCCACTCCACGCACACCGCCAGCCAAGCGCCACTCCACGCACACCGCCAGCCTAGCGCCACTCCACGCACACCGCCAGCCTAGCGCCACTCCACGCACACCGCCAGCCTAGCGCCACTCCACGCACACCGCCAGCCTAGCGCCACTCCACGCACACCGCCAGCCTAGCGCCACTCCACGCACACCGCCAGCCAAGAGCCACTCCCCGCACACCGCCAGCCAAGCGCCACTCCACGCACACCGCCAGCCAAGCACCAGCCTACACACACCACCATCACATTTAGGATTTTTTATACAAAAAGAAAACACAAACAAATTGCAAATAGATACAAATCTACTAACACAAAATCAGAAACATTGCACTAATGCCAACCTTGAAACAGAACAACAATTCTTAAACATTACAGACCAGGCAGTTCACTTTACCACTCATGGTTGCTCCCAATAATTCTTTTGCTTGTGGTACGCTCTATAACAAGCAGGCACACACAGCCCAGGGTTAGAAGGACACTCAGGGCAGGACATACGAGTCTCCTTCCGCGTACCTCTTCGCCAACAGACTCTACATCTCCTAGTGGGAAAGTCTTTTGAGAGTGTAGGAGGAATGTGATCAGGAAAGTGGCGCTCTTTCAATCGAGCCACATCCTCCACCACTCCAACTCTAGGAACACTTGCCTGTTCCACAACAACAAGGCTGCCTATGACAGACTCCTGAAACTGAACAAAAGTCAACTTTGACGCAGGAGAACACTCCTTGAACACAACAAAAGCATTGAAAGTTGCTAAATTGAAGAGATGGATGGCCAACTTCTTATACCAAATGTAAGACTTACGAATAGCAGTGTAAGGTTCCAACCTCTGATCTACTCTATCAACACCACCCATGTGCTTATTGTAGTCTAAAATGCACACAGGTTTGCGCACTTCAGCAATCTGACCCCAAACAGCCACAGGTGAATTACTCTCATCATGGATGGTAGTCAGCATGTACACATCCCTCCTGTCCACAAATTTCACAGCTAGCAGTTCCTCACTACGCAAGGCACTGCACTGTCACCTCTGAAGTTTTTTGCAAACAAGCTCTTTTGGATAACCTTTACGGTTAGAGCGGATTGTGCCACAAGCAAAAGTGTCCACTTTGAACAATTCCTTAAACAATTGCACAGCAGTGTAGAAGTTATCAAGGTACAAATGGTGGCCTCTGTTAAACAGTCCTCTAGCAAGTTCCCACACAATTTTCTCTGAAACTCCTACTAAAGTGGACGGACAACCAGGGGGTCAATAGTGGAATCCCTACCAGTGTACACACGCAAATTAAAAACATATCCTGTCCTACTCTCAGACAACATATACAGCTTAATTCCATAGCGTGCCCTCTTGCTAGGAATGTACTGCCTAAAAACCAAACGGCCCTTGAACAGCACCAAAGACTCATCAATAGATATTTCTTTCCCTGGAGTATAGATCTCTGAAAATCGATCTACAAAGTGATCAAGAACAGGCCGAATCTTAAAAAGACGGTCACATTCAGGGTGATCTCGTGGCAACGCCAAACCATTATCAACAAAATGCAGCATCCGAAGCAAAAGTAAATACCGATCACGAGTCATAACTGCAGGAAATATGGCCGTTGCCATCAAGGGACTGGTAGACCAATATGAACCCATGGACGGCTTCCTTACCAAACCCATCAAAAAAGTCAAGCCCAAAAACTTCATCTCTTCCAGATTTGTGGGACTCCACCGGGTAGCTCTAGAATGGGGCCTAAGTCTGGCACTGTTGTCCCTCAAAAACTGTTCAGCATACAAATTAGTCTGCTCAACAATCTCACCCAAAAATACATCATCCATAAACAACTGAAAATACTGTATAGGCAAATAATGTTCACAATCCACTCTACACCCTGCATAACCACTAAAGGCAGGCAACACCGGCGCACCATGTTTGGATCAACCCAGAGTCCAGCACTTCCAGTAGGAAGCCTAGCAGCCCCAGGCTGCAATCCAGATGCCTCTTGCACCATCGGCACAGTAGTATCCTCCTCTAAATCAGGCACTTCATCTGCACTGAGAGTACCTTCATCATCCGATGATTCCATGTGGAGAGAAAACTCACTGCCTGAATCTTCCCCTCCCTCCTCTCCCTCAGACGCACTGTCAGTCTCATAATCCTGCTCAGAGGAAGATTCAAGAAGCAAACCAACCACCTGCTGAGCAGTAATTCTACGGCTAGCCATAATGCTTACTAATAAAGGTTACTTGTCAAACAAGTCAACAACAACAAACCCTTTGTAAAAAAAAAAGAAATAAACAAAATGTAGCTTTATCACAAAGACCTATATACTCCAACACTATACCACTCACGTGACAGAAGCAGCTAGACTCACCACCACCTACTCTGCACAGACACAGTAAGGATCAACAATATCCCACTAAAAAAGAAGAAGAAAAAAATTACACATAAGACAATGCAAAACATCGCAAAGAATTTCATGCTCTGAACACTAACAAATATGCTGCCATTATGGCACCACTTACAAAAAAATTCATTCATGCATGACAATAATACTCATTTGGAGTACACACAACAAAAATATTTTTCTTACCAAATAAATGCAATTACGCAAAACTGCAGAACCACCACTGCCGAAACCGCAAACAGGAATCAAAAGCTTTACACTAGAATAAAAGGAGAAAAAAAACATTACAATCACATATGCAAATAATGCACCAGTCCACACACAATCCACCAGCCAAGCTAAGGGGTAGGTGGGCCTAACAGTATAAATAAAATATTCACCCCCGTAAAAGGGAGCAACCCTTGCCCTTTTGGCCACTCCCCAACACAAAAATTAAAAAACCCTGGTGCCTAGTGGGCATTCCTGCTGCACGATCACATGATCGTGCAGCAGGAATGCACAAAAGAGGCATCGGGGGAAAGGAAAACCCTTTCCTTTCCCTCGATGCCTCTTTTGATACAAACACCCCCTCCCCGAGCCAAACCTCACCTGATTTCCCGACGCGCTGGAAGCAAATGGCTTCCAGCGCGTCGGGAAGAAAGGGAAACCCTCAATGATGTCAGCGCGCTGACGTCATTGATGGGGCGGGGGAGGCAGGGAAGCCCTTCCCCTGCCTCCCCCAAAAAAACCTAACGATCGGATTTCCACGGGGAGCGCCAGCGCTTCCCCGTGGGTGATCTTATGACGAGCTGGACTCGTCATGAGCACACGAGCACTGTGTGCCATGACGAGTCCAGCTCGTCATAAGCACCGAAGGGGATAAAGGGTCAGAGCAGGATCTCAGCGGCAGACGAGGAGAAGGAACCTCCTGGTCACAGGAACTACACGAGCATTGCGCTCGAGAAATTCAAGGATGCAAAGACCTCCATCAAGGATTACAGCTAACTTTTCAGGGTGTAAATGGAGAGAAGCCACATCTGCTTAACCACGCTCACGAATTCTACACGAGAATTGCGCTCGAGAAAATGAAGGATGCAAAGACCTCCATCAAGGATTACAGCTAACTTTTCACGTTGGAAATGGAGAGAAGGCACATCTGCTTAACCACGCTCACGAATTCTGCACACCTGCCCTGCATATTTATCCAAGAAGATGCCACCGTTTTGTGCAATACCTCTACTCAACTGGAGTACTGTCTACTGGCTAATCAGTAAGTGTTACCTCGTTGGGTAAATGTATAGTGCCTTTCCTACACTACAGCTGCGTAAAGGACCAGAAGAATTGTCTCCAGTGACCTGTGTGTCTGTAACTTTGCCACCGCGCCGAAAGCGCCGGGGTCCTTTGAGTAAGCTGTCCATCATAGTGGGGAAAGGGCGGGCAGACGTTGCATACCGCTAGTGTATGTGTGGCGGGGCCAAACGAGCGGGGCTTCTAGGCCCGTTCACATGCCTCTTGTTTATAAAGGGTCAGAGCACGATCTCAGCAGCAGACGAGGAGAAGGAACCTCCTGGTCACAGGAACTACACGAGCATTGCGCTCGAGAAAATCAAGGATGCAAAGACCTCCATCAAGGATTACAGCTACCTTTTCAGGGTGTAAATGGAGAGAAGCCACATCTGCCCTGCATATTTATCCACGAAGATGCCACCGTTTTGTGCAATACCTCTACTCAACTGGAGTACTTTCTACTGGCTAATCAGTAAGTGCTACCTCGTTGGATAAATGTATAGTGCCTTTCCTACACTACAGCTGCGTAAAGGACCAGAAGAATTGTCTCCAGTGACCTGTGTGTCTGTAACTTTGCCACCGCGCCGAAAGCGCCGGGGTCCTTTGAGTAAGCTGTCCATCATAGTGGGGAAAGGGCGGGAAGACGTAGCATACCGAGAGTATGTGTGGCGGGGCCAAACGAGCGGGGCTTCTAGGCCCGTTCACATGCCTCTTGTTTATAAAGGGTCAGAGCAGGATCTCACCGGCAGACGAGGAGAGGGAACCTCCTGGTCACAGGAACTACACGAGGATTGCACTCGAGAAAATCAAGGATGCAGAGACCTCCATCGAGGATTACAGCTCACTTTTCAGGGTGGAAATGGAGAGAAGGCACATCTGCTTAACCACGCTCACGAATGTGTGGCGGGGCCAAACGAGCGGGGCTTCTAGGCCCGTTCACATGCCTCTTGTTTATAAAGGGTCAGAGCAGGATCTCACCGGCAGACGAGGAGAGGGAACCTCCTGGTCACAGGAACTACACGAGAATTGCACTCGAGAAAATCAAGGATGCAGAGACCTCCATCGAGGATTACAGCTCACTTTTCGGGGTGGAAATGTAGAGAAGGCACATCTGCTTAACCACGCTCACGAATGTGTGGCGGGGCCAAACGAGCGGGGCTTCTAGGCCCGTTCACATGCCTCTTGTTTATAAAGGGTCAGAGCAGGATCTCACCGGCAGACGAGGAGAGGGAACCTCCTGGTCACAGGAACTACACGAGGATTGCACTCGAGAAAATCAAGGATGCAGAGACCTCCATCGAGGATTACAGCTCACTTTTCAGGGTGGAAATGGAGAGAAGGCACATCTGCTTAACCACGCTCACGAATGTGTGGCGGGGCCAAACGAGCGGGGCTTCTAGGCCCGTTCACATGCCTCTTGTTTATAAAGGGTCAGAGCAGGATCTCACCGGCAGACGAGGAGAGGGAACCTCCTGGTCACAGGAACTACACGAGGATTGCACTCGAGAAAATCAAGGATGCAGAGACCTCCATCGAGGATTACAGCTCACTTTTCAGGGTGGAAATGGAGAGAAGGCACATCTGCTTAACCACGCTCACGAATTCTACATGATGATTGCGCTCGAGAAAATCAAGGATGCAGAGACCTCTATCGAGGATTACACCTGCCCTGCATATTTATCCACGAAGATGCCACCGTTTTGTGCAATACCTCTACTCAACTGGAGTACTTTCTACCGGCTAATCAGTAAATGCTACCTCGTTGGGGAATTGTATAGTGCCTTTCCTACACTACAGCTGCGTAAAACACCCTCGTGGGCATTCCTGCTGCACGATCACATGATCGTGCAGCAGGAATGCACAAAAGAGGCATCGGGGAAAGGAAAACCCTTTCCTTTCCCTCAATGTCTCTTTTCCAATCAAACCCCCTCCCCGAGCCAAAACTCACCTTATTTCCGCGACGCGCTGGAAGCAAATGGCTTCCAGCGCGTCGGGAAGAAAGGAAACCCTCAATGACGCCAGCGCGCCTCGCGCGCTGACGTCATTGATGGAGGGCGGGGGAGGCAGGGAAGTCCTTCCCCTGCCTTCCCCCAAAAACCCGACGATCGGATTCCCACGGGGAGCGCCAGCGCTTCCCCGTGGTTGGTCTTATGACGAGCTGGACTCGTCATGAGCACACGAGCACTGTGTGCCATGACGAGTCCAGCTCGTCATAAGCACCGAAGGGGTAAAGAAGGGGAATGGTGCACCCGGAAATGTACTAGTCCACAAGTCCTCAGTTGTGTTTCAAAGTAGTTTTTATTCTTCCTTTAATTCATATTCATAAAATTCCCATACAAATGGACATCCAGCCAACGCGTTTCGTTCACAAATGATTTTTAAATTCATCAGGGCTCAAATATATTTCTGGAAGCAATCCACAAAATCCATAGGTCAGATCAGATGAAAACTACAATTGGATGATCCCCATATTCATGAGAAATCCACCAGGAACATAGTCAACTGGTCCAATGATATATGGGGAAATAGTGTCCCCCGTGTGATACCTGAATCCGTATCAAACTTGACCCTCCATGCTTATTACTGCTTTTCTAAGCAAGCTGATCACGCCTGCCGCCAGAGCACCATTTTAATCTACAGCCAGCCTGGCTAGGAGTCAGGCTCAGATCCTGCCGGGATAGCCAACATCAGACACTTGTACACAATATATGGTATAAAGTACCTCTGGCCTACATTATCAGGATATTGCAAGTCACAGAGGAGTTTCATGACCATATAGAAGAACGAGGCCAAAGGCAGAGTTCCATTTATAAGGATATGGAACTCTGAGGTGATTTACGATATCCTTATCATGTACAGCAGGGGGTACTTTATTCCTTATAATATATGGTCATGCAACAAACCATTTAAACCCTTGGTGCGTAGCTCTTTCATATGAAAGAGAATATAGAATACAAAATAGAATCTCTAGTGCAAAATTAAAAACACATCAAAAAGCTGTTAGAAACTTGTTGCAAAAAGATATTACAATCAAGTTTAAGTCAAGCCAGTTTTTTATTTTAACAAAGGCACAGTCGCTCAAAGTCTAGAAACATGCAGAAAAACTCTAACTTTTCCATAATTACTTAAGGAGTGCAAAAAATAATCATGCTTCTATAAATATCTCCTTTCTGCTTGTCACTATAAAGCTAGAAAAACAGAGCAGAATAAAGAAAAGCAACATTTCGTTTCCCTTCTTTAAACAGCTGCTTTAATTATGCTCGGTCACCTGGCCTGCATTTTCCCCATGGCTGCTGGCAGCTGGCATTGTGACCTCTGAACTCAACTGTAACAAGTTCATACAGTTGCGTGACTACATCATTTCTTTGCCTATTACATTTCTTTGTACTAGGCGACTGAATGGTCACAAGTCTCCTATTATAAGGAAATGAGAGAGGCATTTTTGTACGCTACCGCATCCCTAGCGGGGAGTTTTTAAATTCTCCTCTGACGAGACGTTAGATGCGGCCTATGTCACTAGTTCTTGCCCCCAGAGTGATGAACTGTACCCGTGTCTTGTTGCAGGAATTATTTGTACACCACAGAAACAAGAGAGCCCGGCTGTCGGTGGGTTTCCAGCATGTATGGCTGTTGATAAACATGCTCTGCATACTACTGCCATCTGCCATCTGGTGTCGGGCTCAGACATTTGCAACTTATTTTTCTTCGAAGCAGTCTTTCTAGTCACAAGATCTGACTCTCTGTGCTACACTGGTATCCCCACCCAACTCCTCCGAAGACTCCAGACCATACAGAATGCCGCAGCCAGACTCATCCTGGACCTCCCCAAACGAACCCACATCGCCCCTCCACTGGCTCCCTATTCAGAAGAGATGCCAGTTCAAGATCCTCAGACATGCCTACACAGTCCTCCACAACCTAGGACCTGTCTACATCAACCTTTGACTGAGCTTTCACCAACCCTCCAGACACCTCCTCACTCGCCCTCGCACATAACCCCGCATCCGTCGCAGCGGTGGCCACTCATTTTCCTACATCCTGCTCTGTACGGCCTCCTCGCTGGCAGACTTCAGAAAGGGACTCAAGACCTGGCTCTTCGACACAGGCACAGCGCCCAGATAACCCCAGGGGTGACAGTGTGCATTTACAAATGCTTAATTGATTGATTGATGTGCTGTGACTCCTTCCTGTGTGGGAATGCGCATGGACACTGACTCCATGTTAGATTGTTTTTCTCTGCCTTCAGGTTTGGACGTTCACCGACAGGGCTCAAGTTTGTCGTGTCCTGACCACGTTTTTTTCGGGCCAACTTGGTTAGTTTTTGATACAGACATGTATGAACAACCAGTCCTAGTCTTTCGTTGCGCCTCCTTCTCACATTCCACTGATGGTGCTGATGACCAACCCTGGACACCGTTCACTTCCACATGCCCTTCTGGGACCACATGCTCTTCTTCGTTCCTCAGTACCAGACAGCGCGTACCAGAAGGAGGTGATCGAGCGGGTGCCTTTCCAAAGTTGCCCCCAGTGCAATTCCAAAAATCCGTGGTTGGAGCATCACAATGCCTGCAACTTGTCAAGAGGATACCTTCTGTGAATTCTGCCTGACCTTCCATTTGAAGAAAACTCTTAAAGTATGGAAGGAAAAGGAATGGGGTTTATCGCAAGGTGCACCAGCAGGCATCCTCCGGGATTTCAGCTCTCTTTGGGGAGGAAGCTACCTTTGGCGCCGAGGAGGGCGAAGAGGCTGGCCCATCAGGAATTGTGCAAACACAAGGAGATGATGGACGGAGCGCTGAAACTTTTCATACACCCCCAGTCACAGATCTGGGTTGAATCCATCATTGTTCTTTAGCTCACTTCGCCACCCCAGTTCAGACCCAGCCATATGCAAATCACTCGTGACCCTGTTCCTCATGGGAACAGTCCAGCCTGAACTGCCAAGCCAGGTCTTCCCTCGACCGGAAATAAGCATCCTGGGACGGGTTTCGGGGTAACACCCCTCATCAGCCGGGATAGCTTAAATCCAGTGGCAAAGTGAGCAAGGACCCACATCTGGGCATACCCTGCCAAATTAGGGCAAACAAAGCAAACACAAGAAGATGATGGACGGAGTGCTGAAACTTTTCAAACACTCACCCCCAGTCACAGATCTGGGTTGGATCCATCATCATTCTTAAGCTCACTTTGCCACCCCAGTTCAGACCCAGCCATATGCAAATCAGACTTGACCCTGTTCCTCATGGGAACAGTCCAGCCCGAACTGGAATTGTGGCAGGGCAGGCGCCTGCCAGTGAGTCGGGAGATTCGAGTCCATCAGACCATGAGGCGGTATAGGTCATTGAGCTGGCACCAAGATCATCCTTGTATGAAGACCACACCCAGGCCCATAAGTACACCATCTGGCCCAAGACCCATTGCTACAAGCAAAAATGGTCCCATGCCAAATGTAGTGCCCCAAGGAAGGTCACAAAAGACTGCCTCTTTCAGTGCCTCCACTGCCTTCGGGCTGTGGGTGGCACGACTTCAGAGTCGACCATGACTCCATCCAAGGGGCTTGACCGTCACTGGTCCAAGAGCCCTCACGTGCCAAGGGTCGTGAGCATCATCAGGACGGTGCCGAAAGCATGAGCAAAGCCAATACCAAAGCTCCTGTCTATGCCAAAACCCTCATCAGTTTCTGAATACAAAGAATCAGAGGTCCCTTTCCTACAGATGCTCCAGAATTAGCTCAACGCCAGGCAGAAGTGTCTCTTTATTTACCCTGTCACCGGGAAGATTTCGGCAAAGCCACCTCTGCAGAAGCCATCAGAGACACTTCCCAGCAAAAGAAGACTCACCTTCGAAGGTGAACCTTCTTCGAAGCCTCCCTCCTCTGAGCCGGCACCAAAGAGACAAGGGCACCAACCCTCTTCCACACCCTCCACCTTCACCCTTGCCTCCACCACCAATTGCACCTTCAGTAGCACCTTGCTCATGCACACTGTCCCCACTGCCTCCACCAGAGTCAGCTGAGGGGTCTCCTCACACCTTTTCCCACTCCGGCAGTCTATGTGGTTCCTTTGACCTTAACAACCAATTCTTTGGCTTAAATCCCACTGGGGATTCCGGAGGTGACCCTGATTAGGACCTCTACCCTCCCCCAACACATCCCCAATGGATGATACTATGGCCTGCCATGAGGTCAAATGACAGGCCGCAGCTTTCCGTAAGGTGAATATGTAGTAGTCTATAAAAAGAATTATATTGTAAACTTATTGAGTCGCACATTTGCGATTCAGCCTGGAGGCTTTTCTGTACTCTGGTTTGCTCTCTGCGGACGTGTCTCTGTCATTCCTAGTGGTCCACCGCAAACCTAGTCGAGATGCTAAATCTCTGTCTAAACTTCATGAATTCATAGGTTCTGCTCTTTTGAACTTTCTAATCAAATCCTTTTAGGTGTTTTTTCATGTTCAGATAGATAATATACAAGACCCAGCTGTCTTAGATTTTTATAAATCCATGATCGCGTTTGGGATTTCCCAAACTTTCTGGGAGCAACTCACAATTTGGCCATACCCTTCAAAAATTTGAAAGAGTCAAAAAGCAATGTACAGAGCAGCCAGGGGGCACCAGATGATCCCTAGAAATAAGCAATCTAGCCTAACTGGATAAGTCGCCAGGGGGTGTACGGCAGTGGCAAAATGCCACTCCACTTGGGCCTCAAAATTCCTAGCCCTGGTCTGAAGATAAAGATTATTATTTTAGATTGCAGGAGAGGATCTGGGCAATGAAGGAAAAGGACCGTTTTGGTCATTGAATCACTTTGTATTGGCGAGGCACCACAGTTCCAGTACTTTGATTTACAAAACCATTGCTATCTGGTCTTCTTCAAGTGGATCAGATAAAGACTACGACTCCCACAGTGCACTATTCTTCTAAATGAAGGCCTAGATCCTCAGTGTCTTGCTAACCTGGAATTAGCTGGCAGCCACACTTATGACTGGAAAATGTGTGTACTTTGGGGGTGTGACACGGGGTGTGTGTGTGATGGGTGTGTGTCTCAGACGCATTGCACAAAGGCTTCCCTGTGCAAGCATTATTTTTTCTTAAATGTAGTCATTGTTGCAAATGTTAAACAAGTATTTGCAATGCAATAGGTCTCGCATTTGTGAGCTCTCGGCATTGAAAATGAAATGTTTTTTTACTTTTGTCTTTTTAGTTGCAGTGGAGGGATTATATTTGCATAGTGCTATTGCCATTTGTGTGACTTTGTGGTGCTGGAGAACCTGGAAATAGGGGGGGACAAGAGTGATATGCAGCCTGAAAAAAAATTAACAAAATCCTTGAAAAAGCAAACACTTATAGCAAATGCAAGAGTAAGTAGAGCATGTGAAATGTAAGCAGCAACAACAAGCTCTTCACAAGGAACACATTTAGCTCCTTAGACAGTTTAAGAGTAAAAAAAAAAAAAAAAGGTCTGCAAGAGAGTGAAGCAGCTACCTGCATAAAGATGCCCAATGTGACTTGACTGTTCACACAATGCAACTGAAGCACTCCTTCAACTGTGAGTATATTTGATAAACCCTGTCCTACTGAGCAGTTAATTTCATGATCAAAATACTAGAATAGTACTCTCGAGATGCTAAAGCACTAATATGTTAAAATATGAAACACGGTGACACAACCAGCCAAATGTTGCAATTAAATCAAGATTTCAGGTGTTGGGTTAAGCATTGTTTGGGGAATGGAACCGGGCTTTGGAAACATGCTAGGGGGAGAATAAAGTGAGGTAAAACATCTGTTACCACAACAGAGCTAAGTGCACTGTTCAAAGGGTTCAACGCCTTTAAAATAGAGTTTGGCATCGCTATCCATATACCGATACAATTATATAACATTTGGGAAAGGGAAAGAACATTCTTGCATTGTACTATATACCCTTCGTCAAAATGCATATTTACAGCTAAAATCACAACATTTAGCAAATGTCGCTATCTTGACTTAAAGACTATTATCATTCTTGCAAATTATTTGTACTAACAAAAACACAGGCTAATGAGCTATTGTGACATCTGGAAAAAGCAGGGCTCATTCAAAGGTCAGCAGGGATGGTTTGATTTAATTTTCTTTTGTCAAACTGCTCTTCCTGATCATTCCCTTCAGCGATCATGACCCTATAACCAGATGAGCTGCACTAGAGAGGTGGCGGCTCATTCGTGCAACAGCTTTTCATTCTATTAAATGGAAAAAAAGCATGTTCCTGCAAAAAAAAAAAGTCTTTTGAATGACGAGACTCGTTTAAGTATAGATGAGCTGTAGCATCCTTAATTATTAACTCGCACAAATTGCAGTATAACAGCAACAGGTCGTCCAATGTGTTGATAAAAAGGGTTAATAAAGGGATAATAAGGAATGGAGGGCAGAAGCAATAAAAATGTAATTGTCTGTGGATGATTAGGGAGAAGTTTGTAGAATGGAGTCGATGTGTTGTTTCTATGGTCTTATGGGGCGTTGAGGTCTGCCAGAGATGTGCAACTGAATAGCGTCTTTCACTGTGGATTTTAATAAAATGCCCGGATATAAATTGTTGGCTATAAGGGAATGTCGTGTAGTTCCTATATTACCTATACAGGATGTGCGCATTTTGGATACCATAAACTGTGGGATTGGTGGCAGACTGATTCTGTGCACCCCCACCGAATACGTTAGCCTGTCTTGTATCAGCTAGCTCACAGTGCCACTAGAATCTCCTCTTATCGGGGAGAGAATAGTTCTTGGCAACCTTAGAACATGACAACCCTGATCCCCCCCCAGGATCGTGGAAACAATATACTACTTTTCGCTCAGTCACTCGTGCTTACCTATTTCGTCTCAGAGATGCACAGAATAAACAGTCTGGGCGTTTCAATAAGGATTTATTGAACAGTTGTTATTCTAGTGTAGAATAGATGAGCTGCAACAACCATTAGACAGTAGCAGAGATATATGATTAGCAATACTACAAAAGTGAAGGGATGGTAGAGCTCTACCATCTTGCAATAATCATGAATATATACATGTACATAAAACACATGATAAAAAGTGCGTACTCCTACGATGCCTCCCTAACTAGATGTACCTAAATGTACCTAACATCTATGTAGGTGTTATGCCAAGAATCCCTCTAGGATCTAGTCAACCCCATTACCTGAGAATTAGAGAATGTGGGACCCTGTCCTGGTCTCGAGTTGGACACCCCGCGAGGGATGTTAGACCACTGCTAGCTGGAGCGTCTGCATGCAGGAACCTCAGCGTCTCTGGTCAGTGTGTCAGCCGGGAAGTCACGGTCTCCTCTGTCTTTCTAAGCAAGACATGATGTATATATACCCATAGGTCTCCCGAGGGGTCCTACCTTGCTGTGTTACTGTGTCGGCCTATATACAGAGATATTATACAGGAGATGTCAGTCCTGCTGTTAGTCCTGCTGTGCTTCCAAGAAGCCTCATGCATAATGTATGAGATTCGAACTAGGGAAAATCCTGCGTTCTGAATGCAGTGTCGTATCTGGGTAAAAGGTCAGTCCCTATAAACCGTTATGTATGTAATGTAGGGAAGGATATAGGTGAAAGGTTGCAGTGTTACCTGCGCCTATATAGGGTACCTATATGGAATATAACAGGAAGGGGTCTGATATAGGTTTAGAGGGCTGCTGGTGTTTGTAGAGCTTTATCTGAGAGCCTGTGTGTCATGTGATTCAATGAAGGGTCGTCGTGAGACTTAGGAGTGTACTGCTTTAGTATGTTTTTTTTATTGACAACTTGGCTTCGAGGGAGTGATTTTATGTGCTGTCTGGGTTGTTACGAAATCTACCTCTAGAGCCGCCAGATTGTATCTTAAGCTTTATATAAGCTTCTGGTGCGTACAGGGCTTGGTAGGTCACAGACAGCAGTGTTTGTATCCTTGACTTGTAGGTCTGTGGGTTTTACAGCTGTTGTGGGTGTGTCAGTCCCCAAGGTCTCTTGGGTCACAAGTAGCAGCATGCCAACCCTCCCGAACCACGTGGGAAGGTTCCGAACAAGGACCTTAACTCCCGCCAGTAGATCATAAAAATCTGATCACCTCTGCTTTGCTCCAGACTCTAACCAGCAATGCCATTAGAAACATGAAGCGGGGTGTCCCTGCAGAGACCCGCAGCGAGAGAAGAAAGAGGTCGGGCAGAGCAACGAATGGCTGTGGGAGGAGGAATGAGGAAGCGTTGCCGCCCGCCATTGTGAAACTGAAAGCATGCATGTCGCGCTGAAAATAAAAACAAGAAGCTGCCGCCATTGCTCACATAATGCAGATCCGATGGATGATTGTCATTTCTTTTCGTAAAGGATGAAATATCAGATTGAATATATATAACTGAGAATCCTCTGTGGGGAGCAAACTGTGAGGCTCCATTTGAGACGGTATCAGGATTCGGACGTCTTTTTTCTGTGGCGACCATGCATATATAATATAGCAGAGTTACTGAACAGTGATTACTTTCGCACCATAAATGGAAGTCGACAACATAAATTGTGTTGGTCTTCTGAATTTATTGAAGTACATTTCAGGGGTCAACTGTTTTATACACTATAGTCCTGAAGATGGTCTCATCGACGAATGCTTAGAGACCGAAACGTCGACTTTTACACTTTTTCTGGATAACAATTTATGAGAGAGAAAAAGTGTATACAATTGTGACATTGAAGGATCCAATAATTGTATTTGTTTTCCTCTTGTTACATTGTGTGTTTAATTTTGAAGTACCCTATATCAACTTTAAAAGATAAAATCTTTCTTTTTATATACACCCGTGTTTTTGTATATATATTTCTTGTTGTGGTTTGGTCATGGGTTCTAATTCTATATAAGGAACTGAAAATTATAGAAATATGTTTATATTTTATAAAAGGTTTTGAAAAGAAATTAATTGGCAAGTGAATTATAAATTCTTGCATCCAATAGTACACTAAAAGCAATATAACTGAGTAATGTAAATAAATCCCTTGAAGGCACCTTTACCCGTTCACATGCCATTGCTCAAGCAGCGTCCCACAAGTGGTGTGTGCGGCTGCCATTGCTAAAGCGCTGGGTGCTGGGCTGCTTGAAAAAAATATATATATATTATTTAAAATCCGAGGGGGGAGCGGGTGGATGCCACGCTAAAGCGCTGCTTAAAGAGGCAGTGTTGGGTCGGGCTGGATATAAAAGAAGCGGCTGCCATTGCTATGCGCTGGCACAGCATGTCGTGCCTGCTTCTGCAAGACATTAATTAAGTAAATAGTTCTCCTTAACTGCTAATGAAAGCTATAGAGTAAGGACACATGTAAGAGGGGCTGTCCTTACGGGAGTTAACAATAGGAGAGAGGGAGGTACTAAAGAGGGACTAGTAAGCCTATTGACAAATCAAAAGCCATCATTTACAAAGGACAGGAAGAGGAGCTAATTGTAAAGATGGGCAGAGCTTAATGCTCATATCCTGAATACAGCATGCCTCGAAGAGACAGCGCTAGTGCTGCATCGGCGAGACCTAAAATGAAACATGGGATAAAAATCCCACAAAGCTAGTTATTTGGAGGCAAAAACAACCCAAACAAACTCCTATATTGTGGCAACACATTCCTACAAGTAAACGTTTGACAGGAAAACGTTTGTTAGAAAGTTTGCATGCATGCATATTTTTGCAAAGTTGACAAACTTTGCAAACTCTTTGAAGTTGTAAAACTTTGCCCAACCTTGTGGGTAAAAATTAATATTCAGCTCTCATTGGTCTCAACCCTTTGACAGTCATCATAACAATCTCCTGTGCTCCAGGCGAATGCTTTAACCCCATTCATGCAAAAAATTGCCGAAACACACTGCAGAGTCCTACCCAGTTTTTAAAATCCAGATGCACCGCTCTGTGATAAAACTCACTCAGTCTGGGGTAAAATCCAGCACACTTGAAAGCCACAATCTGTCTCTAGGAGCTTTTGTTAAGGAGACAATTTAACTTGATATTGTTTTCAGTTTCTAAGAGCAGGTGGTTGTTTGTGTATCATTTTTAATTTCTTTATTTAGAGCGATTTACACAAAGATCATATTGAAGTAAAGCATTACTCCAACGAACATTATTTAGGTAAAATATAAATTTGCCAAGCAGCTATTCGAAAGTCACATAACACAATAATAAACAAATCGGTACCACACATGCACTTGACTGCTCTTAAAGTTTGTATAACAAATATTGAAACAATAGGAAACGTTCAACAAAGGGAAAGGGGGAGCAGGAAAGGAACATTTTCTTGCCAACAATGCAGTGTTTCAGAACAAAATCATAAAAAAGTGTGAACACACTCTATATTTTAATTTCTTAATCTGCTTACATTTATAAGAATGTGGTTCAGATACATTACCTAGTGTGTATTTTTTTTTTTGTTGCTTAGACCGCCTAACACCCAAATTACATAGCTAAAACTCAGTAGTTCAATTTTTTCCAATTTGTAGCATATTTCTTTTTGCGTTTATACCCATTTATGCTCTCTATCTTTTATGTTCAGTGTTACTTGTGCTTATCTTTTTCAGTGCTCTGATTGTCTTAAAACTTTAAAATAAATTAAAATGGAAATTATCAGAATAGTTCATTATAGAAACTTCTGAATACATTTATCATGTGCTGGCAAAAAGCAACGAGTTTTTAGGTTAAGATCCTTGAATTATACCTCCCAGATGACTGCCCCATTTTCAGCCCAAGATGCATCTGTACCAGGCTCTTGAAACCTGGCTTTACCAGTGAAACCAGGTAACGCCGGGTTTGTCGCCTGTTCTTGCTGCCACATTCCCACCTTGTCTTTGACCTCCGGCAACTGAGAACCATTGTTTCCTGCTCTAATTTTCTTCTCTTTCCTTAGGACTTGGATGACGATGAGTATGACGTGGGGAAGCCGAAGAAGCAGCGGAGATCGATAGTAAGAACGACGTCAATAACCCGGGTCGGTGGAGATTCGTTTTACTAACAGGGCGGGAGGGCGCATGCTTCATGGGTTGGGATGTCGTTTTGTCGTTTTTTTGATGACAGGCTCTCTTGAGGCGCCTAGAACTACACCCCTTGTCTTTGTTCGTTGTTGGGACGCACTTTCACCAGCGATGGTAGGCGGGAAACCAAAAGTATGTGGTAGAAGAACGGGGTACTCAAAGCCTTGTTTATTCACAGCTCTGCTGGCTTTTGTTTGTTTAGCCCTAACCCTCATCTTGTAATGATTAAATAATGCATCCTAAAGGCAATTAACTTCATGAATACCAAGTCAGCACTGCCAAGTACCACGCATCAGGCGTTAGACTAGCGCATTTCAGTGTAGTCTTATTAACATGCTTCTTATTTCAATTTCAAGGGTGTACTGGGCTCCAAGAGCCACATACGTGCTGTCACACACTCGCAACATCTCTACAGTGTGCAGGGTTATCTGGGATGGTCAGACAGCCACACCCCACCACCATGTGCGCACAGGATACCTGATCAGAGTTCGAACAAGGGTGGAAACGCATGAGGCACAGGAGCTCTGATGACCTCCAAGCAATATATGGAAGACCTCTTTACCATAGGTGTCTGAAGCGGTTGGCGCCTCAGCAAGAACTCATTGAAGGGATTGCTAGAATATTTTCAGAGTGGCTTTCACTTTTGAAAACCAGCCATAAAAAGGGGGTGATCGTAGCCACAAGCAGGATGCGCAGGCCATGAATGTTTTGAATCTACTGATCCTTCCAGGGGCTCGTGTTCATGATGTCCTGACCCCATGGTGCCAGATCTCCACTACAGTCTGCTCTGCATCAATAGTGCCTAGATGCCTGGTAGGGACTGCAGCCCCTTTATCCCTCTTCTGCGTTTTTCTTGGCTTCCTAAGCCGACACTGCATTCCCTCACCAATCACATCCACCCCATCCAGTCTACCACATTAGAGTTGGTTTCCTGTACTACAACGGAAGACTTTGTTACTGAGGCGTAGAGAGCTTCGCTGCTAGGTTATTAGTGTTAGCATTATTGATTGTGAAAGACACTTACGAATAGATATTTACTGTAGATGGAGTTCACTGGTACTACTTGAGTGTGAATCCTACATGGCTGATGTGCCATGGGCGTCGCTTGATGGACCTCATCTGCTCTGTCCTGGGGTAAGACTTAGTGGAGGTCACCCGTGCGGATTTTGGTTTGGGTAGAATTAGGCAGGTGATTCTGGCATCTTTAGTCAGATGTTGGAAGCAGAGGGTTCGGCTCGTTAACAAGTAGGCGAGTCAGAAGCTTAAATCCAGGATATAGTATGTATCTATTGGTGGTTTGTTTGCAGTGCTCACGGGGGATGTCTGCTGTCTCTGTGGGAAAGAGATGCCAACAAGACTGGTGTTTGTGCTGCATCAACTGCATCGTTGTTACAAGAAGTTACCCAACTTTTTACTGTGATCTGGGGCAGTGCAGCTTTTGACATAGACTTGTAGGTGGTCCGTGGCTAGTGGGGTTGGTTTGCGCCAGTATTTCTGAAGTCGTTTTTTAAAATTTCTCAATGAGATCAGAGTCTATAAAAACACTGGCACCTTTAGCTGTGATTTTAGATCGATGACCGTACATGGGAACACTGCCCCTTCCTCATTCTGCATCCACCATCTGATGCCCTGCAGCGGCCCAGAGGTGTGCACTTGGACACCGATGCAAGTACCAGAGGAATTATGTCTGTAATCTAAAATTCAGTCTAATGCATGCATAAAAGCATCTCTACTAGGTTTTTATATACTGGCCCTATTTATTTAGATATTTTATAACGTGTAAACTTTGCACCTTGGGGTTTTCAGGGTGCTTTAACTAGGAGATGTCAGGGCTTTTATATATAGTACGAAGGCCTCAAGCATAGTATATCCTGAAAGCTGTTTCTTGAAGTGCCCATTGTATTGGTATTTATAAAGCGTGTAACATACCCCTTGCAGACCCAAAAGACCCCACAGCTACTCCTCATATATAATTTATACTATGGAAACAGGAGCGGAATGAGATACTCGCGTGGTCCATGGAGGATACCCCTCGCGCAGCTCTGCACGCTAGGAGCATGCGCTGTGCAGACGTGCCTGTGAGGTGTCGGCATCAGTTTATCACGTGACTTTGACCAAGAAACTGCAGTGCAGAAGGTGTCCTGCACAACACCGCTTTAAAAAACGCACTTTCCAATAGGAATGGGGACACAAAGAAGTGTACACACTTGCAGGGACGCACCAGTAACGCTGTAGTGATGTCCATAAAGCCTTCAATACGACCGGACATTAGCCAAATAATGTTAATGACCAGAACGCCTCAACATGGACAACTTGTGGTACAATGCTGACCCTTTGTGCCGCAGGGCCATCACAAGGAAGGGGCGGCGTATGAGGCAGAAGGGTACTATGTCCCAGGTTCTGCACTACTTAAGCAAAGTTTATTATATACATTTTTAAATGCAAGCAGCTTGCCATCTTCAATAACGAGGCATCTTAAGTGACATTACGACTAGGTGTTGAGTAAAGATGCCTACAAGGGATTTCGTTCACTGAACTTAGTTGAATTTCTTATAAACTTGTTATCAATTGGTTAGGCCCCAATTGGTGGCTTAACTTTGCAGAAGTCTACACATCAATGTAGTTGTACACAAAATCAATATTCAACAACACAATTGAAAAACAATTAAAAAACAATTAGAAAACACGGGTATATCTTTCTTTCATGAATACACAATTTTAATGTGAAACAAAAATATGAGGGGTACATTCAAAAGCAATAAAACACTATGATGGAGGATACATAAATGAACCTGCAAATCATAAGTGTAATCATCTATTCCAAAGAAATACACAGAGGAAAAAGAATCTACAAAAATAGAAAACAATTCCTCAAACGCATTAGTTGTTAGGGAAATAGATGTGATAGTCGACGTTTCGGTCTGTTGTGGCAATAACATCCGTCAGACCATCTTCAGGACATACAGATGTTTATAAAACAAGTCCCTCAAATCGTATTCGGTAGTTGTCTCAACTCAAGACTGATTGAATAATAAAAATGTAGAAAAGGCCTAACAAATAGGCTCCTCTATTGATAAAGTGAACAGACCCCTTTAGAAATTCAAATTCAGGGAAAAGTCGTCGTCTCCAGAGGGTCCCGCACACAGCAAATATGCTGTGTGCGGGACCCTCTGGAGACGACGAGTCATTTACAACTCGTGTGGAGTTTTGTTTACCTTAACTCTCTTGAACCCTGGGAAGACATTTCAGAACAAGATTCCTGCCTCCCCTAACAAAGTCGTGAGATTTTTCCTGACTTTTCCCTGAATTTGAATTTCTAAAGGGGTCTCTTCACTTTATCAATAGAGGAGCCTATTTGTCAGGCCTTTTCTACATTTTTATTATTCAATCAGTCTTGGGTTGAGACCACTACTGAATACGATTTGAGGGACTTGTTTTATAAACATCTCTATGTCCTGAAGATGGTCTGACGGATGTTATTGCCACAACAGACCGAAACGTCGACTATCACATCTATTTCCCTAACAACTAAGGCGTTTGAGGAATTGTTTTCTATTTTTGTAGATTCTTTCCTCTGTGTATTTCTTTGGAATAGATGATTACACTTATGATTTTAAGGTTCATTTATGTATCCTCCATCATAGTGTTTTATTGCTTTTGAATGTACCCCTCATATTTTTGTTTCACATTAAAATTGTGTATTCATGAAAGAAAGATATACCCGTGTTTTCTAATTGTTTTTAATTGTTTTTCAATTGTGTTGTTGAATATTGATTTTGTGTACAACTACATTGATGTGTAGACTTCTGCAAGTTAAGCCACCAATTGGGGCCTAACCAATTGGTAACAAGTTTATCAGAAATTCAACTAAGTTCAGTGAACGAAATCCCTTGTAGGCATCTTTACTCAACATTTGTTCATTTGCCCAAGCCTCCAAGGGTATATTGGGTTTCCCACTGGTCTACTACAATATTACGACTAGGTGGCGCCAGAAGCCAGTTATCTATTTTGCCGGTGTATATTTTGCTCTACGAGCCATGCTGTATTGGAGTATGTACTTGAAGGCCCGCCCACTCTCCGCCCATATTGGTCATTGGCTTGTGTCATTGTCCTTCGTAAATGCTGGCTTCTGATTCGCTATTAGGCTTGTTAATCCCTCCTTGGTACCGCCTTGTCTTTATTTGTAACCTCCCATGAGGACCGGCCCTTTTACTTCGGTTGTTACATGGTACGTCTTCTTTAGTCTGTAAGCACTATTTTCTTTAATACGTTTCTCTTACTGCAGGAGGGTCTCTCGTGCGCAGTTGTGACCACCGGCTTGTTTATTTTACTCGCAGCAAACGGGGAGCTCTTCGGGGGCCATGGGAGACAGAAAGGGGCAACTCAGCGATGCCGTCAAGCATTTAGAATGCAATAAGTCTCACATTTGCCAGAGTTGAAGCTATTGCCATTGACAATGCCTTTTGTTTATGTTTTAAAAACCAAAGCATAAATAAAAGGCATTGTTATTTACAATGCCAATAACTCAACCTCGCATAAATTGTTTTTAATTAATTAGAAACCAGTGCTTAAGGCAAAAACAGGCGACAAATCCACATGGCAGAGTATAAAGTTGAGTCTAGGCGCACAAAAACGTCTGACAGTCCTGTCCCCTTTAAAAGGCAGAAAATGTGGTGTCAGTCATCCCTACGTGGACAGCGCTGTCAAAACACATTTGCGACTCTGTGTATTGTGGACACAGACTCTTGTAGCCCAGTGTTTATTTATTTTTGCAGTTTTATATAGCGCAAACAAGACCCAAATGGATGCCATAGTGATTTACATAGAACAGTTTCATACTGCCTTAGCAGTTTACTAAAGATCTGTTTCACATGAACTTTAATAAATTGGTAATTACAGTGTATGTTAAGGCTTTTAGAAGACAAATTGTACAAAAGTAGAGGTGGAATAGTATAATTATTGTGCGAATGAATTAAAATACATTCATAATTGAAAAGCGAATTGAAAAATTCTGGATTGGGCATTGCATCGTTGCATGCTGCATGGAGAATTTTTCATACCATTCTGATCCTTCGTGACTAAATGAATCACCAACATGGCTTAGCAGGTTTGTGGTCTAGTCATTAAGTTTCAAAACACACAGCAAGGCCACCTCCATGCTCAAAGCCACCATTGCCTATACACCTGAGTCCAGATTTCAGGGCCCCTCTTTCTCCAGTATCTCTGCATCACCTCTGCTCGGGAGGCATCCTCCCCTCCATGCAGCAGGTCAACAAAGTGGGGGCCGTCTCCTCTGACACCGCACAGGGCACCAGCATGCGGCCAGCAGATGACCTTCGAGAATCGATTCGTCACCATCCACATCTGCTAAGGGTGCCAATAGGAAGAATCCAGGTCCGAAAGACTCATCAGATAATGGGGAAATTAAATTCCCTTGACTTTCTTTAATTCTTCCCTCTTATCTGTTTCCTTGTTCATCAAGCTGCTTTGCTAACCTGCTACAAATTTTGTGTTGCTCAGGTAAAATAAATAAAATAGTGAGTCAGGAACAGCCAGTCCCGACAACCCACGGACGCAGATCACAGTCACCAGCATTCCAAAATTACCAGGCCAGAACATGTAGAGAGCAGACTGCATAAACGTATGACCCCAATGCATGAAGCGGAGATCCATGTCCCAGGAAAGAGCTGGGTAAACTACCCTTTGATGTCTTAGGACTGTGTCTAGACCGCCGTATCTGGCCCTTGCCTAGGGTTGTCACTTTTCCCAGAAAAAACAAAACGGCCATCTGTTCTTAGTTTTAAATTCTGCAAAGGTCTGGATATGTTACTTAAGTAGAACTTTATATGAAACTGTCTGTATTCATGCTTAACATGACCTTTCTGTCTGTTTACTTTAATTGTCAGTCAGGGATCATTAAAGCAACTCTAGAACACATTTTAAAGTGTTTTCTTATATTTACTATTTGAAGTATGTACTAAAAAGGGGGAACATTATCGGCTTGTAAGAAATTGGATTATTGGTTGAAGAGGATGAGAACCTATTTTAAATAATAACAACAATCCTTTTCAAGGTGAACCACAAAGATAACTAAATAAATCTGTGCTTAACCCTCTGGCAGCTTGGCGGGGCGCAATCATGCTTAGCATGGAGGCAATGTGTAAAGTATTTATTCAGTACTCAAACAGTAATAAAGTGATAACACAACACAATAACAATCCCAAACCATATTAGAAAAATAGAATACATTTTAATAAATAAAATGAAACCAAAACAACAAAAATTCAATCAGTGGAACCAGAGTTCTGAGTTTTTAAAAAGGTGAAAATAGTGCCAGAAGGGGCAAAGCGCCAACTGCGGGTGTCTGGTTGCGCTGGACCGGGATAAAGTCACAAGTTAACGCCACCATGCAGGTACGCGGTCCAGGTAAAGGATCAAGTTCGGCATGCTGGGAGTTGTACCTTCTGTCCTTGATGCAGTGTCTGGGTTGTGCTGCGATGCGAGGCTCTGCATCACTCTATGTGGGGTCAGTTGAAACCTGTGATTTTGAGCTGCGCGGTGCTGTAATGTGAAGCTCTGCGTCAAATCCGGTGAAGCCATCTATCGGGAACTGCATGGTGCTGCGATGCGAGCCTCTACACTGTTCTGCGTCGGATCTGAGGAAGCTGCTGATTAGGAGTTATGCGATGCTGTGATGCGGGGCTCTGCGTCACTCCGCGCTGGATCCAGTGGAACCTTCAAGTAAGCATGTAGACGTACACTCTGACTCCATTCAAAGCTAAAGGACCTTGAGGACAGCACTTGAGGGTCAGTACTCACTCCCACAGAGGCCAGCAGAGGGGACCAGGTCAGGTCTAGTTGGGTCTGGTCATCTGGAAAGCAGGAAAGGCCACTAAAAATTGTTGTGATTCTGTAGCTCAAACAGGAGGTCAGCTAGCTGAGCCTTGGAGTCACTTCTGGGCTCCTGAGTTCAAGGCAAGCAGTTACAGTCGTCTTTCTTCAGACCGCAGGGTAGTCCTTCTGAATCTTCTCGGCTAGAGGAGTATTCTGATTTCAGGTTCTGAGGGTGCCACTTTTATACCCAGGGCCAGTCTGCGGGCAAGGATCACCCCGTTGTCTAGCCCTAAAACTAGTTCAGGTCAATTCTTCCCTGGGTTTGGTTCGAGTTTGCCCAGTGACCGGGTAGGCCTCATCTGAAGCCAGGAAGGGGCTAGGTACAACCCCAGGCTACCCTTTGAAACTTCGGAAGGGACTGGATACAACCTTCTCAGGCCATCCTGCTCAGGCAAGAAACACTCTTCCACACACCCAGGGCCATTTTGTCAACTGTCTGACTACAGGAGAGCCATTAACAGTCAGATGACACTGAACTCTGGCAGAAAGGTATAATTGACTTAGGCAGGAAAATGTCAACTTTCTAAAAGTGGCATTTTCAAAATAGTAATCTCAACTTGACCATTAGATTGGATTTTGAATTACTATTAATTTTAGTCTTTAAAGCATGGTTCAGGCTCTTTCCAAACTTAAGTTATGCATTATAAGGTGTTATAACGTAACTCAGCACTTTTCTATGGGCGAGCCATCCTTGCAAAGGTGAAAAACAGCTTTGGAACGTTTTCACTGCCAGGAAATGTAAAACTTAAGCACACACATACTATACACACACTGCCCTGTGAAACTTTGTGTCCTACCTTATGGGTGACTTTTAAGTATTAAGAAGGAAGATTTAGGCCTAGCAAAATACTTATTTTGCCAGGTTGAAATGGAAGTTTAAAACTGCACACTTAGGCTGCAGTGGCAGGCCTGAGACAAGTTTTAAAGTGCTACTTTAGTGGCTGGCATGAGTGCTGCAACCCCAGTAGTAGCATTTAATTCACAGGCCCTGGGTACATGTAGTACCGTACATTTGGGACTTATAAGTAACTTAAATGTACCAATCAGGTGTATACCAATTTTACCATGTTTGGGAAGGCGAGCATAAGCACTTTACCATTGGTTAGCAGGGTAAAGCACACAGAGTCTATAAAGAGACCAAGAGCAACGGCGGACACTCCAAACCGCACCTCCCGCACAGTTCCGTAAATAAGAATTTGGTGCACTCCTTCCTCAGTACCAGCCGTTGATTGGTTCTGCTGCTTCAGCAGAAAACAAGTAGGGACACACAATGTGGAATGGTGCACCCAACCATTTAAGAGTCAAGAATTCTGAATATCTTGATTTTTTTAATTTTTTTTTTATTGGATTCCTTTATTGCATTTCATCAAAACAGCCAGACAACAGCCAATGCATTTCGTTCAATAGACTTGAACTTCCTCAGGGCTCTTTATGATAAAATGTAAGTAATTTCATGCAGTGCGCCATTCCAACGAACCAATTATCAGTCATGGCCATATAGGATAATCTTCCCAAATTCTAAAGGAGGGGATTCTACCTCAATATAGACACCTAATCCGTGCCAGTCGCCACTAATCTAGCGTTTCGTTTCACGAAAGGTCAAGAAAAAAAAAAGCATACAGAGTCCAAATGCTACACATGGCAAATAACCTGGGGGAATACCACGCAAAAGATGGTAATTTCCAACACGGTTTTAGGTGATTTTCCTAATACTGGGTGGGACATTAACATCCTGGGTATTTCAGTATAAAAACAGCCAAGTGACAACCCTACCCGTGCCCCTTCAGATGTTTTCTCTAATTTACTACTGTGAAGAAGACTGTTATAATATCTGCAGCACACCAAGCATTTGCTGAAAGAACTAGTGATCATAGTCTGGGTAGGAACCAAAATCAACACTGGCAACAATGTTCAAACCCTTGCTCCACTGTCCTCTCTCTATTCTTTTGTCTTTCACTTCTCTTGTTTCTTCCATTTCTCCTAAAGCCCCTGTGTGTCAGCTATAATTAACCCGGGGGAGCTGGAGAAAGTAGCAGACGCTCCCCCAGTGGCCCTCTGCCTTCGAAAACTGGCCACCAATGGCTCCAGCCTGTGGTGTAACAATAGCCACCACAGTGCAAGGGGGCCCAAGCTCCAGGGGGGCCCCCTCCGGCACTGTGCATAGGTGGCCGGCCCCTGGCCTGAGAGCTCCTGACTGGGTCCGGAGCGTGGGGGGGTCCCCCCTCCATGTACTTTGCAGGGGGCCCCCTCAAGTTTAATTATGCCACTTGCTTCAGTCCACAGCAGCCCTGCCAAGTACCACTCATCAGGCGTTAGACCAACGCATTTCAGTGTGGTGGTCCGCATCACAGCACTGAAATGCATTGTCATGCATTTATAGCGCCTCCTCAGCAAGCAGCTGTAGCACTGCTAAATAGCACCACACTAAGTAAAGCTCTTAGCTGACAGCGTGCGTCCGCGCTGCTTCCAGCAAGCTAAGCTTGGGGGCTGGGTCAGCTCGCTTTGAGCTCGGCTGGCTACAATGTTTCACCCAACAACACCCCGGCGCGGCACGTTCAGATTGACTCAGGATGTCACGAGTCAATTGTGATCAGTTGCCCAATCGCAACTGCTGAAACAGCCAAAACAGCCAGGACAGTGAGACACAAACACCTATAGGTCATGGGCCCGGTTGCCCGTGGCGCGGGCGGTTGAGGTACATTTTAGTGTGGTAGCCTGAGTCAACTTAAACTACTGCAGCCATTAGCCCGCCACTGCAGCTCACACTGCATTGTGCCGTGTGGCTAGGCCGGGGCCCAGCGGCGTAATGATTCGGAGACCGACCCTCGTTCACCGCCTCCAACTCCCGGGACCACGTGGTGCCATGTGCCTCAGCAGTCTGGCCGCCCCGCACTGCAGTCTAGTTATGAATGCAGCCGCGCGAGTCAATTCCTCTCCTCCTAGACTGAGGCCTCGTGCTACCCGGTGCACGTCGCAGCTGAGCCTGCCATACTGCTTGACCATCATGAATCGGTGCACACTGACACAGCACAGCCCTACCAAGTACTAGCATGGTTGGCATTTGCAGAGGAAAGCTGGGGGGCATTGCACCCACCAGAAGTAGACCCCTGAGTCAGCAATGTGCTGCCACCAGCCATGAGTCAAACTGTAACGTGCGATGAGGGGGGCAGTGACATAGACTATGTATTGTTGGGGTAAGTGTCACTGATTAATCAAATTTAATTACTTTTACAGGAGCGTGTCATCATTTAGCTGCTACACTGTACTGTAAGTAAAGTTACAGTTGCTGAGCAGCTCTGCATTGCAGTCACTAGAGTCTCTGCAGTCTGCACAAAGTTGTAAAGTCACTAATCTTCCTAATTTAATTTACTTTTACAGGCGCGCGTTTGTCCAGTTGGGCAGGTCTTCATTGCTTGATTTTGCTCATGAGACAGTGTCGCTCATAGTCGTTGAAATGTCACTCATAATTACGCTGAAATTATCAAAATGTCACACATAGCAATCCGAAACCTTGGCAGCCATGCACCTTGGAAATGTTCGGTGGAATAAATGGGCGGAAGTCCGGCCCTGCTTGTAATTGCTTCCGGTGGGTACAAATGTGTCCGCGCAGTAAGTGCTGTAACTCATCGGACGCTTGAGAGTAAAAATCATGCCACTTAAAGAAGTATTGGAATCGGATGAATCGATTATTATATTCCCCGACGTGAACTGCGTCTATCATTTAAACAGCTTTACCAATTCGTGACAAGGTTATTCGGACGCAGCAGGAACTGTGTCGAACCACAGTCCCTGTTGCATCCGAATAACCTTCCCTGAAGAAGCTATAGAGCGCCACCACTGCTACAATAATCCTCTGATCAGTATTGTATCTGGAATACCAAGTCACATCCGCTTCCCTTCAGAGTAGCCGAAGGGTTGATCAAGTTTAGAGAGCTGTGCACCAGTTATGAGCGCACTAACATGGACTGCGTCTGCCCTCTGGTGGTCGTTTAGTGAGCCAACAATAGTTCTGCGTTCGTGGTCAAGAAAACACCTTGAAAGCTGCGCCACCTCGTGGGTGATCGGCGCAATTAGTGTTTGGGATTTTAACCAACGATGATGGTGCGTGTAGTGAAAATCGTTAAAAATTCTCTTGGAAGGTGCCGGTCCGTGTCAGGGTTATGGCCGGGGTTTTAGTCAAACAACTGAACCGGGTTTCCTTCATACTGGATGCGATATCTGCAGTACAGGGAGAAAGGCTGGGATGTTATAGAAAATGTTAATTGTTTTGAAAGAAATGGACAAGTAAATATGTCTTAAAAGGGGACAACATCTCATCGGTGTCTGATTAGACCAATAATTTTCGTAGCCTTTGCAATTTGGCAGTAACTTGAGACAGGTGAATGGATGAATCATTCTGTATTATGTGAAATTCGCCGCAATTTTTGATCATAAGTGCTGCCCTGCCCGGAAAAAAAACATACTGCCAAAGTGAACGAAAATTGGAGAGAAATAT
Source organism: Calotriton arnoldi (assembly GCA_963921515.1). Classification (NCBI taxonomy): domain Eukaryota; kingdom Metazoa; phylum Chordata; class Amphibia; order Caudata; family Salamandridae; genus Calotriton; species Calotriton arnoldi. The sequence continues at coordinate 343,189 of CAWUFW010007814.1, read as the reverse complement.
CCTAACATTCAGAGAACGTATTTTTAAAGGTCTCCCATAAAGGCATGAACATTTTCACACCACTTAATTGCACCCCTTATTGCCAAAACGTTGCCCCTCAGTTTTCATCCCAAATATTCTTTCTTCACCAATAAAATTGATTATTTTGCAGAAAATGCGATGCATTCTTTGCTGTGAGTACTGTATGGAAGCGCTCTATCAAAGCCACTATGGACTCTGGAAATCTGGGGTAGGGTGGAAGGTTGACTGCCGGACTTCTCCAGAGGGGGCATCTCAGCGTTTAATAGTTCCACGGAAATTTCATATATATTTTTGAGTTTGTGGAGGGAAGCTTTTCTGGTTGCTTAGCTCGTCTGCACTGTTATAAATGCGGAAAACGATCAAATCAAACTAGTCTGGCCCCGGTCTGTCTAGACCTGGTAGGCAGATAGTCACGTTGATGGCATTAAAAACATCACGACATTTGTGCTTTATTTTCCTTTTTCAGTGACGTGCCAGTCAGTCAGTATTTGTATGAGCGCACTCATCACCCCGGGGGAGGGGGGGGGAAGGTATCCAGGCGTGCGTGGGGTAGGGCTTTTTCGAACAGCCTGTTCTTGAGGTCGCTCCTGAATTTGGCGAGGGAGGTACCGGTTCGGAGGTGGATGGTGAAGTGGTTCCAGGCCCTGGCGGTGAAGTGGGAGAAGGTGCGTCCATCGGCCCCGGGTGCAACAGATGCGGGAGACGGTGGCAAGGGCCGGGGAGGCCGACCGCAGTTGTTTGGTGGGCTGGTGGAAGGTCAGGTGATTGTTCAGGTATTCTGGTCCTGTGTTGTGGAAGGCTTTGTAGGCGTGCGTGAGCAGTTTGAAGTGGCATCTCTTCTTGACGTGGAGCCAGTGAAGGCTACGGAGGTGGTTGGTGATGTGGGATTGTCTGGGCAGGTCCAGAATGACTCTTGGTGCTTCATTCTGGATGGCTTGGAGGCGTTTGAGGAGGAGGGTGGTGGTTCCTGGTCAGAGGGCGTTTCCGTAGTCAAGGCGACTGGTGGTGAGGGCTTGTGTGACAGTTCTTCTGGTGTCTATTGGGATCCATCGAAAGACCTTGTGGAGCATTCTGAGGGTGTTGAAGCAGGTGAAGGCGACCGAGTTGACCTGACTTGTAGCTTGAGTCCGTTGGCAGAGTGAGCCAAGGGCCCACTTTGGACATATGCCTTCCAACTTAGCCCGACTCAACAGAGTATGAATTATGTGACATTGAGCTTGAGTTGGGCCAGTGCTTCTAACCACTCTAGCTAGAACCTTTAGTGAGTTGGTACAACTATTCCATGATTTATTTGGGATGTGTGACTCCTACATTACAGGGACAAAGTCTGTAAATAAGCCCAGACCCATAAACAATAAATCTTTGGACCCTTACTGCTACTTAAACCTTATGCATTTCTGCTAGTCTGCACTTTGCAGGTGATTTTAGATTGAGACCCTGGATGCAGCGAGCAAGAGGTATGTGTCTACGTGTCTCTCCACTAGATCACAGAAGCTGCCCAGGTATTAGGCATCCTCACCGCTACCCATGCACCTTATTTTTGGTGGAAACCTCTAAGCAATCCTCAGGACCATAGAGCAGTAAGGCATGTGTGAATTGCATGTTGGCCAGATTCAATGGGCCCAGAGCTTGGGAACAGCTCCTGCAGTGCTGCTGCTCGGTGGCTGCGTTTTTAATGCATGTGATTTTTTTGCATGTGATTTTTCTTTGGTAGGTGATTACATTCAGCATAGAAACCCATTCTCGCCTTTCCTTGCACACAAAACAACTTGAACCCCTTTTACAGGGTTCTGTTCAAATTGCGCTCTGAGACTTTCATCGGCTTCCTTCCAGGATGAACCCCTCTCTTAATTCCATTCTAAATGCTCTTTTGGATTTGTCCTTCAAGCTTTGACCAAGCCACCTTCTAGGTCCTTTCACCGGAATGACCAACGGGCCCCTCGTTCCCTATCAACTGTGCAACACACAGGGAGTGGTATGGAACGTTTTACCTAGCTACAAGAAGGTATTCTTCTGGTAATTTTCATTGGGTCCTTTCCGAGGTTACCTGGGCTAGCACTTCTCGGGTTACGCCTGAGGTGTACCCCAGTTATACCTCCACTCGGTCCTCAATCAATCAGGGATTTAGAAAGTGCTGCAAATCACTTGTGAGGATCTCAAGGCGCTGGAGTTGCTAACTGCTTTGTGGTGATCCGTTCAATCGAACAGCCAGGTCTTGAGCCCTTTCCTGATTCCCACAGCGATGAGGCGGTCCTGAGGTGCAGGGGAAGGGCGATCCAAGCTTCAGCCGCCAGGTGTGAGAAGGAGCGTCCTCTGCTGTTGCTTCGGTGAATCCGTGGGGTGTGTGAGAGGAAGAGGGCGGCGGATCGGAGGTGTCTGGCAGGTCTGTGGAAGGTCCTCCACCATCTATCTCTAGGGTTCTTGCAGTGGTCATTATTGAGGTGTCCTCTAGGACTGTTCTCATGGTTTCTGCTGTGGCCCTGAATGGTCTTTTTGACAGTCTTCACCCGAGGTGCCTCTGGACGCATTTCTCCTGAGATGTCTTTCATTCTCAGAAGTTTTATTTGGGTCCCTCCAGGGAGCCTTCGCCAAGGAAACTCAGTGGTTGTGGTAATGTTCCTCCTCCCTACTATCCTTCCCTAGAGGTTCCCTTTCGAGAGTCATTCCTGGGCAGCGACTGTGGTGCCCTCATTACCTAACATTTCAGTTTGGTCCCTGAGATGCATTTCTCTCTCTGAACTTCTATTTATGTCTTTGCCTGAGGGATCTTCCCTTTCGTTCCCCTAAGACTCTTACTGTCTTCAGTGATTCTTGCTGTGATCCCCTTCAGAAATTGGCTCGAGGGTCCCACTCCTTCAGTCCTGTTATGTTGTTTCTGCATGGCAGAGGTATGCGTTTGGCTAGGGGTGGTGTGCCCTTTGTGGTTTTCTCCAGGGATAGCACCCTTCAGTCTAAATCTTATTTTGCTTGTTGAAATTTGTTCTTTAGGCTGAGTGAGGTCTGTCTCCAGGGAGACTCGCTGCGGTCTCTTTCCGAGTCACCTCTTGCCTTGAAGTCTCAGTGCTTCCAGAACAGACTCAGTCTCTCTGCATTGGGTTCATGTTACTGGATTTGGTTTGATCTAGAGTTAACAAACTGCTCCTTCCAGCAGAAGAGACTTTGGTGCGGTAGTTGTTGATATTTTTTTGTCTTGTCTTTAACTCCTGTGGCACTTTTGGTGGTGTTTGGAGTATGCAAGGGACTTGTCGTACTCGGGCACTGTACCCTAGTTATTCGCCTATGAGTATTAATCTAGAATGCTGTCCTTGACACACATCTGATATTTTGTTCCTACTGTTAGCCTCTGTCTTGTCAGCTTAGGTGGTGTCCTTTGAACAACGATGCTTTTCAAGGCCAAGTGGGCTCTTGGGCGTTTCCCTGAATCAGTCTGGACAGTCTCTCTAGTAATCGGTTAAGGGCAAAGTAGAGCTCAAAGGTCTTGTCTAGTTCTCAGCTGTGTTACATGTGCTGTTACCCTTCATGTCCAAGGAGATGCTGGACTGGTTCTTCCCACTGATGCAAGGGGAGTTGGGATGGGGCTTTCTATTAGCGATTCCTCCTCTCGGAGTGCTCAGTGACCACAGTGGTTATGGCGCTCGAGAATGTTTGTTTTCTGGTGCTGCCTACAAGCTTTTTTTGAGTGTGGTGGTGACTCCCAACTGAGTTTGCTCTTCACTGGTCATTTTTAATCCTAGAGGGGCTGCTGTTCGGGGACAATTTCGAGGAGATGCATAGAAAGCCAAGGTCCTTTATCCCTCAGCTGCACGGTCTGAAACCCTTTACAGGCGATCCTCCCAAGCAGCCAAAGCTAAGGCCTTAAACCCTGGAGTTTGTGTGGAGTGTATGGGTGCGAGTCCCTTTCATACATCGCTTTAGAAAGCGCACCTTAGTCGCTTTCAGACCTGGTCTCTTCTTCCCTCAGGCAGACATCTGAGTGTCATGCATTGCAATAGTGGGTTTGGATTGTTTTGCTTTGCTTTCTGGTTACTCGGACACCCTCTTCCAGGGGCACGATGGAGCTGCAAAGTAGTCTGAAGTTTGAGGTTGTTTTTCGTCTCAAGAGATATAGCCCTGCTGCTGAGTCTGACATAAAAAGCAGGATTTTTCTCTTGGAAAATGCCACCCTAGGGGGTCAATCTTCTCAAACATTGGCACTCACCAGCCACCTGTGCCATTCACTGGTCTGGCTGTCATCCTACCTTTTTCCACAAGGTGGCCTTCTATTTTTATCTGGCTCCTTGTGGGACCTCTGGAGTGCGTTGGGATCCCTCTTTCAATGGAGGGGGAAGCCTTCTTCCTAGACTTTCTTCTCTGCATCTGACCATTACTCCCAGTTAGGAGGAGTATGGGGGGAGACCTGGTAAATTTCTAGGTCACTTTGTGCCTCTGGTGAAGGACCGGAAGGACTTCACCACTGGGCACGAAACTCTTAGGAGGAAATAAGGGAACACATTCCCATTCCCTTCTTTCCTGTGAAGCCCTTCATGGGGGCTTAAGGGATTGTCCTTCTCCTACGTCTAAGTTGTATTGGGGTGTAGTTTCTGGTAAATAGTGTCTTGTTATAAAGACTTCTAGAGCGCATCCCTGCCCCGGAACGGGGCCTTCAGGTTGTATATTCTCATAAAGGGTACACTGTCTTCCTAAAAGAGATCAGCAAGAGGAATTCTTCTTGCAGCTCAGATACACTAATAAGGAGCCTGTTGTGTCCATGGCTACCAATAGCGACTCATTGGCCAACTTCTATCGTGAGCATTTCCACTGGAAGGAGCTCAGTGGCCATTCTTGTGTTTAGTACACAACTCCACAAGGATTAGCTTCTTCAAGGTCAGCTACATTCTTGATTACCTCGACACAGCGGCCAGTGGTATGGTGTATATAAATGTGGTATTTGTAGAGCACAAACCAAGGCAAAGCTGAAGTCAACGTGTAAGTGGAGGGGTAGCTGGTTTCGAAGAACAAGAGTGGGCTGTTATGGTATTGTAGTGTGGTGTTCTTTAAAGAGGTGTGTCTTCAACTCTTTCCTAAATTAGAGCAAGGTTAGAGCAGTCCTGTTCCTAATGGATTCAGGGATTTGTTAAAAGAAGTTTGGTCAATAAAGGCTTGTATGAATCGCCTCTCCCCTGGACCTGAATTTGTCCGCCTATCAAGGTGGAGCCATCGTTTCAGCCTCTTGTTCTGCTTCATGCGGATTTTAAATCTGTTTGATTTGACGCTTCCTTCCTATGTCCTCCATGTAGGATTTTATTTGTATGGATTGGTGCTCCTCCTGGCCAGGTGTCATTCATTTGTAATCTTTATTTATCTGGAGGATGGAGGTACCAGCTGAACCAGTACTTACACATTGCTTATACTTTAATCTGTCCCCTGTCCTTTAGATGACCAACCTCTCCTTCTCTCGTGTGTGAGAAGCCCTTGACCTCTCGCTAAGAGTGGGGATTTAGGATTGGGCAGTGTGCGGTGTGCATAAGATGTGCGTCTAGGCAGGGACTTGCTGAGCTTGTGATCAGGATTTCCTTTTTTGCCACAATTTGTTTGCTGGGTTACAAAGGTTGTCTTTCGTGGCCTGCTACGTTGACCATCCCTCATTTCTGGAGATGGGAATCTAATGGTTACCGGTACAAGAGTCACTACGATGAAGAACTCCTTCTGTTGTGTACAACATTTACAACACGTACCCCTTTGGAACATTCTCAGAACTATGACACGAGAGCTAACATTGCTAGCTTCCACATGTAACCATCTTAATACAAATGAACTGCAGTCAGACCTGCTTGACACACAATCCTTGGTGACGCGCATTATTCAGAAGAGATCGTCAAATAAACCAGGCAAATGTATCTGAACATAAGAAGTCTGCCTTCATAGAACATAAACGCAGAATTCTACATATCTATACGCCTGGATTAACCAAGCATTGCTTAAGCAGATCTGATAGCAAATTCCTCTCCAGACATGCATTTCTAATTCCAAGTCGCTACTATTAATTAACAGTTAGTGTTATCATGCAAAAACTATTGCCCTGTGATGCTGCTATTGACGTGTCTGTTCTTCATCCCACCATAATGATTAACCGTTTGTTTCTTTTCACAGCAACAAAACTTCAAGCAGAAAGTGGTGGCCCTTCTGCGAAGGTTCAAAGTTTCTGACGAGGTACGTGAAACAGTTTGCGCTCACTGATTCCACCACCTCACACCCCGCTGTGCAAGATTTTGCCTTTTTTCCAAGATGGCGTTCAGCATGAATAGTTCCTTCCTGCTTGGCCAGAGTCCCATGATGCTTCACGACCTTTCACGAAGGTGGCAACACTTCTGCCTCCTATACAGATGTTGGTAACTGTCAAAAACAACAAATAGTATAAAAGTTCATCAAAGCCATTGTTGATCAAATACCTGTCTCTCTGATCACATTAGACTATACAGTGAAGTAAATGTTAAACTGATTTGGTGGAAAACTCACCTCAGTAGTTTAATTGTTTTCGGAAAAGCATTTTGTTAGTCAATTTCTTAACATTTGCAGTATAACAAACATACACATTATTGATTTAAACACTGAAGTTAGTAAGCCCACCCTACCTTCATACCTCTGGAACGGACTACAAACAATGGAAGGTCATTCAGTTTGCCTTTTTCTTGTTAAATACATGAAGCACCAAGGCCTATTCACTGTTATTGCCTCTGTGAATTACCAGTTCATTGAGTTTCGGCTTAACTGAGACTATTTGACAATTGAGTTAAAGTACACGCTTACTCAGATGGGCCTTGCTTTTTTGACAATGTACAAATAAGTAACCAAAGAACATTGGTCAAACTCTTGTAAAACGGTAAACAGCCATTACTACGAGTTTTTTACTTCGCTATACCATTACAACGCATGCATTACCACGCATGCGTTGTACATCGCGAAGTAAAAAACTACGCATTTTTTTAGAACGCATGGTCATTTACCACGCATGCCTTTACAACGAATTTCGTTGTAAAGGTATGTATAGTAAATCACCATGCGTTCTAAAAAAAATGTAGACGATCCACGTCGTTGTAAGGAAACAGAGGCTGTTCCGTTTCCTCATAACGACGTGTACCGCCCCTCAGAGACGACGGGAAGCAGGAACCACGAGGCGAGAGGAACCACGAGGAGAGAGAGGTAAGGGGGATTGGGCATGGGGTGGGGGTTACTTTTTTAGGGTTTAGGGGGGTCGTGCTGGGGGTAGTGTTATAGGGTTTAGGGTAGTGATGTGGTGTTTGTGTCGTGTAGGGTAGTGTTTTAGGGTTTAGGGTAGTGTTGTGGTGTTTGTGTAGTGTAGGGGTCGTGCTGGGGGTAGTGTTATAGGGTTTAGGGTAGTGATGTGGTGTTTGTGTCGTGTAGGGTAGTGTTTTAGGGTTTAGGGTAGTATCAGGGGGTCGTGCAGGGTAGTGTTTGAGTGTGGGGACCGGACTGGGGGTCGGGGGGGGTCGTGCTGGGGGTAGTGTTTTGGGGTTTAGGGTAGTGTTGTGGTGTTTGTGTAGTATAGGGGGTCGTGCTGGGGGTAGTGTTTTAGGGTTTAGGGTAGTGTTGTGGTGTTTGTGTAGTGTAGGGTAGTGTTTTAGTGTTTAGGGTAGTATTGTGGTGTTTGTGTAGTGTAGGGGGTCGTGCTAGGGGTAGTGTTTTAGGGTTTAGGGTAGTGTTGTGCTGTATGTGTAGTGTAGGGTAGTGTTTTAGGGTTTAGGGTAGTGTCGGGGGGGTCGTGCAGGGTAGTGTTTGAGTGTGGGGACCGGACTGGGGGTCGGGGGGGTCGTGCTGGGGGTAGTGTTTTGGGGTTTAGGGTAGTGTTGTGGTGTTTGTGTAGTATAGGGGGTCGTGCTGGGGGTAGTGTTTTAGGGTTTAGGGTAGTGTTGTGGTGTTTGTGTAGGGTAGGGTTTTAGGGTTTAGGGTAGTATTGTGGTATTTGTGTAGTGTAAGGGGTCGTGCTGGGGGTAGTGTTTTAGGGTTTAGGGTAGTGTTGTGGTGTATGTGTAGTGTAGGGTAGGGTTTTAGGGTTTAGGGTAGTTTCGGGGGGTCGTGCAGGGTAGTGTTTGAGTGTAGGGACCGGACTGGGGGTCGGGGGGTCGTGCTGGGGGTAGTGTTTTAGGGTTTAGGGTAGTGTTGTGGTGTTTGTGTAGTGTAGGGGTCGTGCTGGGGGTAGTGTTTTAGGGTTTAGGGTAGTGTTGTAGTGTAGGGTAGTGTTTTAGGGTTTAGGGTAGTGTCGGGGGGTCGTGCAAGGAAGTGTTTGGGTGTAGGGACCGGACTGGGGGTCGGGGGGGTCGTGCTGGGGGTAGTGTTTTTGGGTTTAGGGTAGTGTTGTGGTGTTTGTGTAGGGTAGTGTTTTAGGGTTTAGGGTAGTGTTGTGGTGTTTGTGTAGGGTAGGGGGTCGTGCTGGGGGTAGTGTTTTAGGGTTTAGGGTAGTGTTGTGGTGTATGTGTAGGGTAGTGGTTTAGGGTAGTGTCGGGGGGTCGTGCTGGGTAGTGTAAATGTAGTGAGAGGACTGTCACTTACCATAGAAACTTTTACCACGACTATACCTTTACCTCGCATATTTTTGTGTTGTAATGGCATGCGTGGTAAAGGTATAGTCGTTGTAAAAGTTTGCGTTGCAATGGTATCTCGTTGTAATTGACAACGCGTACTAATACCCGCGTTGTAATGGTACGCGTTGTAACGAGTGCTATTCTTGTAAAACACACAGAGGAAGCAACACATCCATTTTTTTATCCATTATGAATAGCAAGTACACCTGTCTCTCTATCCAAGGTGATACCTTTCTTGACTAACCTAGGGCAGCAGATCACTGGTCAAGTGGAAGTTTCGTCCCAGAACAGTGGACAAAAAGTTCCATTTGCATTGGTCTATTGCTGTATTTTTCTCATATCTAAACTACGCACAGAGCAATTGTAACAAGATGGTTTCCATGCATATAGGTGACTCAGCAGGCGTAGCCAGGAGATGTCTTTAAGATATTTATTGAGTTGTTAAGATCCTTAGTACAGCCCCACCAGGAGCAGCCTGCTAGCTGCTCAGCCCATCTTCCAACTGACAACACTCACACCAGGCACCCAAGCATTCCATTCATGTCAATCATACCAACATTCCACACAGAACACTCACACTGGCTGAGCAGCTAGTTACAAGGTAAAGTTGAAGACAATAAACATAACATGAAGATACTACATTATCTGCTCTCTTTACAATTTAAAATTAATTAAACCATACAAAAATGAACAACAACTATACACAAAATATACAGATGAAAACAATAGTCTAAAACCCAGAGGTAAATGGTAAAAACCACACCACGAGAGGGAACAGACTAGACTAAGGAAGAGAGAAGGGTGAAAAGATAAACACAACCTAACACCATCCTCCTCCTTAAATAAATAAAATCATGAAGCGCAGGCGACTTACACAAAACAAAAACACATAAAGCGCAGGGCGACTTACACAGAGCAACACGTGAGGCGCAGGGCGACTTACACACAACAAAAACAACATGAAGCACAGGGCGACTTACACAGAACCACACGTGAGGCGCAGGGCGACTTACACACAACAAAGAAAGACGTGAGGCGCAGGGCTACTTACACACAACAAAGAAAGACGTGAGGCGCAGGGCGACTTACACACACCAGACAGAAACATGTGAGGCGCAGGGCGACTTACACACAAAGTGAAAATGGGGCAACACCCATAACCACACACCCTATGTAGGGATGTACCCTTGTACATGTAAATAGAGCTAGCACCCATAACCCAACCCTGTGTAAGGGTTCCGACAATAAACACGTGTGAATGAGAACTAACCCATGAGCCTACCTCTATGTAGAGGTCACGTAATGTAAAATGTAAAAATGGGACTAAAACCCAAACCCATACCTCATGTAAGGGATTAAACTGTGATGACCACCCACAAAACACATGGACCACCCATCCATAGAAAAGCGTAAATCTGTGGCATCACGAAAAAGAAAAATGTTGCATAGTTAATACAAATACAATTCCAATAACTGTAGAACAGTACTAAACTGTGCCCCACGCCGGTGAGCGAATTCTCCCCCGTGTACCACAAGAATAACCTGTAACAAACCTAGGTAAACTGCCATACATTGTGGTATCTTTGCTGTATTAAAACGTAAGCAAGACCACTAACAACACTTTGAAAAATTACCAAATTGTTCCAATGCTATTTGCTGCAATCAGATAAAACACAAATTGAACATAACATAGCACTTCACAAATGCAAACATGTAAAAATTGGAGACTGTAAATGAAGACTGAAAAACCAAGGAATCTCTTCAACTAGTGTGCTTCACCGACGTGTAGACTTGCTTCAATATAATTTAAACAAAACAAAATGTAAAATGTAATCATGGAATAACCAAATATCAGCATACAAGAAAGTAGAGAAATGTACTGGCATACAAATATTACTTAGCCACACAAAATACAAAGAACTCTTCTTGAAGAACAGTTTTTTTTTTTTTAAAAAGATGACGATACCTTCAAAAATTAATCCACAGTTTGTGAGCCTCTAGTATCCAGAACTAGTCCACTCCTCCTCGTCCCATTCGGAAGAGAACACATTAAACCAGTCACAGAGACACCGACTGTCAAGCCATCCAAACGTAGATAATTGCCGGTAGAGCAGTAAATGACCTCTTAATAGATTAGCAAAAACTGCTAAACGCTGCAGCCGCCTTTGTAATCGAAACTATAGTTGAAAAGTCTAAGAGTGAAATTAGTTGTCCAAAAAAAAAAAAACCCAACTCTATAGAATAGGAGAGATTTCCCAACTTAGTCTCTTGTTTCATCAGTATGACATTCCTTTCAAAACATTCTGCCTGCTCGCCGGTAACTGTGCTGCTCATGGACAGAACTGCGGGCAACAACTCAGTGCCACTCCGATATGGCCCTCAACCCAGTTCCTCCATCTACGGGATGGGGCACCCTCACACGTACGGGGCAAGAGATGGCATAACTTGCTCGTGTGCCGCAGTACAAAGACGTGGTTGGCAGAACTCCGATCAAAGGAAAACTTTCTGGGACATCTCAAGGCCATGATGATAAGCCTGCAGCCTCCAAACAAAAGATGGTGGCACGCTGATCACGCCGCGCCGGATGGCTCCCGGCGTAGGCGTGCTGCAATGCGTCCAATAGCAGCAGAGCTCCTGTCAGCGCGACACAACAATGCAGGTAGGAGTGCGCGCGCTTCCCGCGACTCGCGCCTCCGATTTTGAAACAAACCAAGAGCGGTTTAACTGGCATTGACATAAGGTTGGCACAAGTGACAAGAAACAATAGACGAAAAATGTCTCGCCTCTCATGTCCCAATAAATGCATCGACACTAGAGGAGATTATAAACCTTGCAAAAGTACTACATGTAGCAAGACGTGCCAAGCCGACGTCGTCAAAAACACTCCCAATTTGACGATAAGTGCTTGCTGTGCTCGTGGTGCAAGACCAGCTGTGACTCTGACAGTGGAGAAGAGCCACCGGTTATACTAGCAATTGCTGTCTCCGAAGTGAGACTATGTGCTTAAAACGGCAAACTTTCACAAATTGAAAACCAACAGATGGAGAGCACGTTGGTAAAGCTTCCAACATGCCACAAATGACAGTTAGGGTCCATGAATACTCCATCTTTGTAGCCACTGCATGCAGTTTGTAGTGAAATACTGATCCAGGGCTTGTAGACCTCAAGAAAACGCCGTGGCTGGATCTACCACATGTGGCAGTAGAGTGCCTTACACCACCTCCTCACAAATCCTTATTATAAATCCAATGGAGCTTATACAGGCTGGGCAATGGTGTTGGGGCCGTCCGTTAACAAGGACACTGGTGGGGCTGGCTTGCCTATAGTAGCTCCAAACTAGCTTCTTGTCGTTGCTGTAGTTTCTTTTAGTTCCTCTTGATTTTTGTAGTTCCTCTTGTTTCATGTCCAGTTGTATACAGCTTCTAAATCCTTTAACCGCTTCGCCGCGATCGGAATTCCGCCCAGGTGCTGGACATTCCGATCGCGGGCGTGGTCGTGACGAGCTCAGCTCGTCATGCGCACAGCCTGACCGCGTAGCATGACGAGCTGAGCTCGTCATGAGCATCGAAGGGGTTAAGATGCTCGGGTCCATGTCCAGTCGTCGCCAAATGTAACAAGATGGTTTCCATGCCTATAGGTGACTCAGCAGGCGTAGCCAGGAGATGTCTTTAAGATATTTATTGAGTTGTTAAGATCCTTAGTACAGCCCCACCAGGAGCAGCCGGCTAGCTGCTCAGCCCATCTTCCAACTGACAACACTCACACCAGCACCCAAGCATTCCATTCATGTCAATCACACCAACATTCCACACAGAACACTCACACTGGCTGAGCAGCTAGTTACAAGGTAAAGTTGAAGACAATAAACATAACATGAAGATACTACAGCTATGTTTACCTTTATGAGAAAGTCTCCCAACTTTTTCATTCAGTTCATCAGCTTACAGTTCAGTCAAAAAGGTCACCAGTCAAGCAGATGGCCATTTCATTAGTAAACGCCACTAGCACATTCTTTTCATTGTGCTTTTACTGTAAAATGCTCAGAAGCTACATTGGTTGTGTTCACAGTGTCAAAAATGTAATCTACCTTTACTGAGCGAATGATAGAAATAAGTTCAAAGACTAAAAACCCATATAGGATCCATCCCCAGATTCCATGGTTTATGAGCTTCCTTTCTGGAAACAAATCTCAACCCAAATTTAAACGTTCTACAAGAATTGTCAGATTCTTTTTTTCGTTTTGAGAAGTACCTTTAAACTTAAAGCACACTGACACCACTAGCGTGTTTTTCGGTTGCATTCTAAAAAAAACAATATATTTTGTTTGTTGTCGTTAGCTATTTCAATATTTCATAATAGAAGTTATGTTTTCTTTTTGTTCTTAAAAATGTAGAAGTAAGGATTTTTCATATATCACGCAAAAACAATTTAACTCGCTTTGAACCTCCTAAAATCGGGAGGACGATTACCAACTACACCCAGATTTTTGATGCTTTTTTAACATCCAAAATCTGCTACAAACATTAGTAAGTCGAACACATGAAAAGCCCTCTAATACCGTATGAGTGTAGTCCCCCAAATGTTGCATGCACCAAGTATGACCTATAGCTCCTCCATACACCCACCAAAAACCTTAGTTTTACGGGCAGTGAAGCTCTGTCCCATGGGCAGTGTATTGTATTCTGTGGAGTGATTCTGAAGGCAGCCCTCTCAGAGGTGCCCATTCTCCAATGCGACGAGACGCCAGTGGTGCATTGCACCCCTGGCGTCGGCTCAGCGAGGGGAAGTTAGGGACCTGCATACACACCTTTTCTTCTTGGAATCCTTCATGATCTGTGTTAGAGTACCATCCTGGTCCTTGATTCCGGTTATAAAGTAATGGTTCACTTTACTATGGCACTTCACCACTTAGGAGCACCCCAAAGGAACACCTTGCCTCTCTAAAGGCAGCCCTAAGTTGTGCAGCTGGGTGAGTATTAGAGAGTAACAATATGTCAACAACACTCCAGATCATCTAACTCTTCAAAGGTCCCCTATTTTGCATGAAGCTCTTCTTCCTAGCTCTTTGAACTACCGGTCTCTGCAGAAGGCGTTGTTTGTTCTTCGTAGTTCTGAAACCTTTCTGCTGGAACACTCTACCTTGAAAATCAGAAGCAACTTTAACTCGGTCCTTGTCAGGGATTGCTCCAAACATTAAGAACTCAGTTTTTCCCCTTCTATCCACACTAACCCCTTTACCCTGTTGATATTATTGTGCATTTGTGTTACTTTGTTCTATAAGAGCTCTGACACCCAAGTTTCGTGTTTGCATTGCATAAAACCACAAATACATAGATCTGTGCCTGTATTTTCTTGTTCTCAGGTGCTTGATTCCGAGCAGGACCCAGCGGAACATGTGCCGGAAGCCGAGGAAGACTTGGACCTTCTCTATGATACGCTGGACATTGAAAACCCCAGCGACAGCGGGCCGGAGATGGAGGATGATGACAGCGTCTTGAGCACGCCCAAACCAAAGTTAAAGTGAGGAAACACATGCGCAGTACTCAGGGATACTTGCACTAATAGCTAAGGACACTCAGTACATCATAGCTACCTCTCCTCTACAAGCAAGGGTTTGAGGCTACTCTCTTTCTTCCCTGAGGCACCTCTATGACGTGTCTATCCTACACTCCACCTTTTTCTCATCTCCCTGTACTTGCACACACTCCTACCCACCCCTTTCTCCTTTGATTCCCAGTACATGGTTTCAGTTGGAAAGCAGCTGGTATGGGCAGTGTAGAAAAGAATGTGGCAGATTTAGTCAAAGAAATGCATAAGGCTTAGATATTTCTATCCATCACTAGGCAGGTGCCCTAATCGTTGCTACTGGAAGATAAGGCTGAGCCTAGCTTTTTATTTGAAAGTTTTTAACTCCTATTTTGTTAAATTCTTGTTCTGTTTGTATGTTCGTTTCAGTTGTTCAGAGTTTCTTTATTGTATTTCCTTATGATTATATATGCATTTCTTTCTTTTCATTAAATTTATTTTTATTAAAAAAACTGAAGTTAAACGTAATAACCAGTAGATTTCTAGTCTTGCCTTTAGGACAGGACTCCAAAAATAAACTTATCTAATCAAGCAAAAGTTTATCTGGTGTCAATGCAGCTGGCTGGTAGTTTTCTGTAATGGGCTTGAGGAACATCTAACTGAGCTAGTTAGGAATGTTACCCACTGTGGGAGGCAGATAAAAAGAAGTGGCCAGACATCTCTCAGGGCTGAACAGCAGGTCCCTGGAAGTGAGTTGGCAGTTCAGATATTCCAGTTAAAGAAGGGGAACAAGTCACTTTGTGAAAGATAAAAAAAAAAAAAAGCCAACCTTGCTGTCCTATATTGTGAACTGCACCTCTTCTGAGAAGATACTGCGACAATTTGGCCAAATTTGACTGTACCTTTTTGGTGTTTTCCTTAAAAAAAAAAAAGAGTAACTCCTTATTAAGATTTCAATAGCAAAAGAACTAACCAAATCCCATCTTCATTTAAATCTATTTCAGGTGTTGTAGCGTATAATATTATGCGCTGTTTAAATACAAGTATATAGTATGAATTCATATTTTGCACTTCAGAGCTTTATTATTTGCTGTAGGTAGCTAAAATGTTATGTTTGTGAACCCTCTAGATAAAAGAGCTGCAACTACGTACGTACCCACACACATATAGATCTTAAAGTCAGAATGTTGTTCCCTTGTCAAGATGTAGGGCATATGAATAATGTGGGGACCATATTCACTGCTGGTCCTCGTCATGATCAATTCAGTGTCCTCCGATATCTGCCTGGGTTCCTCAAAAAGCTTAAAAGACTACAAGAGCAACCCTTAAACCAATGGAAACCAGGGTAAATTATATTTTATCTGCAACAATGGTTCTCATTGGTATCATCCAGACAAAACATAAATGTTTGAGCAATGAATGCTAATGAACTCGTAAGAGACCACCGCCATATAAACAGAAGTAGTTTATCACATTAGTTTATATGAAACACAAAATAAAGAGTATGTACAAAAACACAGTACCAAAACAGTGCAATGCGACTCCAGTGCGAAGCCCATAACAACACAATATACAGCAAACATAACCCACAGAATACGAAAAGGGTGAATTAATTGGTAACAAACGATCCATAAGATGTCTTTAATAATCCATAAAATAACAATTCCTCAACTGATTAGTTTGTTACTCTTTTGTGTCGACGACGTTTCGACCGACACTAGATACAAGGGTCTCATCAGGACTGTTAAGATGTGGGGACATCTGTAACGAGGATAAAACCAGTAAGAAAGTGTGGTAGTCGACTAATAAACACAGATTCCAGGATACTGGGAAGGATGCTACCTGAGATGTCCATTACAGGACAGCTGCCACTAAATGACCCAATTATACCAGTGTCACCTCAGTTTATATGAATACAAAAGTTACTTACTTAGTAAGTGCCCTTATTATGGGATAATTGTTATAATTTATGAACATAATGGCTCCTTCAAGGTTGAGTTGAACCAAAATGTCGCCAGCGTGTGCGCTCATTGTTCTCCCTGTGTTTTTGTTGCCTTCCAGACCTTATTTTGAAGGGCTATCTCACTCCAGCTCGCAAACAGAAATCGGCAGCTTGCACAGTGTGCGAAGTCAAAGGGAGCCCCCAAGCCCTGTAAGTCAAAGGAATAACTATTAATGATTTCATTTTTTTTATTACTTAATAAAATACTTTGTTAATGATAAAGAAATTCATTTATAACTAGCCTGCAGGAGAATGTTGAACCCTAAATGGCAAAAAGAAAATTATTTGTGATTTCGTTGTAATGTACTTTGAAGAGCTCTTGACATATCACTTTACCATCACTTCACAGCAGTGTGACTGCAATAGTGTGTAAGCTGGTAGCTATTACTATCCGCATAAAATATCCCCTTGTATGAGTGTACAACTCTGCAAGGATCCCTAGGTGGCCTGGACTTGCTCAGAGGTGTGGGGTCCGATGAACTCACCACTGAGGTACAGTTCCTCATTTTAAAGGGTGGTTGAAGAGTGGTCTCGGAACAGACATCTCTGGAAGGCAAGACCTCGCTGAACAGAGCCGGTCTTAGGTCTTTTTTGAAGATCATAAGGTTTTACATTTGTTAAGCACAATAATTGAGATATATGGTATTTAATTTATATACAGTTCTCTAAAGCAATGAAAGTTTTTTTTAGGAAAGCCCACACATGCTTGCTGCTGTAGGATTAGTGGAACAGAACAGGATCTATGCTGCCTGACCCTCAGTCTTATGAATGTCAATATTAGTATACTCAGAAAAGACATGCTTGTTTTCTCTCCTTTGCGAAGCAGGTGGAAGTGCCTGAAAAGACGAGGAGTTTGGGGAGCAAACGCCACTCTGATGAAGTGTCTGACTCGGTGTCTTTCGTAAGTGTACCTTCCCTTCATTCACACTTCGTTGCGCTTCGATGTTTATTTTCACTTACAAAAATAGTGCAAAAATAGTAGAATAGGAGTTGAGAAGATAGCATTTCAGTGTGTTTAGGTATAAGCATTAGCGCCTAGAACTATTCACCAAGGGGGGACCTTTCAGATAGCACACGCTTCCTGCTGCAGTGATCATACATTGCACCCCTAGCCCTCGGCGTGTAGGTTAGGCTTTGCAGCCTGTGGGTTCCCTTGCTCCTTTAACTGCCCATAGGAAAACATTGACAATAGAATCCCTGCTCTGAGTTCATTTTTAGAGTGGGTCCAGTCATCACATGTCCCAGTAAACAGATAGTTGTTGTGATGTTTGCTAGTCTCCTGCTGGTTGTCATGTGTTTTTTAATTTTCATGTTTCCAGGAGGCAAGTCAGCAAGAAGCACAAGACCTGGAACTTTCCACACTGGACGTCTTCATCGAGCGGCTTCCTCCGAGTGGTAAAATCACCAAGACGGAATCGCTCATCATTCCGTCCACCAGGTACCACGGGCAGCATACACGGTTAATAGACTGTTCTATCTTAATAGAAGCCATTGACAATTGTGTGACCTCAAGAGTCAAATCTCAAACCTTTTTATAAAATGTTTACTTTTTTACTGCATTGCCTTCATATGCTTTTAACTGAGACTAATAATTGACCACAAATATATAGAAGTATTTTGCATTGCATCTGTATCCTCTTTTTATAGTTAGTATATATAGCTTTGGAAGTAGATGTGCAGAACCCCAATCACTTTTTCATTGCAGATTTTGCATCCAGTTCACTTGGTTAGCTCTGTGGTGCTTGTTCCCTTTCCGCTGCGTGTGCTAATGTGTAGGTGAATCTATATTTTATTGTGTTTCGTGCCTTTATATGACTTTTGAATGTTACGGTGCACATTCGTATGTTTCCGTACTGCAGAGCAGTCACTTCCAAAGTGGTGTTTTGCCTCCAATGCTGCGACATGATGAGTCTTCTCTTAACACTAAAAGAAATCTTCATTGGCTTAAAAACTTGAAGTACCTTTGTTTCTTGAATTCATTTTTCTAGACCAGCTAAACTTTAGACCATTCCAATAACATCATGGGAGAATAGACCCTGCAGTCCCCTGCCAACGACCGTCTTCATCCCATTGTATATCCGTTAGTAAGCATGGGCAGGAAGGCTTTTTTCCTTTTGGTGCTTATTTATGAAACTTTCATCAGAGACGCTGTGATTTAAAGCTTCCTGTCCTACATAGGAAGAGACCTGGTTTAATTGTGAGTTGCTTAGTTAAAGAATATTGCAGCCAGGGTGGATTTGCTTATAATGTTCATCCTCAAATCTAGTTAAAGTTTCAGAAATCTTATTTATTTGAGGGATATGCAGTTTAATAAGGACAATTTCCATATTTTCTGACATTTGGTCTGTATCTTTAGTATTTTGCTCAGTGAAATGGAAATGTTCAGTTCCTTCCTTGAACATTCACAAAGGCTATCATCCGATGACTGGCTTCACGTTGTCTGGTTACTTCTTCTGCTGTACCCAGGCGGGCCTGCAGCTCCCTTGCCAGCTAGCTTCAGCTGAGTAGTGACACTGCTTGCACACTCGCCATAGCTGTGCGAGTTCATGAAATCCGAAGTGCCACATACTGCTGCTATTGGGCCGTGGACACTGATCTGCAATTGTAATCCAAAGACTGGACAATGAGAGATGTTCAGAGTGCACATGCAAACAACAATGGTGATAAAATACCTAGAAAAGGTGAATAAAGAAGTATTACCTTGTTTGGGCCACTATGGCAACTCGCCTAATATAGCAATGGAAATCAGCATGGAACTACTTTTTATACCTGTTGGATATAGACACAACATCGATAAGACTACCGACACTGACATGATTGCTGTTCATGTTGACGATACATAGTTCAGGGCTAGGAGGGTTGGGATTTAATGGGTTAAAATGTCCTTAATTGTATTTTTGACGATATTTTGATAGTTCCATAAAACTGCTCCTTCTTAAATCTACTAATGTACTACTGAATTAGGCCACTTCTATTGTAACTTCGTACATTGCTTGAACTGCTGTGGGTTATCACATCCTGTCAGCTGTGTCTATTGAAAAATGCAATAAAGTTTGTGTTAAAAAGAGAAAAGGTTAGAATTAAGAAATAGTCTCAGTACCAAACATTAGCTGCCGAGTCCCCGGAGAATAGGAAGTCCACGATTAGTTACTGACCACTGTTGACTTAAAATGTCAGCCCTTTTGATGTAACTAACCAAAGAGGCGTTCCTAGTTCAGATATGACCAACTTTCCTTCAGGTTGAGTCATCACTAAGGTTTCCACTTCCTGTCTTGGGAAATTATTATCATTGACTTGGGGACCCAAACTCCTTTATGGCTGTAAATAAGGCTCATTTTTCCCACTAGTGTCTGTGTGCGCCTAGGGCAACTGTTAAAAAAATCTCTAGGATGCATTGAACAGATATCTGTTTGCTTTGAAGCGCTTTTAAAAGGTTCTTTCTGACTCCCTATTCTGAGCGAAAGTTTACTTTGGGCTCCTGAAATGAGAGAAACGTGAGGCTTGATGATGAAAATGTCATGGACATTGCAAAAAGATGGTCTCATTAATCTGTAATTAGGAGAGATCTGTTGTGTAACCAGGTGTCTATCGGGCAGAGACATTGCAAAGCCCCATGAAAAACTCACACATTTTCATGCACTCCAGCCACACTCCAATTGGGTGCTTAATGTTCCGTTAGTTGGATTTACGTCTGCAGTGGTCGCTCTCTAGGGGTTGTATCTGCAGATATCATCTGTGTCCTGCAACTGTTGGCAGCCTGTCGTGGCTCGAGTTGTTGATATTCCCATGTGCCATTGACCATGCTGTGGTCTTGCCCGCTTTGCAGTGTACCTTGAATTATCCAAACTTCAAAAGTTTCTGCTAAATCAGAAGTGTACAATGACTGGCTTAGAGTTAAAGGAAAGCTGCAGAAACAAACATATTTTACACATTTCCACAGATCTAGCCAATCTTCTACAGTGCCTTTCCTTGAGTTGTGTTCTTGTTAACGCTACGCCTGTTGGGGCAAGCATATCACAGGGACAGCTCTGGCATGGATGTCTCAGATTATAGCTTTTGCATGCTGGGCCTAGTGCTGGTTTTGGATACTTGAAGATCCCTGTTTTAAAGTTTGAGTGATTTCTTTCGCTTTTGAAGGTCTGAAGGAAAGCTGACGGGTCGACGGGGTAGAAGCACATCTCTCAAGGAGAGGCAGCCGGCCAGGCCGCAGAACGAAAGAGCCAACAGCCTGGATAACGAGCGCTCTCCGGACACCAGAAACCACTTGCAGGTGAGATCATCGCTCTGCTCATCTTCTCCATCCCCTCATCCCTGTGCGGTGTCCCTAGCTCCGCAAGTGTCGGCATTATTCAAAAGCTGCATGTTGGATGTTATGTAAAACACTATCACCCGCTAGGGTGTCCTGGAGCTGATCCTGGTGCATCATCAATGCATGCTTCTAGAAAGATACAGCTGCTCCTGTCTTTCAGACATAGATCAGCTGTAGCCAGTGCAGCCATCAACTCCGCATTCAGCTGTTGCAACATGCCGTGTAGTATCCTCTGATCTAGAATGCAGAGGACACAAGACTGCAAGTTGGTTTGACCTGGATGATGAAAATAGAGAACCTCATATCCAATACATGAGCTTTCTTAGATTTGCTCTCTGTCAAAAATGGAATCCGATTCAAAATTGTATGGTTAGCCTTTGTGTGTGCGCGTAAGATGACCCTAGCTCACTTACAGAGCATTATATCTCCTTACAAACCTAAGCATCTGTGTGTGTAGCATCCCAATGTCCCTGTATGGAATTTTTACACCAAGGGTGAGCTATTCTTCTCAGTTCAAACTGTTAAAACTCGCTTACCACAAGTTTTTAAAAGGTCCCTTAAGAAATTATTGATGGCAGAGATTAGCAGGGTGTCTCATTCTACTATTGAGACCAAGCGGCATTTACTCTATTCCAGAAACTAGCTACTCAAACAACAGAAGGAATTCGTTCAGTCGGTTGGCAAGCTAATGAGAATATTTTTTTAAAGCTGTTTAACTGGTTCAGTGCACAGAAATGTTTTGGAATGAAGTTTGCAGTCAAGATACTGATGGACTCACACATCTGAATACTCACCCACCATAGGTAGAAAAACTGTATTTATAGACGAAGGCAGCACAACCGCTAGACCCTATTTTGGAACAAGTTTCGCTTGTGCCCTCAAGTTTGATTCAGAGGAAGTAACTCCGAAGCCTCAGTTGTGAGTTACGAAGGTTAGAGGGCTCTTTATGCCTTTTTTCACCATTTCTAATCTCGATTCTAGATACCAAGGAAGACGGTTTACGATCAGTTAAACCACATCCTGACGTCTGACGACCACCTACCTGAAAACATTATCCTCATCAATACGTCTGATTGGCAGGGCCAGGTGAGTTGACCAACCAGTGCCCGCAGCCTTGCCAAATCTTCAGGTTATGGTTGTGCAAGCTGATATCCTGTGTGCTCTAATTTTCGAGTCCAGGGATGACATCCTCCTGATAAGCAAGAAATATTATGTTTCCATCCTTTGTGTATTATCAAGACGGGCATGGTGGCCATCGAGGTGTGCCTTGCCTGGTGGTGGCCTGGCATCTCCTGTCGCGTTATATGTAAGAACAGGCAGCGCGTAGAGAGTGAGATTTTATCTGATACGAGGAACATTCAGTCTCAGAAGCGGCTCCCACATTGAAGTTGACTAAATAAGTTTCTGTCTACAGCATTGTACGGCCTTATGCTATTGAGTGTTTGATAAGCGTGTAAAGCCTTTATTACTCCTTAACTACTTTTTTTTTCATTTTCGAAGCTCTTCTGTAAGTAAATACACTGACTGATCCTTGTGTCTAACCACAGTAAGAAAAGGCATTCTAACGGGCATGCTGGTTGCAGACTCGTGGGGCGCTTTGTTTTCAATCTCTTTTGACTGCTTGCTAATCTTTCTCGTGAGGCCACCAATTAGGTCACTGGAGCCATGAGCATTAGTGATCCGAGGGTATTTTTTTTATCCATTCTTTTGTCTCTATGGTTATGAAGCACACTTTCAGACTGGTCTTAAGGAAAGAATGAAAATTTAATGAACAGTTCTACCACTCAAAGACTAGTGAGAGTGGGGCAAATGCAGGGAATCCCACCTTCCCTAAAGACGAGCCTGTGTGGGACTTTGTGCAGTACTTCCTAAGAGGTTTTTTCATGGATAGCATACTGTTCCTCAAAACTAGAGATGTTCTACACCTGTTATCTCTGCACTCAAATGGATTAGTTGTTCAACTAAATCATTGTTTAAGATATTCTATGTATTTTTTTTTTTTTACAGTTTCTGTACGATATTTTGCAAAAGCAAGCCCTCCCTTTAGTCTGCACATGTTCTACAGCTGATATCCAGGCGGCTTTCAACACCATTGTCTCCAGGATACAGAGATAGTAAGTTCATTTTAAGCTCTACAATTATTTGTTTCAGAGATGAGAACCAGAATTGATCCATTGTAATTATTGAGGCATCAAGAGTCTGCTTAGTTCCATGGGGAATCTGGCAGCCATCTTTGAATATCTAAAAAGCTCATTGACCGCAAGAGTGACTTCTCATAAAAGACAGGAAATCTCACACTTCATACAGCTTTATAGACTCACATTTGTCATTTTTCAGCAAAGTAATTTCAAGTCTGTGTACGTAGTGTGTGTGTAAGAGATTTTAGAAATGGGTCTCAAAGTTCTTCTTTTACTTGGCCTGTTAACTCGGGGTGTACATCCTGCATGTACATGCCCTGGTTTTCTGTTGGTTAGTTTTATTGATCATTTTGGCAGACTGTAATGGCGATTACAATTTCAAGATGGTTGCAATAAATGTTCGCGCCTTGAGAGATGGGACTACTCTGGGCCTGTTTCTATGTAAGCAATGCTAGTGTTGCTGTGGGATGTGCAGGATGTTTTTAACCTTTGCAAAATCATATTTACTCGTAATGCTGCCTACAGGGGAAAAGGTTTTGCTTTGAGTTGATCTGTGGCAAAAAGACAGTTTAGAGAAATCCTGTTATAACTACAGTTGCAAAAATGTGGAAAAAACCCTTCCAAGATTTTTATTATCAACGTTAGACGTGGTTGTCTCCACTTTACGGTCTTTCTCGGCCAGCTCACACTAGGAATTTGGAAGCTGGTTCCAGTCAAAGCATGGGAAAATCATGTTTTGTTTGGAGTGTCAGCATTTGCTAAATTGAAATGTTAAAAAATGCATTTTTAAATGGATATGTGCAGATTATTTATTTTCTGGTTTTAGATTTCTTTTTAGGTCGAAGACTTTATGTAGGGGGTTTGAAAAAGCTGACCAGACGCTCGTACGTCATGGCTTTTTCCCTGCGGTTACCCGCACGGGCGCCATGTGGTTTCAATTATCGTGCCCTGACACGGGCGCGATAATTAAAACCAGATGTCTCGCTGTGGCGCGCACGCGCGCACCACTCGCGTCGCCCCGCTCGTGCCTTCAAATGCTTGTTGTAGCTTATAACTGAGACTGTGTGTGAGTGCATGCACATGCAGATGGGACAGTGTGTGAGCAGAGAAGGCAGGGTGTAGAGGGGTCAGTGCGTGTGGAAAAGGGACAGGGAGCAGAGGGGCAGCTCGCTACAAGCAGTAGTAGAGAAAGACTTCAGTAACAACAGAATAGGTACGGGAAGTCGTACAGGGAGGACGTGTGATTGGCGGGTGTTGTATGTATAGTTGAAAAGACTGTGACGGCCTCTAACGCATACACGCACTTGTTACACGGCACGCAGCTGCAGTACAGCTTCCCTCACACACTGAAGAAATACAAGGTCTGAGACCTACAGATCCCAGGAGGGCCCACTCAGCCTTTCATCCTTCACGGTTCACGGAATGGTAATCCAGTTAGATTAGGTGTTAATAAATACGAACTAAATGTTCAGAGCGCTTTGGATAGAAGGTCTAAATAAAGAACACACGTTTTATTATAAACTAAGGAGCAGATGCAACAGTAACTAACGGCGTAGAATTGTGGTGTTAACGGCTGACCAATGTGTCTTACTCACCTGATATACCACTGTAGTGCATCCGAGGGCAGGCGTAAATTGGATCTGAAATCATTCCGGATGTAAGTTTACTGCACGATTGAGCAAGGATGAATGGGAGAGTGTAACATGACCCTGTGGCTGTGAGGTGTTTTGGAATGGCTAGTGACGTTATAATGTGCGCCAGGGGGCATATCTGTTGTACTGCGCACGTAGGTTACTTTTGGGGGAATAAAACAATAGAAACGTTTTTAAGAAATATAAAACAATGAGTAATCCTCTCCACAATAAGATTGTGATAAAAGTGTTTCTTGCTGGTATTTTTAAGTCGCGCTGCAGACAACCTCAGCTGGTTTCCAGGCCGTTTGTTACATTTTTAAATGTACATAAAATAGTCTTCAGGGGAATATGCCTCACTCACTTAACTGATGTACCGCAGAAAGTGCTTCTAGCATCGAAAACGCAGCTTAACTTCAGTGGTGCAAAGTGTGACGTCAAGGCTAAGGTGACCCCACTTTGTAGCAGGTCACCACTAACTATTACCAACTATCATTGTACAGCGCCTAATACACTGGGGACTCTAGGTGCTACATCAGTCACACTGATTGTCACGGCACTTCCATCATGCTGGACTGGCAATGTTACCTCCATGTGACAGAGTTCCACCACGGAGGAGGCACGCTTCCACGTCTTACACTGCGCGTGCACTTGGACAGGGCCTGTTGAAACAAGTGAAGTAGAAACAATTTGGAAACCATGGGAGGACTACTCACAGTCACTAGACACACAGACGCAGTCCTTTACTCACAGCGAGCGGCATAGCCAATAGGTCTCGCTTTTGGGACCTTATGAGTATTTAGTTATGCAGCACAATATCCTTGGTGCAACAACATCAACTGTTGCATGGCTAAACACTTATAAGGTCCTAAAGGCGAGACCTATTGGCTATGCCAATGCTCGTTTTATACCTTTTCAATCCATCAATATCCCCTTCTGCATGAAAGTGAAAATTTATCACGGCACTTTTTGTAGCACCTGTTGGATTGAATATTTGATGGGTTAGGTACTGATTCCATGCAATATTTACCTATTTAAGGGCTGTAACTGTTTTTATGCATGCAGCGTGCAAGTCAAGTTCTTGATTTCTCTAATATTCGTTTAACTACCCCTGTTAAGAATGCTGATTAGGTTCCTTTGCAACGTGTGTTTGTCATATCTTACAGGCACTCATGCAACGTATGTGCATTTCACAATATGCAAAAAGGCATAGGGTTTTCATGCATGCCACCAAAGAATCCTCAAATTATAATGCAAAACCTTGATGCTTTTTCTCCATTATAGCTGTAACTGCAACTCGCAGCCTCCGAACCCGGTGAAGCTTGCAGTGGCTGGAGCCCAGAATTACCTCAGTGCGGTGCTAAGGCTCTTTGTGGAGCAGTTCTCGCACAAAACCCCTGACTGGCTCAGCTACATGCGCTTTCTCATCATACCGCTAGGTACGCACGCTCAAGGTGGTCTTGCTTTTCTTCGATGGATGTAGCTACTTGAGGTCAAAAAGGAACGCCTTTTTATTTCAGCACTTTATTCTGGTATCAAACAATAGTCATTGGTGGTTGTGATGTCATGGAGGTTTTAGCATAATTAATACTTATTGTGTGTGTGTATATGTGTGTGTGTATATATATCTCCATGCTGTGAGGACTAGCTTGGTCCTCATAGTGTGGATTAACTTTGTTGGGACCAGACAAACACTATCTTTGTGAGGACCGGTGCGTTGTGAGGACCCGTCCCCATAGTGTGTTTAGGTACTTTTGTGCAATTGTATCAAACAAGCATTTGCAATGCAATAGGTCTCGCATTTGTCAGAGTTAGAGCTATTGGTGTAGTACATGTATATGTTTTTATTTATGCATACTCGTTTCCTTCCCTTGGTGTACTCCTGTGCGCTAAGACAATAAAGACGTGAAGTACACTCTGAAAGTACCAGATGTTAAAAAAAGCTTCATGTGGCTCTCGGGTTCCTTCAACAGGAAAGTGTGGGGGTGAGTTGATTTAGAAACGGAGGAAAGCGAAAGGAGGAGGAGGGCAGTGGGTTTTAAAAGAACGGCAAGCTGGTGGGTTTTAAAAATATCAGATGGGGCGGGGGTGAAGTAGAGGGCATGAAAATATTGCAGAGCTCCTGTTTTCCTCAGAACATTACCGTGTCCTTGTGCTACCCAAGAGGCCATATAACCCAGCAGTGAGTGCAGCGCGCAGCTGCAGACATGTTGATAGAAGCAGCGACGGGAGGTGGTGATGGTGGGGGGCAACGCATGGAGAGATGGGGTAGCGACGAGCAGGGCACAGAAGACACTAGCAGCTGCAGGCATGTTGATAGGAGCAGAGACCCATTCCAGCAAAACACACACGCACATGTTATTTTAATAGAAAGGAGTGCCAGGAACACAGCGCCTAATGTAAATAATGATGAAAGAACATTGCACGAACCGTGTGTTTGTGAAGTGTGTGCCGCTAATTACATTAAAGCACGGCCACACTCACAAACAGATATAATTAAAAAATATAATGTTAAAGAACATTACACCGAACCGCGTGTTTGTGAAGTGTGTGCCGCTAATTACGTTAAAGCGCGCCACACTCTACAAACAGATATCATTTAAAAATACAATGGAGTGTGCAAAGTAAACATCTAGCGCAGAGAAGGGCACTGTAATACCTGCAAACAATGCCGCTCCGAGGCTCATAAATCTAAATTGAAAGTTTTTTTCGGCAGCGGGCGGAAGCCAATTGAGACAGCCTGCTCTGTTTACGCCCTGCCTGCAGCTGTGGGATTTGTAGCGGTGGGAAGAGGTGGAAGAGACGGTGGGCGCCGTGCTGGGCTTTTGTGGCGGTGGGGAGGGGTGGAAGAGGCTGCGGGCGCTACTGTGTGTTTGTGAAGTGTGTGCCGCTAATTACATTAAAGCACGGCCACGCTCACAAACAGATATAATTTAAAAAATACAATGGAGTGTGCAAAGTAAACATCTAGCACAGAGAAGGGCACTGTAATACCTGCAAACAATGCCGCTCCGAGTCTCATAAATTCAAATTGAAAGTTTTTTTCGGTAGCAGGGCGGAAGCCAATTGAGACAGCCTGCTCTGTTTACGCCCTGCCTGCAGCTGTGGGATTCGTAGCGGTGGGAAGAGGTGGATGAGACGGTGGGTGCAGTGCTGGGCTTTTGTGGCGGTGGGGAGAGGTGGAAGAGGCTGCGGGCGCTATGAGGAAGGAAGCCGTTTTAGGCAACTTGCCCTGTTTGCGCCGTGCCTGCCTGCTGGAAAGAGGTGGAAAAGGTTGAGGGCGCCGTGCGGAAATAAAGGTGCGCATGCTGTGTAATAAAGCGCCGCGCTTGTAACTGAAATTAAACGGCACACTATAAACAAGCTGTCACCATTGTGCGAAAAACAACAAGGACAAACGTGAACACATGCAGTGAAGGGGCCCAGTACTAGCAGCGGGTGGGCCTCAAAGCCTTTAATGCAGCTGACCCACCCGGCGTCAGTCACAATGAGTTAATGTCACTCCACCAGCAGGTTGGACTCCGTAGGGACAGCAATACATAAAGTTACACAGGAACCATTCCACAGGGAGGTGCACGCAATCAAAGCCACAACCCGTGTTTACTGAAAAACTCCGAACACCTCAAAGACCGCTCAGATGAAGCTGCGGCCCAGACCTGCTCCAGGAATCCGCTCACCCTGTGTGCCAAACTCGTCAGACGGGCATTATCCCTCCTTCTAATTACTGGCCACGCAAAGGCCGGTTACTGGAAGGAAGGTTTTCTTTAAAGTGGGCAAACAAAAGATGTAAATCACAACCAATGGGACTCCTTCGTCCACCCATGGTTAGGACAGTGGTAAACAACGCCCCATTAGCAGGCAAAACAAAATCACCCAAAGCTACAGCATTTTTTGTCGCTTTGCATCCTTATCTAACCAAAGGGAATGTTTTCCGTTTACTGCAGCACGCGCGCGCACGCAACACTAATGTCTGAACTCTGTCGACTCAGGCACATTAAAGACATGCTTTCGGGCACCTGAAAATGCCACGGGCCTCATTTGGCAAGTCTGAATGCAACTGGAGAACCTCAGAGAGTCTGAAATGCACGGTTGTTCGATTACACATCTAAACTTTGGTGGTGTCATCTGGTATAACCGTGTTCTTTTCACACTTCAGACTTCTGTATTACATATTGCGCATCAGCATTTAAATCATTCTAATGTATTTGTTGCAGATAAAAAAAAGTCAACAATAAAAGGCGAGCGGAAACGTGAGCTCGGAATGTCACACCTTCTCAGCCATTATAGTGAATTAGCGAATTGTCACCGAGCCACCCACTGCGTTTGCTCTGGCGTTGGCCGACGTCTGTGGAGGAGGAGAGAGAGGAGGGGGAAGTCAGGCGGGAGCGGGCAGCGTCTCTGCCTCCCAGTGTTTGGGAGTATTTCCAGGCAGCGGGCCGACATTCACCGAGAGGTGTCGACTGCACGCCCGCTTGGCAGGCAGGATGCACCCGCCTATATCGGTGTGAGGAGAAGGGTTTCATTTGGAAAGGCCGGCAGGATAGGGGCATGTGCAGTCAGTCAGACGCCAGACACGCATTACCTCGAAGGAATTCCGGTCAATTCATAAAGAAATGATTTCACTTTTTTTAAACTTCTCTACATGTGTAAAGAGAAGAGAAGATGTTCGATTCCTTTATCTATTTCGGGTTGCAGTGATCGAGCTACCAAGTTCTGTGGAAGGTGGTCAGAGGCCTGACACCATGCACAGTATAAACACACCTCCGACCAAAGCGAAAACACTCGTATCTAGTCAGACGGATGTCCTTTTAAAAGACGACAGACATTTCAACAAGCGCTCGCCATTGCGGAAGGCAGCCGCTTGTTTATATTTCCATTGCGCTTTCACTTTAAGTGAAAGCGCGATGCAAAAATAAACATGCGGCTGAGTGAAACAGACTCCCCCAAAGATAAGAAATTGCTTCACTACAGCCGTGAAGCAGACGACCCAGTCCAGATGGGCCTTCCAAAAGGGAGACAGGGCGGTAACCAAGAAGCATCCTTTTCAATGGGAAGCCAGCGTTTAGCATAAACGCTGACGCAACCCAATGAAAATGATGGGCGGGGCTTCAAGTTCCCTTCTGAAATCTCCTGATCACAATAGCCCTCTCAGAGCGAGCAGCGCATGCGCGCTGCAACGCTAGGCGAGACCTAAAAACTAAAACGCAGTTAGATTTGCCTCGGTCCACTTTATAACCTACCATCAAAGCACGTGTGGAGTTCGAGTAGTAATTACACACTTCATTACTATTGATGGCTGGACCTCATAATAATAGGTATCTTATGTTGTGTTTGCGTGCGTGAGCCCCTTTTGCTAGAAGGGTATGTTCGAGGCATGTGAGCTGTAGATCACATGCTTTGCATAGCCTGCCATCTAGTGTTGGGTCTGGATGTTTGCATTTTGGTTTTCTTCGAAGAAGTCTTTTCCAGTCACGAGGTAGGTGACTCCTCCTTTCGGTGATAGTGCGCATGGGCATCGACTCGACTGTTAGATTGTTTTTTTCTGCCATCAGGTTCGTATGTGAATTGCTGCGCTCTGGTTCGGCACCGTTTCTCAGGTTCCCTTAGACGCGCAATCCACTACCCTCGACGGTATTGTTTCTCGATCGCGTTCCCCATTCTCCGTGTATCGTTTCCACTCAAAGGTCTTCGATCGGAAAACTCGTGCTAGCGAGCCCACATCGGACTCGCTAGCAGTCGTTGGAACGGACTCCATTCAAGCTCTGTCCCGGGTGTCGCGCAAAGTTTCCGCGCACCGACTTGCACGAAGAGTGCAACCTCTGCCTATCCCCGGAACACGACGAACAAGACTGCGCCGCGTGCCGATCGTTTCGATCCAAGAAGACGCTCCGTGACCGTCGGGCCCGACGTCACGAAATGCAACATCAGAGCGGCTCCGCACCGGACATCTTCGGTGAAGATTCCGACAGAGAAGAATTCCACGCTCAAGGAGCCACAGAAGAAGCAGAGCATATCTCCGAGGCCGACTCCGACATGGAAGAATAGGAGCAAGGTACACCGGGTCAGCGTACTGTGAGTACAGAACCCCCCTTGCCCCAGCACTACAAGAAGAAAAAGGCTCCGGTCCTTCCTCTGCCCTCGGGCTCAGGTCGGCACAGAGAAAAAGTTTCGGACGCCCCTCCCGCAGGCCCGGCGCTGAAACACAAGGAAAAGCCTTCCGGCTTGGGCTCGAGTCGGCCCCATGCCGGTGCCGAGCCGAAACCTTCAGCATCGAAACCGAAACAAATGCTTTTGTAACAATTCGCTCGTTACCGAAGAGTAAATCTTCGGAGCCGAAAGTTTTGGAGCCGAAACTTTTGACGCTGAAAACGGTGCCCAAAGAGAAAAAGACTCCATTAAAAGAGCCTTGTTTCGACGTTCCGCCTCCGGATCCGAAACAAGAAGAACTGGTCATACATCCAGACACTGGACATATTCATGCCAAATTGCCAGAGAAGAGGAAAATGGGCCTACAGGAGGACTACCACATTCCTTTAAAAAGAAAGAATGTGGGTACTAACCCTTCTCCACCTTACATTCCACCTCCTTCACCCACTGATCCAAATTTGCTCATCACACCCACAAATTCTCCACCACCACTATCACATGACCCACAGGATGAAAGGGATGGGGATGAGGATAGGCCACAGGACATTAATGACCCATGGGAGGCCTATGACACTGATCCAAACACTGATAATGATCCGGATCTATATCCTTCCAAACCCTCACCACCCGACGACAACATAGGATACATTGAGCCACTTAACAGGGCCGCTAATTATCATGGGGTGGAGTTACACAAAGAGGCTCTTAAAGAGGATTTCTTGTTTGAAACCTTAAGTTCCTCTCAGAGAGCTACTCACACACATTACCAATGCTCAAAGGGATGTTTAAGCATACAGACGAGATCTTTAAAGATCCTGTGCGGGCAAGAATTATTACACCCAGGGTGGAGAAAAAGTATAAGCCAGCACCTACTGACCCCACTTACATCAAGGGTCAGCTTCCTTTAGACTCTCTTGTAGTTTGCAACGCTCGCAAAAGAGCAAACTCACAAACCACAGGTGAGGCCCCTCCTCCTGATAAGGAGTCAAAATTAATCGATTCCTCGGGCAAAAGAGTTGCCTCGCAAGCAGCCAATCATTGGCGCATTGCTAATGCGCAAGCTTTATTAGCTCGCTACGACAGGGCTCATTACGATGAGCTGGAGAAACTGATGCAATTTCTGCCTGATGAGCACAAATCAAAGGCCAATGACCTTATTCAGGAAGGTAAATTAATCACTAATACCTCCATCAGGTGCGCCTTAGATGCAGCAGACACAGCAGCCCGCGCAGTGAACACCAGCGTACTGCTACGCAGGCATGCTTGGTTTAGAATTTCAGGGTTCAAACCTGAGGTTCAAGCCTCTATTCTCAACCAACCATTCGACAAAGAACACCTCTTCGGCCCAACAGTGGACACTTCGCTAGAAAAAATGAAGGACACTGAGGTCGCCAAGTCCATGGGGGTTTACATTTACCATCTAATAGGGGATCCTTTCGTCGCTCCTTTTACAGGGGTGTCTCCAAAAATGTTTCCACAGAGAATCCCTCCTCCTCTTACCAGGGCAACAACCAATCGCCCTCATCAAGAGGTTATTTTTAGCTGTGGATTTAGAGGTAATAGCGACAAGGGAAGAGACAGAGGCAACTCAACACGCACTTCCCCTGCAAACAAAAAACAGTGACTTCCTTCCGCTACCCCCGATCATTCCACTCCTGTCGGGGGACGTCTCTCCCAATTTCTACCTGTCTGGTATGCAATCACCTCAGACAGATGGCAGCTACAAATTATCCAATATGGTTACTGCCTGGAACTTACAGACACTCCCCCAAATATTCCTCCAAGATCACACGCAATGTCACAAGAACATCTCAACCTTCTCAAGCAAGAAGTTCTCTCTCTGTTAGGGAAAGGAGCTATAGAACCAGTCCCATTACAATATCAAGGGGCGGGTGTATACTCCCTGTACTTCTTAATTCCCAAGAAGGACTATACTAGACCTCAGAGACCTAAATCTATACATTCAATCGGACCACTTTCATATGGTGACACTCCAACACGTGCTCCCGCTCCTTCAGCAAGGCGACTTTCTGTCCACTATGGACTTAAAGGATGCCTATTTCCACATCCCAATACACCCCGCTCACCGCAAATACCTCAGGTTCGTGGTAGCGGGACAACATTATCAATTCAAAGTGCTCCCATTCGGAGTCACCACAGCACCCAGGGTTTTCACCAAATGCCTGGCAGTAGTCGCAGCTCATCTACGAAGACAACACATTCACTTCTTTCCATACTTAGACGACTGGCTCATAAAAGCCAGCTCGCAACAAAGCAGTCTACGTCACACTCACGCAGCTGCTCCACGATCTTGGATTCACAGTAAATCTGTCCAAGTCCCATCTCCAACCATCCAACACACAAGCGTATTTGGGAGCCACTATAGATACACAAAAGGCTCTGGCCTACCCCAATCCGGGCAGAATCCGCAACATGCAGACTCTACTATATCAGTTTCAGCCTCAACACTCATTGCTAGCTCGAGTGTTCATGCAGTTACTAGGGATGACGGCGTCTTGCATCCTAATAGTTTCTTACGCAAGACTTCAAATGCATCCCCTTCAGGAATGATTAGCACAGCAGTGGAACCAGGCTCAGGGTCAGTTATCAGATCTAGTGTTGGTGGACGGCCGCACTCATCGCTCTCTGCAGTGGTGGAATCCACAAAACCTTTCAAAAGGGCGGCCCTTCATCGACCCGGTTCCACAGACAGTGCTAACAGCAGACGCATCGCTCACTGGTTGGGGAGCTCATCTCCAAACACACACAATTCAGGGCATGTGGAGCTTAAAGCAAAAGCAGCTTCACATAAATCTTCTAGCGATTTTTCTAGCGCTCAAAGTTTTTCAAGTTCATCTAGTAGGCAAAGCTGTCCTGATACGTACAGACAACATGTTTTCAATGTACTACATACAAAAACGGGGGGGACACACTCTCCAGCTGTCACAACTAGCACAGACCATCTGGAGGTGGGCCATACGCCACAAAATGTATCTCCTCGCAAAACACCTTCCAGGAGTAGACAATTAAATAGCAGATCTGCTCAGTCATCAAAGACAACAGATCCACGAGTTGGAACTCCACCCTCGAGTTCTCCTCCCATTCTTTCAGATGTGGGGCTTCCCAGACATAGATCTGTTCGCCACACACCTAAACGCAAAATGACCAAACTTCGCATCCAGGTATCCACACCCATTGTCCAGAGGCAATGCACTATGGATGAATTGGTCGGGGATATTTGCCTACGCTTTTCCGCCTCTCCCACTCATTCCATTAGTGGTTCGGAAGCTCAGACAGGTGTCCCTGACACTAATCCTAGTTGCTCCCACATGGGCCCGTCAATCCTGGTTCACCACCCTGTTGGAGCTCTCAGTAGTTCCTCACCGAAAACTACATCTTACACCCAATCTCCTCACGCAGAGCCGTGGAGAGATAAGACATCCAGATCCCAGTCATCTAAACCTTGCGATCTGGCACCTGAAGTCTTGGAGTTTGGCTACCTCAATCTCCCGCCAGACTGCATGAACGATGCTAGACGTCCTACCACAAGGGCTTGCTATGCAGCAAAGTGGAAGCGGTTTGTCATATATTGTAAAAACAATCGAATCAACCCACTTGATGCTTCAGTTCAGAACATTATGTGCTATTTATTACATCTACAGTGTTCAAACTTAGCGTACACATCCATACGCTTACATCTTGCTGCAATAGCTGCATACCTTCAAAATAGACAACATCTGTCTCTCTTCAGAGTGCCGGTCATTAAAGCATTTATGGAAGGACTTAAAAGAGTAATTCCCCCAAGACTTCTACCTGCTCCAGTGTGGAATCTCAACATTGTCCTCACCATACTCATGGGTCCACCTTTTGAACAATTGCACAAATGTGAGCTGCAATTTCTCACTTGGAAGGTAGCTTTCCTCCCATAGCTATCACATCACTGAGGAGAGTAGGTGAGCTTCAGGCACTAACCATAGAAGAACCATTTTTACAAGTACACCAAAACAAAAAGTGGTTCTTCGGACTAACCCTAAATTTCTACCAAAGGTCATTTCTGCCTTTCATATCAACCAATCTGTTTAGTTGCCTGTGTTCTTCCCACAAAAAGATTCTGTGGCAGAACGTGCTCTATACACCTTCGATGTTAAAAGAGCAATACTCTATTACATAGAAAGGACAAAACCTTTCCGTAAGACAAAACAACTCTTTGTGGCTTTTGCTGCACCACATAAAGGCAATCCCATATCAAAATCCGGTATTGCACGGTGGATAGTCAAATGCATTCAGACATGCTATGCAAAAGCAAAACGAACATTAACAATTCCCCCTAGAGCGCACTCTACCCGCAAACTAGGGGCTTCTATGGCATTCTTAGGAAATATTCCCATAGATGACATCTGCAAAGCTGCAACATGGTCTACACC
This sequence comes from Calotriton arnoldi, assembly GCA_963921515.1. Classification (NCBI taxonomy): domain Eukaryota; kingdom Metazoa; phylum Chordata; class Amphibia; order Caudata; family Salamandridae; genus Calotriton; species Calotriton arnoldi. The sequence continues at coordinate 308,412 of CAWUFW010007814.1, read as the reverse complement.
TCACACATTCACAAAACACTATTGTGTAGATGTGTTAGCAAGACAGCAAGCTAGTGTGGGCCAAGCAGTTTTACGTACACTATTTCAAACCACTGCAACAGCTACAGGTTAGTCACCGCTTTGGGAGATCACTGCTATATAGTCTATGCAAAGCATGTGATCTACAGCTCACATGCCTCGAATGGAAAATGCTACTTACCCAGTATGCATCTTTTCTTGGCATGTAGAGCTGTAGATTCACATGCACCCACCCGCCTCCCTGGGTACCTATACCTGTTGCAGTGATATCTTACTTGGATACATATACATGGACATCTCTTTATACTACTCTGACTAGCTCCATTATCACCCTCTGCGGGGAAAACAATCTAACAATGGAGTCGATGCCCATGCGCACTATCACTGAAAGGAGGAGTCACCTACCTCGTGACTGGAAAAGACTTCTTTGAAGAAAAACAAAGTGCAAACATCCGGACCTAACACTAGATGGCAGGCTATGCAAAGCATGTGAATCTACAGCTCTACATGCCAAGAGCAGATGCATACTGGGTAAGTAGCATTTTCCTTTTTGCTTTTTAAATATTCTCTCTGGTCACCCAAACTTGAGGACTTTTTCAATCAAAAGACCAAGTTGCATCTCCTGACTAGGAGATGTCCCCCTGTGCACTGCTGTAGTAACCCAAATGAGAATGGGTAACAATTTTAAACACGACAAATAGTTCTCACATGTAAACAGTTCTGTTCGAAAAGTTGATGTTTAATTCACATCCAAGATAATAATTTTTTCATGTCATGATTCATTCTGTGTTGAAATAAGACATCCACATAAATGCTGTTACATCAATCCCGATGCATTTCGGGCATCCCAGTGCCCTTCGTCAGGGGAAATCATCTACAACCAAACATAAATGACAACTCTTATAAGGAGAAAATGCCCCTGTCATAATAGAGTAAAGTATAACCAATAGTCTCCACGGATAATAGGTGAGAAATTGAGGAAAGAAACGAGTGTGCTAATCATGGATACTCAAGGTGTGCCTAATGTTCAGCAAAGTTGCCCGTGTGGCCTTAGATATTGTGCTAGTAAGTGAAAAGGTGAACCCGAAGATTGATGAGTGCAAAGACAACCACAATTCCCATCTCCTCAAAACTGTGAAATGAATGGGTAAATATAAATGCGTAGTGCCTAAACGACAACGAGTGAAAGTGATCCCGTGGTCCATCCAGGACGTGAATCCCAAAACGCAGAAACCGAAAATTCTGCTGGCTACTCACGTAATGTGGGTGAACAAACGGCTCAATTAGAACAAGTGTGCACTCGCCTGCGAGGCAAAATAAACCAAAATTAGAATCACCCTACGGCGCTCAAATAAAGCCACGGAGGTAGACGGTTGAGAGAGTACTCACAGTGAATGCGGTCCCGCTGGGCTGATTAGTGCACGGTTCGAAAGCCGGTAGTTTTTGCGATGCGCGGCCGGTGTGCGTGAAACTAAACATAGGTGTGTAGAGCGTGATGACGTCATCGTAGTAACTGGGTGCATGAAAGTGAAACCGAATGGCGAAACAGGAAGCGCCATCTTGAGCAGGAGCTATAATAGTGCATTAAAGCCAAAATCAAAAGGAACGTTACTGGGTGCTCATTCCCATGAAGTGTGACAACACGAAAACGAGAAAGATAAAAGCATAAAAAGAGAAACCAAAACAGTAGTGAAGAAGTCAACCCGGTGAAAATGGATGTAAAAAAGTGATGTGAACAAACACGTTACAAAATTAATCGTGAACTTATGTAAGTAATCTGGATTGGTGTGCATAGCGCAAAATGCCTGAAGGTGCGTGCGTGAAGGACAGCACCAGGTTGATAGAAAACAGTACTAACATGTCAAAGTGGTGTGGCGCAAAAAAGACCATCTATATGAAAAAAACATAATCAGAAAGCATAAACATATTGACAATGATTACAGATAGCATAAAAATTCCATGCGATCATTGAGACCATGAGGTCTCATGGTGTTCAAAAAACGAATCCAATGGTTCTTTCTTTGGAGTAGCCTGTTGTTATTGTCCACTCCCTCTTTTTTCTCCACGGTTTCAAGCACCAGAAATTTTAGTTGACAGATGTTATGTCTTTTGTCTATGAAGTGGGCTGCCACCACTGATTTCAGGTTTTTGGTGCGTATATTGCTTTTATGTTCCAAAATGCGTATGCGTATTTTCCTCTCCGTTTTGCCTACATAGCATAAGCCACATGGGCACTTCAGCATATAAATAACGTTGGAGGAATTGCAGGTTGCAGTGACCTTGATCTTTATTTTCGAGCCCTTCATGGGATGCGTTATTGAAGCTCCTTGAATGATGTTGTGACAATTACTGCAGTTGTAGCATGGTTGTAAACCTTTATATGTGGATGGAGAATTTTCATCCGAAGGTTTCGTCAGCAGTTATTTGAGGTTGTACCCTCTAGTGAATGCAAAAATAGGCCTAGTTGAGAAAAAAATTTGAAAATCGGGTTTAAGGGCTAATATAGGCCAGTGTTTGTTGATTATATTTCTGAAGCGTTGACTCAAGGTGGAATACTTGGAGACTACTACCATCCGATTTTGAGATGGTTTCTCTCTCTTCTCGAGTAAGTCAATGTGATTAATTTTTCCACATCTTGATTTGGCTTTTTCAAGAATTTCTTGAGGGTAACCACGTTCTGTGAATCTTGTCAACATGACATCAATTTGTTGTCGACATTGTTCTGGATCAGACACAATTCTTTTAACTCTTAAGCATTGTGAGAAGGGTAGATTGTTTTTCAACTTGAACTGATGAAAACTGTTGAAGTGTAAGATGCTGTTTCTGTCAGTGGCCTTACGGAAAATGTTGGTAACCAGTTTGTCATTCATCCTTTGTATCAGTACATCTAAAAAGGCGATTTGATATTGTTGGACGTCAAACGTAAACTGAATGCGTTGGTGGATTTGGTTCAATCTGTTAAGAGCTGATATAAGTTCACTGTGTGAACCGGTCCACATGATGAAGATATTATCAATAAAGCGCACAAAGAGTTTAGCGTGCTCTTGCCATGCAGGGTCATTGAGAATGTGTTGTTCCTCGAAATAGTGCATGAACATATTGGCATACGATGGGGCTGCACAATTGCCCATCGAAGTTCCAGACAGTTGTAGGAACCACTGTTTTTCCCAAGTGAAATAGCTCTGGTATAAGGTGAACTGTATTAGCTCCATTAGAAACAATTGTAGTTCCGAGTTTAATGTAGAGTGTAACAACAAATGTTCAATAGCTTCTATCCCAAGGTCGTTTGGGATAGAGGTGTATAGTGCTTTGACATCAACGGTACAAAGCCACAGCTCTTCTTCTGAGGTGATAGTGATTTGACTGATCTTGGAGATAAAATCTGTGGTGTCCCTGATATAGGTGTTGATCTTGGTGACAAATGGTTGCAAGTATTTGTCAATGAACTTGCCAACTGGCTCATGTATGCTTCCTCTCGTTGACACAATGGGTCTGAACGGTGGTCGATGTAAATCTTTATGTACCTTGGGTAACATGTACAAAGGAGGTGATTTAGGGTTAGTCTGGATTAAATATCTCTTGACTCTTTCTGTTATGACTCCATTGTCAACCGCTCTTTGTATAATCACCTTTAGTATCTCCAAAAATTGATTGGTGGGATTATAGTCAAGTAGGGCGTATGTGTTTGTTGGTATCCATTACATGGGCATTCACTTGTTCTTTGTAAAAATTGCTATTAATGATAACCAAGGCACCTCCCTTGTCAGCATTTTGACACACTATCTCCTTGTTGTTAGCCAGTCTCTTCAGGGTATTCTTCTCCTTAATGGTGAGATTTGAGTGTTTGGAATGACGTTGAAATTTCAGAGTAGACAGTTCATGTTTAACCAAATTCTCAAACGTATCTAAGCTTTTATGGCTCACAGGTGCTAAAAAAGTACTCGTGGGTCTCAGTCCCTTCAATAGGTCTTCCTCATCTGTTTCCTTAAGATCAACTACGTTCTCAAAATAATGCCTTAAACGCAGATTTCTCATAAGTTTGAAAAACTGATTTCCAATTCCAAGGAGTTTGTATTGGTGGTGGGGACAAAAGATTGGCCTTTTTGTAAAGTTTGTGTTTCGAAAGATGTCAATTGATAATCGGAAATGTTAATCACCAAGTTGTTGTTATTTAAAGTTTCTTCCCCTGCCTTTCCTCGTGGTGTTCGGTGGAATCTTCAGAGTTGAGGTTTCCTTTTCTTTGTCTGTGTCTTTTTCCTTGGCCCCTCCTGGGTCGTCCCGGTCTCCTGTACCTTCTTCTAAAAAATGAACCGCAGTCGTTTGAGGTGCCTCAGTGTTCTCGACACCACTTTGACATGTTAGTACTGTTTTCTATCAACCTGGTGCTGTCCTTCACGCACGCACCTTCAGGCATTTTGCGCTATGCACACCAATCCAGATTAGTTACATAAGTTCACGATTAATTTTGTAACGTGTTTGTTCACATCACTTTTTTACATCCATTTTCACCGGGTTGACTTCTTCACTACTGTTTTGGTTTCTCTTTTTATGTTTTTATCTTTCTCGTTTTCGTGTTGTCACACTTCATGGGCATGAGCACCCAGTAACGTTCCTTTTGATTTTGGCTTTAATGCACTATTATAGCTCCCGCTCAAGATGGCGCTTCCTGTTTCGCCATTCGGTTTCACTTTCATGCACCCAGTTACTACGATGACGTCATCACGCTCTACACACCTATGTTTATTTTCACGCACACCGGCCGCGCATTGCAAAAACTACCGGCTTTCGAACCGTGCACTAATCAGCCCAGCGGGACCGCATTCCCTGTGAGTACTCTCTCAACCGTCTACCTCCGTGGCTTTATTTGAGCGCGGTAGGGTGATTCTAATTTTGGTTTATTTTGCCTCGCAGGCGAGTGCACACTTGTTCTAATTCAGCCGTTTGTTCACCCACATTACGTGAGTAGCCAGCAGAATTTTCGGTTTCTACGTTTTGGGATTCACGTCCTGGATGGACCACAGGATCACTTTCACTCGTTGTCGTTTAGGCACTACGCATTTATATTTACCCATTCATTTCACAGTTTGGAGGAGATGGGAATTGTGGTTGTCTTTGCACTCATCAATCTTCGGGTTCACCTTTTCACTTACTAGCACAATATCTAAGGCCACACGGGCAACTTTGCTGGACATTAGGCACACCTGGAGTATCCATGATTAGCACACTCGTTTCTTTCCTCAATTTCTCACCTATTATCCGTGGAGACTATTGGTTATACTTTACTCAATTATGACAGGGGCATTTTCTCCTTATAAGAGTTGTCATTTATGTTTGGTTGTAGATGATTTCCCCTGACGAAGGGCACTGGGATGCCCGAAATGCATCAGGATTGATATAACAGCATTTATGTGGATGTCTTATTTCAACACAGAATGAATCATGACATGAAAAAATAATTATCTTGGATGTGAATTAAACATCAACTTTTCGAACAGAACTGTTTACATGTGAGAACTATTTGTCGTGTTTAAATTTGTTACCCATTCTCATTTGGGTTACTACAGCAGTGCACAGGGGGACATCTCCTAGTCAGGAGATGCAACTTGCTCTTATGCTTTAACACTCTATGGAGTAGAGAGTGATACCCCAGTAGCACGCTACAACTCTACAATTCTGGAAAACTGGCAGTGCGTGTCCCACCTCAGACTTTTTCAATCAAGTCAGGCCATTTAGAGCTCTGTAAATATGCACCATATGGCTAAAAAGTTCTCTTTATTAGAGTGTATGTAAACATACGGACAGGGAGCAGTGAAAGTGTTAATTGAGTAGAGATTGATGAGCAGGCTTGTAGAAGTAATATGATTAAAGCTGCTAATATTTGATAGTAAGCAGTCATACAAGTGTTGTCTTTCCTAAAATGTCGCCTGCTCCTCAATTTAATGTCCTTGGTTTCAACAACACAGAGCTCTGCCTAGAACCTGCTGCTTCTGAGCTTCCTTCACATCACCCTGATGCTAAATCTCTCATCTGACGTACATCCTATTCAGTGCAGCAGTTTGATAAAATTCATTTTTTTCTTAGGTTCTCATCCTGTCGCAAAGTACTTGGGCTCTGTAGACTACAGGTATAACAACTTTTTTCAAGATGCAGTTTGGAAAGATGTGTTCAACAAACTTGAAGCACAACCAGCAAGTAAGACACCGGTTTATGTACATTTAGAAGGGATGTTTGGTGCCATATAAACAATTCTGTACACCGCTCGATTGCTGTTGTTGTTATTTTTGTTATTAATCTGTCATATTAGACTTTGGTAATGAAAAAAACTGTTGGTCCCTTTAAAATTTGACTTTCTTTAGTAGGTAAGGTAGGTAAGGTCTGCACTATTCTCTTATGTGAAGACTCATTTGCAATATAAAAAAATATGGAATATGGTTGATTGGACTATATGTACTTTCTGTACTTTAATATATATATGCGTGTGTAGTTTTCTGTTTTTGAATCCACAGCCAGTAGAGGTGAAATGGTGCACTAAATAAACAGTAAATGTGAGGAATATTGATACTCTGTTCCAGTCAGTAATTCCTCATGAACCCTTCAACTGAGTCTTGGTGGGGTCATTTAGTGCCCCCCCAGTGTTGTTTGCAGCAGGATTTGTATTCATTGTAAGCCTTTGCCCAAGCACCCCAATGCACTCCTCCAGTGATGCATATGCCAGTAGGTATCTGTTTAGGAAACTAGGGATATCCTGTAATGCATATGAGAAGCAGCCAGTTACTGAACACTTAAACTGGTAGCCATGGTGCAGATGATAGTTCTGCAGGGGCTGAAGAGCACCAGCTGACACGCTCATGGTTCCTTATGTGGGGGCGTCCCTTATATGAATAGCAGATCCTCTTCTACATCCCTGTTGACTAACCCAGTATTTTGTAACCTCCAGTCTATTGCCGTAGTCACCGCTGGCTCTAGTACAGTGCAGAGGAAGTGTGAACATCAGGTCCAGCAGACAGTGGACTGATTGGGCCTGATATTGGAGGCAGGCCCTAGTTAGCAAAGGACTTCTGAGATAGAAACCCCCAGGTCGGCAGTGAAGGCTTGAGGGCATAATTACTCAATGCTCCTAACTTCTCGCCCATAGCATTCAGTACTTGGCTGCCAGTTTCATTTAGCCGCCTTGGTAAAAGGTCATGATTTTTCTCCTGTTTTGTTTTTTGGATATTGTTTGGGATTTTTTTTTATTTTTTAATTAAGACATTCCTTTTTTCGTTGTCCTTCATGCTTCCCGCTAGGCACACACATATTCTTTTCTTTTTAATATAAATGAAAAGATTCGGAAATGGGCATTTAATTGCCAAATCGAAGTTATGATTTTCCAAAGCAGGTTTTATGTTGCAATGGTTTAGGCAAGTAAATTCAGGATTGTGTCTAGCAGGACAGCTATGGAGGGCCGCATAATTTGTCATAGTCCCCTACTCACATGGCTTCTGAAAGACTGGTATTACTACCTCTGTTAGTACAAAGGGTGTGGTGCCAGTGCCAACCATGATCTTTTACCCTCACTTCAGAGACCTGCTCGGTGTCCCTACTTCCCTGCATTCTGGCTGCTCTGGCGTGCTTGTGTCCATATGGTACAGTCTGGCCCAGCACTTGAATGGCTTATTGAATACTTGATCGGTCATTAGATCTGGCCACATTGCATCAGCCCCAAGAGCAGAACATCTCTGGAGGCCCATGCATGTTAGAGATAGATCCACTCACCAATCATGCCCTCATTCCCAGGGGGCAAATAATTTCAGGCTTACAAAGAGCCAGGTAATCTGTCATATGAAGTGGACATGTTTAGGTCTCGCCTGTGACAGCGCATGCGCTCTAGCTTGTGAGAGATATTGTATGCAACAAGGGAAGGCGGCGGTGTGCAGGCAGAATGCTGGTCGAGTGCCCTGCAGCACAAATATTCCTCATTTCATGCAGTGAGGAATGCACATAATGAGGAGTATTTGTGCAGTATCCAACAGATTAGGGGGCCGAGCACTGAAATGATCTTAATGGTAAATGCATTAAGTTTTAAGGTATCATTGACTGGCAGTCAGTGGTGCCTGACACCATCAGAAGGGACCTCTCTACTACTGCTTTCTTGATGCCGAGGTTCACTGAAGACCTGTAAGACTGAGCACCCAAAGGTCGCTTACCATTCCCTCTCTGTCACCCAGAAGCAAGGTAATGCCTGAAGGCCTATGAGGCTTCCACTCCTTTGCAGCCCCTAAATACCACTCTGTTGCTTTAGCCGCTGTTTGATTCACCAATATTGGCATGTTTGCCCCTATGAGTTGATCTATCTGCATTGGTAATTGGACTCCAACTTTGCCTCAGCCCTAATAGACGGCAACAGAAGTTGCCAACCCTGTTGTAGTTTGTGCTTATTCTGCAGATACAAATGGCATCCCTCCCTTTAGTTATAAGGCTTTTTGTGGACTGCTTTTCCTTTACTATCCAGGACTCAACTTTCAGTGCCACTGCATATGGCTCATAAGTTGGCTGCAGTAGATAATTAATCTGTGTCCATCTGCTATACATGCTCATAAGTACTTTCTTACATTTAGATCTCGATGCAAAGCTTCTAAGTGGAGGAGACAAAAATGGTACAAGAAAACTATAAGAGGACTTCTTTATTCCTTGCGCAACATGCCACTTTGCAACACAACACTGCTGTTTCCAAAACAATACTCCTTTCCATGAGATACTGTGACTATATAAGGGTTTCATAGAGCAAAGCATGACACATCTGAGGGCCTTGTTGCTGGAAGGGTGCTGGGGGAGGGATGAGCAGCAACAGGTCTTGGAAGTCATGCTTTTAGGTAGTTTGACCCTTCTGCAGGCTGAGTCATAGGGTCCATTCCAAGACCTTCGATATGGTTGTCTTCATAAAGTTTAGGTTGATCAAAAAGCCAAAGACTTAAGTTTGTTGGACAATTATATCAAATCACTGGCTAATAAAAAGTCGGTGAGCAGCGCCTACCGATGGATGAAAGGGCAAGAGATGGTATTGACTTCTGCCTCAGTTGAAGGCCAGCTTTGCAATCCTCTGTTGTTAACTTGAAGTAAACAATCCATAGGCCTTGGCAAGCAGGTATGAACACCACCCTTTTCCTTTGTTTGATCTTGCTTGTTGATGAACAATGTTTCAGGCCTGTAGTACTGTGATAAAGTTTCCATTGTGGATTGGAGACCTTATTTGAAGTCGCCGGAACTGATCCTTTGCCTACATGTGCTTGTTGGGCTTGCTCGTTAACTGTTACTTTTCTGCGTGTTGTTTCATTGTGTTCTTGCAGTACAGGATGTTCCAGACATTATATCCAGGGTAACACAGTACATTGCTGGTGCCAACTGTGCCCACCAGTTACCGATTGCAGAAGCCATGCTGACATACAAGCAGAAAAGGTATGTCGCTGCAGCGAGGACGTGTTCTCAGAGTTTTTCTAGAATCAAGCATAAATCAAGATAAATAATACATTGATTAATGTGTTACATAACAGTGTTGAAAATCTATGCACTGTGACAGTACATGGGCATTCAATATCCATTGCTTTATTTAACCACCGAGCCATGGCGGTGGTGTTTGTCAGTGTATTTTTGTTTAGATGAATCTTCACCTGATGCAGTGACTGCTAGTGTAGTCAACTCACCATGCAAAGAAAACACTTAGGCTGCATACTAAAATACTAATGAAATTGCTGATTTAACTACAAAATTAAAAAATAACCACAGTTGCTAATTAAAATGGCAAACCAATTGCCACCCATTGACTTGGACAGATCATGGTCTGTGGAGGGTTTCGGTCCAGAAGCAAGTTGTTTTCTAATTCTTTTTTTAACATTCTATTTAAGTATTTTTTAAGGGACATGATCACTTACACTTTTTGGCCAGCTTAAATTGTAACTTTAACTCGGACGATCAGGCCCTTTTCTGAGAAGAATGCAGGAATAGTTTGACAAACAGTGAACCACCAAAAATCAAAGCACACTGTTATCCCTTTTACCCGTTGCCTTTCTACAGTGTATCAGTAACATTGACTTGGGGCATCATCCTGGGGCAGTACAACATTTACAAGGTTTTCTGCGAATGATTGTTAAGAGAATTGAAAGAACAAATCTCTCCCCCCAGACTCCATGCTGACTGTTAGAATTGGGGGTCTCTAGTTGGCACAGGTAGGTACTTGTGACAAATAGGGACCCTCGCCTCTAGTCAGGGTAAGGGGGTACACTCCTAAAATAACCCCTGCTCACCCCCTTGGTAGCTTGGCACGAGCAGACAGGCTTATCTCAGAGGCAGTGTGTAAAGCATTTGTGAACACATACAGTAATCTAGTGACAACACTACAGATGGACACCACACAAGGTTTATATCAAAAATAAGTATTCTTTATATAGTTTTAACACAAGACCATAAACGACAAAAATCCACAATACTGTATTTAAAATGGTAGGTTTAGCTTAGTTCTTTTCAGATCTTAAAATGCGACACTTTGAGTCAATGTACCTTACGATGCGTCACGTTTCTACAACGGAAGTGTTGCAGAGATGGAGATGCGACAAAGTTCTGGTGCAAAGAAATAAAGACGTCAAGTTCTTCCTGATGCGGCACGCTTCTCCGATGTTGCGAGAAGTCTCGACTCGATGCGTCAGCTGCAGCGGCGACACCCTTGTTTCGTGATGCGACGGCAGCGGCTTTGGCGGCGACCCTCTTCTCCGACGTTGCGAGACGCTTCCGCTCGATGCGACAACTGCAGCGGCGACACCCTTGTTTCGTGATGCGACGGCAGCAGCTCCGACGGCGGCATGCTTCTCCGTGGATGCGAGGTGCTTCTCTCGATGCGGTGCAATGCGACAGCTAAAGCGGCGACATCTATGATGCGACGGCAGCGGCTGCGACGGCGACACGCTTCTTCCTCGTTGCGAGACTCTTCTCCTGATGCGGTGCAAGGCGACAGCTACAGCGGCGACATCTACGATGCGACGGCAGCGGCTGCGACGGCGACACGCTTCTTCGGGGTTGCGGGACGTTTCTCGAGATGCGGTGCAATGCGACAGCTACAGCGGCGTCATCTCCGTGATGCGACGGCAGCGGCTGCGACAGCGACACGCTTCTCCCTCTTGAGTCGCGCTTCCAGCTCCTTGCGACACGCAGTCCCTTCAGAAGGCCCAAAACAGCAGCAGGCACTTCCAAAGGATTCTTGGGGAGCTGGTGGTTGAAGTCTGTTGTCCCTGAGACTTCAGCAGGAGGCAAGCTCTTTTCTCAAGCCCTTGGAGATCCTTCACAAGTTGAATAAAAGTGCACACAAAGTCCTTTGCAGGCAGATCCCTCTAGCTTAGGGATAGTCTTCTCCTCAGTTTCTTCTTGGTTCCGCTCCTCAGCAAAGGTTTCTTCTTGTTTCCCAAAGTGATCTAATTTCCTAGGGGTCTGGGTCCCTTTTTATACACAGTTTTTCTTTGTTCTCTGAAGGCAGAGAGGCCTCTGCCTAGTCCAAAACCAGTTCTGGTCAGTCCTGGAGCACTTTGTTTTTCTGACTCCTTCTTTCCTTTCAGAATGTGGGGCAGAGTGCTCAGCCGCCTGGCAGGAGGTGGAGCCAGCATTGTGGAAGGCAGGCACAGCCCTATTCAGACCCAGGTGCAACTCCTCCCTCCACTCTGGATGCAGATCTTTCTATTCAGCCCTGTGCTGACTCACCCTGTCTCCTGTAGCCACCCCCAGCCCCTGTCACTCAATCTCCAGACAAGGAATACACAACCTAGCAGAGGCAGGCTTGGAAGTTTAGGCAAGAAAATACCCACTTTCTAAAAGTGGTATTTTCAAACACAGAATGTTAAAACCAACTTCACTAAAAGATGTATTTTATCATTCTGAGTTCAGGCATACTAAATTCGTTTTTCTACCATGTTCCCTGGGTCAGTTCTGACTATAAGGTGTAATAGTCAGTCTGCCCATTCTGGCCAATGGGGAGCAGGTAGCCTTGCAATAGTGAAAAACGAAAATGGCTGTAATTCACTATTAGGACATGCCACACACACCAGGGCATGTCCTACCTTATACTTACAATGCACCCTGCCCTAGGGCCTACTTTAGGGGTGACCAACATGCAGTAAAGGGAAGGTTTAGGGACTGGTAAGTGGGTGTACTCACCAAGTCGACATGGCAGCCCTAGGCTGCACACAGGCTCTGCAATGGCAGGCCTGAGGCACATTTTCCAAGCCGCTTCTGTGGGTGGCACAACCAGTGCTGCAAGCCCACCAGCTGCATTGGATTTACAAGCCCTGGGCACACTGAGTGCACTGTACTAGGGACTGACAAGTAAACCAATCATCCAATTTATCATAGGGAGCACTTGCACTGTGGCACTGAATAGCGGTGGCACAGTGCCCAAAGCATCTAACACCAGCAAAAACAGATCAATAACATAGGAGGCATCATAACAAAATGGAAGGGAGACCCACGCCAAGGATGCCAGGTCTAACACGTGTCCCCTCCAGCTGAAATGTGGGGAGAACTACCCTACCTCAGGGAGTTCTCTTCACTAAGGCGGAAAAATCTGGACAGACCATAAGCATTGGCGTGTTCTGTACCAGGGCGGTGTTCCACCGTGAAATCCATCCCCTATAGGGAAATGGACCACCTCAACAGCTTTGGATTCTCACCCCTCATCTGCATCAACCATCTGAGGGGCCTGTGGTCTGTCTGAACCCGGAAGTGAGTCCCAAACAGGTATGGTCTCAGCTTCTTCAGTGCCCAGACCACAGCAAACGCCTCACGCTCAATAGCACTCCACCTCTGTTCCCGTGGTAGTAACCTCCTGATGAAGGCTACGGGTTGATCTAGGCCCTCCTCATTCATCTGTGACAGAACAGCCCCCACACCATGCTCTGAAGCGTCTGTTTGTACTACGAACTCTTTGGAGAAGTTGGGTGCCAGGAGCACGGGCGCCGTGCACATGGCAGTTTTCAGGGCCTCAAAAGCTTTCTGACAGGTGTCAGTCCAAATCACTTTCTTGGGCTGCTTCTTGGAAGTCAGCTCTGTCAGGGGTGCAACAATGCTGCCATACCCCTTGACAAACCTCCTGTAGTAACCCGTGAGTCCTAAGAAGGCTCTCACCTCTGTCTGGGTTTTGGGGGTTCCCAATTCAGGATGGTTTCAATTTTGGGTTGTAGGGGCGCCACCTGGCCACTCCTCACCTGGTGTCCTAAGTACACCACGGAACCCTGCCCGATCTGGCACTTACTCGCCTTGATCGTGAGGCCTGCTCCCCGCAGCGCCATCAACACTTCCCAGAGGTGGCGCAGATGTTCTTCCCAACTGGCGCTGAACACTGCGATGTCATCCAGGTAGGTGGCACTGAACGAGTCCAGTCCAGCCAACACCTGGTTGACCAACCTCTGGAAGGTGGCAGGGGCATTCTTCATCCCAAAGGGCATCACCCGGAAGTGGTAGTGCCCATCTGGTGTGATGAATGCTGACCTCTCTCTTGCCCCATCAGTCAAGGCGATCTGCCAGTACCCAGACGTCAAGTCAAACGTGCTGAGGTACCGGGCAGCCCCTAGCCGATCTATGAGCTCATCAGCTCTGGGGATGGGGTGCGCGTCAGTCCTGGTGACTGAATTGAGCCCTCGGTAGTCCACACAGAATCGGAGTTCTGGTGTGGCACCCGGTGCGGCAGCCTTTGGGACCAAGACCACTGGGCTGGCCCAAGGACTGTTAGAGGACTCAATCACCCCTAACGCAAGCATTTTGGAGACCTCCTCCTTGATGCAAGCTCTCACCCTGTCAGTCACCCTGTAAGATTTGTGCTTCACAGGTGTACTGTCCCCAGTGTCCACATCATGGATGCACCAATCTGTGACACCGGGAACCAGGGAGAACAGATCAGAAAACTGTCCCAGCAACTGGCGGCAGTCATTCTGTTGCTCAGGGGTCAGGGTGGAAGAGAGGTTGACACCATCCACTGACCCATCTTGCTCTGTTGCTGACAGGAGGTCAGGAAGAGGCTCGGTCTCCTCCTCCATCCCAGCATCTGTCGCTAAGAGCATGCCCACTTGGGACCTCTCCAAGTGGGGCTTCAGGCGGTTGACATGCAGGACCCTCAAGGGGTTCCTGGGAGACCGCAAGTCCACCAAGTAGGTAACCGGACTTTTGCGCTCTACAACCTCAAAGGGTCCGGTCCACTTATCCTGGAGCGCGCAGGGCTCCACTGGGGCCATGACCCACACTTTCTGACCAGGCTGAAGCTCTACCAGAGTGGCATTCTGGTCGTACCACCGCTTCATCTCCTCCTGGCTGGCTTCCAGATTCGCCTCAGCGAGTTGCCTGAAACGCCTAGTTTGGTTCTTAAAGGCCAGCATGTAACTGTATACATCCTGGGGAGGTTTCCTGGGAGATTGCTCCCAGCCTTCTTTGACCAAACTTAGAGGTCCTCTTACTGGGTGTCCATAGAGAAGCTCAAAGGGACTGAACCCTAGAGATTTCTGTGGCTCCTCACGGTAAGCAAAGAGCAGGCATGGTAAGAGGACGTCCCACTTATGCCTCGTAGGTTCCTCAAGACCCATAATCATGCCTTTGAGGGTTCGGTTGAACCTTTCAACCAATCCATTTCCTTGGGGGTGGTAAGGAGTGGTAAACTTGTAGGTTACCCCACACTCCTGCCACAGGGACTTCATATACTTGGAAATGAAGTTGGTCCCCCGGTCAGACACTACCTCTCTAGGGAATCCCACTCGGGAGAAAATTCCCATCAGTGCTCGTCCCACCACGGGGGCCGTCACTGTCCTCAGAGGTATGGCTTCCGGGTACCGGGTGGCATGGTCCACCAAGACCAGGATGAACCTGTTGCCCATGGCTGTCTTGGGGTCCAGTGGCCCCACAATGTCAATACCCACCCGTTCAAAGGGGGTGCTGACTACAGGGAATGGCTGGAGAGGAGCCTTGCGCTTCCTCCCACTCTTTCCACTTGCCTGGCAAGTCTGACATGTCCTGCAGTGAGTGTCTGAACTCCTGCGCATTTGGAGCCAATAAAAGTGGGTGACAAGCCTCTCAAAGGTCTTGTCCTGCCCCAAATGTCCTGCCAATGGAACATCATGAGCCAGCCCCAGTAGGAAGGCTCTGAGGCACTGGGCTGACCCAGGCTCAGCAACCTTAGGCTCACTATACAGGAGACCATTCTCCCAATAGACCCAATGTGACCCAGACTGATCACCTGTTGCCTGGTCTGCAGCCTGTTGCCGCAGACCCACCAGAGAAGGGCATTCTTTCTGCTCCTTGCAGAATTCTTCCCTGGAGGGTCCCCCTTCTTGCTGCCAATGGGTCAGCTCAGGCAGGTCCCCCAGTTCAGCTACCTGTTCCCCTGTAGGCTCCAGGGCATCCCCCTCAAGGTCTGCCTCCTCCTGGACCGTGGGAACTTCGGGGGCCGGTTTCCCGCGCCCCTTGCCTCTTCTCGTGATGGCAGGTACCTGGGCCTCTCCCTCAGGCTCCAGGTCCTCTTGAGCACCTTTACTTGCTGCCATGGACCGGGTGGTCACACACGCCCAGTCAGGCAAACCCAACATCTCTAAATGAGCACTTCGCTCCACCTTCGCCCAAGGTGAGCTCTCCAAGTCATTCCCTAACAAACAGTCAACAGGCATGGCGGGCCTCACAGCTACCTGAAGAGTACCAGAGACCCCCCCCCACTCAAAGGGAACCTGAGCCACCTTGCAGTGACTCTCTGTGTTGTCAGCGGCAACAACTGGATAGAATGCATGGGGGACAACCTGCTCTTGAGACACCAGGTGACACTTGACAGCTGTCACACTGGTTCCTGTATCTCTAAGAGCCTCCACCCTATGGCCATTGATGGTCACCCACTGCCTGTATTTCTTAGTGTTGTCAGGCAGCGGGGTCCTGGGGACCACCTCACAGTCTCCTAATGAGACAAGGGACATCTGTGCGGGACCCCACCCATCTTGGGCATCCATCTCCTCACCCAGGGCTACACTAGCCATCTGCCAGGGGGCTGCACCAGGGGGTGCGGTCTTTCCAAACTGGCGGCACCTGGGATCATTCGCTATATGACCCAGGTCCCCACATTTGTAGCATCTCAGGGGTCCCCTTTGAACAGGTGGACCTGTCGGGGCCCCTGAGGGTTTCTGGGGGAGGCTGGTAACCTTTCCCTTGGTTCCCTTGGGGACTACTTTGGGGCCTTCTTTGGAACTCCCTCTGTTTACCCTTGTCCCCCCACTCTTCTGCTGGGGACCCTGCCCACCCTTGGCTGAGTCTCCCACGTGTCCCTTGTGGACCCTGGTACTGACCCAGCGGTCCGCCTCCTCAGCAAGCTTCCTAGGGATAGTCAGCCTGCTATCTATCAGGTGCTGGCGTAGCTCTGGAAAACAGTTACTTGACAAGTGCTCCCATGCAATCAAATCAAGGAGCCCCTGAAAATCATCAACTTTGCTACCCTTCACCCAACCATCCAATGCTCTGCAGAAAAAAGTGACATATTCAACCCAGGTACTGTTCTCTATCTTCTTGCAACCCCTGAACCTCTGCCTATACAATTCAGGAGTTAAACCATACCTAGACATTAAAGCATCCTTCATGTGGCAATATGAATTATGGACATCCGAAGGCAAATCTAGCAGTGTGTCCCGCCCCTCACTAAGGAACCGTCCCCACAGCCCTGCTCCCCAATCCTTCTCAGGGACCCGGTGGGAAGACATGGCTACCTCATAGGCCTTGAACCACTGCCCAATGTCATCATTTTTAAAAAACTCTCTGACCACATCCTTAGGAATATACACTCTAGATTCCACAGGCATTGACGGTGTGCTGCCACCAGAGGGAGTAATTTCTAAGCTCCTAGCTTTCAAATCCAACTCCCTCAAACTTCTATCATGCTCAAGCTGCATCCTCTTTTCTTCCAGGGCCAGTTTCCTAATTTCCAATTGCCCATTCATTTTGGCCAGCTCCAACTCATGCATCCTATTTCTCTCCCTGTCCTCCAGTTCTTCTGTGGACAGACCTTTGGCAGAAACACTGCTACCTGCTGGGGAAGGTGCCTTCCTTTCCCCTGGAACCAATGGCCCTTCCAGCTGCACATCTGCATCATTATCCCCTTCCTCATTCTCAGGGGTTTTCCTTGCTTCTACCCAGGCCCTCAGCGCCTTATAGAACTCATCCTTCTTGGTGAGCCCGGTAATTGCAACATTAAATCTTTTGCAGAAGTGCTTCAGCTGCTTTGCATTGTAGCATTCTAGTTTCTCCTCTTCCAAATCAAAATCAACAGATGCTATGGATGCTGGTTTCATGATGGCTGAACTTGGCTAAAAATGGAAAGTCCTAGAAAAAAAATCTACCAAAAGTATGTGGTCGCGTTTTGGTCTGCACTCACTAGTAGTGTTCACCAATCACTGTACATGAGTCACAAATGCAAGTCCAGAATCCTCACCGCTGACCACCAATGTTAGAATTGGGGGTCTCTAGTTGGCACAGGTAGGTACTTGTGACAAATAGGGACCCTCGCCTCTAGTCAGGGTAAGGGGTACACTCCTAAAATAACCCCTGCTCACCCCCTTGGTAGCTTGGCACGAGCAGACAGGCTTATCTCAGAGGCAGTGTGTAAAGCATTTGTGAACACATACAGTAATCTAGTGACAACACTACAGATGGACACCACACAAGGTTTATATCAAAAATAAGTATTCTTTATATAGTTTTAACACAAGACCATAAACGACAAAAATCCACAATACTGTACTTAAAATGGTAGGTTTAGCTTAGTTCTTTTCAGATCTTAAAATGCGACACTTTGAGTCAATGTACCTTACGATGCGTCACGTTTCTACAACGGAAGTGTTGCAGAGATGGAGATGCGACAAAGTTCTGGTGCAAAGAAATAAAGACGTCAAGTTCTTCCTGATGCGGCACGCTTCTCCGATGTTGCGAGAAGTCTCGACTCGATGCGTCAGCTGCAGCGGCGACACCCTTGTTTCGTGATGCGACGGCAGCAGCTCCGACGACGGCACGCTTCTCCGTGGATGCGAGGCGCTTCTCTCGATGCGGTGCAATGCGACAGCTACAGCGGCGACATCTACGATGCGACGGCAGCGGCTGCGACGGCGACACGCTTCTTCCTCGTTGCGAGACTCTTCTCCTGATGCGGTGCAAGGCGACAGCTACAGCGGCGACATCTACGATGCGACGGCAGCGGCTGCGACGGCGACAAGCTTCTTCGGGGTTGCGGGACGTTTCTCGAGATGCGGTGCAATGCGATAGCTACAGCGGCGTCATCTCCGTGATGCGACGGCAGCGGCTGCGACAGCGACACGCTTCTCCCTCTTGAGTCGCGCTTCCAGCTCCTTGCGACACGCAGTCCCTTCAGAAGGCCCAAAATAGCAGCAGGCACTTCCAAAGGATTCTTGGGGAGCTGGTGTTTGAAGTCTGTTGTCCCTGAGACTTCAGCAGGAGGCAAGCTCTTTTCTCAAGCCCTTGGAGATCCTTCACAAGTTGAATAAAAGTGCACACAAAGTCCTTTCTCCTTCCTTTGGCATTCAGGCAACCACTGTAGGCAGATCCCTCTAGCTTAGGGATAGTCTTCTCCTCAGTTTCTTCTTGGTTCCGCTCCTCAGCAAAGGTTTCTTCTTGTTTCCCAAAGTGATCTAATTTCCTAGGGGTCTGGGTCCCCTTTTTATACACAGTTTTTCTTTGTTCTCTGAAGGCAGAGAGGCCTCTGCCTAGTCCAAAACCAGTTCTGGTCAGTCCTGGAGCACTTTGTTTTTCTGACTCCTTCTTTCCTTTCAGAATGTGGGGCAGAGTGCTCAGCCGCCCGGCAGGAGGTGGAGCCAGCATTGTGGAAGGCAGGCACAGCCCTATTCAGACCCAGGTGCAACTCCTCCCTCCACTCTGGATGCAGATCTTTCTATTCAGCCCTGTGCTGACTCACCCTGTCTCCTGTAGCCACCCCCAGCCCCTGTCACTCAATCTCCAGACAAGGAATACACAACCTAGCAGAGGCAGGCTTGGAAGTTTAGGCAAGAAAATACCCACTTTCTAAAAGTGGTATTTTCAAACACAGAATGTTAAAACCAACTTCACTAAAAGATGTATTTTATCATTCTGAGTTCAGGCATACTAAATTCGTTTTTCTACCATGTTCCCTGGGTCAGTTCTGACTATAAGGTGTAATAGTCAGTCTGCCCATTCTGGCCAATGGGGAGCAGGTAGCCTTGCAATAGTGAAAAACGAAAATGGCTGTAATTCACTATTAGGACATGCCACACACACCAGGGCATGTCCTACCTTATACTTACAATGCACCCTGCTCTAGGGCCTACTTTAGGGGTGACCAACATGCAGTAAAGGGAAGGTTTAGGGACTGGTAAGTGGGTGTACTCACCAAGTCGACATGGCAGCCCTAGGCTGCACACAGGCTCTGCAATGGCAGGCCTGAGGCACATTTTACAAGCCGCTTCTGTGGGTGGCACAACCAGTGCTGCAAGCCCACCAGCGGCATTGGATTTACAAGCCCTGGGCACACTGAGTGCACTGTACTAGGGACTGACAAGTAAACCAATCATCCAATGATGGAGTCACTAATCCATCACACAATTTATCATAGGGAGCACTTGCACTGTGGCACTGAATAGCGGTGGCACAGTGCCAAAAGCATCTAACACCAGCAAAAACAGATCAATAACATAGGAGGCATCATAACAAAATGGAAGGGAGACCCACGCCAAGGATGCCAGGTCTAACACTGACATTCACATTTTTATGCTGATTCTTGGAAAGTACTAAATCACAGCTCTAAAAACTCTGCTGCTGTGTATGCAAGAGTGTAGGAAGCAGAAAAAATTGTTGTTTGGGTCATAGGCTCCAAGTGCATGTCGTTGACTGCCTGTGTCTTACTGAGTGTAAATACAGTCCATGCAGCTTGCCATTAACCACTACTTCTTCCAATACCTGCTACATCTATCAGTGCTTTGTCCAGTTTTCTATATCTCTTGGATGTCTTGCTCATCAGATCAAAACTTTGTTTGCTTTACCTACCATAAACAGTCTTTGCTACTTTCCCTAGAGCCCTTTTGAAAGAGTGGTCAGACCAGTCCACTGCCCCTTTTTTTGTTGGTCTGAACCGCTCTCAATCAGGTCATTGATTATTACTCAAAACCATTTCTTCTGCATAATTGTGGGTGGTGACTATGGTGCCAACAATATAATTTTATATAAATAAAGGGTTTTGATCCTGGTCTGCTTACAAATTATTTCAAATCAATGAAAGAATACAAAGCAACATTTTGTGTACACATGATTCAATTTTCAGGTTTTTACCATAAGTAGTATCTAGATTCATGGCTTATGTGGTATCTTCCCATTTATGTTGTAAACAATATAAGTTAGTCCACAAGGGAGCTATCTATTCTGGACTGTGATGTTTTGCCAGGCAGGTAATTTTGTAAAGTGTCTTCTTAATCCAAAGATCTACATACCAACGGTTGGCTTTCTTAGGACAGGTGTGTGGTGATTGATGCTATGGGCAATGCTTTTTCTGTCCATAGAACAGTTGTGTAAGCTTTCCCACCTGTTCTGGCTACCAAAATATTAGAAACTTGCATTTTGAACTAGTGTTTTCAGAATTTGCCAGGTTCTTGCCACTTTTCCCTGAAATAGGCATGTGGCTAATAAGAGGCTCTAGACCTTCCCCCTTGTTAAGGGTGAGCAGGATGGTTCCCAGGTACCTCGTCATTAGACTCTGCAGGGTAAGATGAGTTTGGTGCGGTCTACAGTAGGTAGATCCATAATCCAAGTATAGAAACTTTATCAGTAACGTGAGTAGAATTGGCAAAGGAGGCTACATTACCAGTTATGGGACTATCTTAATATTCTTCTTTCTCTGTTTTGTTGTTGTGGGCATTGATTCCAGATACAGCATTAGAAGAACTAGAATGTGATGTCCATTCTGCTAGTATTCAAGTCTTTGAGCTCTTCGACTGTCATGGTGGGCAGGGGTAGGGTTACGCCTCTGACCTGCACCAGTCTTTAACACAGAGGTATGGAACAGGTTGCAAATGGTGATCCTGGACCCAGCAAGTCATGGAAATCACATAAAAGTAGCCTATGTACTGCCCTTGCTACCCCCACGTCTCAGGGGTCATGAAAACCGATGCAGTAAGAGAAAGTAACCACAATCCCAGAGCCTTAGTCATTTTCTGTAGCTGACTGTTAACAAGGGCTCTTCCGTTTGATGTCATTGGTGGGCAGACACCTGGGGTCACTGGCAATTATGTGAATCAGCATGCACACGTAAAGTCAATATACAACAGTTCACATCTTAGAGGCTGATCCATATTTTCACTCTTTGGCAGTCCCTGCGGATAGTTGATGTCCTGGGATCTGCCCCTCCCCGACCGGATGTGGCTTCTTACAAAGATCCGGTTTTTGACCTCATGTTCTGCTCACATCAGCTTCTCTCAGCAACACAAACTCCAAGGGGCAGATGTACGACTGTTTTTTGCGGTCTCAAAGGGGAATTTGGCCCCTTTGCGACCGCAGAAAACGTCTGGCCAATGTACTAACCCTATTTTGCAAGTCGCTAACCTATTAGCGACTCGCAAAATATGGTTAGCGACTCGCTATTAGCAAGGGGCGTGCCAAGGGGGCATCCCTTCCTAATAGCGAGTCTCAAACCTATGTTTGATTGTTTTGCGACAACATTTGCGGTCGCAAAACACTCGCAGTTTACCACCCTTTACAAAAGGGTGGTAAGCCACTCGCAAGGACCCCTTCCCCTTTGTGAATGGGTTTGCAAATATTTTTTAAGAGCAGGCAGTGGTGCCAGGGACCACTGCCTGCCCTTAAAAAATTAAACTGAAAAGCTTCATTTTTATTTTTTTAACTGCATCCCGTTTTCCTTTAGAGAAAACGGGCTGCGTTAAAAAAAAAAAAAAAAAAACTGCTTCATTAAAAAAGCAGTTACAGACATGGTGGTCTGCTGACCCCAGCAGGCCGCCATCCCTGGGAGTGCTAGCCATTCCCAATGGGGTCACAAATTACGACAGCCTCATTAATATTCATGAGGCATGCAATTTGCGACCCCATTGGGAATCGCAAACCGTGTCTGAGACACTGTTGTACATTAAGTTTAGCGAGTCGCAAATTGCGAGTCACAATTTTGCGCAATTTGCGACTTGCTAAACTTAATGGTCTTACATCTGGCCCCAAGTCTCATCTATGCAGCTAGCAGCATGTCTTGCAGTATATCACATGCTGTGCATTATCCTGACATTTAGTATTAGGTTCTAAATATTACACTTTGTTTACTTCAAGAGAATGAGTATTGCTTTTAAAAACAAGCATTGGCATAGCCAATAGGTCTCGCCTTTGGGGCCTTATAAGTGTTTAGCCAGAGCTATTGACTTTGCCAATGTCTTCAAGCTGTGCTGTAGAGAAGTGTGGCTGCTGTGCAGCTTGCTGAAAAGTTATAATAAAAAAGTGTCAGAAGCATTTTTGTTACTTTATATATGACCAAGAAGGCATTATGTAAAACTGAACGACCATATTAAAAAAGTATTTACAATAAAAAAATTCCTCAGTTTTCTTTTGTTCTTGCAATGCTGGCAACTTGTTTCTGCCTATTGCAATGGTTGTTTGTTAAAGCTTTTTTTTTGAGGGGGCATAAACAATCGGAGGGTGAAGGTTGGGAACTAGTACCTGTATTATAACACTAGCAGCGGCCAGACGCTAGGGGAGAATCAACAGATGCCAGATTCCGAGAGCAGGCTGAGGTGGTGCTGAGTGATCCTGAGGTGGTAGTGGTGGTGGTGGTGGAGGTGGTGACTGTTGTGGAAACGATGCTGAGGTGATGCTGAATGATACTCAGGTCTTGCTGAGTGATACTGCTGTGGTGCTGCTGAGTGATATTGTCTTGGCGCTGAGTGATGCTGTGGTGGCCCTGAGTGATGCTGTTGTGGCCCTGAGTGATGCTGTGGTGGCCCTGAGTGATGCTGTGGTGGCCCTGAGTGATGCTGTGGTGGCCCTGAGTGATGCTGTGGTGGCCCTGAGTGATGCTGTGGTGGCCCTGAGTGATGCTGTGGTGGCCCTGAGTGATGCTGTGGTGGCCCTGAGCGATGCTGTGGTGGCCCTGAGCGATGCTGTGGTGGCCCTGAGCGATGCTGTGGTGGTGCTGAGCGATGCTGTGGTGGCGCGGAGTGATGTTGTGGTGGCGCTAAGTGATGCTGTGGTTGTGCTGAGTAATGCTGTGGTTGCACTGAGTGATGCTGTGGTTGCACTGAGTGATGCTGTGATGGCGTTGAGTGATGCTGTGATGGCGTTGAGAGATGTTGTGTTGGTGCTGAGTGATGCTGTGCTGGCTCTGATTGATGCTGTGCTGGCTCTGATTGATGCTGTGGTTGCGCTGAGTGATGCTGTGGTGATGCTGAGTCATGCTGTGGTGTTGCCGAGTGAGAGATAGAGTGAAGATATAATGCCCAATTAGAGAGGGTGGTGAGAGAGAAAGAGAGAGAAAGGGTGTACATAGAATAAAGAGTGGAGCGGGATAGAGAGAGAGAAAGAAGGGGAGAGAGAGTGAATGAACAACTTCTGGCAATCTCATGGATCAATTGTCATGTCAGATGGAGTGATTGGAATTTCTGATCTTTGGTTTGTCTGGTATTAACAGGCAATCTGTTGGCATGACTGCTTCTGCTGCGATAGCGAATTTGCAAAAATACAAAAACAGTAGTGCAATTAAGAAAATACAGGGAGTGGCACTGTGGTAGCAGGTTCAGCACGCATGCTGCCTACAGTGAGATCATGATTCAATGCCTGTGCATGCATGGTGGCGGTGTGCTACAATACCCTCCTGCCAATTACCAGAAATTCATTGTGGAAACGGCACCACCACGAGCGAGAGCAGGGTCGCATTGTCTCAGACCCTTCTATAGTACCGCTACATGGACTTACTATAAACACAGTGCTTCCGGACAGGAGGGAAATGGCCTCAAACCACACATCTGCACAAGTGCAACACAAAAGATAGTCTCCCTAGCAAGGAGCTAAAAGCGGCATAACCTCAATCACCCACAAGCACAGGGTGGTTTAGCTTAGCAAGCCCCTATCATTTCCAGTCCCCATTTAAGATCAGCTTTACGGTTTAGAAAACAAGACGAAAAATTGTTGGGCTTTTTGGATCTCAAAGCCTGGAAAACAAAAAAAACAGAAGGGCCCTTAAGCAGCAATATAAATGAATATGTAACTAAATGCAGTATTTCTCTTAGTGATTAAAACATTTTTGGCCGGTATGGCTAGGAGGTCTGAACGTGGACCTAGATAAGATTGGCCGTTTCTTAGGTAAGATGCGCACTCTCTCAGACGAAGGTTTACTGAAGATGGAGAAAACCCTTTCTGGCGGGTCGGAGTTTGCAGATCTGCCACCGAAGGTTGCATCTGGGTGCACAAGACAGACGTCTAGGACAATGACACCAACAATAATGGCCAAGCACCGTACCGGAGCTGCAAACTTCTTTCCATGAGCAAGTGATAGGCTGGCCACATCCCCCAGAAGTGCCATCCCACACACCCTAAACCATGTGCACAGTTACACAAATGCATCTCATGCCACATACCGCCACACATTTCACATGCTCTCCACAACATGGAACACCAACATGTAGGGGTTGATGAACAGGTATTGGACATAATGTTAGCGCTAAGGGAAGCGCAATGTGCCTCATAGGTACTACACTCGCCTTAAATGTTGCAGCCCCTTGAAGTCGGCTGCCTGCTTGCAGCAGAGAAAAGACGGAGGAGGGAGGCAGCGTCAGCACAAGTGAAGTGCTGGACAGCAGAGACGTCGGCAGCGTGAGAGAGGAGCGGGGGCGAGCGCGGCAGCCTGCAGAGCTGACCACACGCTCGTGCACAATGTCCATGTGTTTTCAATTATCGCGCCCGCGTCTGGGCACGATAATTGAAAACAGATGGCGCCCGTGCGGGTAACCGCAGGGAAAAGGCCATGACGCACGAGCATCTGGTCAGCTTTGAAAAGCCCCTCACATAAAGTCTCGCAGAGCAGCGCTTGCGCGCTACTCGAGGCTCGACCTAATGACTCGTGATGACGAAGCGTAGGCCAAAAACAACCATGTGTTGATTCCACCTTAGATCTCTTTTTATGCCATTGAGTTCAGATCTAAAGTTGGGTGCTCCATCTTCGAGACTGCATTTTGCCTCAAAAATAGAAATGTAAGCACCTGAACAAAGAGTGGATAGTACTAGATGGCGTCTTTTTCTACTATGCCTCAGAAGGAAAGACATTGAATTCCTGCATCAATAACCCATTGAGTTAGCTCAGGGGATGCCCAAAGTTGCTGACAATGCACTACCACCAGATTTACCATCCCAATCCACAGTGACTCAGTCCAGCAATTTGACTCCTCGGGTCATAGAATTTAGTTAGCTTAACTTACCTTTAGAGCATACAAGTATTGTTAAGGAAGTACATTGCCTCACTTCCCTGACCTACTATTCAGCAAAATGGAAAAGTTTTCTTTACTACCGTGTGTAAACTGCCATAACGCTATCCATCTTAAATACCTATATTTCCTTAAAGAAGCAAGCTTAGCCTAAAATTCTATCTGCAAACATTTATCTGCAAATGTTGCCTATTTAGAAAACAGAAAATCATTTAAACCTCTGAAGATTCTTCCTAACGAAGCCCCCATGAAAGGTTTATCCCACTGAGGCCACCCTCGATACCCAAATAGAATCTTAATTTTATCTTAACACGCTTAATTGGCCCACCTTGTGAGCTACTACATTCATACTCGCTACAAGCCATAACTTCGAACATTTTTTTCTGATGGCAATACTTCCTTGTACAGAGTCAGTGAAATGTAAGCTCTATCAGTGGATGAACCTTTCCTTCAAGTTTGCACAGACAAGGTAATACTATAAACATATCCTAGTTTCCTTCCAAAGGTTTTATCATCTTTTCACCTTAATCAAACAATTGAACTTTCAGCATTCTTTACAAACCTTCAGACAATTCAGAAAGAACCCTACATTCGCTAGACATCAAAAGTACACAGGCTCTACATTGACATAACCAAAACCTTATGCAAGACAAAGCAGTTGTTTTCTTTTCACCTGAACAACTGGCTAATCCCATTTCAAAAGGGGGCATAGTTTGACATACTGTGTTGATGCATTCAGGTTTGCTATGAATGCTTAAGCACGCAACTCATTGAATTTACTCAGGATCATTCCACATACACAAAAGGTGCCACCATGGCTTTCCTCAACAAAATACCACTGGTGCACATTTTTAAGGTAGCAACATGGACTTATGCACACACTCTCACCGTACATTACTATGTGGACATTCACTCTTAAAAAAAGGAACACTTGGGGCCAAAGAGTTCTAAACACATTGATCACTACAACTACCTCATCTTTCCACCTGCCTCAGCATTAAGGGGATTGGACACTGCTCTCAAAACTATGCGATGCCTGTGATGTACTACAACTCATACTGCATACGGAAAACGTTACTCGTCTGTAAATGAGTGGTTGCGGGTTCTGGTGTAAATTCACATGCATCTCCCATGTCCTTGTGTTTGGAAAATAAAAAAAGTGCTACACAGCTTTTTGAAATTTCTTTTTTTACTTAGCACGCATAAGCAGAGTCACCTAGTGCTATGGGGGAAGACTCAATAATCTAAGGTGCAGTCTGTGTACTTATGTATTGTGATTTTCACCTACATGATCACGTCAGCCTTGAAACCAACTCAATCTCTTTGAGTAAACATGCAATATTCTAAACCCAACACTAGATGTTGGGATAGTGCACTATATATGAAGTACACCGCGACAAGCTGCAAAGAAGTTGGTTACAGGTAAGTAACATTTTCCTTCCTAGCTCCTCACTATCTCAAATTGTGCACTCCCAGAGTCTTTAGGAACAAGATGCCACAGGGTTCCGCTCAGCTTGCTCCCAGTTGTCAACAATATATCTCATTCACTGTAGGTATCGATACAAATGAAAGGTCCAAATAACCCAATTTCCTGAAGGACTTTGCATCCAGTACCTCTCAGATAGGTGCAGGTGTTTACTTTCCAGATTGGTCTATACTGTCCACAACTGGTCTTTCCCTACCCTAGTAGGCTTTCGGGGTGGCTAGAATCAATAAGCAGAGTTGATAAACTAATCACCAAGCCATAGAGACAGAAAACTGTGAACGTTGCAGGAATATTTGAGATAATTAGCCCTTAAGTTTTAGTCTTAAAACATCAAGATGACTACACTGTGAGGATGGAACACCCTGTCATACAGAATATACATTGGCAGTAGTGCATTTGTGATCTTTTTTGTAAGATTATGTAATAATGTATGTGTTTTTGTCTATTTTTTCTTTTCGGTCGCCTTCTGAAAAGGAAAAAGAGTTCTCATTTTGATTTTAACTTAAGGTATCGGAGTCTCTCCGGGTCCTCGTGCCTCCCTTCCTTTGTTAGCTTCTCCGAGGCTGGTCTTTTAAGATTTATTTAAATGTTAGTGCAAGTTGGGAAGGCTGCCCTGGTCCCTTCATTTCATCTCCCTTTACATTCTTCTCCTTTGCATTGTGTCAAGGGTCCCTTCGGTTTGATCAGTATTAACATACAATACTTGCAACCTTGTTAGGACATATATTTTTAAAGGGCCTAACAGGACCCAGAACTCAGCCATATTGTTGCATGCTTACAAACGTTCTCATCCTGATAGGGTTTAACGGGACAAACCTTTCCTCAATATGTGGAACATTATTGAGTTGTTCACATGGTAGCGGGATTCACACTGTACAACTGTCTGGCCTTTGTGCGATGACAGTTTTGTGCTTTTCAGAGTCCTCTAATTTCATGACCATGCTGAACTTATTCCAGTCCATAGGGCACAGTCCTATGTAGAGTATGACAGCCTGTGACCGAAGCCATGACTAAAAACCCATCCTATGTCTCCAATGTGCGACTCTACTTCGCCCTTTTTTTTTATTTATTTTTTTAAGTGGGCGTATTTCTTGGCATTTGAGTCCAATGGCACCATTTTTCTTAAATATAGGAGAAACGGTGGTGGTAGGAGAAGATAGCTCTTCATTGAAAGCTGGTATAAGATATACATATTTACTAGAGGAACCATGTAATATTTAACAAATTTGAGCATGATGGTTGACCCACTGGTGACTACTGTAAGGACGTTTGTCTAGCAGAAATACAAATGAAGAAAAACACTTTTTTGATTTAAAAATAAAGTACAAAACTTGCAAACTATGTTCAGGAGCGGCCATGACTAATTTAGGGCCAAGCTTGCATCCGATGATGTGGAAATTTAGCTGTGTGCTGCCATATTTCTTAATCTGAAGGTAAAGTGTGTAGTCCAAAGGAGGTTGTCAGTTGACCACTAAATGCCTATTTTCATATCTTGCCAGTTGTGTTGCTCTTTAAACCTAATATTCTGCTGGCCACCTTTAACGCCGTCTTTGCAACTTCTAAATATTTAGGCTTGGTTACTAGATTTAACAGAAAAATGAATAGGCAGCAGGTTACTAGACAAGTAAGTGATCGGTTTCATCAAAGCAAGCAAGCCAAATTCGTACATTTCTGACATCCTACCAGTTAACCAGTCGCTGGGAGGAAGCTGAGCGTGTAAGCCCGGTGGCTTGTGTAGCTAGCCCGAATGTACTTGAGCATTATAAATCTGAAGCTACTTCAACAAGGTCTGCTGAGCATACACATTATTAGCCAAGCAGCTATAGTTTGAAGATTGCTCTGTACAGTGACATCATGCGGCAGTAATGGTGAATTAAGATGAGTAGGTGTCATCTAAAACTTCCCTCTTTTTCACTTTATTAAATGAGGAAATGAGGAAAAAAATGTACAGATCACCAATCGCGAACTATAGCAACAATTAATCAAAATGTAAAGACAAGGAAAAGTACGTCATTAGAGGAAAATGAGTTTTCTTCATTGGTTGGTTTAAGTGTATGACAGGCAGGTAGCAGTGTTTCATATCTGTGCACTGCATTAACTACAGCAAGAGCAACGGGGCAAAGTGATATTTGCAGATGTGTTAATGCATACAATATGCAGCCTACAATGCCATCTCTCCCACCCGGCTTGTTAACCGCTTGCAGGAATTTGGGGTCGCAGACTCGGCCCTGAAGCTCCTGTCATCCTTTCTGATGGATAGGTCACAGGACAGTGGTTGTGGATTAGTTCTATTCAGAGTCCATAGCTACCCCATGTGGGATTCCTCAGGACTCCTACCCGAGCCCCACATTGTTCAACTTATATGTTTCCCTGCTGGCAAAACTGATAAGATCATTTGGGCTACAGGCCTTGTCCTACACTGACGACACACAAATAATTGTGTCAGTCACGAAGGACATAGAGGCATCGGCCACCAACTTCAAGAACTGCATGTAGGCAGTGGCCATCTGGATGGTAAAAAGGACCTCAGACTCAATGGTGATAAAACTGAAGTCCTGATCTTCGGTAGCCAACCATCCATTTTGGCCCAATCTTGGTAGCCGGAAATACTGGGTCAATTACCCAACCCTGTTGACTCCACAAAAAATCTTGGGGTTCTGGTGGTCAAAAACCTGTCTTTCAATCTTCAGGTTAACAGGACAGTCTCAACCAGTTTTTTGGGTGATTAAGACCGTCAGGAAAGTGTTTCCCTCTCTCCCTGCACGCAAACAAGCGGCCTTGGCATTGATTATGTCCAGGTTGGACCATTGTAACACACTTTACCTGGACATCAATAAGACTAGTAAAGCCAAATCGCAACTTGATTCTTGATCTTCCCAAATCCCATTCAGCTTCTGCGGTGACCCGTAAATTGCATTGGCTTCCGGTTAGCAAACTAATTACTTTCACAGCCTTATGCATTGATCACAAGGCACTACACAATACTGGCCCTGACGGTATTAAGAATCTGTTCCAAAGATACATGCGATCTAGACAGTTGCGGTCTGCTGGGAAAAATCTGTTGGTTAGTCCTGAATATCGAAAGGCAAGATGGAGAGGGAGAGCCTTTCCTGTGGGTGAATCCAATCACTCGAACGCTCTTCCTTATTCCATTTCTTGTCTGCAAGCCGACTTTCCTTTTCACAAGGCTTTGAAGAACTGGCTCTTTTCTTTATAATGTTTCCTTCAGAGCTAGGACCATGTAATTCTTCTCCTTCCACAGTAGACAAACCGCACTAATGCCTTGACGCCCTCGGGCATTTGTTCGTGCTTTATAAATTGCCAAATCAATCAAACAATTTTTATATACACAATTGAATTTTCTTCCCATGGAATGCCACCCCCAATATATTGAACAGACAGTAGGGGTCACCTTTGACACAATTGTTCTTCATCCTTAAATATTTCTACCATGGCTGGGGGATTTATTTTTGCTTTACTATATCGCATCCTGAAATCCACACCGTTAAACACGTTCTAGATATTTTCGGGGAAGGTAGGAGGGGTTAAAGGATTAAAAAAAGACCAGCCTCCGCGTATGTGCCTTTTTTCTTACTTTTTTAAATTTCTTGCATTTTGTTTTACAAGTTTAGTTTATTGTTCTGCTGGTATTTACTGGCTGATATGGAATTACGTGAACTGTGCTTTGTAACTTGGTTTTGGCAAATTGATTGTTGAAAATTCAGCAGACCCGACCCTTCCCTCTGCCTATGTTCCTCGCCTCTTCTCGTCTCCCTCCTGCGCAGCACTGTATCCCTTGGTTTGAGCATCATGGCGAATGACTCCAGCATGTCATGCCTGTAAACCGATGAACTGCATATTGTCTGACCGCTTAACTTGTGTCATCTGTTGCACTCCTTCTTTGAATATATGCATATTGAACTGCAGAACACCTGCATGAAGAAAACTGGGTAGGGACGCTGCAAGCATGGTCACATCGGTGTTACTCACAGATGTGTACACAGATGTGCACCAGTTTCCTTCCTAGGCCCTGAATTGAATACAGACACACATGTTGCAAAGTTTTGGCCAAAGTATGTTCCTTCACTGGGGCCTTCTGGAATATGGTAGCAAAATGTCTTATCACAGTGCTGTGGGATTTTGCAACGACAAACAACTGTGAGAGCATCCTGCATTCTCATTCCAAGCGGACACTGATGCTACAAAGGTTCATATATTCAGCTTTCACCAAGACCAGTGTACTTTTGTCCACAAGTACAATTAGCCTTATGATATTTCCTCTAGCATTTTAAAGCACTCCAGACAAAATATATCATTTTAAGTTGGCTTTGCTCAGTGGTAATATGTGGCTTTAAAGTTTGTGTTGCCTCACATAGATAGGTAAATGACCACTTGCTGTTTTTTATACGCGATTGGTGAGTTTGCACAATGCACAACCATGTGGTTGATATGGCCTTCAAAGTGTGCAGTCTTCTTTGGTTTACAAGGATATCAATGTTGTGATTTGAGACCGACATCTGAAGTAGTTTAAAATCGAAGATCACCTGCAAGTTTATTTTCCAACAGAGCATAAGTTTGATGTAAGATGGGGGGGGGATAAAGGGGCGTGAGTTTGAGATCTGGAATCCTATTTTAAAAGTTCCTTGTTGACATTGGGGTTAAAAAGTTTCTACTTTTACTTTGTTCAATCTACTTCACCATCTGATAACAGTAAGTAATCAAGCACTTGAGAGTTTCATGAAGAGACCACTTTTGGCTTTTGTGGGTTACTGTGGAAAACCAAACATAATGCAGGTTCATTCTGCCAGCTGAAACTAAATCTAACCAGGTCCATTATGGGAAACCGCATTTACTACGCGGTCGGAACCACGCATGTCTTTACAACGCATGCCTTTACCACGTATATTTTTACAACGAATATGCCTTTACCATGAAAATGTAAGTATTTTGAAGGTAGGTGTGTGTGTGTGTGTGTGTGTGTGTGTGTGTGTGTGTATATATATATATATATATATATATATATATATATATATTTTATTAATCAATCCGTTGTGATGCGCTTCCATTCGCAGAATTGAGCACAAACGGCCTATGATGCTCCACAAACTTTTATTAGATAGTCATGAACGCCATTACGCGTTTCGGCTGCAACATAGATGTGATGTATGTTACGCCAAGGGAATTTTTTGGGATCTGAAAGAGACACGTTAGTGACAGATTCCTTACCTTAGAATATCCCCAGGCGTCAGGCTGGATCCGGAAAGTTTTGCGTAGCAGTACCCATGCGCGTCGGTAGGCGGCGTCGTGCGGCTCCGCGTCCGTCGTCGGCGTCGGGATCGCCGGAATGACGTCGCGGGCAGTACTTAGACGCCGCCCCTGCGCGCTGACGTCAGTTCTTCTTTTTCCGCGCCAGTAAGCGCAGATCCGGGAAGAGCAGTGCCCTAGTCATTTTTTGACTAAGTTTTTTGTGATTTTTATCACTGTTTTTTCTCGAGTCGTTCGACTCCGACGGTGTCAGTAGGGATGCCCAGCTTCAAGCCATGCGACGCCTGTGGTCGGATGATGTCGATCACGGACCCGCATCGAGACTGTCTCTACTGCCCCGGACGCGACCACGACTCAAGTCGTGCCCCGACTGCTGGGCCTTGCATCCGAAGGCTTTGCGAGAGCGGTCTCGAAAGCTCCTCGAGGTCCGGCAGTCGGCTCCGCGCCAACCCAAGCCCCGGTCACGTGAGAGGTCGAGGGGCCGGTCGCGGAGTCCTCATCGGTCGTCGGGGTCCAAGTCTTCGCACTCCTCCGGTAAGTCGAAGCACAAGAAGTCGAAGAAGCGTCATCGCTTGACGATTTCCCCTCGCTGGTCTCGCGACTCGGCTGAGGGTCCTGTCGGCACCATCCCCGCCCCAGCGGCTCCGGGAGTGCCTGTGGAGCCGCCGTCGCATTACCTGCCTTATCCGGGTTCGGCGGCGACTCCGGCCGAAATACAGGAGTTCCTGTCAGCCATGGCCCGCCTCTTCGGGCCTCAAGGTCCCCCCGGTGCGCCTTCGGGCCCCGTGGGCCCTTCTGGGGTGCCTACGGCGCCGCCGGCGACTCCGGTCCCGGCGACGCCAGCCCCGGTCCCGGCTCCGGCCTCGACCCCGGCGTTGCCGCAACCCCCATCGACGCCGGTTGACCTGACGACACCTCCACCGGCGCCGATTTCACCGGCGTCGTACCCCGGTTCTCTCCGGACCCGGACACGGCGCCGATGCGGCCTTGGGTCCCGCATGTCCTTCCTCCTTACTTTGAACCTGCTTTGGAGGACTGGGAGGAGTCTGAGGACCCTCTCACTGCCCAATGTGAGTTCGATCAGGACTGGGCTGAGGAACTTGGGGATGCCAGTGGACTGGACACCTCTCCTGACTCTGGCATGCTGTCTCCTCCTTCTGTGGCAACGGACGAGGGAGCAAACTTTGCAACGGTGTTGCGTAGGGCAGCTGAGGCTTTACACCTCCAGTTACCTACAGTGGCTGTCAGGACTAACATCCTGACGGAAGTGCTTCAGCCGGCGGCTACCTCCTCGGAGCCACTGCTGCCGTTCAACGAGGCGCTTTCAGACGTTCTTTTGGGCACCTGGTCCAAGCCCACCACAGGGGCTCCTGTGGATAGGAACGTAGTCCGACGCCATCGCCCTGCTCCGGGCGACCCCATGTTTCTCTCCCAACACCCCACCCCTGAGAGCTTGGTTGTCCAAGCCTCTGCTTCCCAGAGCGCCTTCCCTACCGCTCCCCCGGATAGGGAATCCAAAAAACTGGATCAATTTGGGAAGAAGGTTTTTACTTCCTCCAGTGCTGGCTTGCGGTCTGTCAACACCACTTGCCTCTTGGGCCGATAGTCCCACTGTTTGTGGGATTCGGTGGCGCAGGTTCTGCCCCAGTGTTCTGAGGAGGTCCAGACACTGCTTCCCCGCGCCATTGCGGAAGGAAGGGATGCGGCAAAGTATACCATCAGATGTGGCCTCGATACCGCCAACTCGCTGGGCAGATCGCTTGCGACGACAGTGGCGCTGCGCCGCTACGCCTGGCTGAGAACCACTGGTTTCTCGGGTGATGTCCAAAACACTCTTATGGACATGCCCTTTGATGGTGTCGGCCTTTTCGGCAACAAGGCAGACCATGCGCTGGAGCGCTTTAAGGACTCACGGGCTACAGCCAAGTCCCTGGGCCTTTCTGCTGTGCGCCCTCCGCAACAGTCTGCTTTTCGCCCCTTTCGTGGCCACGGAAGGGGCGCCCAGTCACGTCCGCTGCCCAGCCACCGGCCCGCGCAGCAGGCGTCTACGCGTGGCCGAGGACGTGGCTCCCGCCGAGGCGGGTCGGGTAACCAGCGTGCGGGTCAGGCCCCCACCCCGTCCGCGGCCTCCAAGCCCTCCTAGTCCTTCCTTTCAGGTCAACAGCACGCCAGTAGGAGGCAGGGTCCGCCATCACCTTCCCCACTGGCGTGCCATCACCTCGGACAAGTGGGTCTTGGACATTGTCCGAAGGGGCTACTCCCTCCCCTTCGTGACCACTCCCCCAGCCATGCCACCTCAATGCCACCGCATGTCAGGGGATCACTTGGTGCTTCTTCAGAAGGAAGTTGCGGCCCTCTTGGCCAAGAGGGCCATCGAACGCGTTTCGACCCCAGAAGTAGGGCGTGGTTGTTACTCCCACTACTTTCTGGTGCCCAAAAAGGACAAGGAGGACATGCGTCCTATCTTGGACCTCCGGAACGTCAATCGCTTCCTCCGGAAGGAGAAGTTCAAGATGCTCACCCTAGCTCAGGTCTTGACTGCCCTCGACCCTGGAGACTGGATGGTAGCGTTGGACTTGCAGGACGCTTATTTCCACATTCCCGTCCTGCCGGCCCACCGGCGTTACCTGCGGTTCACGGTAGGTCACGAGCATTTTCAGTTTTCCGTGCTCCCCTTTGGCCTTACAAGTGCCCCTCGGGTGTTCACGAAAGTGATGGCGGTGGTCGCAGCTCATCTGCGCCGGGCAGGTGTTCCAGTCTTCCCCTACCTCGACGACTGGCTGCTGAAGGCGGGCTCGTCCCGGGCAGTCGTCTCCCACCTCCAGACTACGGCCGAGCTCCTGCACTCGCTGGGGTTCTCCATCAACGTGCCGAAGTCGCACCTGATTCCTTCTCCACAGCTCCTTTTCATCGGAGCAGTTCTGGACACGACGCAGTTTTGGGTCTATTCTCCCGAACGGCGAGTCTGGGATATTCAGGCTATGATTCCGATCTTTCGGCCTCTATCCTGGGTTTCGGTACGGCTGACCCTGAGGCTGCTGGGCCTCATGGCCTCCTGCATCCTGCTGGTCGATCATGCCAGATGGCATATGCGGGCTCTGCAGTGGGACCTGAAGTTCCAGTGGGCGCAGCATCAGGGCAACCTGTCCGATCACGTCCAGATCTCGGAGGGGACTGCAAAACAGTTGCAGTGGTGGCTCTCAAACCGGCAATGGGTCTTGGGCAGATCCCTCTCC
This sequence comes from Calotriton arnoldi, assembly GCA_963921515.1. Lineage (NCBI taxonomy): Eukaryota > Metazoa > Chordata > Amphibia > Caudata > Salamandridae > Calotriton > Calotriton arnoldi. Next base: position 272,929 of record CAWUFW010007814.1, on the reverse strand, counting down.
CTTCCCCAGCCAGAGCACACAGTTGTGACGGACGCGTCCCTTCTGGGATGGGGCGGTCACATGGGAGAGGCGGAGATCAGAGGCCTCTGGTCTCCGGCGGAGTCCCGGCTCCATATCAGCCTTCTGGAGCTCCGGGCGATCCGACTTGCACTCAAAGCATTCCTTCCCTCTGTCAAAGGGAAAGTAGTGCAGGTGTTCACAGACAACACCACCGCCATGTGGTACTGCAACAAACAGGGCGGGGTGGGGTCGTGGACCCTATGTCCAGGAGGCTCTGCGCCTCTGGACATGGCTGGAACATCAGGGCATATTCCTGATGGTTCAACACCTGGCAGGTTCCCTGAAAGCCAGGGCGGACGAGCTCAGCCGCAGGTGCATGATGGATCACAAATGGCGTCTTCACTCGGAAGTGGCGCAAGGACTCTTTCTACAGTGGGGAGAGCCTTGGTTAGATCTATTCGCCACCGAAGAGAACGCGCAATGTCATCAGTTCTGCGCGTTGGAATTTCCAAGGCGGCACTCGCTCGGCGACGCTTTTCGTCACGAGTGGAGTTGCGGTCTGTTGTACGCCTTTCCGCCTATACCACTTCTACCCAGAGTGTTGAAGAAGATTCAGCGCGACCGGGCCCAAGTCATTCTTGTGGCTCCGGACTGGGCTCGAAGAGTTTGGTATCCCGAGCTACTCAGTATGAGCGTCGATCCCCCGATCCGTCTGCCTCTTCGGGAGGATCTTCTGTCGCAGCAGTAGGAGACGGTCCTCCACCCGAACCTGTCCAGTCTACACCTGCTTGCGTGGAGATTGAGCGGCGGCAGTTGATTCCTTTCGACTTGCCTCCCGAAGTTTGTGATGTGATTCTGGCAGCCAGGCGTCCCTCCACTAAGGTGGTATACGCCTGCAGGTGGAACAAATTTGTGGCATGGTGCACAGCAAAGGCTGTGAATCCCCTTTCTGCCCCTCTTTCTGAGGTTCTTCTGTTCCTTCTTTTTCTGGCCCAGCAGGGTTCTGCCCTGGGTACCATCAAGGGCTATCTCTGTGCAATCTCGGCCTTCCTCAGGCTTCCTGATCAGCCCTCCCTTTTCAAGTCCCCTGTTGTTAACAGATTCCTAAAAGGCATTACACAACTCTTCCCCCCTGTTCCGTTTGTGATGCCTCAGTGGGACTTGAACTTGGTTCTTACCTTTCTCATGTGCGCTCCCTTTGAGCCTCTGCATAACTGTCCTCTTCGTCTTCTAACTCTGAAGACAGCTTTTCTGGTGGCTATCACCTCCGCTCGGCGGGTGAGTGAGCTCCAGGCTCTTGCAAGCCTCCCTTTCTGTCTGTCCATCCAGACAAGGTTGTTCTCCGGACGAGTCCGTCCTTCTTGCCAAAGGTGGTTACTGCTTTCCACATTGGGCAGACCATCACTTTGCCCACCTTCTTTCCGCCTCCGCATCCTTCTAGAGAGGAAGAGAGGCTCCACCGTCTGGACCCAAAACGTGCGATTTCCTTTTATCTAAATCGCACACAACAGTTCCGGGTGGCGACCAGCTCTTTGTTGGCTACGTGGGCGCCAAAAAAGGTCGGGCGGTACACAAGCGGACCATCTCCCGCTGGGTCGTCTTGTGTATCAAGGACTGTTATTCTTTGGCTAAAAAGGAGCCCCCTGTTTGGTTGCGTGCCCATTCCACCAGGGCGACAGCCGCCACCACGGCTTTAGGACGTGGTGTCCCTTTGCAGGACATTTGTCAGGCAGCTACGTGGGCCTCGTTGCACACGTTTACCAAGCATTACTGCCTTGACAGCCAAGTCTGGAGAGACGGCTTCTTTGACCGTTCTGTCCTCCGAGACTTCCTTGTCTGATCTTTGTTCGCAGACCCACCACCGGGGTTGGTATTGCTGGGGTATCTATTCTAAGGTAAGGAATCTGTCACTAACGTGTCTCTTTCAGATGCACAAGTTACTAACTTGTGTAACGATATATCTGTAAGAGACAGTAGTTAGTGACAGATTCCTACCGCCCACCATCCTCCCCGTTCTGCGAACTGATTTCTAGGGTTAAGGACATCCCTTTCAGGGCCCTAGTATTTTTTCAGACACCAATGTCAGCTTCTTGCATGGCTCTGCGTTCCTGGCGCGGAAAGTCGTGTACAGAACTGACAGCGTGCAGGGGCGGCGTCTAAGTACTACCCGCGACGTCATTCCGGCGATCCCGACGCCGAACGCGGAGCCGCACGACGCCACCTACTGACGCGCAAGGGTACTGCTACGCAAAACTTTCCGGATCCAGCCTGACGCCTGGGGATATTCTAAGGTAAGGAATCTGTCACTAACTACTGTCTCTTACAGATATATCGTTACACAAGTTAGTAACTTGTGCGTTAGGGTGGGTGTGAGTTTTTGGGTGGCAAGGGCAATTTTAGGGTTTAGGGTGGGTGTGGGTTTTTTGGGTGGCAAGGGCAATTTTAGGGTTTAGGGTGGGTGTGGGTTTTTGGGTGGGAAGGGTCATTTTAGGGTTTAGGGTAGGTGTGGGTTTTTGGGTGGGAAGGGTCATTTTAGGGTTTAGGGTGGGTGTGGGTTTTTGGGTGGCAAGGGTAATTTAAGGGTTTAGGGTGGGTGGGGGTTTTTGGGTGGCAAGAGTATTTTTAGGGTTTAGGGTGGATGTGGGTATTTGGGTGGCAAGGGTATTTTTAGGGTTTGGGGTGGGTGTGTGTTTTTGGGTGGGAAGAGTATTTTTAGGGTTTAGAGTGGGCGTAGGGTTTTGACTGGCAAGGGTAATTTTAGGGTTTAAGGTTGGTATGGGTTTGTGGGTGGCAAGTGCATTTTTAAGGTTTAAGGTGGGTATGGGTTTTTGGGCGGTATGGGTATTTTTAGGGTTTAGGGCAGTATGAGTTTTTGGGTGGCAAGGAAATTTTTTGGGTTTGGGGGCGTCGATTTTTAGGTGGCAAGAGAATTTTTTTAGGGTTTAGGGTGGGTGTGGGTTTTTGGGTGGGAAGGGTCATTTTAGGGTTTAGGGTAGGTGTGGGTTTTTGGGTGGGAAGGGTCATTTTAGGGTTTAGGGTGGGTGTGGGTTTTTGGGTGGCAAGGGTAATTTAAGGGTTTAAGGTGGGTATGGGTTTTTGGGCGGTATGGGTATTTTTAGGGTTTAGGGCAGTATGAGTTTTTGGGTGGCAAGGAAATTTTTTGGGTTTGGGGGCGTCGATTTTTAGGTGGCAAGATAATTTTTAGTGTTTAGTGTGGGTTTATGGGTGGCAAGGGTATTTTTAGGGTTTAGGGTGGATGTGGGTTTTTGGGGCAAGGGTATTGTTAGGGTTTTGAGTGGATGTGCGTTTTGGGTGCAAGGGTATTTTTAGGGTGGATGTGGGTTTTTGAGTGGCAAGGGTAATTTTAGGGTTTAGTGTGGGTGTAGGTTTTTTGGTGTCGAGTGTAATTTTAGGGTTACCGGTGGGTGTGCGTGTTTGAGTGGCAAGTGTATTTTTAGGGTTAGGGCGGGTATGGCTTTTTGAGTGGCAAGGGTAATCTTAGGCTTTAGGGTGGGAAAGGGTTTTTGGTGGCAAGGGTAAATTTAAGGTTTAGGGTGGGTATGGTTGTTTGGGTGGCAAGGGTGGGTTTAGGGTGGTTATGGGTTTTGGGTGGCAAGGGTAAATTTAGGGTGGGTATGGGTTTTTGGGTGGCAAGGGTATTTTTTTAGGGTTTAGGGTGGGTATGGATTTTTGGGTGGCAAGGGTAATTTTAGTGTTTTGGGTTTTAATGGGCTTTTTGGTGGCAAGGGTAATTTTAGGGTTTAAGGGTGGTTATGGGTTTTGGGTGGCAAGGGTACATTTAGGGTAGGTGTGGGTTTCTGGGTGGCAAGGGTAATTTTAGGGTTTAGGGGGAGTATGGGTGGCAAGGGTATTATTAGGGTTTAGGGTGTGTGTGGGTGTTTGGATGGCAAGGGTATTTTTTATGTGTTAGGGTAGGTAGGGGTTATGGGGTTGTGGATTACTAAAGTGATGTGTGTGTGTGTGTACTTTATATATATAAAATATATACATACACGTGTGTGTGTATGTATATATATATATATATTATCTACTGGCGGTCGCCAGTAGATAGTTATAGTTAGGACCTATTTTCCATAGGAAATCCGCGACATTCTATTTGAAATAACTCTCTTGCCGGTTGACGAATCTTCGCTAAATTTTCAAACTTTATGGCCCGCTACGGTCCGCTCCTACCCTGAAAGTCTCGGGGTGATTCGTCAAGCGGGGGCCGAGAAAAAAGGGGGGTCCCAAAACGTGTTTTCCCCATTCATTTTCCCATAGGAAACTTTAGACACGGCTACAGCCCGAACTGCTGAACGGAATTACACCAAATTTGGCAAAGAGGTAGTTCTTGGTTCAGAAAGAACCCTTTTTGTTAAATGGTGTAAATCCGTTCAGTAGTTGCGGAGAAAATCAAAAGTAAAAGTACATATATATCTATGGGCGCGGAGGATCCGCGCACCCTCCCGATCACGAGCTGCATGCTAATTGGCTGTCAACACTCCAAATCAGGAAGTGTTGGCAGCCATTTTATCCTCGGTAGAACCGAGGGACAGAAACAAGTGCGCAAAGCGCACAAAGGGGAAGGGTAGCAACACCCTGACCCCCTAGGTCTGCTCAGGGGGTCCCACAAGAACCCCCTGGGCAAAAAAAAAATTTTTTTTTTTTAAAAATCGGCAGGATGCGCTCAGAGTGCGCGGATCCTGCCGAAAAAAATCGAGCGCGGTCTCCCGCGCTTCGGTTGTATTTGCCCCGGGTGGCCCAAGTCCCGGGGGCATGGTGGAGGGGTTAAATTTATGTATGGGGGGCCTCAAAGGGCCCCCCAAACCCCGGGGACCGCCACCCCCCGGGGCTTTCATTTTAAAATGGTGCGGGAGGGCACTCGGCCCTCCCGCAGCCCGGGACCACCACCTCCCCGGGGCTTTTTTTTTTTTTTTTAAATTTCCTGTGTGGGGGGCTCGAGCCCCCCACACGCCCGAGACCGCCACCTCCCGGGGCACTAACACATTTAAAATGGGGGTCCGTTTTGGACCTCCGAAGCCCCGGGGACCACCACCTCCCGGGGCTGTGCTGATGTGGGGAGGGGGCCGCGCGGCCCCCTCCTGGAGCCTGTGGTGGCCCTGGGGACCGCCACCCCCAGGGCCGGCTCCTGCAGTGTCCCGGGTGCCTACCCCGGGACACTGCTGTTTGCAATGACAGGACGGGAGCCTCGCGGCTCCCGTCCTGTCATTGCAAACTGCTTTGGATATTGGAAGAGAGCAGGGAAACCTGCTCTCGCTTCAATATCCAAAGACAATTGCTTTCCACATGGGGAGCAGCATGTTAGCTGCTCCCCATGAGAAAGCAATGCCGCTCCCTTAGGACACGGGGAGCCGGCGGGACTGTGGGGGGTTTGGGGACCCCCCACAGTCCCCAACAAGAGGCCAGGCCCCGGGGGATGGGGTCCCCGGGGCCATAAGTGGCCGGGAGGGGGGGCCACGCGGCCCCCTCCCCAGAAATAATTTTTTTTTTAAAAGGCCTGCCCCGGGGGATGGGGTCCCCGGGGCAAAAGGAGGCCTGAGGAGGGGGCCACGCAGCCCCCTCCTTAAAAATTAATTTAAAAGTGTGGCCATGCCCCGGGGGATGGGGTCCCCGGGGCAGGATTCGGCCACGGGAGGGGGGCCACGCGGCCCCCTTCCCGTTTAATAAAAAAAAAAAAGGGGGTAAGGCCCTGGGGATTGGGTCCCCAGGGCCCAAAAATAGGAAAAAGGAAGGGGCCACACAGCCCCCTTCAGGAAAAAACAAAAAAAAACGATCGGGCCCGCAGGCCCCGCCCCTTCCTTCACCACTCTGCAAACGCGCCCCTGGCGCGTTTGCAGATGCGGAAGTAATTCCCCTTCAATACTGGGGGTCCCATGGGGCCAACTAGCCCACCAGGAACCTCCAGTATGCGCCAGGGGCTGCCTTGCAGAGAGGTGTACAGAGGCCACGCCCCTTTTACACCTCTCTGCAACGCAGCTCTGTGGCGCTTAATGGAGGTAGCTGGTGGGCTAGTTGCACCCCAGGGCCCTCAGGATTCAAGGGGAGTTAATCCCCCGACTTAAAACGCGCCAAGGGCGCGTTTGCACAGTGGTGAAGGGAGGGGGCGGGGCTTCAGGTGACGTGTGCAAACAGGCCCCGTGGCGCGTTTTAAGATGGGAATTAAATCCCCTTCAATCCTGAGGGTCCCTGGGGCCAACTAGCCCAACAGGTACATCCAGAAAGCGCCACAGAGCTGCGTTGCAGAGAGGTGTAAAGGGGTGTGGCCTCTCTACACGTCTCTGCAACGCAGCCCCTGGCGCATACTGGAGGTTCCTGGTGGGCTAGTTGGCCCCTAGGGACCCTCATGATTCAAGGGGACTTAATCCCCCAACTTAAAACGCGCCACGGGGCGCGTTTGCACAGATGTCACCTCAGGCCCCGCCCCCTCCCATCACCAATGTGCAAATATTCCTCTAAAATCAGCCGAAATACGAATTCCGATTTACTCACCTGTTATCAGGAGAGACCTCAGTGCTGCATCTTTCAGCCCAGTACTGATCCTCAAAAGTAATTTTAACCGTACTTACCAGTAACTTGAATTTCCTTCCATAGGCTAACATTGACTGGTTTCACTTGGAAATTCTTCTAAGTGTGGAGTTTTGGAACTTTAAAATATTCCTCTAAAATCAGCCGAAATACGAATTCCGATTTACTCACCTGTTATCAGGAGAGACCTCAGTGCTGCATCTTTCAGCCCAGTACTGATCCTCAAAGTAATTTTAACCGTACTTACCAGTAACTTGAATTTCCTTCCATAGGATATCATTGCCTGCTTTTTGCTGAAAAAGTTTCTAAGTGTTGATTTTTGAAACATACAAATATTCCTCTAAAATCAGCCGAAATCCGAATTCTGATTTACTCATCTGTTATCAGGAGAGACCTCAGTGCTGCATCTTTCAGCCCAGTACTGGTCCTGAAAAGTAATTTTAACCGTACTTGCCGGTAACTTGAATTTCCTTCATAGGCTAACATTGACTGGTTTCACTTGGAAATTCTTCTAAGTGTGGAGTTTTGGAACTTTATAATATTCCTCTAAAATCAACCAAAGTACGAATTCCAATTTACTCACCTGTTATCAGGAGAGAACCCAGTGCTGCATCTTTTAGCCCAGCACTGACCCTGAAAAGTAATTCTAACCGTACTTACCAGTAACTTACATTTCCTTCCATAGGAATCCATTGTCTGGTTTTCAGCAGAAAAGTTTCAAAGTGTCGATTTTCACAAATTACAAATATTCCTTAAAAATCGCCTGTATGACTTAAACGCATTCTTTCAACTGTTTACAGGAGATGCACCAGTGCTGGATCCAGGATCCAACACTGAGTAAGAAAAAGTAACGATAACACTACTTACCTGCTAAGTGAATTTCCTCCCATAGGATAACATTGGTGATTCTATGTGAAAAAGTTTCTAAGTGTCAACTTTTAAAATACAATAATATTCCTTAAAAATCACTACTGTAACCAAAACGCTTTTACTCAACTGTTTACAGGAGATGTCCCAGGACTGAATCTAGGATCTAGTCCTGTGGTTAGAAAAGTAATCCATAAAGTAACTAATTGCATTTCACTAGAAATTCACATTGAGCTCAATGTTGCATTGTGTTTGAAATTGTGTTGCCCATTGCAACAACTGTAACTACTGTACTTAAAACTCTATTGCCTATTTGCAAACTATTTAAACTAAAGTAATTCATTCTGAGAAAGTATATTTTGTAATGTAATGTATAATGTAATTACAATGTAATTTAATAAATAAAATATATAAAAATAAATAGTTTTAAAAAATGTAGTAAATCAGTATCAAAAAAATAAATATAACAATTAATACATTTAAAAATTGTCATTTACAAAACCTTTGAAATTCACTGAAAAAACCATAGGTTTTAGGGGCGTTATAGTTAGAAATTAGCATTTAAAAAACCTTTGAAATTCACTGAAAAAACCATAGGTTTTAGGGACAGTTATAGTTAGTTGGACATTTCACTCGTACAAAACCCGTGAAATTCCCCTGTTATAGTTAGTTCAGCTAACTATAACTCGCGCCCACAATGCACTGCTGATGACGTCACATATTACATCACTCATGACATGGTCAGTGACATCACTGATGACATCACTGATGACATCTCAAATGACATCACTGATGACATCATCCACGTGATAATCTGATGCACCTCCTCAAACCCTAATATAACCTTTGATATACCCAATCTAAATTACAGACTGCCATTCGCAAAACCATAGACACTCCAACACCAATAACTACATACCCACTCACTGATTCTTAGGTCTACACACACACATCCACTCACTCACCCGTACAGTCACTCATACTTATGGTCACTCAGTACAGGACTATCATATGCACTCTTACTCCTATATAGACACTCAAACACCGCCACTCATCCATAGAGGTACTCACACACCTAGTCAGTCATGCAAATAATTAAACACACTGCAATTTACTCACCTATACAGTTATACACACACCAGCTCACTTAATCATACAAATACTACCACATTGTTACGCTCTTATACAATCACTGATACAAGCACACACTCATCCATACAGCCACTATCACAATCACTCACTCTCGCTTATAGCTATTTATATACTCCAACACACATATTTACTGCCTTTCACATATGTAGTTACTCACACATGTACCACTGGGACATATATTCACTCACTAACACACTCTTACACACACTTACCCACCCATACAGTCTATCACAGATGCACTCTTGAAACCATCCACCCAGTGAATCACCCACTCACACATCTATGCACAGAGTCGCACACACCCCTCCCACACAATCACTGAGGCACCCATACAGATACTCAGAGAACCATTCAATAACTCATATAGATACTCATGTAGCTATTCACAAACACATGCAGCCACTTACACAGCAACAGACAGACGGATACAGACATTCACCCAGTTTAGTCACTAACCCATGCATTCAGTAAGATACGTTAAATCACTCACTTATAGAGTCAGTCACGCACCTACTAAATCATCCATACAGACACTTAGACACCCACTCATTCTTCAATACGTCTTTTCCTATATATATTAAAAATATTTAAACTTTACAGAAACACAGTCACTGGATGATGTCATCAGTGATGTCATTTGAGATGTCATCAGTGATGTCACTGACCATGTCATGAGTGATGTAATATGTGACGTCATCAGCAGTGCATTGCGGGGCGCGAGTTATAGTTAGCTGAACTAACTATAACAGGGGAATTTCACGGGTTTTGTACTGAGTGAAATGTCCAACTAACTATAACTGTCCCTAAAACCTATGGTTTTTTCAGTGAATTTCAAAGGTTTTTTAAATGCTAATTTCTAACTATAACGTGTCTGAAACCTATGGTTTTTTCAGTGAATATATATATACATATATATATAAAAAATATATATATTTTTATACTTGTAAAAGGCATGTAAAGGCATGCGTGGTAAAGACGCCTGCATTGTAATAACGGCGTTGTTAAGGCATGCGTGGTAATGGCATGTGTGGTTCCGTCATACATCCCTCCATTACACCAGGATGAGAGAGGAACCCTATATGTCTATGATAAAGGTCGCGGTCAAATCCGGGGAAAATCCAAATACAATAAAATTCAGCTATTAAGAATGTTGGTATCCGGGGAGGCAACAGGAAGATGAAACAGCAGGCAGGATTACAATGGAGAATTACCAAGAGACACACAAAATTGTCACGTTTCAGGGCAAACATAGGAACCAGAGAAGCAAATTCACATACAAATGTAGTTTGCTCCTGAATGGATTATCAAAACTTCAGGTAGCCTTCAGAAATATGTCTGTATTTATCACTTTTTTATATTCAGACAACCATTTTAAACCTCATTTTAGAGATGGGCCTGCTACGATAAACCTATTTTTAGTAATTAATAGAAAACACAGTGCCTGGCAAATTTCTGTGATCCAGAAAAGCATAAGCACAGATGAAAGCTTGATTTTCAGAAGTTGGTGAAATACTCTAAAATACCACTATAATTCCCCTAAAAAATAACACTGAAAATAAGAAAACCTAACTATATTTGTTCATGTGCGTTCGTAGATCATAGTCTTTGCCCCCAGTATAAACTGTGCAGTGTTGTTATTGTGTCTTGATGAGTCCTCCACAGTGTGTTATAAGTTGTCTTGTAATGGCTAGACATGGAGATGATGTTCATCATGCAGTGATGTCATCTGTGTCATTGGTGACATGATTGATCTCAACTCTTCCTAAAGTTGAGCATGTGAGAGGCCAAGCTACTCACTTGTTTTGCCAATGGGACACGTAGACCATTAGGTCTTTTGTTACTAGCTTGCTTATTTAAATGTATATTTAAAAGCAATCACAGACCTGGTGGTCTGCTGACCCAAGCAGGCCACCATCCCTGTGATTTTAGCGATTCCTAATGGGTCGCAAATTGCAACCTGCCTCATTAATATTCATGAGGTAGGTCATCGCAATTAGGTAATTGCTATTTATAATGATACATGTGGCCCAAAAATACTGGGTGAAGTGTACAAATATGTGTACAATAGACACTTCATGTTTTCAGCAAATGTTTGGGAAGGGGGTTCTCCTCATAGAAAAATATTTTCCACGTGGAGAAAAAATGTAAGGTGCAAAACCTTAATTATAATCGGTAGATGTTCTGCCTGCAGAAATTCCAGTAGTTTAGGTTGACACATACTAAATGAAGAGTGGTTTTTTAAAATCAATGCCTAAAATTTTTATCGTTATGGTAATCGTAGGCATAATGTAATGGTACTCGTTTTATGCCAGTTAGATCTTCCAAGCTGAAGGACTTCACTTTTAGACCAAACATTTCTGTATTTGTGGACTAGAGGGCCAATCGCGAGGATATGAGGCCTTTGAAGTGCACCAGAAGCGAGTGTAGGTCATTCACCGGGTGCTGTCTTGGAAACCCTGTCATAATGATATCTGAAGCTGCCCCATCCTCCGAGACATTAAAACTGCTCCTCCATAACATTGCCTCGAGTAACATTTAAGAAGAGTTTGGGATGGGAGGGGGTACATGATTGTGCTTGGATATTTTAAAGCACCCTTATGCGTTATTTTTCGTTCTTTTTAGCCAACCCCTGTTTCATGCTGGTAAAAAGTGTTTTTCAAGACCTCATATTTATGAGCATAGTCACACTTGTAGCAATTAGATTGCAGTTACCTTAGGAGCAGGTATTCCAGGTTGCCTTCATCCTTATTTAGAGTAAAGAAGTGGTTTGTGGATCCCTGATGCATTTTTAGTGACATGCTTTGACTGATAGTCCTTGATTCTCTTAAGAATTGCAGCAGACTCAAAGAAAGCATTTTGTTTTATAGTGGAAGCCCACCCAGTATGGCCCACCTTTCAATTGCTTGTAGATGTTTGTACTACATTGCAAACCATTTCCCCAAAAAGATGGAAGTCGTTATAAAACATGGCTAATAATGCTTGAGAATTCTTGAATGCAAAAACAACAATTGATGGACAGAATGCAGAACAATGTCATACATTCACCCCAGTAGAGAGATCTGGGCCTAAATCCATCGTTTTTTTGCTCACCATGCCATTCCAGTTTGAACCCAGCCATATGCAAATCAGTCTTGACCCTGTGCCCAATGTTCGCCCTAAGTTGGCAGGGTATGCCCAGACGTGGGTCCCGTGCTCACTTTGCCACTGGATTCAAGCTAGCCTGTCTGATGAGGGCTGTTAGCCCGAAACCGGTCCCAGGATGCTTGTTTCCGGTCCAGGGAAGACATGGCTTGGCAGTTCGGGCTGGACTGTCCCCATGAGGCACAGGGTCAAGACTGATTTGCATATAGTTGTGTTTGAACTGGGGTGGCAAAGTGAGCTAAAGAACGATGATGGATTCAACCCAGATCTGTGACTGGGGGTGAGTGTCTGAAAAGTTTCAGCGCTCTGTCCATCATCTCCTTGTGTTTGCTTTGTTCGCCCTAAGTTGGCAGGGTATGCCCAGACGTGGGTCCCTTGTTCACTTTGCCACTGGATTCGAGCTAGCCTGGCTGATGAGAGCTGTTAGCCCGAAACCGGTCCCAGGATGCTTGTTTCCGGTCCAGGGAAGACATGGCTTGGCAGTTTGAGCTGGACTGTTCCCATGAGGCACAGGGTCAAGACTGATTTGCATATAGCTGTGTCTGAACTGGGGTGGAGAAGTGAGCTAAAGAACGATGATGGATTCAACCCAGATCTGTGACTGGGGGTGAGTCTGAAAAGTTTCAGCGCTCCGTCCATCATCTCCTTGTGTTTGCTTTGTTTGAGAATCCTTGAAGTTCCAGGTCCACCAGAAAGGAACCGGAAAATGCAAAGGGTTGCACAGTGAAGGATGACTGTTGTCTGGGAGCTGTGGCAGTCTGTTGCTTAGGCAAACACATGTAGACTTAGGGTTGAAGCAGAAGACTTGAGACGAATAATTTCTCATTTAAAAATGACTACATGAAACCACCCAATTACTTCTTGCCTAAGCGGAGTACACACCTGATTCTTGGAGCAGGTTGAGGTCTTATCAATGTTTAAAAAAATGTTGCTTGCAAAGATTTAATTTCCTTTTGCATGCTTTAGATAAATTAAATAACAATATTGAAAAATGGTTAGTTTTTTCTTTCAACTGCCTTTAAATATTTTGTTATCTCTTGCCTTTAGCCCTGATGAAGATTCCTCACAAAAGTTTATTCCCTTTGTGGGGGTAAGTATAATCTGCAGGGTAGTGGACACTGTGCCTTATCAATTGTTTTTCCCTGCAGTCTATCTAGGAGCAAGCTGCAGGTCATGGTATAATTTTGTCTCTACAAATTTGAAACCCCTTTTACCATAAGCAGTATACTATAGCCGGATACTGTGGTGTGCTGGAAGCGTTTTGCAGCCTCAGTAGTGCTTATCTAGCACGTATAATGTCTCTTTTTTCATTAACTGATAAGTGCTGTAGAGCATCTTCTCTGCTGTAGTTGCAGTAATCTATTCATTGTTCAAGGGTCTACCTGGAAGCTGCTGTTGCATGTGCTTTGCTGAAATATTAGCCTCTGATTTCCTGAAAATGAACAAAAGGCCCGAGTATTGTATGTTAAATCACGGTTTGTAACTGAAAGACAGAAATTGTGAAAGTTGCGGGAGTATTGAGTGTTCCTGTATTGGAAAGTGAGGCCTAAAATCTATTGTCTGTTAGAGAACTGGCTGATTCTGGTACTCTGGATACAGGGGTTGATGGATAATAGAGAGGAGATACTTCTGTTTAAAAAACAAAAAAATGTACAGCCACTGAGGTGTTGTTGGTAAACTAGCTGCTGAGGATCGGGAGCAGGCTCTCTGCTGTTTTCTGCTGTGCCTGCTATGCTGCGTCTTCGCTGGAGAACTCTTGTCCCGGATCATGCTGGCCATAGATGAGCAAATACCTTTTTTCTTTAAATATTAGTATATTCTCCCTGTGGTGATATAAAAAGCAGAGGGTTGATGTTTTACACTCCTTTGCAAGTATGCATTATCCAAGAGGCTGCTCTAGAGCACTAAAGGCTGTGGCCCTTGCTCACCGGGTTTATGCGGCCTTGACATTTGTGTTTCAGGTTGTGAAGGTCGGAATTGTGGAACAGTCCTCTGCAACGTCAGGTATGTGGTTTCCCTTTTGAGATTCATCCTTCCCATGTGCTAACTTTTTATCTCTGCGAGTCCTTAGTGGATGGAGTGGTTGATTGCTAACGTTTCTTTTCTCTCACCCCCTTCTGAAGGTGATTCTGATGATGCAGCTCCCTCCGGCTCCAGTATCCTCTCCTCCACCCCTCCATCTGTTTCTCCTGCTGCCAAGGAAGCGTCTCCAACGCCGCCATCCTCACCATCTGTCACAGGCAGCCTCACCTCCTGGTAAGCAGTCCCCACTTTACAGGATCACTGTGCTGACAAATTCCTCAGACTGTTCTAGAAAATATACCAAAATGGTAAAGAAGAATACAGAAAGCTTTTTGAACAGTTACTGCACATTTTTCAATTCTCCATCATATATGGAATAGGGAAGTAATATATATATATATTTATTGTCCCTAATATCAAGACCAAAACAGTGTATCAACCAACAGAAAAATAGAGTGCTAACATATGATGGGCCTCTCTAAGCACTCTTAGAAAGCAATGTGGAGGAATCTTAGGTAGTAATGACTCAGTGATTTGAGATGTGAGGTGGACAGTAACCTTGTCAGGACAGTGGTTCCTTTTGACTTACAGCAGCGTTACCACACACAATCATCAGTCACCACTTACCAGACTTATTAGAAGATCAAGTCATTTTCTCAGCGAGGGCCCAAATAATCTGCACCCACTCAATCCAGGCAGTCACATAACACGTTGAACCACAGAGGACTCTTCCCTATTTACTTCATCGATCTTGTAAAATTGATCTGTAGTAGATTTTCCGATTTGATTTGAGAATTTGTATAGCACGCAAATGCCCAAAGGCGTTTAGGCGCTGAGCGGTAAGGTGCCAGAAGAAAAGTGAGAGTGGAGATTTAGTTAGCGAAGAGCCAAGTCTTTAGTGCCTTTCTGAAGGAGAGCAGTGTTGGGCTGTTTTTTATGTCAGTCGAGAGTTAATTCCAAGATTTCACTGTCCCCAGAATAAAGCTTCTTCCACCCCAACGAGCTTTGTTGAATCTGGGGGTTTGTAATAGTTTGCCCTGTGATGATCTTAGATTTCTGACAGGTAAATACCAGGTTAGGTGTTGTTTCAGGTACTGAGGACCATTCCTATGCAATTCCTTGAACGCTAGGCATAAGGATTTAAATGTTATCCTTTTTTCCACTGGAAGCCAGTGCAGCAGTCCGTGGGCGATTGACTGGAAGTTAGGAATATCCAGCAGCAATCTCGCTGCTGCATTTTGCCAACATTGTAGCTTAAGTAAATGCTGCTTTTGCGAGCCCATATAAAGAGCATTTCCGTAACCGAGTCTGGACAGGGCTAATACTGTCACGAGTGTTTTCACAGAATTCGGCGGTATAAAGGTACGAACGTTCCTAATTATCTATAGAATAAAGAAGATAGTAGAGGAAAGATTGCTGATCTGGTGTTTAAAGGTTAGATTGTCGTCAAATATGACGCCCAGATTCTTCACCTTCTTGACCGGGACCGGAAATTCTCCCAAACCAGCTGGCCACCACCTATGCGACCAAAAGGAGGTGTCAGAACCCAGCAGAGGTACCTCTGTCTTTCCCCCATTCAACTTTAGGCAGTTCAAGCTCATCCACTGGTTCACCTGGGTCATACAGCAGTTAAACCGGTCTGTTGTTTCCTCAACATTGCTAGAGATTGACACCACTAACTGGGTGTCGTCTGCGTAGGATATCACAGAGAAGCCGAACTGCTTAATTATTTCAGCCAAGTGGGTCACATAAAGGTTAAACAACGTGGGGCTCAATGAAGAGCCCTGCGGAACACCACAGGGAAGCATAAAATGCTCTGAGGAGGATGTTCCGAGCTGAACATACTGAACCCTGTTGCTCAAATAGGATTTAATCAGTTTAAGGGCTGAATCCTTTATCCCTGCCTCTGAAAGCCTTTTGATCAGTATATCATGGTTCACGTATCAAAAGCCGCGGATAGATCTAATAAAATCAATGCGGCCTTGCCATCTGTGTCCAGGATTGCTCTGAGCTCTTCCGCTGCCATGACCAAGGCCGTTTCCGTGCTGTGCCCTTTTCGGAAACCATATTGCGAGGGATCTAAATGTTCCGCCGATGAGATGAAGGTTGTAAGTTGGAGTCTCAATATTTTTTCCAGAACCTTAGCCGGGAAAGGTATCCTGGGAATCGGTCTGTAACTGCTGGGATCACTCGGATCCAGATTGGGTTTCTTTAAGAGTGGTAGGATTGAGACTGTCTTCCAGGGATCGGGGAAAATACCAGAACTGGTAATCTCTTCGAATATTACCCCAAGTTGTTCACTGATGAGATCCGGAGCAAGATGAAATATTTTAGGGGGGCATGGATCGAAAGGAGCTCCAGAATTTGATGTTCTAACCCCCTGGGATATCTGTTCTATATTCGGTGGATCAAAGGAAACAAAAAAATTAGACGGTATGGAGGATGCAACAGCTGACGTACTTCTAATCAAATCGGTGTCTGTCAGTAAGGGACCTATACACGGTCTCCACCCTATCCTTAAAGAACCGTGCTAAAGAGTTACAAAATCCCTCACTGCTGTCCATGCTAATTGGTTCTGGTATATTGACTAGGCTTTTGACTGTTGCAAAGAGTTCTTTGCTAGAGTTTTTAGCAAAACATACCTACACAACATTTGAAGTAGGATGATCACAATAAACAAGTATCTACATTATCCAAAGAGCATTCGAAGAATGAAAGAATCTCCATAATACAACCTATATATAAAAATATTTTGTATGTGTTAATCTTTATGTAACTCACAAATAGCAGGTTTGCAGCATGTTTTGATCACATGCAGTGCACTATCCTATCCTCCTATCAGGTTTTGGGTTCAGAATGTTCCAATTTGTTTTCTTTAAGTTTTATGTTTTGGAGAGTGAATTGTGATCATGTAATCGAAATTCACAATGTATCTGATTAATGTTTCCTCCATCATGATCAGAGATAAAATTGTTAGCTCCATCTTCAAAATTGTGTCGCAACCTGAAAAAGTGGATTTATGCGCCACAGCAAAGAAAACATAGTACTGAACAGCACCAAGAACTTCTGTAGTACATTGGACCTTGAAAAACATTGAATGAATGCATCGACAATCCTGTATACTAACCTTTTCAGGTCATGTGAGAATGGCTGCTTGGGTGGGTGGAATAAGCTATTTCAATACTGTCTCAATGTTGTATTAAATTGGGGCAATCAGATCAGTATCCGGTATATATTCTGTGCCTTTCTTGATCACAATAAAGAAAGGTATTCAGCCTGTCAGCATTGTGTAAGCGGACTATCCATACCTTTTGTTATTTTAGGTAGGATTACTATGCCACTATAAAGTTGAAAACTCAAGTTGAAACTGCTTTGGGTGCATATGAGAAGATTGAAGCCAACAAGGTCTTGGAGTCCTTCAAATCAATCTGGAGGAGGAAGCACAGTTTCGGATGACAAGGAGTCCCGACAAGAGTTTGTGGCAAGTTTGATAAACTGAGACGCCGCCTCAGGTTACACGATGTGTACCATCAAAAGAGAGGTGCTAAGAGCATGGACCAAAGTCGAAAGGGGCTAAGCAGACTCCAAGATCCTTCTCCGATTCCTCAAAGCCTGCCTTGAAACATAAGGATCTTCGTGTGGAAAATTACCTTTGATACCTCAAAAGGACAGTTCTGCAGGCACTCCCTCTTCAGGCTCTGATTCGGTTCTGACAGAGCCTGAACACTAAAAACATATTCAACCCCAAAAAGAGTTGACAAAGCCTTGTCGCTTACACTTTAAACAAAGCAGATAATTAAGACTCAAGAATTTTTTTTTTTTAATTGACCACAACACAGGCCATCTTGTAGTATTACCATGTGTTTGGACACACAAATTCAGCCGAATCAACCGCTCCTTCATCAGAGTTTACAACTTTAAGGCGGGACTGATATCAAATACAAATTTCATTGAGGAGGACTTTTCACCAATGTACTCGGGTATTACATTACTAAACGTACTAACGCAACAGAACCAGACACACAGTCTCCAGTTCAACAAACAGTTGCCCTGCAGGATACTACTCATGTTCTCCATCTGTGCCACTGCCTCAGACAGACACAAATAAAGTGGAAGACGAGGGCCAAGCATGTGTAGGATCCAACCCAAGGTCTGAAGATGCGTAGAACAAATATGTACTGGAGACGGATAACAAAGAACATCACCTCCAGATGTAAACTTCTACATATCATGAGGTAATCCAACAGGCTACATTACGAAAGGAAGTTACCATAGGTGTAGAACAAGAGGAGAATGATTTCCTTGTGGAATCTTTGACTAAAACAGAGAGATCAGTTCAATATTTGCCTATGTTAAAACAGTTGTAAAAAGCTCTGCAGAAGACTTTAGAAAGCATTGGCAAAGAAATAGGTTTGGCTTAATCTTAGAGTCCTGAATAAAACTTTGCCTGCTGCAGTGAAGAAAACATACAATACAAATAATGATTCAAAGAATTTCATTTGTGATGATTCTGTGTACTACTGTAAAATATTTCCTCACATCCGCTATTAAAAGCACCTCATGGGAGGTGGCATGATAAACTAAAAAGGTCACTAGTATGAGGGAAGAGGGAACTATTCCAGGGTGAAGCCAAAGCCCACTCTGTATATTTTAAAGAATTGTTAATAGTGCGCCTTGTAGACAGTTGCCGTGTCAAACCGGACCTGGTAACCTGGTGCATAACACAAAAAGTAGGATGTAAGCAAAAAGCTACACCACAGGATCCACTCTGTAGTAGAAGGTGTATTCGCTCTGATTCTTTTGCAGGCCACGTGCTCAAAAAAGGCCTGTTATTTAGGGTGCCACTGAAGGGCAGCCTCCAAAGAAATAACGCCTTGATGCGGCAGTGAAAATGTTGGCAATAGATTCTGCAACCTTGTCATGCATTGTGCACT
Organism: Calotriton arnoldi; assembly: GCA_963921515.1. Classification (NCBI taxonomy): domain Eukaryota; kingdom Metazoa; phylum Chordata; class Amphibia; order Caudata; family Salamandridae; genus Calotriton; species Calotriton arnoldi. Next base: position 254,267 of record CAWUFW010007814.1, on the reverse strand, counting down.
CCCAAGCACTCCTTATCTGGTATAACTGTTCCCAATGGGAGGCATGGAAGAGCTGTTCAAACATCTTGAAAAATATTAAAAGAAAAGAGAGAAAACTGTCTTGTGGAGAAGTATCCTATCCAGCATTAGTATACTGTGCTCTATAGATGCTTCAGATATGGCTTGCAGCCAGATTAACGACAATTTAAGACGCCTCACCTGGCTACATATTTCTGGGCTCTGCATTGGTCCACATATTAATGAAGCCCTTGAATAGAATAAGGACCCCAAATCTGTGGGCACAACCACGTTCATTTGAAGGTTGGCAAAAGCTCTGTGATGAATATTGTTATGCTCTGTCCCAGGCAGACATGACAGCTCCAGTGGTGTTTAGGATGATGTAATCGAGCAGATCATCCACCACCAAACAGACCAACTGGTTCAGCAGGCTGCATCCACAGACGCCCAAATGATCCTAATCGCCCGCACCCTGCGCATTCTAGTGATATAGTCAATTACATAGATTCTACCTGGCTCAGAGGATAGGGTAAGACACAACACCTACCAAAGTAATAAGTCTGTTCCACAGCAAAAACAACCACAGCAACACAGATAACCAACCAGTGATTTCAGAGAGGAGGGGTTTGAGGACGCATAGGTTGCGGAAGAGGCTTCAGTTCACAAAGACCTGCTGCATCCAAGCAGTGGATTCCGTGCACACTTCTCCTCGATTAGAAGACACGTGTCGGGGGAAGGCTGAGGGATTACCCTCCTGAATTGAGCACAGTAACAGACAAATTGGAATTGGCAACGGTGCAGTATTACTGCTCCAATGAGTTCACTCACCAAGTACACCTCCACAAATGAACAAAATGAACAGAGATCACATACCATTATTGCTGAGAGATTCACTCACTGTTAAACTAGGAAGTCAGAAGATGTGCCACTAGATCAGATGGGTCAAGGAGACTAATTTATATACTTGGTAATACCAAAGAATGGCACATATTGTGTCCCATATTGAATCTGCAGGTCCTGAATACCTTTTTTGAAACCATTCATTGCAAGGTGACGGGGAATAACTCTGCTTCTGCAAGAAGGCAACTTTTTAGCACAGCTTGACCTCAAAGGCACTTAATTTCCTATACTTATGTTTCCAACTCATCACAAGTACCTTTGCTGTATGATGGAAGGAAAGAATTATCAATTCAATAATAAAAAAAATAAAATCAGTTTTACCTTACAACTTCCAATCTGCACAAAGAGTGTTTGCCAGATGTCTTGCCATTGTGGCAGTTCACCTCCGCCATCAAAGAGGCCATGTTTACTTTTATCTGGACAGTTGGCTGAGAAAAGTAAAGACTACTCAGCATTGCCCATCACATACCCAAACATCATTAACCTTGCTTCACCAGTCAGGGTTTACTGCTTATGTTAGAAAACCACATCTGCATCTCTGCAGAACCAAAATTATGTGGGAGCAAAATTGAAATACCCAGTTGACACAAGAGTGAGAGTACACGCAGTGAGAGATGTTTTCCAGTTTTCAGATGTCACAATCGTGATGAAGCTATTGGACATAATGGGCTTAATGAAAAGAGTTGGTTCCCCATGCAGGTCAACAGATGCGTCTATTGAAGGAGCAGGTGACGTCCCAGTGGGCGTAAGTTTTTTTGGGAGTGGAAATATCTAGTGTTGTTGTCTCCTCAGATCAAGGACAGACTGCTGTGGTGGAACACCTAAATCTTGCAACAGGGCAATACTTTGCAGACCCCCAGCATTACATAACACTTAAAACAGATGCCTCTCTCCAAAGATGGGGAGAACATATGTCTTATTTCACAGTTCAAGGACTCTAAAGCAATTACTTCACATCATTGTGTTGGAATGGAAAACATTGTTTCCTGTGCTGAAAGCTTTCCACACACACTTGCAAATGTGTACCGATACACACAATCTGACAGTCCTGTATTAAGCAGTGGCAGACACAGGCCCTTCTTTTGCCTCAAATTGCACAAAGAATTGGCACTAGGGTCTCCTACATCCACCTTCTGGTAGGATACCTTCCACGGACAGGCAATGATTTTGCAAAATTACTCAGCAGGCACAAGCAAAACACACGAGTGGGAACTCAATCCCAAATCAAGCTTGAGATTCTCAACTTATATTTTCTAAAGTGGGACACTCCAGACCTAGATCTATTCAAAACAGCCCGTAAGAAGATAAAATACCCACGTTTCACTCCCAGGTTTCCACACCCCCATGTCCCAAGTAAATGCTCTGTGGATAAACTGGTCAGTAATATTTGCATACACTTTTCCACCACTTTCTTTAATAGAGTAGTGTGAAAAATGAGACTCCATGAAAATAATCTTAGTTGGACCAACACGTTGTGCTCCCTGAAATTATTGAGGTCACAGCCAATAGATTTTCTAAGTCCCAAAAGGGACTCCTTTCATTGAGTTATGCTTGCGTAAGGTGAGTTGTTAGGAGATAGACAGATCTGTCAGAAAATCTCTTGTCTGCAGGTGAAAAGGCATAGCTCTGCCCCAAACTGCGAAATCAGTAAACGCACATTCATACAAATGTTGGTATTTTATAACAAACTAACACTTACTATAACATTGGAAAGTTGAGAGCTTCATTGAAGACATTAAAGTGCCTCAGGGCACATAATGGCAGGTACCAACCTTGTTCTCCAACTTTCCATTGCTTGTCTTTGTTTCTCCCTTTTTAAATTTATAACATTCTAACCCTAGTGGGTGTAATATTTGAATAGCTTTACAGCCATTCCGCCTCGGTCTATAACAGTTGTTAAAGACCCTCACCTACACCCATTGCTTAATTTGTAAAAGAATAAGTGCCGGGCCCAAAGTTTTGCCGCCTTCGATGCTATTGAATTTCAGCATGGTGAATACCAGCGCTCTGTAGTCCTGATTCCACCTTATGCCTCTTTAATCCCCCTGCCCCTTTATCTCACTCTTGGAGGTTCCTGCTTTCTCCCTCTGTTGGGTTTTTCAGTCTTTCCCTTCCTCCTTCTTGTGTTTTTTTCACTCTTTTAATCTCTGTCAAAACCTGATGAGTAAAAATAAGTGCTGGTCCCAAAAATGCATGCCCTTGGGCCCCACATGCAACCACCAGCTACAGTTAAGCACTGCCTGTTATGTTATGTTATAAGCATTTATATCGTGCGCGGATACTCCGGAGTGTCCCAGCGCGGTACCTTGCTAGTGAGTTGGGGGTCGGACTGAGGAGATTATACAAAATGCATTGTTTTCAGCCGTTTCCTGAACAGCTTAGCATCTTGAATACAGCGGAGTTCAAGAGGAAGTGCATTCCAGGCCACAGCAGCCTTATAGGCCAAAGAGCTGCCGCCCATTCTCGCATGGCGGAAGCGTGGAATCACTGCCAAAGACTGTGCCATAGAACGCAGGTGTCTGGAGGGCACGTAGAACTTAAATCGCTTCCTAAGATAACCAGGGCCAGAATGGTACAAAGCTGCGTGCGCCATGGTAAGGGCTTTGAATCTCACCCTTTCAGCCACCGGCAGCCAGTGGAGATCGTATAAAGCTTGTTTTATGCTTGATCTTTGAAGGATATTCAGTAAAGCCCTGGCTGCGGCATTCTGAATAGACTGGAGTTTTTTCAGCTGGTACCCAGGTACGCCAATGTAAAGTGCGTTCGCGTAATCAATACGCGACAATATTAGGGCGCGGGTAACCATTTCTTTGGCAGGCCGTGGTAGAAGCGGAAGAAACTTCCTAAGTGATCTTAGGATACCAAAACATTGTCCTGCTAACTTTTTAAACTGAGTGGTAAACCTAAGATCCTCATTGAACCAAATCCCCAGATTTTTTACAGGCTGGCCATCAGAATTGGGTAAAGAATATTCGGCCGGCCAGAGGTATTCTTTAAACTGACTCTGGTTTAGGGCCTTTAACAACAGTAATTGCCCTCGGCAGTGGGCTTTGAAGCATAATTGGAACATTGGGAGGTTGAATGCTCCATTGAAGACAATGGAGTGACTCGGCACCAATTTTGGCTGGTGTAGGCCACCTGCTCCAGCATTACAGCGTTTGTCTTTCCGTTTCCTCCTTTTTAATTTAGAACAGTCTACCCTCAGTGGGTGGGATGTTCTGGTAGCATTATAGCCCTTCCGCCGTGAGCTATGCCATTTGTTAAAGGTCCTCTACCTTCTTATCGTACGGATTCAGGCTATACTCCTATAGAATGGGCTATTCTCCTGCAAACAAAATTAAGAATTATTGCCATAATTATTAATAACTTGTGAACAAAATGAATTAAATGGATGAACCCAAAATTTAACCCAAATCATATTTCACCACACATTCCCAACCAACTAGTCTAATCCCTATGCTATAACTAGCTGATTTACAGTATAGTTAAGTTTAGAATATCTATGCCAGATCACATAGAGCTTAACCTACCTTTGTGCCGCAAAGTCTGAAGTCTCTCAGCATTCCTGTAGCACATGATCCATCTGCCTTGCACCTCCTCAATTATTGGTGTAATTTCTACCATTTTCTACGTAGTAATGTGTTGATTGGGAGAGGGTCTGTTTATGCTAATCTGTGGAATGGGGAGGGGTCTGTTCATGCTAATCTGTGGAATGGGGAGGGGGTCTATTCATGCTAATCTGTGGAATGGGGAGGGGGTCTATTCATGCTAATCTGTGGAATGGGGAGGGGTCTGTGTGAGAAAGTGCCATCTTTCTTACATGGTATGCCCCCACTTTTTGCTGAATGGCTGATGTACTTTGACTGAGTGTGCCCTGGGCTCCTGCCAACCAGGTACCCAGGGCCTGTGTTCCTTCCCTAAAATTGCATTGATACCTACACCCAATTGACATCCCTGGCCACAGGTCAGCCCCTGGTAAATGGTACCATGGGTACCCAGGGCACTGTGACCAGGGAAGGCCCCTAAGGGCTGCAGCACTTGTTGTGCCACCCTTAGGGACCCTGCACCTTTACACACACACACTGCCTTTGCAGGCTGCGTGTCTTGGTGCAGAACAAAAGTGAAGAGTCGACATGGCTCACATCCCTGTGTGCCATGCCTACCAGCCACTGCCCTGGCCTAGGTCAGCCACCCCTCTAGCTGGGTGCACTATGCCAGTGGTGAGGGCATAGAGGCATGAGCCCTGTGCCCCTACAGTGCCCAAGTCCATTCTTGGGCATTGTAAGTGCAGTGCTGCCATTAAGAGTATATGGTGCTGGGAGTCTGTCATTACGAACTCCACAGCACCATAATGGCCCCACTGAAGACTAAGAAGTTTGGTATCAAACTTCTCAGCACATTAAACCCCACTGATGCCAGTGTGGGATTTAATGTAAACGCACTCCAGAGGGCATCTTAGAGATGCCCCCTGAAACCAACCCGACCTCCAGTGTCCGGACTGAGTGGCTGCCCAGGCTGCCACCACCAGACATGTTTCTGGACCCCTGGGTCGAGAGCCTCTGCTCTCAGGGGCCTGAAACAATGCACATCCCGGGACGAGGTGCCAAAGCCTCCTCCCCAGGATGGGCAGGGGAGCTTCAAAGGCCTGCCGCCTTTGGAGTTTCCCCAGACCATTTGCTGCTTCCAGCAAACTGGTCCCCACTGGTTCTACCCCCACTCCTGGCGGGAGAACCGGCGGGAAAACCAGAAGCAGGAAATGGGTTGTGCCCACCTCTGCCAACTCCACCCCTAAGGTGGGGAGGCGAGGTGAAGCACAAACTCGAGTCCCCGCCATCTTGAGGATGGGGGACCTGACCAACCAGGGACAGGCTCCTGCCCCCTCCCACTGGAGAGGAACAGAATAGGGGTGTACCCACCCCAGGAAGGGACCCATTGGTCCCTGCCCTTACCTACCTGTAACCACCCCTAAATTTAGTATTTAGGGGCTCCCTGAACCTTCCTTCCGGAGTTCCCAAATCCGAAAACAAGAAGAGAAGACGAAGCAAGAAGACCAGCCGTGCAGCTGCTAAAAAGGAGGCGACAACAACTGACTTGGCCCCAGCCCTACCGGCCTGTCGACCTCTGAACCTGCTCCTGCGGAATCCCGGCCTCAGCAACCTCACAAACCCCGGAGGACCTGACTTCTGTGCTACAGCCTTCGACCCAGGGACTCCCACGAGCAGTGGTACTGCTCAAAAGAAAACCTACCAAAGACCCGGCCCTGGCACGGAGCCGCGAAACCTGCACACTCTGCACCCGCCGAGTCCAGCCTGTGCCTGAGTGACCAAAGACCTCGAGGACGTCCCCCGGCGATTCTGACCTGGAATCCAGTGGCCAAGGACCCTCCTCGACGACCCAGACGACGCCTGCAGCCTCAGGACAAGGGACCCCTCCAACCGCGACCAGCAGGGGGTAAGATTTCCCGACCTCAAAGACACCCCTGCACCCGGCGCCCCACGGCCCCCTGTGCCCAACTCCTGGGTGTCAACCTATCCTCCAAGACCCCAACTTACCTCCTGAAGTGTTGGTCGTCCCTGAAGAATCACCGTCCCCGAGCCTGCAGCCTTTCTTCACCTTTCACGACCTCTATTGTTTAACATTGAGCGCCCGACGGCTCAAAGCACCCTGCACCCAGCCGCCCGAGTGCCCCTGGAAGTGCAACCTCTATCCTAACCTACTTCCCTACTTGCCCTGAGCAAGTGACCAGGAGCCCAGCTCCCACAGTCGCGTGGCCTGCTTGCCAGCAGCCACCAACCCGGGCCCCCGCCTGCCATAGGATAACATTGGGCCTTCTCACTCTGCACCCGGCCGCCCCTGTGCCGCTGAGGGTGTAAAACTGTACTTACCTGATCCTGGGGGACCCCTGAGTCTTACCCAGAACCTTAACCCTGCCAGTCAAGTACTTACCCGAAATCCGATAACTCACTTTTCTTCCATAGGGTTCCATTGACTGGTTTTCTGCGAAATTTCTTCTAAGTGTGGAGTTCTGAAACTTTAGAATATTCACCAAAAATCAACCGAGTCACGAAAACGAAAATACTCACCTAGTATTAGGAGGGGCCTCAGTGCTGGACCCGAGTGCCCAACACTGGCCCTAAAAAGTAATCGCAACGTTACTTACCGTTAACTCACTTTTCTTTCATAGGGATCCATTGACTGGTTTTCTGTGAAATTTCTTCTAAGTGTCGATTTCTGTATTTTACAAATATTCTTTAAAAATCGAACAAACTACAAAAACGTAATTACTTACCTGTTTTAAGTAAATGTCCCAGTGCTGAACCTAGGAGTCCAGCACTGGATTACAAAAGTAACGTAAACATACTTTGCTTGCACACTGTATTTCCTTTCATAGGATAACATTGGTAATTTTACCCAGAAAAGTTTCTAAGTGTCAGCTTTTGAAATATAGTAATATTCTTCAAAAATCACTACAATAACCAAAACGCTTTTTCTTACCTGTTTACAGGAAGTGTCCCAGGACTGAATCCAGGATCCAGTCCTGTGGTTAGAAAAGTGCTCTGCAAAGTAATCAATTGTAATTAAGTATAATTTTCCATTGAGCTCAATGTTGCATTGAATTTGACCCTGTGTTGCCTCTTGCACCAACTGTGATAACCACTATCAACAAAGTCTATTGCCTATCTGTAAGGTGAATAACCAAAGCATCTCATACTGAGAAAGTATATTTTGATCCTATTGTTGGTTCTAAAATAAAACAAGCATATATTTTTTTATATACAAACCATTGGCCTAGAGTTCAGTTCTTGAGTGTGTGGCTTCATTTGCTGACTGAGTGTGTACAACAAATGCTTTACACTGTCCTCTGATACTGCCTTACTGCTCGACCAAGCTACCACTTTGGAGAGTAAGGTTATATCTAACTTTAGCCTCTGTCAACCCTCTGGGGACTGTGGACTCTGTACACCCTGAACCTTACTTAGGTACAGTATATACAGAGCCACTTTCCTACAGTCTGTTCATGCTAATCTGTGGAATGGGGAGGAGTCTGTTCATGCTAATCTGTGGAATGGGGAGGGGGTCTATTCATGCTAATCTGTGGAATGGGGAGGGGTCTGTTCAAGCTACTCTGTTGAATAGGGAGGGGTTTGTTCATGCTCGACTCATGTTTTTCTTACAGTGAATGGTAAAGCTTTCGGGAAGCACACAGGAGCTGTTGTATATTTTGGTTCCTTTGATGCCGAACCACGGAAGGCCATTTATAGTTGTAGAGCAAGGTGCTGCAAAAAGTGGGAAAAAAATTTGGGGGCTTATTTACATGAGCAACAGAAAATACGTGACCGTTGACCACTCAACATTTAAAAGCAAAAAGCCCTCCATTGTACTGTTCAGGCTTCTAGGCCCTCAACTGCTGCAATGCATTTTATACACAAACGAGGGCTATATTCCAATGCATCAAGGCCTGTGCAGCATATATGCTACTTCACATAAACATTTAATAAAAGCAATTCCACACTTGTCATGCATAGGCCAGCCAAGTATGGTACTCCCGGTGCCTGGAGATGTTCACACAGACACAATTCAAAGTCGGAACTTGCCCAAATTGGTTGGTAATGCACCACTTCCAAATTTACCGTCCAGACCCATAGTCACTCAATCTAGCCAACTCCTGAAATCTTAGAATCTGGTTACCAGAATTTACCATTGGAGCATCTGAGTGTTCTTAAAACAAGCACTCCTGTGCAAGCCATGCAGCAAAGTGGGAATGAATTGTATATTATTGTGAACGATGATCTGTACATCCACTCACTTCAAACCCATCAAACACAGTGCAGGACCTAGCCTACACCTCTGTTGGTTAATTTGTCCTCACAAGCCACACAAAAGCAAACAAAATACCTGTTTTTAATGCTTTCATGGAAGTATTAAGAAGGATTCCATCGAGATCGCCCAGGAGTGCCTCCTTAGGATCTCAGTATTGTCTTGAAGACTTATGGGCCCCCCTTTTCACCCACTGCTCACATGGAAACATGGCCCTAACATGGAAAGTTGTGTTTCTCACAACAGTCACTTCCTTGCACAAAGTTGGCGTACCCCAGACACTGACGATGGAGGAAACTTTCATTGAAATACACAAAGACAAGATTGGCTTCTTCACAGGCGCAAGCTGTCTTCCAGTGGTTGTTTCTTGTTTTCATCTCTGTAAGACTGTTGAACTTTGAAATCTATTAATCGAACACTCATACACTGAATAGATAGAACCAAGTCTTCGTGCAAAACAGCAATTTCTTTCCTTTGGGCCTTTGTAACCACACAGCTTGGGCAGCGCATTTCCAAGGGGGCATATCTCGATGGGTGGTGCACTGCCTTCAGGTTTGTTCTGCATCTACATGCAGACGACTCACTGAAAATCCACACGCTCGGTCAACTCACAAAAAAGGTCTACTATGGGTTTCCTTGCCAAAATCCCTGACATGGACTTTTGCAAGGCAGCAACATGGTCAAACACATACATACACAAAACGTTACTGTCCTGACATTCAGGCTAAAGGAGGTCTAGGTGAGCCTGAGTTTTTCAAAACATTATTTACTTCAACTACCTCTGCTTTCTGTCCATCTCACTCCTTGGGACATGGGGCTCTGCTTCTGCTACAACAGCACACAGTGCAAACAGTAAATCTTACTAACATGTATCCAACAACTTGCAGCTTGTACTGTTGCTGACTCATGGGTACCACAAGCCTCCATTATGCACTTGAAATGGAGGTGGTAATAGTGTTCTTTACTAAACATTGTATGCTTTGTGTGCATGAGCATCTTTTCCCTTCGGACAAGAAAATACAATTATCTAAGGTGGAATCTGCATGCTGCTGCATTGTGGACTTCAGCTATGTGTTGCAATGCATTCTCAAAACTGAAGCTTAAATCTTGAACTAAACAACTTGTAATATTACGAACACAACACCCCAGACAGCAGAATATTGCACACAGCAAGCTGCAAACCCTTGGTTGCAACTTATTAACGTTTCCCATAATTGAATAAAAGTTGTCATGCTTCACATAACAGCACAACATAAGGCCACTTGAACAACAGGTAAATGAAATAGGTAGAAAGGGAATAAAGTAACAATAAAATCAAAGGAAGAGGGGAGGTCTATCTATTTATTCTTATTATGAGGCATTAAAAAGATACCAGATATCTTTAAATTTGGCATTGGCATTCGATCAGACGAATTGCTAGATCACTTGCTCCAACATTGGTAGTTTATCGATGTGAGGGAAACCCCGGCCACAAGATGCGTTACTCCTTACATACTTTAAAAATTACATCTAAAAACAATTTAGCTTTCATTTTCCCTTCATGTATTGCAACACCAGTGTTGGCTTGATTGTGATAAATTTTGTTTTGATAAATGTGTCCTTCACATCAGTCATTGCCATTCATGTTGTAACTCACTGTCCTTGAATGGGTTAGGGTTTCCTCTGCTGATAGATATGTTATTCACTTAAAGCCCTTCTGGCGCGACTGCTTAAGTGATTGTCTCCTCATTGTGCTGTGGCAGAATCTTACAGGTTGATTTAGATGTTGGAAACTGATGTGGGTGACTTGTCTTCCTGGTAGTTGGGTCACTTGGTGCCTGTCTGTACCTGCAGGGCTCCATCATACTGATTAATTAATCATCTAATCTTCTACCAACTATGTAACGCATTTTGGTGACACATGGATGTATTATTAAGTCCAACAAATGTTTGAAGATTATCTCTGTCTTGGTTTCTGACAGTTAACTCTTTTCTTTGCTTGCTTGTGTGCGCTCTCAGCCAGAGCCCCGGCAGCGAGCTGATGGGGCTGCAGTTGGATTATTGGATCGCCGCTCAACCTACAGAGAAAAAGAAAGATCTTGAGAAAAAGGACTCCTCCACTGCTAAAAACACACTCAAATGCACTTTCCGCTCGCTCCAGGTCAGCAGGCTGCCCAGCAGCGTAGAGGCGACTTCTACGCCCACCATGTCCATGACGGTGGTAACCAAGGAGAAGAACAAGAAGGGTAAGGATTGAGACGTGATGGCTTGGGCAGATAAATTATGTCAGGAGTCACTTCTTGGACTATTATTGCAGCAACTTGTTTCAAAGTATAACTTTTTTTCAGCAGCATTGGCAATACTATGGAGTTGAATGCTGTAAACATCCCCATTTTGAACCATTAGAAATAAATAAGGTGGCCAATTTCTATCAGCATTGGCGGTTTCAGTACATCCTCACGCAGACTCCTTTAGCTTACAATTCTTGGTTCACTGTCACCAAAGCATCTCTGGACATTCAGCAGTAAATTGATAGCGTTATTAGCTAACAGCAGTAAGGTGATGACCAAATGTGGGATTTCTGCATCTTTCTGCAAATTTTGGACCAGCATCTTTTCTTTGTACCACAAATCCTTTTCTTATTAGTGCAATATTTTGATTTTTTACCCCAAGGCACTTTTCCCAATGTTTTGGCACTTCTTGTGTTTGTTTACATATGAAATAAACTCCTTTTAAGAGTTGTATCTGTTACTTGAAGGTACATGGCATTTCTTAACTGTCACAGCAAATGCATGTAGTCAGCCATCGGTGCATGAAACTTACAACTATCTATTTTGGATGGTGTTAAAACAGATGCTCCAAACGACTGTTAGTGAGATAACCCTTACTTTTTACAACACTACATGCTGATTATGCCACCAATAGTGGCACCAGATTGCTGCAGAAGGCCTGAAAGGTTGCCTTTTATCAGTGTTTAATGATCAATCAGCATCACAAATGCTAGTTCGAGGCATGTGTACTGTAGATACACATGCTTTGCATAAGTCAGCCATCTAGTGTTGGGCTCGGATGATTACAAGTTGTTTTTGTTCCAAGAAGTTTTCTTCGAGTCACGAGACTGTGTGACTCCTCCTCTTGGTAATAGTTTGCATGGTCATCGACGCCATTTTCAGATTGTTTTTTCCACCGATTGGTTCGGATGTAGTATCTCACGCTCCACTCCGCATGAAAAATACTATTTTACCTGGTGCACCAGAATCTTTTCACCATTCAACTCTAGAGGTGCAGCAGGCGGAACTTCTGAAGCCATATCCTCTTGCGTCTTTCTTCAGGAGTGCCCAGAGGATCTGTCCACTCAGGGATTTGGTGATTGGCATGATTGTATCAGTGTGTCCCCTCTAGATGTGATAAACTTCAGTGGTGGCCTCAGCTTGAATACCTGTTCATTTTAGAGAAACAGTCTTCAAGGTATCCATACCAAGTTTGGGTACTTAAGTTAGTTCTTGCTGTGTTACAGTGTTAAAATGCCAACATTAACCAACTGGAACGCCAAACAATAAGACCTATGTCTAAAATATTTATATAACGTTATGAACTTGCGCACACAAGTGATGGCGTCCACACCAAATGAGAGCCTTCAGTACACATTGTATTTGTTGTTCTTAACCTCATGAGATTTACTTGAAACCTAGACAAAGGAGCTGAGCATGGACCTCACCAGTGCTCCTGCTATAGCTCATCCTAATTGTTTTAACCACTGACATCAACGGATCACTGATTTCTAACGCAGTAGGAGCATGCGAGGAAACGCTGTCAGGGACTGTTACCCTCTCAACTGCTTAAAAATGCAAGCCAAAGGGAAACCGACATCTCACTAAATGCATTACAGTTTGTGTTTACTGGATAAGTTACAGTTTTTTGCAATGCACTCTTAAGGATCACCTCACCATAGGTTCTTAAAGCCTTCGCCCACTTAATGTGGCATGAAGATAATATATAGGTTTTGTAGAGTGTGCAAATCCCAATAAATGGGGGTCTGTGGGCTTGCCAAAGAAAGGGATGAGAAAAAAGAAGCACTGTTTGCAGTAAGAGGTTAAAAGAAATGTTTTGAAATAGGCTTGCAGAAATTAAGAAAGTTTTCTTGTTTGAAAACTTTGCTGATTTCTGCAAGCCTCAGTCATTCTCTTTTCTATTTTTCCCTGGTCAAGTCTACATATTGTAAGCCAAAAGTTAAAAATATATCTTCCCTTTGGAGATCCTCATGTATCCACTGTCACCATATGCCCTCTGTAGTCATACGTACACACACACACACATACATACATCCATCAATCAATGCTGTACTCGGAATGTGAAAAGCACTAGTACAAAATGTAATCAAATATTCAGAAATTGTTAAAAACATGAAATACAATAATTACATAAAAAATCCCAAAGGATATATAAATGATATCACAAAAATTCACAATGAATACAAAACATTCCTGAAAAGGAAAAAACCAGAAAAAGACAATAGCATTTGTCATCTAACTGTTAATTTGAATAAAATAAACAGCAACCAGCAAAGAATAAAATTCTCTGTCCTTGTGTGATTGCTGGTTTTAAAAAACAAATTTAACAAGCAACAAGCATCGACGCGTTTCGGTGGGTGTTTCACAATTTTGACCACCTTCTTCAGGACAAAAGCTTTCTTTAATCCTTTCCAATCTTTACATTCCGGTGTTAAAACACTCAGTAGGATGTCGCTGCCAGATCAGGTAAGTGATGCCTAAATATGCTTCCGTATTGGTACTGTGGGTCTTTTTAGCAACATGAAATATTCAATATTCCATGTATATGTAATTATATCAAGCCCTTTTTTTTTTTTTATGATCAAATTGTTGTATTAATTCGGGGATCGGTAAAACCGTAACTTCCCTCCGGAACGAAGATTAAAATAACCGTAGATAGATTCCGTCAACCCTACTGAGTGTTTTAACACCGGAATGTAAAGATTGGAAAGGATTAAAGAAAGCTTTTGTCCTGAAGAAGGTGGTCAAAATTGTGAAACGCCCACCGAAACGCGTCGACGCTAGTTGCTTGTTAAATTTGTTTTTAAAACCAGCAATCACACAAAGACAGAGAATTTTATTCTTTGCTGGTTGCTGTTTATTTTATTCAAATTAACAGTTAGATGACAAATGCTATTGTCTTTTTCTGTTTTTTTCCTTTCCAGGAATGTTTTGTATTCATTGTGAATTTTTGTGATATAATTTTTATATCCTTTGGGATTTTTTATGTAATTATTGTATTTCATGTTTTTAACAATTTCTGAATATTTGATTAAATTTTGTACTAGTGCTTTCACATTCTGAGTACTGCATTCATTGATGGATGTATGTATGTGTGTACGTATGACTACAGAGGGTATATGGTGACAGTGGATACATGAGGATCTCCAAAGGGAAGATATATTTTTAACTTTTGAGTTACTGGGTGCTTGGTCCCTTTGGATTAGTTGAGCCCCTCTCCTTGATTTTTAGGGTACATATTGTAAGCTACAGGGACAGCCTATTAATTAAATATATCACATATTCACTGTGGTAGTTAGTCATTGAACTTTGTGCCCACGATCATCTCAGGCCCACGTCTACTTTTTTAGACTCCATTGTAAAGTTGCACACTGAGCAAGAGCCACAGGGACAGTGGAACTGTGGCTTAGGTAAGCACCGTTGGTTTCATTGGTCTTAGCAGTGGCACCCCCGCCCCCCATTAGGGCAGAGGAGCATCCCCCCCCCCTGCTGCCAGTGCAGCAAACATGTAAAAAATAAAACGGTAATAAAATGAATTACCATTTTATTTTTCATTGCTCCCAGCCCGAGCAGTGTTTGGGGGTGGGGCTGCTGCTGACTGGCAGCACGGGAGTGGTGCTCACTCCACCAGTTTACACTGCGCATGTCACTTTGGCCGGCCGTCTTGCGATGTCCAACCTGACTTGCGCAGTGTAAACCTGTCCACCTATTTGTCTCAGACAGCTGGGTGGAGAGCAGGTACAGGCCTCCTGTGCCTGCTGGAGCATCGAGGCAGCCTGCTCCAGCCAATCCTGGCGCCGCTCTCATGCTGCTCATCTGCAGCATGAGAGCAACGTCGGGATTTGCAGAAGGGATTTGCCTGAGGCTCCATGAGGTGCCTTCAAACTGACTCCAGAAGAAAGAAGAAAACGCTAAGTAGCTACTTCACAAAGATGCTCAAACAGTGATCAATTCTTCTGGATGACTGCTAAGAGCTGAATCTGGTTAAAAACCTGGTTGCACACACAAGACTGTTTACTTCATTGGACCAAAGTACATCACTAGAAATAAATAGTCCCTTCTGCTTCCCTGCCCTGATAACTGACTGAGAAAGGTGGCCCTGTCACCTGCTATTGGGTTCTGGAAAAACTGTCAAAGATTCCATGCCTTTCTTGTAATGGAATGTCTCTCTGCATTTTATAACATGTCCAGTGGCACTCTATGATGAACTGACAATGACATGCTCTGCCCATTTAATGTACAGTATTTGTGTAAGTGTGCATTTGATCATTTTGTGCATTTCAATTCGCACATACTATAGATGTACAAATATGTTTGTGTAGATACAAAGAAAAAATGTGCTGTTAAGATTTGAAACAGGTTTCAGTGTAGAGTTCAACATACTCCACGTACAAGGTAAGTTTTAATGCAAGTTTAGAAAAATGTATATTTCACAAAGAATGAAATGTAGACTGAAATGCTAAGTGAAGAAAAGGAATTGGAAGTTTTCTTTTACAGTGTATGATGGTTTGAGGTTGTGCAGTGTGCTGTTGTCTCAAGCTACAGATGGAACAGCAATCGGATTTGTTTTACAAAACTTAGTGGATTGAGTTTGAAAGTTCTTTCCTCTTACAGTCATGTTTTTGCCTAAAAAAACGAAAGATAAGGACGTTGAGCCGAAGAGTCAGTGTATAGAAGGCATCAGTCGACTGATCTGCACGGCCAAACACCAGCAGAACATGTTGCGGGGTGAGTACATGTGTCAGCTCAGCTGGTTCTAAGAAGTTGAAACCCTAACTCTTACAGACATTCATCTGTGGATTTATGAACTTAGGACCTGATTCACAAACTGCATTTTATAGTATGTAAAATAGGACAACAGTAGTACTAATTACACACCACAAAATGCAATTCACAAACCTACAGCAACAGACCTCTGACTCCAGCTCTCCTGTGTTTTCTGTGCGGGGTCTCCACTACAAAGGGAGAGACCAGGAGAATGGTAGTAAAATAGAAGTTTGGGCAGGATAATACAAAATATATACCCACAAAAGAATAAGAAAATTGCAGTTCGCAAAATACACTTATAAAGTTACAACAGCTATTAAGGTGTCAAAACAGGCTCAATTGTATTGCATCCCAGCCTTTGAGTAGGCCAAGCACCACACAGACCAACTACTGGTATTGCAACACACTCCCATAGAAAACAACGGAGGCAGGGGATTAAAATAACACAAGGAGTTTATGTTAAATTAAGTTGGTTTGACATTTAAAATGATATATTTATTTTAAGTGATAAAAAATGTAATGTATATAGATTTGTTAATTTAATAATTAAAAAAATTAATGAACCGTAAACGTTTTTGCATTAAGTATATAACTTTTAGCCAAGTTTATTAACTATTAAATACAAATAAAAATATTGGAGAGTATTTTTTAAATTTCAGGTTAACTATTAATATTTTTAAATTAATTTATTTAATTATTTGTATTATTTAATTTACATTTAATTTGATGAATTAATGTGCTGTAAAATTATATTTTATTATTTCCAGGTTAATAATGCATATTTTAATAAATTAATTTACATTTATATGTGAATTTTTTTTTATTTAAAAAAATAAATGTTATTACATTTTTCATATACTATGTCATAGTGAGATCTCCACCCAAGTGGCAGGGGTCTCCACCAACTGGTAAAAGGTTACTGGTGCATATGCAAGTATACACATAGGTGTAATCTCTATTCAGAAAGGATGAATAACAAAAAGGTGGAGAGTTACAGCTAGGTGGAGGAGTAAATACATACATTAGTAAATATATTCTGGGTTTATACAGCGCAACAAACACATCAATGGAGTCTCTAGGCTCTGGTGTCCTCTGCAAGGCTTAACAGGAAAGGTCATTCTTCAGATTCTGAAGCCAGGTTTTAAGGCTTTCCAGAACATGAGCAGTTCTGATGTGTCCCTGATATCAACTAGTATACAGTTCCAAGGTTTGGGCACTTGTACCCTATAGGCACAGCCTCCCCGATATGACCACTTGAATGGAGGAGCAATCATTATCATAATGTTGCTTGATCTTAGACAGGGACTTGGCCAGTATTTCTGAAATTTGTGGCAAACATTGTGGATATTCTCGCTGGAAAAAGTTTAAACACCATGCAATCAGATTTGATGAGAATTCCCTCCTTGAAATGCCTCTGTTCCCTTGATATGCATCTTTTTCCTTGTCCCCTAGCCCCATGGTAACCATTGCCACACCTGTCCTGTCATATCCCAAGTCACTTAAATCTCTAGATCCTTGAGCTTGGTTGTCTTCTTTTCAATTTACACCCTATCCCCTCACTCACATTACCTGTTTCCCAAACGTAAGACTTGTCATTTTCATTGTTGCCTTTGAGATCTGTTTTCCCTGCTCCATAGAGTCATGCTGCTTTCCATGTCTCTTGAGCGTGTTCAATTTCCCTGACTCAGACCCTCCCATTTTTGCCTATGAACACAGTCTCCCACATTTAGTTCCTGTTCCCATGGCAGTACTACAGTGGACTATGATTGTTCAGCTTGCTGTGTGTTCCGATTGGCTGATTAGTTTCCTAAACAATAATATTTTTCCTTCTCCTCCTATGGCAGTGATGATTGATGGTGTGGAGTGGAACGACGTCAAGTTTTTCCAGCTTGCAGCTCAGTGGTCCTCACATGTGAAGCACCTTCCAATATGTATATTCGGACACTCCAAATCCAACTTCTAGCGTTCCGGGGAAGGGTGCGCAAGAGAGAAGTTTTTTTCCTTTAAGGACTGGACCGCTGGGCGCCAGAAAACTAACGAGTGCCAACAATTTGAAACCACCACGCAATGTTGTTTTTTTACTACTATTATTATTATTGTGCAGATTTATTTAAAGCTACGCTTGGATTACTTTTTTATATTAATTTTACTACAAGGGAAGGAAACCCTTTAAAAAAAAAAAAAAGCAAAAAAATGTCTTAAGTATAGATTGCGCCGGTAACTTGAAAATAATTTAAGCACCTCCCCCGAACAATCGGGGGAAACGAGAGTGGATAACTGAATAACTGCACTGCTTATTAACATGAAGGGTGTTTTTATGTTTCTTCATGATTGGGTGTTGAGCATCTAAGTTAGTTTCTTTTTTAATGCAATTTGAGATGCTGTAGGATTTGTAAATGCAAGGTAAGAATGAAGAGGTGACTGAATATTGCTGGAAGATGATGCTGTCCTCTGTCCCCTCGTTATCCAATAATATCCCCCCCCCCCCCTTCACCTCTTAGAAGGTTTGCTTGACCTCAGACATGGCAGGATAACAAGCCAGTTTGATGATCACAAAAACATATTTTACAAAATGTTTTTAAATGTCCTTATTTATGGAAGGAATTTCGCCCTTCGAGAGCAAGGGGTAAAATGTCTTGATGCACATAAGACCCATAGAGACAAACCCACAACATATAGCCATATGTAGATTTTTAAATAAACTTTATCCTCAGTGTTTGTAAAGGAGATGCCAAGTACTTGAAGGCCAAGAAACATCTGAAGCGAACCCTAACACTTAGAAATTCGATATTGTTGGACACACAAAAGAAAGAAGTTGTCATCGTACAAGTTCAAGTCAATCCACAATGGTTGCATTGGGGTGTTTTATTGACTTTGAGAAATATTTGATTTCTCCCTAGGAAAAGATGCTCTAGCGTAGCTTAGACTTAGTTTAAGTTGTTAGATGCCCATTGTTAGTTAGGACTTTGCATTGTCATGTGTTCTGTCATAATTCTTCTCCATTTCCAAAGCTGAATGGCTGCTTAAACAAATGAGGGTTAGGCATTATACCAATTTTACCCCCGAGAAAAAAACATTTTGCCAGTCCCTATTGGGAAGAAATTGAGAAACCTTTAAACTACTATGTTTTTTTCAAATGGGAAATTTATCTGACACTAATATCACCCTTCTCAATGCCAGATCAAAAGCCAAAATTTAGTTCAAATTAATCACTAGAACTTTGCCATATTAGACCTTGTACTGAGCTGATATTTCATTTGCCGAAACATGTCAGATTGTTCATTGTTCTAGATATAAGAAAAGCTGTCCCAGATCACTCGTTACCCCATCCTATAAAGCCCTTCTTTCTAAGAAGAAACTAGGCACTGCCTACCCCTGAGGATCCGAACAGAATTGCCTTTAGTCATGGGTTGATATCTCACTCAGATTGCGAGTGACTAGTACCTACTGACTTTTTCTTTAGCCCCTATGAATCAAATTAGCGGTCTTATTTAGTTTTACAGTAGATCAATCCCCATGTTAGAAAAACACTACTATCCCTGTGCACACTAACTTCTACCACTGTTTACGCTATCAGTGCACTGTTGGTGCACATTAACTTGAAAGATATCCCTGCAGTCTGTGGAGGAGGTGAACATGTTCAGACAAGAGCTTCAAAGGTTTTTAAGCCTTCTGATTAGGTTCCTCAAATAATGTATTTGCCATGTGCCATGATAGAAAGCCAACAGCTACTAAATTTCTTTATTGCCGACAACAACAGAAGAGTTGGGTTTCCCAGATTTTGCTAAAAGCTCTCAGCTGTTAAATTTATTTGGTGGAGAGATCGTTTTCCCTCAATGATTTTCTGCTCTTTTCCCTTATTCTCTTCCCCCTTATTCGTGCCCCATAGTATAGAAGCGTGAAAGACTTCATGCCGGTTTGAAAAACCTAGGCTTATTCTGATCATACACTTCCCAGATAGTTTTTTGATAAGCCTTGTCTACACTTTCTTACAAAAATATTTATAATAGTTTAGTACTCCTGTTTTTTTTATAATTTTGTTTTTTGTAGTAACACATTTTGTAAAAGGAATATTCCCCCCAGCATTGCTTGATTTTGCTAATTAGTTTTGCCAGTGAATGTATCTTGATTGAAATCAATAGGGTTGCTTTGGCTTCTTCTACCATTGGTCAGCATTACCAAGTCTCTTTAAATTAATATTTTATTTGAGCAAGAAACTGGTAGAATGTACCTAATATGTACCTCTCTAATTTCCTATAAATTGTGATCTCAAAGGCAAAAGTCAGATTGAAACCCAAATCTCTTACCTTCTTATGTTTGTATATATTTTTCCAAAGTGGAAGCCATTATAGAAATATTAGTAGTTAGAAAATGAGCACTTCTCCTCCTGAGCCTCTTTCTCCCTTGGGGGGAGGGTGGGGGAGACAAGCGGGTGGTTGTGAGGTGTGAGTTCCACTAAGTTTTGAGCATTTTGAACCTGGACTGTAGAAGTGGTATAGCTTCATCTTCTCTCTTGCTGCAAGCAGTCTCTTACTGAATGTTGCACAGACTATACATATGTAAACACATATGCATCACTTCACATTTAGTCCGCTTCTTGTTTTGTAGAACTTTGAATTACTTTCAGTGCCTGTGGAATGTTTCAGTTGCGCATACAAGGTTTCTGGTTTTTTTATAGCAACATCTTTACTGCTTTGGTCATTGCAATTCTCCTCTTGTTAGTATTTAGAATTCATAATTTGTTTCTGTGTGTCAGGTTGTCATTGTTCTGGTAAATAAATAACTAGTCATCCACTAATTACTGAACAAGTCCAGAGAAATCCACACAGATTAGACTATTAAGTTCACAACAAATTCTTTGCATGACGTTCCTGTGCATGATTTTACATTCAATGATCCTTTGGTTGAGCGAGAAAGGAAAGTTCAGTCTAAACTAAAAAAAAATCTAGATGCTGTTTTTGTTGACAGGTCTAAAACAAGTTGGTGTCTAGCTTAACCCACATCACATATACCCTTCCAATTTAATTGTGTTTTTTTCTTACTCCCCACTGGATAGTGCATGTGACCCTTTGGTTTGTGCGCTGCTGTTGCTGTCTACCCTTTAATCGCCACCCTTTCATCTAGTTACATGTGTCCATTTGTTAACTTTGGTTCCTGGGTTTTGCTAGAAGATAGCTTCACTACCTCAAAAGTCAGCCTTTCTGCCACTTATTGCAAATCTTCATCTGAGAAAGTGTCTTCTGCTGGAAACGTTAATAATAGTGTCTGTAGCGAAGATCAGTGAGTCTTACGTCTGATAGATATGCATTGTTCTGTGGCTATTCCTCCGCCTCTTAGGAGTTTTGCTTCATGTAAGAGCATAGTCAGCTTCCAGAAACGTTGCCAAAAACACTCTTGTAGAAGTAGTAGCAGTTTTGGATGCATGTCTGTATGATTAACTGATCCTAGCTAGCACGCACCAACCATTTGGCATTCAGTTAGTCTATCAAAACTGTTAATCTCTCATTTCTTTTGAACACTGTTCAGAACAGGGCCATGTCTGTGATCCCTTCTTAGTGTGATCCGTTGTGAGTGAATTTAATTGCTTGGTATACATTTGTTCCCTGCCTTTGAATGACGCGGGCCCTAGAATCTTACCAGTGAGGCAGTAAGAACTATCTTCTTCTGCTTGGAGGGAAAGGGCACACCTCACAACTTTTCACACACTTTCTCTGTCAGATGGATAATGGATAGCTTAATCTTTCCAGAGCTAATGACTTTTCATCTGGTCCACAACTTTTATCAGACTCTCTGGAGGAAGGTGATCCAAGCTTTCTTAAACTGCTACTTGGACATCTGCATGGACGGAAATAGGGACCCCCATTCTCATCCACACAAAGAGTTAACTGTAAACACCTGAACCATCTCCAACCAACATAAACTTGTTGTAGCCTGTCAGGGGGTCAAGGGTGATCTTGCCACCTTTTGACTTGTCAAATTGTTGAAATGTCTCCAAGTGGCATAATGTATCACTGAGACCAGTCACAAATCAAGTGGCACCATACGTACGCAATATTGCTCTGGCACAAACCACGTGCATGACATGGTGTTTGGGTTGTCTTCAAATCTTCTTATGATATTAATTGAGCTTCCTCTGTTAGAGAATGACTTGTTGGTTCAAAAGCAGATTAGTTGGTATATCTATGAATTTAAGGACCTTCAGCTGCTCCTCAGCTCAAAGAGCCCACTGTGGTTCAGGCTAAGCTGCAATGGTCCAGTACCTCCTGTACTGGCTCATCAATGGTGCCATGGATGAGGAATCTCTAGTTCTTCTACACGAGACCCACACCCTTCTTCTCAATATGGATTTTTCTGTTCATGTATTTTCCCCTACCCCCACTTCCATTTCTGCTGCTGGTGTTTTGCCTTCATCCTGAAAATGCAAGGTGGTTTTTTTCCTCCCTCAGCATAGCAGTCAAACAAGCATTTCTCCCAGTTCATCTAGTCTGTCCCTAAGTTTCTTTTCGAAGGTTTATGTTCTCCCCTCTTTTCAAACGGTCCCATCATCCGTAGTAATTGTTACTCAGACCAACCCTCAGAAGCGTACTCCACTGTGCCTGCAAAATAGGTAATTGATTATAGGATTCAGGATGTCTTGTCTTACTGTGTGTTCTTGCCTCCATTGCAGCTGTCATCATTTGAAGAGCTCAAGATTTAAGAATGATTTACTTTTAGTAGGACCTCTTTAGATCCCCAGTGCTTCAGGCTACAGTACTTACTTTTGCATCTTTGATCAGAGAAGGATCATTTAAAATTGCACAGCTTTCCAATAAGTTTCCCTAAGCTTCTCATTTAAAATTCAGAAGATTAGTTTCCTCATAAGAGTTGCCAGCTATTTCATCACACAGAAGGAAATAAGAAGTGTAGGGCTGCTTCTGAAAAGGAGTCTTTCACAGAGCACATCACCTTTCATGGTCAGTACTGTGTTGTCCTGCACATTGCAGTGCCTCACAAACACGTCTGCAGAATTGGCTGACCATTTCACAACAGATGGCTATGCAACTACTGCTTTGCACACAGAGTATTAGAAGTGTTTTGTGGCTCTCTCTGCATACCTCCTTCATGCTATACTCTTCTTGAGCGGATGCCAGCTTTGATGATTCTGTTTGGCTGGGCCATTGGACCAATAGCTTTTTCTGTAACATTCCTTTTCCCCAGTGTCTAATTTGGTAAAGTGCTCCAATGGGATTCTTCACAAGTTGAAGGTTTTTCTTTCCAAAAGGAAAGTATTATTAGTTACTTTCGAGATTTGCTTGAGGTACTAGGTGGAACAGACGAATATCTATGCCAGCAGGGCAGCAAGGATCACTTGTCAAGACAAATGATCTGAAGGTGTTTACCCACTGCAAAGACCTAAAGTGTAATGAGTTTAACAACTCTTTAATTGCCATCAGAGAAATACTAGGAACTACAATGCTTCCTTAACTTATAATGGTACTCGGGCAGCATAGTCCGTTCTGCATTATGGTTGTTGTCTTAACTTCCATAGTCTTTTCTGGACTTTTTCATGTCTCAAAGCTTGAAAGCGATTTCATGATCCTTTTTAATCATTCTGTACCATAATGCTTTTTTCACTTTTTGTTCTAAGTGTAGTTTTATAACTTTCTAACAGACATCACTTTTTTAGTCTCCGTTTGTAAACAGGGTTATCTATAAAATATTCAATTTTCTGCCTAGTAGGCAAGAGCTCCTTTGCCTGCAGGTTGGCGGTGAAACTTACTGGCCCCAGCTTAAAGGGTGGGTGATGTTAATATTTCAGAAGTAGAAGTGCCATGGTTGTATCTCAGCTACATGATTTCCTAAGAAAATAATATCTCTCTGGCATTTGTTAAAGCCCTTCCCACAGATTCGTTTGTAGACTTATTTGATTTAAACACATTTTTAAAAAGCTCATGGAAAGATGTGCCTCACTAAATTAATGTTGCTTTTGATTGCTTTTTAAACGTTGACTCGGTTTCAGATTTTCTTGATCTTTCATCAAGTGTATTTGGCTTTTATATATATATTTATCTAAACTACTTTAATGCAAGAATGGTTTAATTGGTCCTTGTACAGAATGCAGTAAATGTAGATTTACAGGAGATATGAATGATGTAGGTTTCTGCACACCTATGAGAAGTGTGATTTGTGTAGGAATAAAACTAGCGGTGGAGAGTAATGGGGTTAATAAACGCTGTTTTTGGAAGTTGCGTAGATGGCATGGCGGCTATGACAATTTTAAAGAGTCTGCAGTTTAAGAAAATTCTTTCAAATTTTAAACTCAAGCAGTTAATTTAACCATAAAATCACTTACTGGTCGAAGCAAAAGCCGGAAGCAATTGAAACATCAACACTCCCGCCTTTGCAGTGCATGAAAATGTAATATATAGAGGCAGGACTTGGAGTCTTCGTTGTTTACAAAGCACATATTTGAAATGTAAATGTTTATAACCTATGCAGATTAAAAGATATAACAATCTCTTATATTTCCATGCAGAAAAGGGTTCCGTCCCTTACTGACAGTATTAAAAATAGAGATTGCCCCCCCGCCCACGCTCGGTGGATTTCAGGTTATGTATGTTTTGACTGAATACTACATTAATGCTGTTTTAAAATGCAGGCAATAAGTCATTATTAATCCCAAACCCCTATGAAGTTGCCCTGAGGTGGGCAGTAGATGCTCTCTAAAAGCCTAATGGATATTGGGAAAACAAAGCTCAATATTCTCAGTTTAGAAGTAATTTATGAAATGCATTATAAACATGTAATCAAACTTTTAATGGCTGAAGACATTCACTCATTCATGCTAAAATTCCTGGCTATACATCTATTCTTTCTCATTACGGTCATATTGTAGGAACAGTCTCCTGGTCTTCTCACCTCTGCCCTCCTAGCCAGACCTTTATCTGCTATCTAAAGACAGGTTCAGACTTCAACCTTCAGATAGGCAACCAACTTTTCTTTCACTGTCTGTTAAATCTTGTGCTTAAAGGATTTTCTCTTAAGGCAGAGTAGCAACCTTAGTTTTGGCCCCACGTTTTGCACCATGAATGAGGTGTCTGTCTGCAACCTTTATGTTCCCATTTGACTAATCTGTAGTGTTGGTTGGTGGAAGACCCACATGAAAGCATAACCATAGCCCGACTAGGGTCTGTCCATGCAGTAATGATAGTTTGTTGCCAGGTCTTTATAACTGCATTGTGATTTTCCTGGGTCCATCATTATTGGCTATGCTGGTATAGTCCATATCCACCAGACAATAATAAAACCTTTATACCAATGTCCTTTTCCAAGTGTTCCATCTTTTCCTCACATATATTGTGGGCCGCCAAGGACTCTGGTGCACCAAGGAATGTACAACTGAAAAAACACATGGCCCAATTCACAAAGTTTTCTCTGTGAGAAGTTGTGTCTTACACCCGACTTAGGTGTGACTTCCTCACGAATTTCCTCGGTGTGAATTCCTCCTGAAATAGTTTTGAGACTTGGTCGCACAGTGGTAATCCAATTTAATGTAGGTCCTAGATCCCTAATTATAACTGGCTTCTTAATAATAATTACTTGCCCATGGTGTCATTCCCTTCAGTCTCTATGTCTCGAGATCACAGACCTCACTTCACTGAGTTGCTAAATCCCTAGATATTTCAACATTTGGCTCTGACCCACCCATACTCCCTATTGACTGTTTCCCCTTCTGCTGTAATAATTTAATTGCTAACTAAATACATTTTTGATTTCTTTTGAATGCTGGTGTTCAGTTTCTACTCCACCTTGGGAACCAGGGCAAGAATGACTTCGGTGTACATGCTTTTGTGAGCTGTTGTGTGAATACTGGACATGAAGATAAGTTGCCAATCAATGTGCAAGAGGGAAGTGAATACTAAACACATTTGTTGTTCATCTATTTTTGTTGAAGAAGTTGTTAAACCACGATAATGTGGTTTATATTGGGTTTTCTTGGCTTTTGGAAAAAAAAATATGAATGTCATCATGGAGGTTATCTGTGTGTCACAATGTCATTTTCGAATCCTGGCTTCATTCCTTCCATAAATCAGATATTTAGCAACAGTTACCATATTCAGTTGGGTCTTGCCCTTGAAAATGGAGTTGACCGTGGTTAAAGTTCTACTCTTTCGTGGTCTTTGTGGAACGAGGCAATATATGGACAGGTTGCACTTGGAAGGCCAGCGTGATGCCATGCATAGTCGGAACTTCATGCAGCATGACAGCCAATTGAGTGAGCCCCACAAAGTCGTCGGTGTATTGATTGCCACCAAAGACTGTTTATTGCTTTACACAGTGGTCTTTTCATGGGAGTTTCCTTTTGCGTCACAAAACTGGGGGCTTGCTGGGAGCAGTATACTGTGGACGGTGGCTTCTTCTGACACTTAAACTCTCAAGAAGTTCAATGCACATCTAGAGGAGGAACTCGTTGACTTTTTGGGGTGCAATAATCCGAACACTGTGATTTGCAGGTGTCATCTATAGGAAGCATTATACAGTGTCTTTTATTACCAGCACCCCTCATGTTTGTATATCCTGCCCTTAATTGTATCCTCTTAAGATTAAGTGCACATTCTGCTACACTTTTTGCGATGTAACAATGGCATATGGTATGTGCTTAATTTGAAACTTAAAACTGTGAATTAATGTCCTTTGTACAAATGTTTCCTTCAATACAAGTTTAACATGACTAGTTTTACATGAATAAAGCACCTTATAACAGCCTGTGGCCGATAACCACGTGGAAGCTTGCATATTTCTTCCATAAATTGTCTTTGATTTTCATTGTGTTTTTCTTGTGTTTTTCACCCAATTCTTGCTCTGCACCTGTCTTTATCATATTGTTTATCTTTCCATATTATTTTCAAGCCTTATTTCATTGAGGTTTTCAGCCACACTTATGCCTCTTGGTCATCCCTCATGACCCCCCAGAGCTATGGCACTTCCCGGTTCATTCATAGTCTTTAGGCTTATTACTGTGAATGATCCATCAGCCAATCATAGCCATCATTTTCCTCCCAATGAGTTTGCCCTGTTGGTCATTCGTCTTGAAGACGCTGCTGCCCCTCATACTCCAGTGTGTTATTACATGGCTTTCATTGTAGTTGCAGTAACCAGTGATATTCGCTCCTCACCACCCTATGAACCCACTTAGCTTTTATCACTTCATCAATATTTCCAAATCATTTACCCGTTGTAGTCGATGCCAACAACCGTCATAACTATTCAACTTAAATGTCATTGGTCACATTCCAAAAAGCTAGATTTTACCCTTATCATCTACTGGTCCCTCCTTTGTGTCTAACATGTATACACCCTCATACTCTCCCCATTTCCTCAACAGCTTCCTTTACACTTTCGTATGACATTTGCAACCATTGTGCAATCGCTGTTGTAGCGATGCCATTTCGGATATCCCAGGAGTCCGCTACAGGCGTAAATGGCAAATTCATTTTCATTGGGGGACAAGAATTTAGGGTATGATGTGCAGAGTTTCTGACCTTCTCCATTCCGCCATACTGCCAAGGTCATTAAAATAACGGCATGGACAACGAACTAGAGAAAATAAAGTTTCCTTTGTTCTTCAGCAATCAAAACGATGCGAGACCCTAGCATGTAGATTCTACTGTGTAACTGAATCATGCAGTTCATGGACCCTGGCGGAAGATTTTGGTTGAAGTAAATTATTGTTTAATTTCTCTTCTGAAGTTTCACAAACGAAAGTAATCAGTATTGGCAAATATTTATAATAATCTATTGCTTTTAGACCGGATTTTGATAGTGACCGACTGTATCAGTATTTTGCTGCCGCGGACTTGATACATTGCAATGTGATAAACCTAGTTGGAAACAAAGATTTTCCAAAAACATTTCTTGCAAGCACTTTGTTTTACTCTATTCCTTCAGGTTAACAAGGATTTTCTGGAGAAAAAAGAGCAGCCATAATATTTAGGGTTGGGGTATGAGGAGATTGTGTTAAATTTAAAGGATAAAAAGTAGTTTGACTCATTATATTTTGAGTTCTTAAAAATTACATGGCTTTTGTTTTTCCTCTCGATCCTTGCACTTAAGTTCATCTAATCAACTAAAAGTTATAGGAAACTGGAGTAGTGTGAGGATCCCTTTACCTTCTATCTTGTGGCATAGATGGACGTATGACTATACAATTATTAGTAGGTCATTTCTCAGAATGTGTGGGGGAGGCGAGGATTCTGAAATGTATAATCTGAGAGTGGCAACGCTAATTTGTGTTCCATTTTTGCTTTGTTGCACCATGAGTCCGTCACTGCTCTATTGTTTTATTCTACCGCGCATCCTCTGAGAGGTCGTCCACATCATGCAAATGAGTCTGACATGGACGCGTGCCATTGATAGCAATTCTACACTACACAACCAGGAAGAGCTGGGAAGCAAAAAAAGCGTCTTCAACCCAGAAATAATCTGTCAGTGGAGCACGCCTATAGCTGGTAGTTTTTGATGGAGCAATTGGATAGACATGCTTTGTACTAGCTTTCCAAGGGGTCAAGCCCAGATGGAGACTCTGTATAACCTTTTTCATTGGTATATTAAGGTAATAAAACTTTGCTTTTTGATGGAATACTTGAAGAAAAGTAGCTCATCTAAGGCGGTGTCTAGCCATTAATTGTGTAGCCTTGCTTTGGATTATGGCCTTAGTCTCCGCCTTTAAGTTTATGGTAAAATAGCAGGACCTGCTGTTGATGATACTTTGTCAGATACGCCTTACTGTATACAATGAGGGTCAAGGAGAGTGGAGATAAGTAGTAATCTTTTTTTCTCCTATTTCTCCCTCACTTGGGTGATCTTAAGAGGCATCCCCATGGTGGCATCTCTGCCTCTTGTGAATGCAGCGCACAATGGGTGTTGGCTTGTCCCGGTCTCTCAGTAATGTGCACAAGGGCTAGGTGCAGAAGGAGTAGGTACGGTTACAACTGTACAGAAATAATGCATATGGAGAACTGTTACCACTTTGTATATTTGTACATTTTCTTTTTACTTATGTTTGACAGCATTGCTTTTGGTAACTTTTGCATTTTTTGTGAAGACTGATCTAATGTAAATAAATTGTTTTTGTTTTCCACACCTAACAAATGTGCAATCTTGGACACCATTTACATTATTAATGCAGCACTAATAAATACTGCAAAGAAATGCTTTCACTGTTTCATTATTTGCAGACCACTTGCACGGTTTTCAAAAGCTAGCCTTGTGTATTTAATCAATGTCTAGTTAAGTAATGCATTGAGCAAATGGTCGATAGTAAAGTGTGGAACACACTTTTCTCTTAAAAAAGGAAAATCATCCTAGACGATCTAGGACGACATGGACCCCTACTACGTAATTATTCTTTCACCGAGTGGTGAATTTGTTATTCATGTTTCTTTGTTTGTTCCTTTAGACACATGTTCCATGCACTACCCACACGCATTACTGTCTCGACCCACTGCACTTTCGAAATGGGGGGCGCTCCCTATGGCTTATCTGTGGCACACTACCGTCTTTAGCACACTCTCCAAGTCATGGTGCAGGTAGTTAGCCTTAACGTTAGAGGCCTAAATTCACCAGCAAAGAGGATTGCGTTTCTGTCCTAATTGAAGGCAACAAAAAGCGACATATGCTTATTGCAGGAGACCCACCTCCTTTAAAAGGACTGGAACCGAATGCGGTCCAAGAAGTTTGACCACCAATACTTGTCAGCTGGTCTCGGAAAGAGGGCGGGGTGGCCATCCTGTTAGCCACACGCTTTCAAGGCCAGGTCCTCCACATGCAGTCGTAAGTCACAGGCCGCATGCTGTCCTTGCGGATCTCCTTCCACCAATACACCTTCACAGTTGCATGCGTTTATGCCCCTAATGACCACTTAATCCACCAGACTGTTGGGACGATCCTCACCACTCCCGACGTTCATATACTGATGGGGGGGGACTTTAACATAGTGTGAGATACAGCGCTAGACTGGACATCGCAAAGGGCTGGCTCAGCGGGAGCACCGACCGCACAGGGACTCAAATGGCTCACGGATGTGGATGGTGGATGCATGGAGGTCACTACACCCCTCCACAAGATCATACTCCCATTTCTCAGCCGCACACCAGTCATATGCCACGATTGATTTCTTTTTAGTCTCAGCTCCCCTACTCTCGATGGTAACACAGACTGGCATTGAGGTCGCCCTATCTCAGACCATTCCCCTGTCTCGCTCACACTGCGCTTCCCCAATAGCAATCAGAACTCCAGAATGTGGCGCCCCAACTCTAAATTGCTATCCTACAACCCGGCCATTAAAGAGGTTCAGGGAACTATTACTGACTATCTCGCCATTAACGACACGCCTGACACCCCAACCTCCACGTTGTGGGATGCCCTCAAGGCGGTGGTGAGGGGAACATATATAGCCATAGCAGCGCGGCTCAACAGGGAATGTAGGACTAAGCGCGCAGACTTAGAGGGTGTGGTGAGGGATATGGAGGAAGCGCACAGACGCACCGGGTCTCACAGCGTGACGTCAATTAACTAGCCAGGAAGCAGCTAAGGGCCCTAGATATGGATACGCGCTACTCTGCACGAAACAGATACTACTCTGGGGGAAACAAGGCAGGCAGGCTTCTCGCGCACAGTTTGCGCGCTCAGACACAAGCGCGCCGCATACAAGCTCTAGTAGATAAAAACCATCACCCCATGACCAGAGACGCTGAGATTGCCACGGAATTTGGTAACTTTTACGCACAGCTATATAAGGCAAATATGGAACAGGCCCCTGTAACAAAATTGACGGAACTTGTGGCGGCGCCCCTAGAGTTAGATATAACATCGCAGGAAGTCCACGAGGCAATAGGGAGGCTCCAAGTGGACAAGACACCTGGGCAGGATGGATTCACGGCCGCCTTTTATAAGAGGTTTGCAGGGCAGCTGTCCCCCATTCTGGCCAGGCTATATAACTCTTTTAGCTCCACGGGTACCCTTACGGAGACTATGAAGATGGCCATCATATCAGTACTTCCAAAACCTGGAAAAGACCCACAGCATTGCTCAACGTGGACGCTAAAATATTTACTGGGATACTCGCCAACAGGCTGGGGAAATACATGCCCGGCCTGGTAGATCCAGACCAATCAGGCTTTATTCCTGGGTGCACATGCGGGGACAACACAAAGCGATTATTTCATCTAATCGACAAAACCATCTGCTCGCAGACACCTGTGTTGCTTTTAGCAATAGATGCTGAGAAAGCATTCGATCGGGGGCACTGGCCCTTTATGCGAGTGGTACTGGTGGCCGTAGGGCTGGGTCCACGTTTTTGCCGTGTTTGGCCAGTTATACAGAGCCCAAAGCACTTGTCTGTGTCAACGGCACTCTTTCTCCGGTGTTCCCAATATCGGGAGGCATGTGGCAGGGGTGCCCCCTCTCGCCACTCCTGTTTGCGCTGTACATGGAGCCGCTAGCGGAGCGTATTAGAAGGCATCCACTTATTGAGGGGGTGTGGATGGGCGGACAGGCGCACAAGATGGCGATCTATGCAGACGATGTTCTGCTTGCGATCACTAAACCACGTCAGTCGCTGCCTCCGCTGCTGGAAGAGCTGGTGGCATTTGGGGAGGCATCGGGGTTCAAGATGAACACCACTAAATCTCAGGCCCTCAACCTCACTATCTCACGAGATGAGCAGGCACAACTGGCCAACATGTTTCCCTTTACAAGGGCCATGCAGGGAATCTCATATCTTGGAGTTCAGCTCCTCCCCACGACCGAGGGATCACTGTCGCATAATTACTCCACACTATTGTCTACGGTGCGCACGCTTATTCAATCATGGCACGGGGGACCCATCTCCTGGTCGGGTCGAATAGCGGCCGTGAAAATGTCCATCTTGCCCAAGATCTTCTATCTAATGCAGGTGGTCCCACTACAGCCACCCCTCTCTGCAATGAAGAAATTACAGCCTATATTGGAGTCCTTTATATGGGGCGGTAAGAAAGCCAGGATGGCAAAGGAGCGAGCGTATCTCCCGGTTGCTAAGGGTGGGTTGGGTATACCCCATCTAACGTGCTACTATCAAGCAGCGCAACTGGGATTCTTAGAGGAATGGCAGAGGCCCCTCACAGAGAAGCACTGGTGTTTTCTGGCCCAGGCAGTAGCCGGCATACATATTTGGAAGGTACCCTGGCTCCGGCGCAAAAATCGCGCCCTCGGGGTATACATTTCTCCAGTGGTCAGGGCCACAGTTGGGACTTGGGATAGAGTGTGTCTCTCTAAGGGTCTCTCCACTCCGGTCTCTCCCCTTACACCAATCATAAGAAACGCACTTTCCACTGGCAATGTATGAATCTGCATACTCCTGATGGCAAGAGGCCAACTGCAAACGCATTGGGGATCTTTTTGATGAACGGAGACTGTTGGACTTTCCTAGACTCCAACAGGATTTTGGACTCCCAGACTCTGAGCAGTGGTGGTACGTAGCAGTCCGCCACTGGGTGACACAGCCGGCGGTGCGATCTCAGACGGGGAGAGCTCTCACACCATTCGAGCGCTGGCTTTTGTCTCGGAAACATGACCGACGCCCGCTGTCGGACATATATACTTACTTAAACACTGCCGCAAGCCCTCTGCGTTCGCCAGCCAGGACGAGGTGGGAGGCGGAAAGTGAACGCAAGTTCAGAGATAAGGAGTGGATGGACATTCTGCATAGGGCCCGCACGTCGGCATGCAGCGCCGCTGGAAGGGAGACACTGCATAATTTAGTGCATTACTGGTATTACACACCTACCCGCTTGGCTAAGTGGAAGAAGGGGGAGAACGGTAAGTGCTGGCGACACTGTGGCCACTCCGGTACACTATGGCACTGCCCCAAACTACACCATTATTGGGCAGAAGTGCTTGCAGACATTGACCAAATGTTTTATACTGAGCTACCCCGCTTTCCCAGCTATATTTTGCTAGGGCTCCCTAATGTACTCACATACCCACTACATTCACCTAAGGGGAGGGCTATTACACTTGCCCTATGCACAGCGAAGCAGGTCCTGTTATCAAAATGGGGAACCAATGCCACTCCTACACACCTAGAATGGACACACAAGCTCTGGGACCTACTGGGTATGAAGAAACTCACAGCAATCGCAAGCCAATCACTACATAAATTTGAGAAGACGTGGGGACCGTGCCTAAAATTTTTATCTGAAAGAGACACGTTAGTGATAGATTCCTTACCTTAGAATATCCCCAGGCGTCAGTCTGGATCCGGAAAGTTTTCGTCAGCAGTACCCCTGCACGTCGGAAGGTGACGTCGTGCAGCTCCGTATTCGTCGTGATCGCCGGGATGACGTCGCGGCAGCTACTTAGACGCTGCCCTCGCGCGCTGACATCAGTTCTTTCTTTTTCCGCGCCAGCAGGCGCAGATCCGGAGAGAGCGGTACCCCCAGTCACTTTTTGGACTGAGTTTTTGTAGATTTTTTGTCTCAGCTTTTCGAGTCGATCGACTCCTGGTGCAGTTAGGGATGCCCGGGTTTAACTCTTGCGAGGACTGTCATCGGATGATGTCGGTGACGGACCTGCACCGCGTGTGTCTCTTCTGCCTGGGGCGCGACCACGACCCCAAGTCGTGCCCCGACTGCCGGTCCATGGCACCGAAGTCTTTGCGGGAGCAGTCCCGAAAGCTGCTTGAAGCCCGGCAGTCGGCTCCGCGCCGTGAAAGGTCTCGGTCCAGAGGGAGGTCGAGGGACCGGTCGCGGAGCCACCACCATCGGAAATCGTCCGAATCGAAGTCTTCGCACTCGGGGTCAGGTAAGGCGAAGCGCCAAAAGAAGTCGAAGAAACTTCATCGTTCTCCGACTTCCCCTCACCAGTCACGTGACTTGGCTGAGGGTGCGGGTAGTGCCACCCCCGCGGCTCCGGCAGAGCCTACGCAGTCGCCAGCGATCTACCCGCCTTTCCCGGGTTCGTCGGCGACTCCGGCCCAGGTACAGGTATTCCTGTCCACTATGGCTCACCTATTTGGGCTGTCGGGCCCCTCCGGTGCGCCTTTGGGCCCCGCGGGCCCGACTGGGAGTCCTCGCCCTTTGACACCAGTGGCTCAGGCCCCGGAGTCTCCGTCGGCTCCGGCCTCGGCGCAGCAGGACTCCCGTGGATCCCGGTCGATGCCGGTTGACCTAGTGACACCTCCACCGACGTCGACCCCACCGGCACCACGTTTCACGTCGCCCGGCGCGCCGGACGACGTCGGCCCCGGTTTCAGCCCCGAAGTGGAGATGGTGCCAGCAGGGTGTCGACCGACGCAGTTTCAGATGCCGTTTGGGAATCTGTTTCCCTATCTCCATCCTCCTCCTTTTAGGCCTGTACAACAGCATGAGGAGGAAGGGGAGGACTGGGAGGGGTCTGAGGACCCTCTCGCTGCTCAATGCGAGTATGACCCGGACTGGGCACAGGAGTTGGGGGACACCAGTGGTCTGGACACCTCTCCAGACCTTGGCATGCTGTCTCCTCCTACCGTGGCTACAGAGGAGGGTGCTTCCTTTTCTGTGGTGTTGCGTAGGGCAGCCGAGGCACTCCACCTCGAGCTACCTACTGTGGCCGTCAGGACTAACCTCCTGACAGAAGTGCTTCAGCCAGCAGTTACCTCTGCGGAACCACTGCTGCCCTTTAATGACGCACTTTCGGACGTTCTTTTGGGCTCCTGGTCCAGGCCCAACACAGGGGCTCCTGTGGACAGGAACGTGGCCTGACGTCATCGCCTGGCCCCGGGCGACCCCATTTTCCTCTCCCAACACCCCACCCCTGAGAGCTTGGTTGTCCAAGCCTCCACTTCCCCAAGCGCATTCCCTTCCGCACCCCCGGACAGGGAATCCAAGAGACTGGAACAGTTTGGGAAGAAGGTTTTTTCTTCCGCCAGTCTAGGGCTCCGGTCTGTGAACACCGCATGCCTCTTGGGCTGTTATTCTCATTCTCTGTGGGATACGGTGGCGCAGGTGCTGCCTCAGTGTCCGGAGGAGGCCCGGACACTAATTTCCCAGGCTATTGCTGAGGGGAGAGATGCAGCCAAGTTCACGATCCGTTGTGGCCTTGACACCGCCGACTCGCTGGGCAGGGCGATTTCCACGACAGTGGCGCTGCACCGCCACGCCTGGCTGAGGACAACTGGCTTTTCAGGGGATGTCCAAAACACTTTGATGGACATGCCCTTTGATGGCATTCGCCTCTTTGGCAACAAGGCAGACAGTGCTTTGGAGAGATTTAAGGACTCGTGGACTACGGCCAAGTCCTTGGGCCTTTCGGCCACGCGGCCTCCTCAGCCTTCTGCCTTTTGCTCCTTTCGTGCTCGCGGAAGGGGCAACCCACCACATTCGCAACAGGGCCACAGGCCGGCGCAACAGTCCACGTGCGGCCGCGGACGTGGGAACCGCCGTGGCGGTTCAGGGGGCCAGCGGCAGGGTCAGTCCACCTCCACCCCAGCCAACACTGCCTCCAAACCTTCCTAGTCCGACCTTTCAGGCCCATCAAACGCCAGTGGGTGGCAGGCTTCGCCATCACCTCCCCCACTGGCGCGCCATCACTTCGGACAGGTGGGTTTTACAGATAGTCCGAAGGGGCTACTCCCTCCCCTTCGAGACTACCCCTCCAGCCATGCCACCTCAGTGCCACCGCATGTCGGGGGATCACTTGGCACTTCTCCAGTAGGAAGTTGTGGCCCTCTTGGCCAAGGGGGCCATAGAGCGCGTTCCAACGCCAGAAGTAGGTCGTGGTTGTTATTTCCTCTACTTTCTGATTCCAAAGAAGGACAAAGGCCTGCGTCCTATCTTGGACCTTTGGAACGTCAATCTCTTCCTCCGGAAGGAGAAGTTCAAGATGCTCACACTTGCTCAGGTCTTGTCTGCCCTAGACCCGCAAGACTGGATGGTAGCGTTGGACTTGCAGGACGCTTACTTTCATATCCTTGTCCTGCCGGCCTACCGGCGTTACCTGCGGTTCACAGTAGGCCACGAGCACTTTCAGTTCACCATGCTCCCTTTTGGCCTTACCAGCGCCCCTCGGGTGTTCACGAAAGTGATGGTGGTGGTCGCAGCTCATCTGCGCAGATCAGGGGTTTCAGTCTTCCCCTATCTCGACGACTGGTTGTTGAAGGCGGGCTCGCCCCAGTCTGTCGTCTTCCACCTCCAGACTACGGCCGACCTCCTGCATTTGCTGGGGTTCTCCATCAACGTGCCGAAGTCACACCTGATTCCCTCTCAGAAACTCCTCTTCATCGGAGCAGTTCTGGACACGGCACCGTTTCGGGTCTATCCTCCTGAACAGCGAGTTCGGGATATTCGGGCTATGATTCCAATCTTTCAGCCCTTATCCCGGGTTTCGGTCAGGATGACCCTGAGGCTGCTAGGCCTCATGGCTTCCTGCATCCTGCTGATCAATCATGCCAGATGGCATATGCGGGCTCTGCAGTGGGACCTGAAGTTCCAGTGGGCGCAGCATCAGGGGAACCTGTCCGACTACGTCCAGATCTCAGAGGGCACTGCAAGACAATTGCAGTGGTGGCTCACGAACCAGCATTGGGTCAGCAGCAGATCCCTCTCCCTTCCCCAACCGGAGCACACAGTAGTGACGGACGCGTCCCTCCTGGGATGGGGCGGCCACATGGGAGAGGCGGAGATCAGAGGCCTCTGGTCTCCGGCGGAGTCCAGGCTCCATATCAACCTTCTGGAGCTCCGGGTGATCCTACTTGCACTGAAAGCATTCCTTCCCTCTGTCAAGGGGAGAGTAGTGCAGGTGTTCACAGACAACACCACCGCCATGTGGTACTGCAACAAGCAAGGCGGGGTGGGGTCGTGGACCCTTTGTGAGGAGGCTCTGCGCCTCTGGATATGGCTGGAACGCCAGGGCATTTTCCTGGTGGTTCAACACTTGGCAGGGTCTTTGAATGTCAGGGCGGACGAACTCAGCCGCAGGTGCATAATGGATCACGAATGGCGTCTTCACTCGGAGGTGGCGCAAGGTCTCTTTCAACAGTGGGGAGAGCCTTGGTTAGATCTATTCGCCACCGAAAAGAACGCGCAATGTCAGCAGTTCTGCGCGTTGGAATTTCCAAGGCGGCACTCGCTCGGCGACGCGTTTCGCGAGTGGAGTTGCGGTCTATTGTACGCCTTTCCGCCTATACCACTTCTACCCAGAGTGCTGAAGAAGATCAGATGCGACCGGGCCCAAGTCATTCTTGTGGCTCTGGGATGGACTCGAAGAGTTTGGTATCCCGAGCTACTCAGTATGAGCGTGGATCCCCCAATCGGACTGCCTCTTCGGGAGGATCTTCTGTCGCAGCAGGGGACGGTCCTCCACCCGAACCTGTCCAGTCTCCACCTCCTTGCGTGGAGATTGAGCGGCGACAGTTGATTCCATTTCACTTGCCTTCTGAAGTCTTTGTCATTCTGGCAGCCAGGCGTCCCTCCACTAAATCGGTATACGCCTGCAGGTGGAACAAATTTGTGGCATGGTGCACAGCAAAGGCTGTGGATCCACTTTCTGCCCCTCTTTCTGAGGTCCTACTGTTCCTTCTTTCTTTAGCCCAGCAGGGCTCTGCTCTGGGCACTATCAAGGGTTATCTTTGTGCGATATCAGCCTTCCTCAGGCTTCCTGATCAGCCCTCCCTTTTCAAGTCCTCTGTGGTTAACAGGTTTCTTAAAGGCATTACACACCTCTTTCCTCCTGTTCCGTTTGTAATGCCTCAGTGGGACTTGAACTTGGTTCTTACCTTCTTAATGTGCGCTCCCTTTGAGCCTCTACATAATTGTCCTTTTCGTCTTCTTACTCTGAAGACAGCATTCCTGGTGGCCATCATCTCTGCTCGGCAGGTGAGTGAGCTCCAGGCTCTTTCATGCAAACCTCCCTTTCTGTCTGTTCATCCAGACAAGGTTGTTCTTAGGACGCGTCCGTCCTTCTTGCCAAAGGTGGTTACTGCCTTCCATATTGGGCAGACCATCACTTTGCCCACCTTCTTTCCGCCTCCGCATCCTTCCAGAGAGGAAGAGAGGCTCCACCGTCTGGACCCAAAACAAGCGCTTTCTTTTACATCAACCGCACACACCAGTTCCGGGTGGATGACCAGCTCTTTGTTGGCTACGTGGGCGCCAAAAAAGGTCGGGCGGTACACAAAAGGACCATCTCCCGCTGGGTCACTATGTGTATCAAAGCCTGCTATTCTTTGGCTAAGAAGGAGCCTCCTGTTGGGCTGCGTGCCCATTTCACCAGGGCAACGGCGGCTACCACGGCTTTAGGCTGCGGGGTTCCGTTACAGGATATATGTCAGGCAGCTACGTGGGCCTCGCTGCACACGTTTACCAAACATTACTGCCTTGACAGCCAAGTCCGGAGAGACGGCTTCTTTGGCCGTTCTGTTCTCCGGGACTTCCTCGTCTGATCTTTGTTCGCAGACCCACCACCGGGGTTGGTATTGCTGGGGTATCTATTCTAAGGTAAGGAATCTGTCACTAACGTGTCTCTTTCAGATGCACAAGTTACTAACTTGTGTAACGATATATCTGTAAGAGACAGTAGT
Source organism: Calotriton arnoldi (assembly GCA_963921515.1). Taxonomy (NCBI): domain Eukaryota; kingdom Metazoa; phylum Chordata; class Amphibia; order Caudata; family Salamandridae; genus Calotriton; species Calotriton arnoldi. Next base: position 215,942 of record CAWUFW010007814.1, on the reverse strand, counting down.
TAGTGACAGATTCCTACCGCCCACCCATCCTCCCCGTTCTGCGAACTGATTTCTAGGGTTAAGGACATCCCTTTCAGGGCCCTAGTGTTTTTCAGACACCTATGTCAGCTTCTTGCATGGCTCTGCGTTCCTGGCGCGGAAAGTCGTGTAGAGAACTGACGTCGGCGCGCAGGGGCGGCGTCTAAGTACTGCCCGCGACGTCATCCTGGCTGTCCCGACGACGGACGCGGAGCCGCACGACGCCGCCTACCGACGCGCAAGGGTACTGCTACGCAAAAACTTTCCGGATCCAGCCTGACGCCTGGGGATATTCCAAGGTAAGGAATCTGTCACTAACTACTGTCTCTTACAGATATATCGTTACACAAGTTAGTAACTTGTGCTTCTTGAATGAGGTGATCACCCTAATGTAAAAAATAAAAGTACAAAATAATCAAAACAAATGTAAAGCAGCACTTTATTTACATATCTGAAACGGAAATTAAACAGAAAATGGAAACAATCTAGTGAGAAAAAGAAACAAGCAGAAATCTTACTCTAAAGAAGACCAACTCCAAAAATAGAAAAATAGTATAACATCCAATTTGATAATTGGATTTAATTTAATAACTCATATTAAAAATGTAACATATGTTTTTTAGGTCTCGCCTAGCGATGCAGCGCAAAGCGCTGCTCGCTATGCGAGATCTATTGTTGCCGACTTTTGCTCCGATGCGGGACAGGACAGGTGCACGCGTACGGCAAGTCCTGGACAGGAGATGTGCACGCGTATGGTGCGAGCAGAAGTTGTAATAACGCCGCAAGCCGTACGCGTGCACATCGACTGTCTGTGCTCAAGCTTAACAGACAGGAGATGTGCACGCGTACGGCTCGCGTCTTTTTACAACTCTTGCTCGCACCATACCCGTGCACATGTCCTGTCCAGGCGCGGCATCCAGCATGCCTCCCGCTCAACCCCACTCACCGGCTCTTGTGGGGACTCAGCGCTGAATCTTGCTCCGGCCGCACCATGCGGCATTCACGAAGGCGGTGTGGGCTCCCGCCGGACTTCCCTCTGCGGGGTGGGCTCCTGCCGGACTTCCCTCTGCGGGGTGGGCCTCCGCCTCACTTCTCCAACACACGGGGCTCCCTCAGCTCACGGGAGCCCCGGACACCTCCGGCCGCGCGCTCCATGCACCGCCATTGTGCCACGCAACTGACGTCGCCCGGCGCCGGACAGCAGATGTGCACACGCACGGCGGCTCGCGGGCTTCAGAGCCTTTTGCGCAATGTCGCGTTTCCTTCAGTCATTCTTCCGGGTCTGTTCGCCGTCATAGAGAAGGACGCTGCTCCCAATATGGCGACCGCCGAGGGCCAGGCGCATATCGGGCAGTCAGTAAAAGGACTGTTGACCGAGAAGGTGAACACCTGTAGCGTTGACGTCATCGCCCTCACCAAGCAGGTGCTGAAGGGATCGCGCAGCTCTGAGGTGAGTCGCGCAGCGCTATAGCGCGTCACCACCTGGCGGCACTGTATCTTAAGAAGATACATACGAAACCATTCACATGTACAGGCTCTGACAGTGGCATTTTAGAATCAACTGTAGACGTAGCTGCCAAGGTTTCAGATTGCTATGTGTGACATTTTCATAATTTCAGAGTAAATATGAGTGACATTTTAATGTTCAAAATGCTGCAAAACCTTCATTTTTAGTCACAGTTGGATTCTCTTCAAAAGCTTTCAACCAAACCGCCATTTTACTATTTTTCGATTCAGTGACATACTTGTATGTTAATTGTAGATCATTTTGGCCCCCACTGAAAGACTAAACATTGAAAGCTTATGGATAACCATGGTTGAGGCACAGCTAAAAAACATATTCCTTCATTTCTGAAAGGCATGCAATACACATTTTTTTCAATGAACAATCTCATCTACATTAAAACGGGGAAAACCATGAACAATCCCCCCACACCCCACCCCCTCCGTGCCCTGACCATTTACAGCACTCCACTGCTTTCCAGTCAGGTTCACACTAGCCCAGTTCTAATATTTACCAAGGTACTTGCATCCATCCATCCATACATACAATGTTTGCACGTATCAAGCAACAGAATCTGACTCTTCATCTATAAAGTAAATACATGATGAGCTTCTAATCCTTAAAAAATACACAATAGCTTATAAATTTTGCTTATAAACTCATAAAAATGTTCTCATATAATTGTGCATGCCAAACATTTCGTCAGTGTTTCCTCATTCATATTCAGCAACACACAAAAGTGGAAAATACATTGTCCAGTTCTGTGGACTTAATTGCAATGGAGGACAGGGTTAGCCCAACCCATTGTACTAGGAAGTCAATGGCCTTGGTTCCTGTTCGTAGGTATCATCATCTCTTTAATTAGGGCGTTTTTTTTTTTATCAGATTGCACCATTTGGTTTTTCATTCATTCAATTAATTTGTTGCCTATAATGCTTCTTGTTAAGCTGAGCAGGTGCTCCATGTGAACAGCATTCTAACACCATGGAAGAAAAATATATGTTTCAATTAGGAACAAGCATTTGCAATGCAACAGGTCTCACATTTATGCGAGTTTGAGCTATTGGCATTGTAATTGACAATGCCTTTTCTTTATGTTTTAGTTTTTGAAACATAAATAAAAGCATTGTCATTTACAATGCCAATAGCTTAAACTCATGTAAATGCGAGACCTATTGCATTGCAAATCTTGTTATATTATTCACCGATACCAAGACATCAGATAAAGCAACATATATTATACCACAAAAAGGGAAACCCATACTAAGTCACAAGGGTTATACTAAAATAAAGAAAGCACAAATGAAAAAAACCCACTGGATTTATGCTAAATAATATTCCAATGGCTGCTATGGCAGAGCAAGTAGAAAAATGCAACATTACTATTATCTCAATGTAATAGGAGTGCAAGACCAAACCATAGTTAAAGACCTAAGGGAAACAAGCGCAAGTACCCCTGCCCTAACATGAACAGTAGTAAAATATATAATATAAAATGTTCCTGAAGAAGCAATGTGGCAGTTCTTAATGATATATAACCTAAAACAGCTCATAACTAGAAGAACTGCCAGACAATCCTACACAGCCCCAAGAAATAGAAATTCCTGACAATTTGTCACTCATATAAACCAAAACTTCATACTCTGCCAATAAATACAATGATAAAAGTGTAATAGTTTTCTATACAGCCAGTGACCTACTGCCCTTCACTTAATGCACTGCCTTGTTGATGAATGGGGCTTCTACATCTTTGCTCTCTACCATTCACACAAATATACATAATTCATTGGGCAATACCATAATACTAACATACCCTTCAGATGTTCACTGCTATCCAACAAGCAAAGCTTCACATACGACAAACTACTATCAATCATAAAAGCCATAACAGCTAGAACCAACAAAACATATTCATGGATTTTGAACAAGGCATGATACAACCAGTTCAAAAAGTCTATTCCCACACAGCAATACAAGGTGCTTACTATCTCTTCAATCAAGCTTTGTGTAAAATATCCCTACCTTACGTTAAACCAGGAGAAGTCACAAACCACTGTGACTTTATAAATAGTCATCAAATGACTAAGCCAACAAAGAAAAAGTATCTCCCCTATTAGATTATTTTGAGGACAACTTCATTGGCTCCCAATAGCCAGGAGGATTGAATATAAGGCCCTGACTATTGCGTTCCGCGCCTACCAAGGCAGGGGCCCCGGCTACCTGAGGAAGAGACTTTGCCCGTACTGCCAAGAGCGGACCTAAAGATCCAATCTCCGACGTTACCTTACTATCCCCTGCTTTTACAAAGCCAGGCGGGGGGGGTAGGTCATTTTCGGTGGGGACTGCCAAACTCTGGAATGGCTTGCCTCCCTGCTTACACATGTTGAACTCGGAGCGGGATTTCAGAAAGGCGCTGAAAACCTGGCTCTTTAAGCAAATGGACTAGCTGTGCGGGTCTTGCTTCTCTGCTGTTTGCCGCTAGTGCCGGGACACCTCACGTGAGGTAGACGTGCGCATTTTAAATGCTCTTTATTATTATTATTACAATAACATGAATACAATTAAACTTTAAGTGGGTTCAAATTAATTTTTATATCACCAAACTAAGTAACATTGGGGAAAGTGTTTGAGTTTGGAGGGATCATGTTTACTATTCCAACTCCACGCTACACAAGATTGAAGAAAATGGACTTTAACCCTTTAAGTGCGACCGTCGGCCAACGGCCGTCGCGAGCACTACCTCGGTAGTGCTGCGCATGTCCGTTGGCCGACGCGGCCCCGCCCACATAATGGAACGCCCCGCACTGTGGCGAAATTATCGCCGCGGTAAACGGGTTAAGGTGGTCTGATTTACCAACCTAAGTAACAATGGGGAAAGTGTTTGGCTTTGGAGTTGTTAGATTTACTATTCCCGCTCCAACGTAAGCAACATTGGGGAAAGTGTTAGACTTTGACTGGGTCAGTTTTACTATTCCCGCTCCAACCTACGGAACATTGGAGAAAGTGTCAGACTTTGGAGTCGGATTTACCTTTCCCAATCGAACCCAAGCAACATTGCATATTTTTTATTGTATATTGGAGAGCTTATACTAAACAGTGAGTTATAAAATAAACAAGATGAAATTAAATTCTTAAACTTTTTGGGGTGGACGATTTATTATTAACATTCAAAATTAAATAGAATTAAACTAATGCAATAAAAAAAACTACAAATGGACCAAGCAAAACTAGTAAAAATTTTTTTATAAATACTAAAATAATAATTTAAAAAAGTAAAACATATGATTATTTTCAAAACTACTAAAATTAATCCTATAGAAAAAAACAATTAGAGACATAACTAAAAATAAAATAAAAACGAATAAATTATACTTTAATTGATTCATTTTATAATCAACCAAATTAAAAAATAACTAGAAAAAGTAAATTGTGTGTGTGTGTGTATATATGTGTGTGTGTGTGTGTGTGTTTTTATATATATATATATTCACTGAAAAAACCATAGGTTTCAGGGACGTTGTAGTTAGTTGGAGATTTCACTCGTACAAATCCAGAGAAATTCCACCGTTATAGTTAGTTCAGCTAACTATAACTCGCGCTCCCGCAATGCACTGCTGATGACGTCACATATTACATCATTCATGACATGGTCAGTGACATCACTGAGGACATCTCAAATGACATCACTGATGACATCATCCACGTGACTGTGTGTTTCTTTAAAGTTTAAATATGTATTATATATATATGCCAAGGTGTATTTAAGAATGAGTGGGTGTATAAGTGTCTGGATGGAGGATTTAGTAGGTGCGTGACTGACTGTATAAGTGAGTGATTACATGTGTCTTACTGAATGCATGGGACCCCATCCCCCGGGGCCTAGCCTCTCCGTTGGGGACCGTGGGGGGGAGCCCCAATGCCCCCACGGTCCCGCTGGCTCCCCGCCTCCTGCGGGAGCCGGCATTGCTTTTCCACAAGGGGAGCTGCTGACATGCAGCTCCCCTTGTGGAAAAGCAATTCTGCTTTGCTTCATTGAAACGAGAGCAGGTTTCCCTGCTCTCGCTTCAATGAAGCAAGCAGAGTTTGCAATGACAGGGCGGGAGCCGCACGGCTCCCGCCCTGTCATTGCAAAGAGCAGTGTCCCGGGGTGGGCACCCGGGACACTGCAGGAGCCGGCCCTGGGGGTGGCGGTCCCCAGGGCCATCGAGGGCTCCAGGAGGGGGGCCGCGCGGCCCCCCTCCCTTCATTTTAAAAGCCCCGGGGAGGTGGTGGTCCCGGGGCCTGGGGGTCCGTAACGGGCCCCGAATTTAAATATAGAGTGCCCCGGGGGTGGTGGTCCCCGGGGCGTGTGGAGGGGCTCGCCCCCCCACACATCTTTTAAAAATAAAAAATAGAGCACCGGGGAGGTGGCGGTCCCCGGGCTGCGTGCCCCCTCCGCGGTTTATTATCAAAGCCCCGGGGAGGTGGCGGTCCCCGGGGCAGCGTGGGGGGAATTGGGACCCCCCCATGCTTTTTTTTTTACAGCCCCGGGGAGGTGGCGGTCTTCGGGGCTGCGGGGGCCCCTGCGGGCCCCCGCTATTATTTTTTGGGCAATGCCCCCGGGACCTGGCCCACCCAGGGGCCTCATTTAAATGAAGCGCGGGAGCCCGCGCTTCATATTTTTTTTTAATTTCGGCGGGATTCGCGGCCCCAACGCGAATTCCGCCAACTTTTGTTTTTTTTTTTAAATGCTTTTTTGGGCCTTTGGGGTCCTTGTGGGACCCCATGAGCAGGCCTAGGGGGTCAGGGTGTGTCTACCCTGCCCCCTTTTCTTCATTTTTCACTTAGTTTTACTGTTTTTTTGTGACTCGGTTCTACAGAGTCACAAGATGGCTGCCAACACTTCCTGGTTTGGAGTGTTGGCAGCCAATCACAGTGAAGCTCGTGGTCGGGAGGGTTCACGAATCCACCGCGTCCCTAGATATCTAAACTTTTATTTTTTGAATTTCTCAGCAACTACTGAACGGATTTACACCATTTAAAAAAAGGTCGCTTTCTGAACCAAGCACTACCTTTTTGCCAAATTTGGTGTATTTCCGTTCAGCAGTTCGGGCTGTAGCCTTGGCTAAAGTTTCCTATGGAAAATTGATTATCCACCTTTTTATTTTTGAATTTCTCAGGAACTACTGAACGGATTTACACCATTTAACAAAAAGGACTCTTTCTGAACCAAGGGTTACCTTTTTGCCAAATTTGGTGTAATTCCGTTCAGCAGTTCGGGCTGTAGCCGTGTCTAAAGTTTCCTATGGAAAATAACATAGGGGAAAACGCGTTTTGGGACCCCCCTTTTTTCTCGGCCCCCGCTTGGCGATTCACCCCAAAACTTTCAAGACAGGAGCTGACCGGAGCGGGCCACTAGTTTTGAAAATTTCGCGAAGATTCGTCAACCGGCGCCAAAGTTATTGGGAAAACAAAAAACGCTTTTCCTGTGGAAACTAGGTCCTAACTATAACTACCATCCAGGCGACCGCCAATAGGTAATATATATATATCCAGTAAAGCTCGCCCAATGCTCCTACTCGAAGAACGAGAGTAGACCCAATTTCAGTGCAAATAGTGTTTATTAGTACAACACCATGCCGCCATGACGCGTTTCGGCCGATTCCCGGCCTTGATCACATGACACATATATTATACACATATATATACTTTCTACCCTACTTCCCTACAACCCCATCAATCCACAAAAAAATACATGTACAAAATAATGAATATTATAATAAATTAAACATAACATGCAATATGCACATCACTTAAAAATACTCCTTACTATATGAAGAATTCAATTTCAATTACAATTGTTTTTAAACAAATTACAACTAATTAAAAATACAAAAATAACACCTTACAGAACATGTATAAATTAAACACCTCCCACCCTACTCCACTACAAATTCTGAAATAAAATAAACCTAACACATACACAAAACACTTGAAAACTCATTAATATAAACAGTAATAGAAACAAACATTTTAGAAAACATTAATCATATCATAAAAGAATGATGTGCACAAATTACATACTATACTTCACAGTCAAAAAATCACAAAACATGTATGTTAATGCCCCTCCCGTCCTACTCTATACAGACCCATAACCCACAAAAAATGCTAAATAAATCTTTAAACTAAAACATTAAAAATACAATAAAAAAATTTACATTAAAAATATAGAAAATGAATAATGAAGTAGTCCACTAAAAATAGATTTTATATGCAATATTAAAGAAATCAATATTGTTTACATATATATTTTCAGGAAGCAACACAAAGCATATTCTTGCTTTTGATATTATGCCCCATGATATTCTCGACATTACAGTATTTTTCCTATGGTATTATTTACCAATGATATTGATTTGATATAATGATCAGACACCGAATGAGGGCCAGAACAAAACGAGGCATTTATAAAGATCCAGAAAGCCTTTCAAGTCACACGTATGTGGCATGTTTCTACCAATGCTGGCAAACAGAGCTTATTGTTTACATCAGTCCCTGTGAGGTAGGAGCAGTCCTGGAACAAAATGGACAGTTACTGACCGAAGCATACACCAGGTAACCTTTACAGAGCGACTGCACTTGCAGAACAGAAAGGAAGGGAAGCAATTACCATACTCTGGGCATTTTCATGCATACCTGTCAGGGACTGTGCTTGACATTTGCATGGATCACACTCTGGTAGTGCTGCTTTTCATTGGGTCAATCTCGTATCCATCACTCAAGTAGAACGGTGGGTGCTACAACTGCAAGACTATCATGAATGTCAAGTATTGTCACTGTTCTGTTGAGGCCTACTACTCTCTCGATACCCTGGAGAGACAAACTTATGGGAAAGCTCTTGTGGAAGTGGGATCACGAAAAGCAATGCAATACAATAGAATTTGTAAAGCACGCAGCTGCTTCCGGGGAAGTGTCCTGGTGCTACCAGAAAGGACCGCAAACAGACCAGCATCCCATCCCTGGACAACTAGCATAGGCATTAAAAAGATAAGTCTTCAGAAAAGTAGAGGATATAATCCAAGTGAGTAAGCAGGATTCCTTTCAGCAAGTCATAACAGTACTGGAAAATCACAAACACAAACCCCCCTTGCATGAAGTATCTTCAGTGGTAACCTGGCAGGGAGACTGGTGAGAGGAGTTATTCTAGCATGCTTGTCATGGACACCAACCCCCATCAATTCTGAAGGTGTCTAACAGACCAGTGTGGCCACATCTTAGACATTAAACTTGGTGAGCAACTCTGATTTGCGATTGTCACCTACATCACAAGGTCAGGATGCCACTTGACCCCACCTCTCTGAGAGAAACGACATACAATGGTACAATAGTACCATGGGAAACACTGGAAGAAATTATGCAAAAGAGGGTAAGAAGATGGTAAAGATGTCTCTTGGTTCAAGAAATATTTGGGTGCGATGGGTAGGTGGGAACATGAACCAGATACATATTACCCTTTGCTACCAACCAGCCAGAACCCTTCAACATAGGAAGTATCGAATTATCCAAAGGCTGAGTTCATATCAGACGTAAATCCTAAAATAAAAAAGGCAAGGGGTGCGGCCTTACTCTCTGGGGTGCATGGTCCTTTGAAAAGTGTCTTGTGCTTTGAGCGCTGTGCATAGACTTGCATGCATCATCATGAATTATCTTCAGTCTTAAAGGGCTGCCATACTTATGTATCTCCCTTCTACTACCCTCTTGTGAATGCTTCAGCATCTCTGTCCTGATCTTTGTTTCCTGGGCCATCATCTCTACAAAGGTACCTGCTCCACTTTTCACGAAATTTGTCTTATTGCCTAATGTTGTGTTTTATACTCTGTTTTTACTTGTCCATCATGGGTGGGGGCTCTTGCTATTTTGATGTGATAATGCTATGAGTCACTGCAGCTACAATTCATACAGAGGGCCTCATTTGCAAGGCCATTGGCCGCCAGTGTGTCACTTTTTTTGGCGCACCGGCGGTGCAGTGTGCCTGCCCATATTTACAAGGCCATGTAAAGTCACCCTGTATGACTTTTCATGGCCTTGTAAATATGGGCCCCTTTCACGTATACTCTGTGTGAAACGGGCGTTCCATGGGTGTTGCTGTGGCTGTTCCCACGCAACATCCATGGAACCTGACACATTCCCAGATTTGCAAAGTTTTGTAAGGCTGGGAATGCATCAGAATCCTACGCCTCCCCAGGGGAGGTGTAGGAGTGGTGCAACGAGGAGAAATACTTTTATTTCTCCTCGGTTTTTCCTCTTTCTATGCGTGCTGCATTCTGCAGCACGCATAGAAAGGAACATGCCATTAATTATTGTTTTTGTGCAGGAAAACAATCATCCCGCAAATCAGGCACCCTTGCAAAATGACGCAAGGGTGGCTGCCCTTGCGCATGGCAGCCAATTGCGCACCAGCGCAGGGGAAAGCACACGGATGCGTTGTATTGTTAATATGACGCATCCCTGTGCTTTTAAAATGACACAGCTCGGCGCTGCAAAATAGCTTGCGGCACCGCGCTGCGTCATTTTTTGGGAAATGAGGCTCTTAGTATTTATTTTCTGAGACAAGATGTGTTTGTACCACTTGTCCAAATAGGAAGTAAAAGATATTCCTTCATCCCTAGTAACACAGCAATATCTGCATTTCCTGCCCTTTAGAAGTCCTGCCATGCTGTGAAACGGTAATGGTTGTGTATGGATTTATAAACCCAGCCTCATGTAGTGTCTCACAAATGTCTATTTTTTTACTAGGAAATGTGTGGCATGCAGATCCATAGTTCCATCAAAGCAAGGTAAATAGTTTTAGGGATATTCGTTTTAAAAAAAAAATATAAACTAGTATGACCAGCTACAGTAGGTGTTCCCAAGTTAAGGTTAGGGCTGACCCTGATCCCAAGGTATCAAGGTATTCAAGTAAGCTTTTGATTGGGTGTTTCTGTATGTGCTTCAGTTCCCCTCTCTGAATTGTAATCAGATTAATATTTCAGTACATCATTTTCGCAAGCATCTCTTTCATCTTACTTTGTTTTAATTAGGTGTATGAGATCCTGCTCTTCAGTGCATTTATTATTGTGTTTCTCCAGCTGTATTGTTTCTTTCATTTTATCATTTCAGTACTGTTTGCTAAGAAGGACAGAGCTTGAAAAGGTTTCCCTGCATTTGTAGCCATGCCATAGTGTGGTATTTTTAAAAGCCATTTACGTACGTAAAAGATTCCTGGTCTCTTGGCTTGCCCTTCTTAAAATCGGCCAAGGGCTTAACCAGGAAAGGCAAATTATCCACCTTTCTTGCTGTTGGCCTGGAGCTGATGGCTAAATCTGAAAGAGACAATTAGTTATGGATTCCTCACCTTAGAATTACCCCCAGGCGTCAGACTGGATCCGGAGAATTTTTTCCTCAGCAGTACCTCTGCGCGTCGATAGGTGACGTCGGTCGACTCCGCGTTCGTCGTTGGCGTCGTGGTCGCCGGAATGACGTTGCGGTATCTACTTAGATGCCGCCCTAGCGCGCTGACGTCAGTTCTTTCTTTTTCCGCGCCAGCCAGCGCAGATCCGGAGACATCGGTACCTCGAGGCACTTTTTGACTCCGTTTTTGCAACTTTTGTCTACACCTTTTTTGAGTTGATCGACTCCTGGTGCAGGGAGGGATGTCAAGTCAGACCGGCTTCAAGGCTTGCGACTCCTGTCACAAATTGATGTCTGTCACGGAACCGCACCTCGTGTGCCTTTGGTGCCTGGAGCGCGACCACGACCCGAAGTCGTGCTCCGGCACTGCCGGGCCATGAACCCGAAGTCTTTGCGGGAGCGGTCCCAAAAGCTTCTTGAGGCCCCGCAGTCCGCTCTGCGCCGTTCAAGGTCCCGGTCTAGAGGGAAGTCGCGGGACCGGTCGCGGAGCCACCACCACCACTCTTCGTCATCAAAGTCTTGGTCTTCGGGTAAGTCGAAGCACAAGAAGAAGGTGAAGAAGCATCGTTGCTCTTCGCGTTCTCCCCGTCTGTCGGCCGCGCGACACGGGAAGCGGAAGGTAGTCGTCTGGCTCAGCCTGTGGAGCCTGTTGGGTCGACTCCGGCCTTCCCTCCCTTTCCGGGACCCCTGCCCAGCTTCGAAGCTTTTACGAAGCCTTGCATTCCATCTTTGGGCAGTCCGACTCCGCGTGTGCGCCCTCGGGCGCTGCGGACTCGGTTGGGGGCTCTAGGCCTTCGATGCCGGCGGCTTCGGCGCCGCATGGCCCCCAAGGATCCAGGCCTGGATCCAGATTGGCGCCGGTCCACCTCGTGACACCTCCTCCGGTGCCGAATCCAGTGACGACACCCCTGCCGCCTCCAACGCCGGTTGTGTCTCCAGCCGGCATCGACTCCGGCCTCTCCCTCGATGAGGACACGGAGCCGGACCGTCATCGCCCGACGTCGGGACCGGCGCCGACTAGTACTTTTGTACCCCCTGTTCTCCCCTGATGTTTCCTAGCGCCCTGAGTGGCTAACAGGAGAGGGTGAGGAGGACTGGGAGGGGTCTGTGGACCCATTTGCAGACCAGTTGGAGGAACCGGACTGGAGAGAGGAGTTGGATGAGGCCAGTGGTCTGGATACCTCCCCAGACCTTGGCATGCTATCTCCCCCTACCGTGGCTACGGAGGAGGGTGCATCTTACGCAGTGGTGTTGCGTAGGGCATCCGAGTCCTTAAACCTCGAGCTTCCTATGGAAGCGGTCAGGACTAACCTCCTGACATAGGTGCTTCAACCGGCAGCGACCTCTTCGGAGCCCTTGCTGCCGTTCAATGAGGCCCTTACGGACATCCTTTTGGGCACTTGGTCCAAGCCCAACACAGGGGCTCCTGTGGACAGGTTGATTGCCCAACGCCACCGCCCTGCCCCGGGCGACCCCATTTTCCTTTCTTCCCATCCTACCCATGAGAGCTTGGTAGTCCAAGCCTCAACGTCCAAGGGCGCATTCCCTAACGCACCAGCTGATAGGGAATCCAAGAAGCTGGACTGCCTTGGGAAGAAGATGTTTTTTTTCCCTCCAGCTTGGGACTGCGGTCGGTGAACACCGCATGTCTATTGGGCCGTTACTCCCACTCGGTGTGGGACATGGTTGTGTAGGTGCTGCCACAGTGCCCGGAGGAGGCCCGGGCCGTGCTCTCCCGTGCTGTTGCAGAAGGGAGAGACGCAGCAAGTTCACCATCCGGTGTGGGCTGGACACCGCCGACTCACTGGGCAGGACGATTTTCACGTCAGTAGCACTGAGACGCTATGCCTGGTTGAGGTCTACTGGCTTTTCGGGGGATGTCCAAGCAACACTTTTGGACATGCCCTTTGATGGCCGCCGCCTGTTTGGCGCCAAGGCAGACAACACGCTCGAGCGCTTTAAGGATTCTAGGGCTACGGCCAGATACTTAGGCCTCGCTTCCACCTCCTGCCCAGCGCAGTCTGCTTTTCGCCCCTTTCGTGGCTACGGAAGGGGTGCCCCGCCACGTTCCGCCCAGAGCCACAGGCCTGTGCAAGCTGTCCAGCCTCTGTGCGGCCTGGGACGTGGATCCCACCGCCGAGGGTCGGGGGGGGGGGCCAGCGGGTGGACCAGTCCACCAGCGCCCCATGTGCAGCAGCCTCCAAACCGTCCTAGTCCGACCTTTCAGGCCCATCAATTGCCAGTGGGCGGCAGGATTCGCCATCACCTCCCCCACTGGCTCAATCTCACATCAGACAGGTGGGTTTTGCAGATAGTCCAAAGGGGCTACTCCCTCCCCTTCGAGTCTACCCCTCCATCCATGCCACCTCAATTCCATTGCATGTCGGAGGATCACCAGGCCCTTCTCCAACAGGAAGTTATGGCTCTCTTGGCCAAGGGAGCCATCGAGCGCGTTCCTGCCCCAGAAGTCGGTCGTGGTTGTTATTCCCACTACTTTTTGGTGCCCAAGAAGGACAAGGGCCTGCGTCCTATCTTGGATCTCAGGAACATCAACCGCTTCCTCCGGAAGGAGAAGTTCAAGATGTTGACACTGGCTCAGGTCCTGTCTGCTCTCGACCCTGGATACTGGATGGTAGCGTTGGACTTGCAGGACGCTTATTTTCACATCCCCGTCCTGCCGGCCCACCGGCGTTACCTGCGGTTCACGGCAGGCCACGAGCACTTTCAGTTTACCGTGCTCCCGTTTGGCCTTACCAGCGCCCCTCGGGTGTTCACGAAAGTGATGGCGGTGGTCGCAGCTCATCTGCGCAGATCAGGGGTTCCAGTCTTCCCCTATTGAGACGACTGGCTGTTGAAGGCGGACTCGCCCCAGTGTGTCGTCTTCCACCTCCAGACTACGGCCGACCTCCTGCATTCGCTGGGGTTCACCATCAATGTGCCGAAGTCACACCTGATTCCCCTCTCAGAAGCTCCTTTTCATCGGAGCGGTTCTGGACACAGCGCAGTTTCGGGCCTATCTTCCCGAGCAGCGAGTCCGGGATATTCGGGCTATGATTCCGATCTTTCAGCCTCTATCCCGGGTTTCGGTCAGAATGACCCTGAGGCTCCTGAGCCTCATGGCATCCTGCTGGTGGACTATGCCAGGTGGCATATGCGGGCTCTGCAGTGGGACCTGAAGTTCCAGTGGGCACAGCATCAGGGGAATCTTTCTGATTGCGTACAGATCTCGGAGGGCACTGCACACCAATTGTAGTGGTGGCTAACAAACCGGGATTGGGTCAATGGCAGATCCCTCTCCCTTCCCCAACCAGAGTTCACAGTGGTAACAGATGCTTCACTGCTGTGGTGGGGCAGCCACACGGGAGAGGCGGAGATCAGAGGCCTCTGGTCTCCGGCAGAGTCCAGGCTCCATATCAACCTTTTGGAGCTTCGGGCGATTCGTCTTGCACTAAAAGCATTCCTTCCCTCTGTCCGGGGAAGAGTGGTGCAGGTGTTCACGGACAACACCACCGCCATGTGGTAATGCAACAAACAGGGCGGGGTGGGGTCGTGGACCCTATGTCAAGAGGCTCTCCGCCTTTGGATATGGCTGGAACATCAGGGCATATCTCTGGTGGTTCAACACCTGGCAGGTTCTCTGAACACCAGGGCGGACAAAGTTAGCCGCAGATGCATGATGGATCACAAATGGCGTCTTCACTCAGAGGTGGTGCAAGGTCGCTTTCAGCAGTGGGGAGAGCCTTGGTTAGATCTATTCGCCACCGAAGAGAACGCGCAATGTCAGCAGTTCTGCGCTTTGGAATTTCCAAGGTGGCACTTGCTAGGCGACGCTTTTCATCGCGATTGGAGTTTCGGTCTTCTATACGCCTTTCCGCCTATACCACTTCTGCCCAGAGTGCTAAAGAAGAACAAGCGCGAACGGGCCCAAGTCATTATTGTGGCTCCGGATTGGGCAAGAAGAGTCTGGTATCCCGAGCTTTTACACATGGCCATCGATCCTCCGATCAGACTGCCTCTTCGGGAGGATCTTCTGTCGCAGCAGCAGGGGACAGTCCTCCACCCGAACCTGTCCAGCCTCCACCTCCTTGCTTGGAGATTGAGCGGCGACAGTTGACAGCTTTCGACCTTCCTCCCGAAGTCTGTAATGTTATCTTGGCAGCCAGGCGTCCCTCCACTAAAACTGTATACGCCTGTAGATGGAACAAATTTGTGGCATGGTGCACAGCAAAGGCTGTGGATCCCCTTTCTGCCCCCCTTTCAGAAGTTCTTCTCTTCATTCTTTCTTTGGCCCAGCAGGGTTCTGCTCTGGGCACTCTCAAAGGCTATCTTTCTGCCATTTCGGCCTTCCTTCGGCTGCCTGACCAGCCTTCTCTTTTCATGTCCCCTATTGTAAATCGCTTCCTTAAGGGCATTACTCATTTGTTTCCTCCAACTCCTTTCGTGATGCCCCAGTGGGACTTGGACCTGGTTCTTACTTATCTGATGCGTGCTTCTTTCGAGCCGCCACATAACTGTCCTCTCAGACTCTTAACCCTTAAAACTGCCTTTCTGGTTGCCATCACCTCTGCTCGCAGGGTGAGTGAGCAACAGGCCATTTCTTCTAAGCCTCCTTTCCTGGCTGTTCATCCGGACAAGGTTGTCCTCCGCACTAGGCCTTCTTTCCTTCCCAAAGTGGTTACCTCTTTCCATATAGGACAGACCATCACTTTACCCACCTTCTTGCCGCCTCTGCATCCTTCTAAAGAGGAAGAGAGGCTCCACTGTCTGGATCCAAAACGTGCGCTTTCGTTCTATCTGGATTGCACAAAACAATTCCGGGGGGATGACCAGCTCTTTGTCGGTTATGTGGGCGCCAAGAAAGGTCGGGCCGTGCAAAAAAGAACCATCTCCCCATGGGTCGTTCTTTGCATCAAAATCTGCTATTCCTTAGTGAAAAAGGAACCTCCAGTTGGGTTGCATGCCCATTCCACCAGGACAGCAGCCACTACTGCTTTGGGATGTGGAGTCCCCCATCTTGACATCTGCCAGGCAGCTACGTGGGCTTCACTGCACACATTTACCAAACACTTCTGCCTGGACAGCCAAGTCCGGAGGGACGGCTTCTTCGGCCGTTCGGTTCTCCAGGACTTTCTGGTGTGAATTTGGTTTGCAGACCCACCTCCGGGGTTGGTATTGCTGGGGTATCTATTCTAAGGTGAGGAATCCATAACTAATTGTCTCTTTCAGATGAACAAGTTACTTACCTTCTGTAATGATATATCTGTAAGAGACATAGATTAGTTATGGATTCCTCACCGCCCCACCCATCCTCCCTGTTCTGCGAACTGACTTCTAGGGTAAGGGACTCCCTTTCAGGGACCTAGTTTTCGTGCACCAGTGGACAGTGTCTTGCATGGCTCTGCGCTTCTGGCGTGGAATGTCGTGTAAAGAACTGACGTCAGCGCGCAAGGGCGGTGTCTAAGTAGATACCGCGACATCATTCCGGCGACCACGACGCCAATGACGAACGTGGAGTCGACCGACACCACCTATCGACTTGCAGAGTTACTGCAGAGGAACAAATTCTCCAGATCCAGTCTGATGCCTGGGGGTAATTCTAAGGTGAGGAATCCATAACTAATCTATGTCTCTTACAGATATATCGTTACCGAAGGTAAGTAACTTGATCTTTTGGTCCTACACAGTCCCATAACAAAATATCAGATTTTCCCCCTGTGGTCTTGGAGGTCCACCTTGCCCACTGTGGTGTGCATTACTTTATTCTTTACCCTGTCGTTGTACTGATATCATTCCCTTAACTCTCGTCTTTACTCTTTTCCACCTCTTTATTAGCACTACCTTGCTCTTATATGTTCTGAAGCTCTGCTGTTGTAGCATGTATTGCTAAGGAAATGCATCAGTAAGTACATCGGAAGAGGATGACATAAGTAAATATAAGCAAGAGTCTTCTTGTGTAAAGTCATAAATATCCACTTCCCCCCTCATAGATGTCAAGACAACAATCCACATCTGTGTGTTCATATAGTTTGGCTAGAGGGTGAACATAGTTGGCTGCATGGCCGTCCTCTCTTGCTCTTGTCCTGATTATTACGAGGTATTTAACTGGATGTTGCCCGTATGACTTTAAGCTTAGTGGTACACAGTATGCCACTGATGTCTGCTGCTCCCCTTGTGAGTAGACATTGTTTTATCTGCAATCAACATGGATCCCGACAGTCAACCATGCTCTTCCATTACTCATTTATCTTTGTTGCGCCCCATTCGTTATTCCCTTTGTAAATGTGGAAGAGCAGATGATCCACGAACGTGGGTATGTCCCGCCATGCACTGCTTATGACCTCACATATTACATCACTCATGACGTTCTATGACATCATTTAAGACATCACTGATATCTCAGATGACATTGTTGATGACATCACTGATGAGATCATCCAATGGGTGTGTCAGTTTGTTTTATACTTTACATAGTTGCAGGTAAGTATCATCCTACTTCTGTACCTAGTTTTGTATAGCTTCTTTTGTGTGTTAAAAGAAATGGGTCATAGTTGTATAGTTGTATAGAACGTCCTCATGGATGTTGGTGTGCAGGGCTAACACTGTGTTCACTTGATAGTTGATGAGTTGTGTCCAGTGTGTTGGACACTAGTAGTTTGGTTTTGCTAAAATGTTTGCAATAGAGCAAAGATTCTGTGTAGTAGATACAAAGTATTGTAAGCAGCTTCAAGTATTTTGAGGGGGTTGACTCAGCATGACAATTTGTACATGGGCGATACGTCTGCGTGCTCCAGATAGTTACCCGTGTAGATTTGCTTGATTAGCCACAGAAGGTGATCTATGTATAAACTTTGTAGCAGGGTATGAAGGCAATAGGTAGTATGACCTTTAGTACCTTTAGGCCTTGAGTGTTTACAGTGAGTAGTCTCTCCTTGGAGAGGTTTTGCATATTCTTAGTAGATTCTTTTTAATAATCTGCAGCGTATTCCTCATGAGAGTTTGGCTGTCTCTAAATAGTGTGGTACAGGGTAAAGTCTCTGCATAGCATAAACACTATTTTCAGTACCCACTTTTCTACTCATGTTAGCTTCATACCTCACGAGAGGCTCTCTAACTGTGAAGGGTACAATACAGGCTAAAGGCTGTCAGTAGTAGGGCATTAGTTATATAACAGGGTTTAAGTGTCTGGAGGAAGTTGGCAGTAGTATACAAAGTGAACACTGTATGCGGTAGGGGTTACCCATCTTTACGTGATTGATTGTCAACATGAGCTCAGCTATACATGAAGTGTATGGTATTTGGTCAATGTTACACATAGCAGAAGCTTGCTTCATCTAAAGGGGTTTGTGTGATGCATTAATGATACTTCATATTATTCTGAGCTATTTTGTACTTACTTTCATACCTCCAATGCAGCTGTCTTGCTTGCTCTCCCTTTGGGTGGGGGCAACAACTGTTTCCCTGCCCGCATGAGTGCGGGCAGGGAAACAGAAGTCTTCTCCTGCCAGCTGGGAGCATATTTAAATCTCCCGCCGGCTGGGAGCAGACTTGCCTTCCCTGTCTGTGCTGCTGCAGGCAGGGATGGCATGTTTGCTCCTGCTTGGCGGGAGATTTAAAAATGCTCCTGCCAGGCGGGAGCAAACATACGTTTCTCTGCCTCTGCTAGTGTGGGAAGGGAAACTGCTCTGTCCTGGGGGTGAGCTCCCCGGGACAAAGTAATTGAGCTGTCCCCAGGTGATGGTGTTCTCAGGACCTTTTAAGGCTCAGGGAGAAGGGCTGCACACCCCTCCTCTTTTTGTAAGAGTTGGCCCCGAAGAATAGGGTCCCTGGAGCCCAAATCAGCTTGGGGAGAAGCACCCCCCCCTCCCAACACACACACACACACACACCCCTCCCCAAATGTTTAAAAAAAAATGATGGGCCCCCATTTTCGATCCCGCAGGACTCCTACCGGACTGTGGCAAAAGCTATATACACACACACACACACACACACACACACACACACACACACACACACACACACACCCCTCTATCTCCCCAGGGGGGTCCCTCTGGGTTCCCCTTCCATAGGGCCTAGGGGGGCAGGATATTATACTTTTAACTTTTCATCTTTAGGACAGGTAACCAAGTCCCTGAGTCCTATAATGGCTGCCAGCAACATTTTGTCAATGTTTTTGGCAGCCAGAGCACTCACTCCTGTTTGAGCAAGATGGCCAAAAAGCTCCCTGGGCCAATCAGAAGGCTCTATTGTTTAAAACGAGGTTCGAGGGACTCTAACGAGACTCCCTCAAACCCAACCGTCCAGAAATACAAATATTTCTGCACCTCAGTTTCTCAAACTACTGAACGGATTTACACCAAATCACAAAAAGCACATGTTATGTTATCTTTATTTGTATCGAGGACGGATACTCACGGGTGTCCCGGTGCGCAGCCCGCAAGGAGGGTGAGAGAGTCTGTTTAAGCGAAAATATATGTTTTTAGGTTTTTCTTGAATACGGCTAGGTCTTGCAAGTTACGGAGGGCAAGGGGCAGCGCATTCCAGGCAACAGCGGCCATTCTTGCCAGCGAACTGCCACCTAGCCTCTGATATTTGAATCGGGGAACCTGAACAAGGCGATGGGATGAAGAGCGCAACTGTCTAGCTGGAACATAAAAAGAGAACCGTTTTTGAAGGTAGGGTGGACCGAGGCCATGCAGAGCTCAGTGGACCAAAACCAGTGCTTTAAACTTCACCCGTTCCACCACAGGCAGCCAATGCAAGGATTGCAGGTGATGTTGCACGCTGTTCCTGGTGGACACGCCCAGAAGAAGTCTGGCTGTCGCATTCTGGACCACCTGGAGCCTTTTTAACAGATATCCCGGGATGCCCATGTAAAGAGCATTGGCATAATCAAGCTGGGATAAAATAAGTGCACAGGTGACCGTTTCTCTCGCTGCTTGGGGAAGGAGAGGAAAAAACTTCCTCAGTCTTGAGAAGGCCAAAACAGTTGCCGGCCAACTTCTTAATATGGTTTGAGAAAGAAAGGCTCTCGTCAAACCACACCCCCAGGTTCTTGGCCGGCTTCCCAGCAGAGGTGGGCAAGGGAAACTCTGGAGGCCAAAGAGATTCCCGAAAGTTCGGCGGGAATTTACCGTAAAGGAGAATCTCTGACTTCTCCTCATTACATTTTAATTGCGCAGCCGCCAACCATTTAAAAATGGATGATAGTGGTGAACCGAGGCAACTGACTCATCACTATCTTTCCACGTAAAAAGCAGCTGGGTGTCGTCCGCATAAGCCATCACCTTAGCCCCCAAACTCTCGGCCAGATAGACTAAAGGAGTCATATAAATGTTAAAGAGAAGGGGACTAAGTGAGGACCCCTAGGGAACTCCCGTGGTCACAGGCTGTAGAGAGGAGGAGACAGGAGGGATCCAAATCTGCTGGGCCCGCCCCTCCAAGAAGGATCTAAGCCAGTTCCAGGCCGTACCTGATACACCGATCCCGGAAAGTCGTGAGAGAAGAAGAGAATGCGGGACCGTGTCGAACGCCGCCGAGAGGTCGAGCAGAATCAATGCTGCCTTCCCCCCGGCGTCCAGACACCCCCGAATAGCCTCAACGACCTCCACCAGGACCGATTCGGTACTATGGGCGGCCCGGAACCCAGACTGTGCTGGATGCAGAATACCCTCCCTCTCAACAAATGCCATGAGTTTTTTGTTGACAACCTTCTCGCACACCTAGGCCAAGCCAGGCAGAAGAGAGATAGGCCGGTAGTTCCCTGGATTGAGAAGGTCTAGTGAAGGTTTTTTTTAAAAGTGGCAAAATCTTAGCTTGTTTCCACGCTACTGGGGCACTGCCTGTCTGGAGGGACAAGTTGATAATGCTGTTCACCTCTACATTAATCGTCTCCGCAGCTGCTGCTAGCAGTCTAGCAGGGCAAGGATCCGAGGGTGAACCAGATTTTAAACTCTTGAGAATTTTAAGAGAGTCAGACAGGTCCACTGGCTTGAAAACATCCAAGCGATGTTCAGCACCGGCCGGTGGAAACAGACCACTTGCCTCAGACCCATTGCCACCAGATGAAAGAGCCGCCTGAATAGTGCAAATCTTATCCAAGAAGAAATTCGACAGGGTGTCGCACCAGAAGACCGAGGTGGATGACATGCTAGCTTGAGCCAAGGGAGATGTACAGCTCTGAACATCTAGCTTCCTTCCAAATTTGGTGTAATTCTGTTCAGCTATTTTTGCGGTAGGGCTGTACAAACAAGTCTATGGAAAATGCATGGGGATTTTGCATTTTGGGACCCCCCTTTATTCTCTGCCTCCCCTTGATGGATCACCCTGAAACTTTCCATACACAACTAGGCAAAAAGTAACACTTTTTTGGAGCGATTTGTGAAGATTCATCAAAGGGTGCCCTAGTGATTACGAACTCAAAAATGCATTTCCTATGGAAACACAATCCTAACTGAAATTACCCAGTGGCAACCTCCACTGGGTATTATATATATATATATATATATATATATATATATATATATATATATATATATTTTTTTTTTTCTTCAACGTAAAGTGATATTTTATCACCATATCTTACCATACCAACTCTGTGCCATGCATGCCCGCAGGTCCTTTTCCCAGCCCCCAATGGGTGCCCAACCCCCCTGTGGTCAAACACTGCACCCAACTCCCCGTAGGCGCTCCACCCCCTGTTGCTGGCAAACTCCCATGGTTGCACGAATACACCAAGGCTCCCACTATTTTCTTTTCACTGTACCAGAGTACTGCAGAAAAGTTTAGTGTATGTCTGATCTGGGTGTAGCGGTAGCACCACGGAACAGTGAAGAAGAAAAAATAGTTTTAATTCGACCTTGGGCGGGAGTGAGTGTGTCCCTCTGGGACCCTCCCCTGCAAAGCCCAGGGGCTCTGGGTACTTGTACACAGCCCCCTTAATCCTTAATTATTTTTTATTTCCTACAGCACTGGGACCAAGTCTCCGAGTCATAAAATGGCACGGGCAACATTTACACGTTTTGTGCTTGTGGTACCGCTGTAGTACTGAGAAGGTACCAGTGTCACTATATACATTTCTCAAAAACTATTCAATGGATTTTACGCCAAATCACAAAGACATGTTTTCTGAATGGAGCAAGATCAAGCTTTCTGATTAAATTGGTGTAATTTCATTCAGCCATTCTGGTTGCATTGTTGTTAAATTTTCTTATGAAAAACTGCATGGGGGAATGTGTTTAGGTACCCCACCCCTTTTTTTTGCCCCCCTCTCTTGATGGATCTTCCCGAAACTTTACAGGAAGGGCTCAGTTGGCTTAAACTCTTATTGTGGAAAGTTTTGTGAAGATTTGTTAAACTGCGCCACATTTAAAAATACATTTCCTATAGAATCCCAGTCCTAACTATAACCACAATTATATATATATATATATATTTATATAGTGTGTGTATATATATTTATATATGTATTTGTTAAAATACATACAATTATTACGGTTAGCCACTTAAACTTGTAATAGTAATTTAACTTAAATTTACATGAAATGTAAGTAATTAAGTTAAAAAAATAATTTTAAGGGGGGGGGGCGGAGCCAAGATTCCCATCATGACGGACGTGCTCTGAGCGAGCTCCGCCGGCCCAGCAAATATCCTGCATAATCTTGCCTGACACTACGTTCTTTCTGCGGCTGTGGTGACGGCCAAGTGGCGGTGGGTATCGGAGAATCAAGCGTTCTGATTCCGAGGGCTCGGGGTGCGAGCCGGATCGCCTTTCGCCTGTGCGGCGGCGACCGAGCAGAGGCGCGACTGCGACACTCGGGCATATCATCGCCCAGAGAGGTGAGAGGCCCCCTTTGAGGTCCCTGAGGCCGGAGATCGTTGGACCAGGGCTGGGATCGGCGCTGCCGTGTGGGCGGGCCCCGCGGCTGTGGCCGTGACGGCAGTCGGATCGGGCCACGGGGTGGTGAAAGGCTAGGGCGTGGCCAAGACCGGAGTATCCAGCACACATACCGTAGAGACTTCGGAGTGACCCGGCTTGGATGCGCGGACCCGGTTGCGGCTCGGGCAGTCGGACAGGCCCGGAAACAGGGTGATCATTGTATTTTGCCCGGATTTGAATTGCGCCAGCATATTCTCGGGGGCTGATCCTGGACTCGCGGCCTGGGGTGATACAGGGCCCGCAACACTGATTGCCAGGGGCCGTGGAGTGAGGTCGTATCCTCGCTGCATGGACCGCGCCTTCAGATGATTGGGGCTACGCTGTGGGTGAGTGACTACATATAGAGCTTGGTTAAGGCCTACAGTATTTTGGGACACACCTTAATGGACACTGATGCGGCCTGACCCTGCGGCCCTTGATTAACTGTTCCCCGGACGCCCGGGCCGGCCTGCTGTCCCGCTGAGCGTGAGATTGTGCCTGTGCTTCCCCCATTTGGTATTGGGGCCTATCGTTGGAGTTGGCTGGGCCTGTGGGGCGTGACCTTGGCCCTCCTGGTTGCGCCTGGATCGACCCGAGGCGTGGTCCCTGGGCAGTTTAAGCAAGGCGTCCAATAGGGGAGGGGGGGTGCCCCCGGCTGCGGAGGCGGCCGGACTAGTGTTCGGTGCGGCTTGTGGCCGGGTGGGGCCCCCCCCCTAGCTGTTACCGCCGAGGGGGAAACATTGCACGACAGAGACTTTCTAAGGGCTGCTTGGCCTCCCAGTGGGGTACGTTGCGGGCCATCCATTGATTTTCATAGTGCATAATAGATCCAATCTAGAATGTGTAAGCGGCAGAAAAAAAAAACCCTGCTTGCAGGAGCTGATCAGGGGTACGGCGAAACTGGCGGTGCACTGAGTAGTAACTGGCCAAATCCTCCAAACATTACTGGCCCACCATGTCCAAAGAGAAAACATCGGGCACCGGCCCGTGACAGAGCACGCTTGACCGCTTTGCGGCCACGACAGCGCAGTGCGTGGAGGGCCCTGGCGCCACCTCGAATCTGCCAGACAGTGCTGCCCTACTGGAGGCCATTACCCAATCCAGACAGATCCTCGAAGCACAGATTGTTGCGGAGGGCACAGAGGTCACGCTCCTGTTCCAGGACTTGTGCAACGCAGTGGATCGTATAACTGAAGCTGAGACCAGGGTTTCTGGAGTGGAAGACTCAGTGACTACCTTACAACATAAAGTTAAGTCCCTGGAGCAACTGACAAAGGGCCTGGCCTTGCGTGTGGAAGATGCCGAGGGACGCGCGCGAAGAAACAATCTACGCTTCGTGGGCTTTCCTGAAAGCTGTGAGGGCAACGATGCAGGGAAGTTCCTCACGACCTGGCTTACCTCATGGATCCCGGACGGCCTCCTCTCTTCGTGCTTCGTAATTGAGTGCGCCCATAGGGCCCTGCAGTCAAAGCCCCCACCGGGTGCCAGTCCGCGATCCCTGATTGCACGACTTTTACATTTCCATGATCGTGATGTGATCCTACAGCAGGCCCGACTCAAAACGGTTCTGACATTTGATTCCCAGCGAATCATGATTTTTCCGGACTACACTAAAATGGTCCAACAACAACGCCAGTCATTTATCACCGCCAACGCATGGCTGCGAGATCTCAAAATTCCATACATGTTGTTATATCCAGCCCGCCTAAGGGTAGTCTTCAACTCTCGCACTATCTTTTTTGATACCCCTGAGGAGGCCTTTGCCTGGATGGACGAGCGACGGCCCGTCAAACCACACTCTCCGCCGCCTAGAGACTGATTCGTCGACCGGAGATCCAGGCCGCACACAGCCCAAGCCTAAAGATCGACAACGCCATAGATCCAGATCTACATGGAGGTCTAAAAACAAAGAACAAGATGCCGAACCCGTGCCGCCCTCCAAAAAATGATGCTTAGTGATTTCTAGTGTTCATACCTTGGGGTAACATGGAGAACTCGCTTTTCCTATATAATTTGTGTCGGTGAAGGCTGGGCCAGTGCTTTGGGACTGCTTCATCCCCCCCAGTAGGACTTGAGACATTTCAGGGATTATGGGGATCCATTGGAGGGTCTGCACTCCACTCCCCTGTTGGGGGTGGGAGTTTTCACTCTCCACGACAGATACTTCTACTGTAATTAGGTATTGGGGTGGGTTGGGTGGGAGGAGGGTTGATGTTCATGGTTGGGGTTGCTTTGTTGCTTTAGATAATTGTTGTGCGGCGATCAAACGTTCTGTATATCTTTGTCCAGGTAAGTACGACACCATCACTCACCTTGTCATGACACAATGGGGACAGCACCTATAGTACACTCCTAGGGGCAGCTTCATGTAGTCAGTTGGAACACCAGGGGCATGCTTGACCAGATTAAACGCGGGGCCGTCCTTAGACAGGCTAAACACATCAGTGCCGATGTCTTCTTGCTGTAAGAGACCCATACGTTGGGCACTAAGGCCCCATGCCTGGCTCGATTTGGCTTCATTCACGCTTGTCATGCAGGGTTTGCCAGGGGTTCCAGAGGCGTTGCTATTCTGATCCACCGAAGAGTACCTTTCACATTGATAAAGAAATGGTCCGATACACATGGACGATATATTTTTGTACATGGGTTAGTGGCCGGGGAGGATGTAGTGTTCGGTAGTGTCTACGCCCCCCGCCCCTTGGTCAGAGCTTTGTCGATCACCTAGTGGGAATATGGGGTGACTTACCTGGAGATCTGTCGATAATCGGGGGAGATTGGAACAATGTCATGTCCCCAACCATAGATAGATGGCGGCCACAGGGTCCCCTGATACTAAACTACAGACTCTGGTAAACCTGCTGGGTTGGGTAGATACATGGCGGGCACATAACCCCACCGGGCTAGCTATACCTACTTCTCCCATACCCATATTTCATATTCAAGATTAGATTATATATTTATTCTGGGCACATTTATCTATAGGGTCCCTGCGGCAGCAGTCCTACCTCGGGGATTGTCAGACCATTCACCTGTCTCCATTCAGCTTTTAATAGGTCCAGATCGGCCTCCTTATAGGTAGCGGCTCTCGACATGGAATTGACAAAACTCAACATGTCGCACTCAACTCTATCGCTCACTCACAGAATATTTTTCCCATAACGAAGGGACGGTGACCTCGGTATGCAAGCTGTGGGAGGCCATGAAGCCCACGTTACGCGGTGTTGACGTCAGTTTTTGTTCGGCCGCACGCAAACTCCGCAGACATTCGTTAATTCAATTAGAAGCACAAATTATGACGACGGAGCAGCGGACCCGGGGTGTGGACGGAACTGTGGCACGCCGACAGATGCGCCTATTTCAGCAACAATATCATAGTATGTTGATGGACGAGGCGCGGATGGCATGGCTTGCTACAAAGAGTAGAAATTATCAGTGGGGCGACAAGTCCGGGAGTCTCTTATATAAACTTTGTCAACAGGCAAAAACGCATGTTCCACTCCCGGGGATCCGAGATTCTGCTGGGGCAGTCGTGACCGATCCAAAGGCACTTGCCGATAGCTTTGCGGGTTATTACCAGTCCCTTTATACAGCACAGGAAACCCTTGATGCCTCTGTTATCGACCAGTTCTTTATAGATCTTCCTCTGCGAGATCTCTCTGATGAGGCTCGCGACTCACTCAAAGCACCACTAACTTTAGAGGAACTTGCCATGGCTTATAGCGGACTTACACTCTGGAAAGGCACCAGGTCCAGATGGCTTTCCATGTGATTTTTATAAAGCCTACACAACTCTACTAGGCCCACACTGTCTTGCGGCTATACTTGAAGCGGCACAGACGGCACTTATGCCCCCAGACTGGAGGCATGCAGAAATAGTTGTATTTCACAAACCAGGGCGCCCGCCGGAACTACATGACTCTCATAGACCAATAACTGTACTGAATATTGAGGCAAAACTCATAGCTAAGATGCTTGCCACCAGACTGTTAGCGCACCTCCCTGATCTTATTCACCCGCATCAGGCTGGATTCATGCCCCATCGGGCCACAAGGATTAACATTCGTCGAGCCCATACTGCGATAGCTGCTGTGGACAGTCTTGGTCGCCCAGCGGCTCTCCTGTTGGCCATATCGACCACGCGTTCGGTTCGGTCAGCTGGACGTACCTACTCTTTCTATTGCAACATCTTAATTTCGGCCCCAAATTTCTATCCTATATTTGTATGCTTTACAATGGATTAACTGCCTCTGTACTTATATCCGGCAGGGTATCCGCCCCATTTACCATTACCCGAGGTACCCGACAGGGTTGCCCACTGTCTCCGCTCTTGTTTGCCTTAGCCATCGAGCTGCTAGCGGCCTGGGTACGCATGGATGCCCTAATTAGAGGCTTCGAGTGGTCTCCGATAGAATCGCACTTTATGCAGATGATCTTTTTTTCCTTTCCGACCTGCGGAGATCAGGCCCCTGCATTTTGCAGATTATGCGGATCTTTGGCGAAACCTCAGGACTATATATGAACGTCAATAAATCTACCTTGTGGCCCCTGTGCGGGTCCGAGTCGGACTATAGCTGGGCCTCAGATGTTTCCCAGACCCGGGAGGGTATGAAATACTTGGGGGTCTTTGTGACGACCGACAAGAAATATCCAAATTAAGAAATATTGACACAGCCTTCGCCAAGGCTAAAAAGGAACTCAAGTCGTGGGCGGGCTTACCTCAATCTTTGTACGGCCGCTCAGCCATTTTTAAAATGATTTCTCTTCCTCAGCTCCTTTATCAATTGCATAATCACCCCTATCCTTTGCCACAGCTCTGGTTCAGGCAGTTAAATACCATGCTTAATGAGTTTCTCTGGGGTGGAGGTACAATTAGAATAGCGCTCCGTACTTGTTTCCTCTCTACCTACTGCGGGGGCATTGCGACGGCCAGCATTCAGTTGTATTACGCTGCTTCCCACCTACAGGTGCTTAATGATTGGTGGTACTCCCCCTCCCCCTCCCCAAGATGAGCCGGCCTATGCGCTAGAGCGATGGCTTCTGGGCAATCCATCACTGTATAAATATTTATATGACCGGGCTAGCATTCAAGACCTCCCTCTGGCCACCAAGGTGGTCATAGCATTATGGCGTCAGTCGCTCCGGCGCATTGGCGGGCTAAATCGCCTGACCGGCGCGGCCCCACTGTGGTGCAATCGTCTTCTTCCCCAGGTGCAGCGATTACAAGGGTTCCAGGGTTGGGACCGAATCGGTATCTCTACATTGGCTGACGTTCTCCAGGGTTTAACTCTCAAATCCTTTTCTGATCTTCAAAAAGAATACTCCATCCCGCACTCCCAGTTCTAAAGGTATCTTCAGTTCCATCATGCTATTACTCCTCATCTTAAGGAGATTTCCATCCTCCCTGAATTTAATCCACTAGAGGGACAGCTCCTTATGGGCGACCTGATAGACCATAAAATCTCTAAAATATACCAAACATTGAGCACCCATAGTGCGTCAACACTGGCGTCCCTTAGGGAAGCCTGGCAAACAGATCTTGGTCCCTTGGACAATGATGATTGGAGAGAGGCGTTAGAGTCCGCCCGTGGGGCTGCCATCTTTTCGAGACTGCGACTTATACAGATGAAATATTTACACAGAATATATTTCACCTGATCGCGACTTTATAAAGCGGGCCTTATTGCCTCCCCACACTGTCTTCGCTGCGGAATGGAAGAGGCTACTTTCTTTCATGCAGTATGGTCATTCCCGATTCTGGACAGATTTTGGAAGGGTATACGTAGCTGTTTGGCTGAGGTACTGGGGTGGGCTATGCCAAATACACCATGCCTAGCGCTTCCACACATAGCAGAAGACATCGGGGCCAACAGATATAAACGCCATTTGTTGTTTCTTGGCCTAACTATCGCCAAACGGGATATTGCCCGATTATGGAAAGCATCCACCCCACCCTCACTGACTGCGTGGAAACGTGTGGGTGCCCACATAAACATATACGTATATGGCAACGCTGGGCAGATTATAGAGGAATTGTCTTGACACCGCCATCCTGCCCACATCCCCAGTGCTGGAGGTTCTGCCCCACACTTAAAACTGGTGCCTACACATCACCATTATGTGTCAGAAGTGACTAGATTAGCCAATATACGGTTAGTAACCTGGTCATGTAATAGAGACAACTCTTCAATGCTCCACAACGCCGCCGTTTTTTTCTTATATTTAATTTTGTTTGCTTTCCTTATTGCAGTTGGTTTTCTTTTATATATAAATTGTACGATGTAGCTCATGATGGTCCATATTATTTCATATTATGTATATTTACATCATTGTTTGAGATTATCATGTGGACAAGAAAATATCAAAGTTTGTTCTTAAAAATTAATAATAATTTTAAGTAGTTAAATGTAAATTAATAAATATTAAGTAATTTTAAAAATGTAACTTTAAAATATGACCTCATTTTATTATTTTTTAAGAGGATGAAATTGGACTTTTGGGTTCCCGGGACGGCAGGTCTATAGGGGCTGTAATGGTTTTTTTAGTGTTCAGGAATGGCTAGGGCATAAGGGTAGTAAGAAACCTTTAGGTTTCTGGGATGGGTAGTGTACAGTGCTAGTAAGTAGTTTTTGGGGTTCAGGAATGGGCAGTCTATAGGGATAGTAAGTAGGTTTTAGTCCTAAGGGATGGATAGTAAGGGGTTTTTAAGGTTCAATGAATGGAGGTTTAAAATACTAACTTAAATTAAACTAAAAGCAGTAATTGAGTATACAACACATTTAATGACTGTATTAAGTTTAAATAAAATAAGTACATAAATTTTTAGAATTAAAATTATATAGGGTTTAAGGAATACTTACAAACTTGCCTGCAATATAGAGGCACTCCCATGTATTTGCATGCAATTTAAAGCTACTCCCGATGTAATGACCATGATGTAATGGACCCCAATTTAATAACCTGTGGGTCTGAATGTCTCTGGAACGTCACATGCATTTGATGTTGCCCCTTGCTAACACTTCTGTTAATTAATCCAATGTGGTCTGCATGTGCTAGGTCACTGTTACTATTTTGTTGGTGATTTGTTTGGTGGGAGTTGTATAATTATGTCCAGCAGGCACACAGGTCTGTTAAAGGCAGCTAACTCAGTCCCTGTCTGGTTTAGTAAATACAGTAAGCACTTTTAGCCACATTTCCTGCATTTGATCTGCAAATGTCTCGATTTTGAAGATGGCTGCGTGGAAAAAGAATAACATCTTGGATCTTAACTTTTTGAAAAATGCCCTGGGGATAACTTTCAGGCCCTGGAACATTCCACTCTGAGTTCTCTTGACAACTTCTCTGCCTGCGCTATGTTCCCCTGAGCCCTAAACTTTGTGAGGGATATCCTATTTAGATAGTCACACATGAAGGGGGGCTGTTCTTATAGAGATAGAAAAAGCTACAAAATAGAGGTTGGAGCCCTACAGAAGGAAGGGGGTCCTAATGATCAGAAAATAGAGCCCTCATACACCCGAATGGGAGATGTGTAACCCCGGGTGTTGTGGGCGTAGCGGGGCTACGCGGAGGTCCACAGAGTTGGGAATAAACTCCGTGGAACTCCGCTCCGCTATGCCACCCGCCTCCACCCCCCCCTATATTAACAATTAATTCTACATTACTTAAAAAGTAAATTAAAATCACTTACCTGTACTGCGGCGTCCCCGGGCTACCCGGCGCCTCTTCCTCGGCGTCTGGATAATCATTGAGAAAACTGCGCATGCGCGCCCGCACATTTCTTGCGAGAAATGCGTGGGCGCATGCGCAGTTTCCTCAAGGATCATCCAGACGGCGAGGAAGAGGAGGAGGGCAGCCCAGGGACGCCGCAGTACAGGTAAGTGGTTTTAATTTACTTTAAGTAATGTAGAATTAACTGTTAATATAGGGGGGTGGAGGTGGAGGCGGGGCTGGCCAACTCCGCTCTGGAGTGTGCGGAGATTTGCCTTCTCCGCAGAACGCGGAGGAGGCAAATCTCCGCAAACTCCGCGGGCGGAGCGGATGTCTCCGCCCGGGCTTAGTGATATGCTTCATCATTGGGCTTTTAAGGACCATGACAGCCTCACTGTGAGTGTTATAGGGTCGATACGGGATGGTGGCTGCCCACCCTGAACATTAAACAATAATTTTCACACAATTTTGCATATTTTCAAAAAAGCTATCACAATAGCCACTGTATGCTAAATGCAGCCACATATGCTGGGGCATTGCCTTTTCATGGTAAAAGCAGCCTCATGACCCGATGCAACATCGTCTGTCCCATTAGAGCCTCCTGTGCCCAGGGTACAGCCTCATGTAAATGGGCAGTGGTACCTTGACAGAGCCAACATAGGCACAGACTTGAAATGCAAAGAGAAGCCTCCAGGGTCGGTCATGACTTTAGGGCAACCTAGCAGTGCCAGAATGGCTGGTCTGACAGGTCGTGTGTGGGCTGTGTTTTTTTATTGGTGCTGTTTGTTGGCCTATTTTATGGTCTAGTGGGCATTTTTTAGCTCAAAGCCTGCCAGACAGTCCAGCTGTCTGGTTTGCTAACATCTTGGGGACATTCGGAAAGCTTCCCTGGGAATGCATTCTGCCTGTTACTTAGCATTAGCTTTCCGATTTGTAACTCACATTTGCTTGCTTTATTTGTTTTAGGCTGTCCAGCTTGAGTTCGTCCCTTTCATTGCCCAAACTCTTATTTACTGTATTCTTGCACTAGTGCTCGATTTCTGTAAACAGGCATTTAAATCTTGTTCTTCTCTTGTCCCTTTTGCTGTGAATTGAAAGACAGAGATCAAATGTCAGGCTCTGTCTTCCAAGGGAGCTTGGTGTTTACTCTTCGTTCTCTGACTTCAAAGTCACAGGATTTATGTGAAAAACTTGCAGGTGCTAAGAAACAAAGAATTTTTTCCTAGCACACAAATAGAAAAGTGGGCTGCTTAGCGCCAAACTTCTCTGCCTTCCCAAAGGCACAACTTGCTAGTTTGCTGATTGTGGCGTTCACCTGCATTCATGAATGCAACTTAATCCCCTGAAGATACCAGTCCTTTGAATCATTGTGTAAAACACAGCAAACAAAACAACATCACTCGTACAATAACCACACGCCATATCAGTATTTTAGCATAAAAGGCCATTTAATTTATTAGGACAGGGTTGCATATATTTATTTAACTTTATTAACATTTAACAATAACATCAACGCTTCATAAACAACACTCCCATTCCTCCCCGAACCATTCACACCAGCTTCATTCTTCCCCCTTCCACTCACTGACCTACCATGTACCCAGTCACTCCTTCACTTGCCTTACCAAACATCCTCCAATGAAAACTCTTTGCCCCGATCGGCGCATCCCGCTCACTGTCTTCTGTCACCTGTACTCCTCCCCCCGATGAATAGATACGCCTGCATGTGACTCTCCACCCCCCAAAATACCGCCTACGCCCTGCAACCTGCCCTACATTGGCAAACGCTGTATCATGCGCACCACACTACCCCTATAACATGTAGGAGGGGTGGGTGGTCCTTTTCTACTGCTAACCCTCCCGGTGGTGCTTAGGCGTCAGGAAAAGGCTGGACATGCCCTTCCTGACCCTTTCATATCCTACACTACCCGCACACTTCCTTTTCGCCTAACCTAACCTATCCTGCCTTGTGCCTGATATGCAAAGCACCCTGGGGGGGAAACTGGTCTGCGAATGTCACTTCCCCCGGGGGCCAACATCATGTAATAAGCACACCCACACGCCATGTTAGTACTTTAGCATAAAAGGCCATTTATTAGGACAGGATTGCAAACATTTACCCAGTCACTCCTTCACTTGCCATACCAAACATCTTCCCCTTCAATAAAAACTCTTTGCCCCGATCGGCGCATCCTGCTCACGTCTTCTGTTGCCTGTGCGCCCTTCCTCCCCCTGAGGGGTGGATACCCCCTAAAATACCACCAATCAGTAAAGCCACGTAGACTGTTTTACTGCCCCCCCACATGCATGCTTAGCCATTCATTGATAGGTTCTCCTGCACCAGATTTGTTAATTCCACAATTTGCTCTCCACATCCCTCAACTCCATCATGGTAAATTCTTTCCCCAATTGAGGAAGGTGCACCCCATCATCTCGGAAAAGCATCTACTCCCCCTAAGTTAATACCCTCATACCCTTTCTGCAATATCACTTTGAGGTCCTTTGTCATGCAGAATTCACTTATGGCCCTGTTGAGCGTGCATTGAGCTTTGTCAATCACTGCATGCTTCAAAGCCACCCCCTCCAAACCCTGTGTGGCACAAATTCAGTCCAAACCAAGCATGTCCCCGAAAAATTCACCTTGATTGCCTCCAAGTCCCTCTGTATGTGTTAAAGCAGCGTCAAACCCGATAACTGAACCAGATCGTTCTCCCCCAGATGAATAAGGCCCATGTCCGGGCAACCCCTCTGCAGAACCATCTTCGTCATCCACGGCAGCAAGCTACCCCAACGCATCCCTCCTTTACCCCACCATAGCACCTCTTGTTGACTGCTGTGCAGTCCCAGATTTCGTCCCTACACTTGCTGGTCCGCATACTTCGCCGCCCAGTGCACAAAGGAATGCGCCACAATCCAGGTCACCGTCTTGGTTCCTGGACCGCTCATGCACCCTGCAGTAGAAAAAAAGCAATTAGCGTTGGCGACACTCCTCAAAACTCCAATTCCCACCCAGGACCCAATCACTTCTGCACATAGTGCTCACAGCACCTCGACTTCCACCTGCCAATCAGTTGGATCTGACCCCAAGACCACCTCAAATGGTCAGCTGCAGTTGCCGCCCCAATCCTAAATAAGTGTGTCCCAAAGCCGGCTGGATCCTTACCCAGCCAGCACAATGCCCTGTGCAACACTGCCAACAATTGGAAAGCAGTAACCCTATTACCCCCTTCATGACAGAAAAAACAGCCGGCTGCCGCTGACCCGGCCACTCCTTGAACTGGGGCCATTCCTGCACAGGGCAAACCTCGAGACTGCCCCCTTTGCACAGACAAACCCACTTTCCTTAACCCATCTGATCCGTCTTGGATCGTTGCAGCCAAATGCCCAGCCGCCCCTGATCCAAACGCACCTCCTCATGCAACACCCTCCACTCCCGAGCGGACCCCAACAGATCAGACTCCTGGGAAGAGCCAAAAAACATCCAGATCATACATAACCAGAAAACATACACCTCAAAACCATCGTAAGAGCACACTGGCAATCCCGCAATGCAGAGCTCCCTGCACCCTTCTACCTGCCCCCCCCCCTGCTCCCCCCCCACCACCATCCCACACCACCCCCTGAACTCGGCTCAATATCTCATTCCTGGCTAGGTCGAAACCCCAGAATAATTTGCTATAGAACGAAACTCCTGCCAACTTGCCCGCAATGTTCGTGGGCGATAAACCTTTGTCAATACAAAACGTAACACTCTCCCTTCAATTTCTGTTGCTTGTCCCTCAAACTTCCCAAACTTGTTCCATGCCAAACGGTAGCTCCTTCTGATAGATTCAGCCAACGACCTCTCGACCAGACCCACTACTCTCACTTCCGCAGGCCCAAATGTCTGCAGGCAATGGTGTCTTGACCTCTTCTGCTCCTGGAGCCAGTCTGTGAAAGCACTACCACTGTGAACAAGATAATGAGTCTGCTATACCATTCTTGGTACCCAGTATATGCTTAGCCCTGAAAACAATGTTAAAATGTAAACAAACCAACATGAATCTCCGCAGCAACCTCAGCACTCTCAAGTCCCTTGCCTTTTGTCTGTTCACCAAGTGAACCACCATCATGTTGTCCACATTGCACATCACCGTCCTGTTCGCCAATTCACCACCCCACACTGACAAAGCCACCAACAACGAGAAGAACTCAAGAAAAGCAATGGTACATCCTTGCATTAACCAGTGTGCTGGCCATTGCTCGGCACACCACCTCCCATCCCTGAATAGACCAAAACTCTGAGCTCCCCCCGCTTCTGCAAAAATTTGGACCTACCAGACAGGGTTCTCATCCAAAAAAAACAGCCACCCTGTTGAGGTCTTCCAAGAAGGTTTTCCATATGCAAAGATCAGCCCTGACAGCCAAAGAAATCCGTACTCTGTGATGAGGCAACACCACCACTGACATAGCGATGCCCAGACGTCTGCAAAAATTCCGACCTGCCCTCACCACTCTGCAGGCGAAATTAACAAACCCGAGTAGCTTCTGCACCTCCCGCAACTCTGTTCTCCTCTCGCCCATCACACGCGACAGGAAACCCTGAATCTCCTGCACATTTGCCAGCCTTGCCACCAATGGCCAACTCACTGCCCAAAAATGTCCATCTCCATCTTTCTGGATCTAAAGGCACACCAAAAACCTGAGCTAGAGACTCAAAATTCTGAAGCACCTTAAAGCAATCCCCAAAGGTTTTCTTCGACCAAACAAAAAGTCATCCAAGTAGTGAGACACTTCCCGATGGCCACTCGACTTAGTGAAAACCCATTGCAAGAATGTGCTGAAGATCTCCAACAATGCACACGAAATGGCACAACCCATGGGCAAAACCTTGTCTACATAAATGGCACCACCAAATTACATGCCCAGCAAGGAGAAATCAGCGGGGTGTATCGGCATAAGCTGAAACGCAGATTTGATGTCACACTTCGCTAGCTCCCACACTGTCTTACCAAGCGAATGGCGTCGTCCACTGATGCATACACCACCCTAATGTCATCATCTGCAATAAAATCATTGACCGAAGCTACCTCCAGCCAAGACAAGTGATGAATCATCCTGAATTCCCCCAACCCCCTTCTCAGGTACCGCCCCCAGTGGGGAAATGATCAAGTGCTGAGGGGACCAGTCGCAAAACGGGCCCGCTATCCTCACCGCTGCCACCACCACAGGAAGTTCCTTGGCTGACTTCAGAGTATCTGCCCACCTGTGACCCCTCGGACGCTGGTACCCGACCCAGAAACCCTCTGTGAAACCCCATTCCTGCTGCAAAGCTGCCTCTCAGTCTGGGTATTGGGAGAGCCAAGCTATCAAGGCCTCCACCTTAATGGGTGTAGGAGCCCTGCCCACGGCCTCTAGAAGCCTTCCATTGTTCTGTGCAGCTGACCAGTGTGAAGCACTGGGTGATGGGGTGCCGTCCCCCGCACTTTGTACATTCATGCTTAAATTTGCATGGATGGCGGGAGCAGAACCCCTTATTGAATTTCCAACACGCCCCAACAGTGGATCCGCCTGGATTTGGTTCATAACCCGCCCCTGGTGGAGCGGTACGGGGCTGAAAAGGCCAATGCGTGATGGGCAGGCCACTCGCAGTGTGCGTTGAGGCCATGGATTGAGTAGAAAATATCCACTGCATCCACAGTCCCAAATCCATCCCACCCCAAGGCTTATCAGGATTAAGGCTCACCCTTGCCCGGAATGCCTCATCATAGCTAAGCCAACCATAACCCTCAAAATGCATCTGGGCCTTCCTGATGATGTTCATATATTTGAACTAAACAATCGCACGATCAGTAAGCCTCTCATAGTAAATGCTGGCATAGATAGAAAATTCCGACGTCCAGTTTTCCATGTTGATCAGGAGCCTGAGCCTCCTCGTTAACTCCCACTCTTCCTCCTTAGACCACTCTTTCACCTGTGTATCCCTGTGTAAGAGCTTGAAAACATCATTGAACTCGTGTCTCCATATCCTATTCTTTGTCTTGTCTTAAAGGTGTGACCCCAGGGGCATCACTAACCCCATATAAGGTCCCTTCCTTCCCCTCTGAATCCCCTTTGCGCCCACCACCGTGCCGCTGCCTACCCTCAAGGGCGTCACTGTGACCTTCGAGTCGCCCTGAGCCTGCACCCCCGATGACCCCTCCGACACCCACGGACTTGCAAGTCTTGCCGCCCACCCTTGTGTCCCCTGCGTACCACACCACCCACAAGTCTCCTTTACCTGACAGCAGGCTGCCAACGTCCCTCTTACCTCTGCAACATCCACCACCTCTCTGGCCGTTTTGTCCATGGTGTTCCCTTTGTCCGCACTTGACTTCTGAAAAACGCCAACTGCGCATCCTGTTGCCTGCTCCTTCCCATTCTACCTTGCCTCCAGCATCCTCACATCCTCGTCATCATGCAGCTCACCTTCTTCCCACTCATCGCTGCCATCTTCATAGCCCAGAACCACCTCATCCGTACCATCATCACACATAGTCCTGCACACCTTTCCACCACTTGTCTTTGCAAGTACATCACTGTCTGGCACAAACTGCTGCTCCAGGGGAGCTTTGGGAACGCGATCCCTCAGTGTAGGGAGGGCCACCATGGAACCCCCACCTCTTTGGGCAACATCCAAGGGCTGTCATGTGACCCGTTGGCATCCCCACCTGTCTACCAACCTCCATCCCCACCAGACTGCAACAACCTGGGGGGAGGTCCCTCGCACCACTGGGCCCCTGAGCCGTACCAGCTCCCTGAAAGCTTGTGCCTTGTTCTTGCCCTTTTGCACCCAGACCCCCTGCCTCCTGACCTTGCACACCCTCCTCTGAAGCTTGGCAAACCCCCCCTACCACAGGACCTGCACGTAGCGTAGCCTTCCTGGCCCTTCACATGCTCTCTCAGCGCTCCACAATCTCCTGTATGAGCAGGCGCTGATCCCTAATGCGGATCTCAATGACCACCCCTTGACATTTAATTGTATGGCAAGCGCAGGCCACACCTGCCCCCCCATTGGGCCCTCCCTGCAACTGCCCTGTTGGTACCAACATCCCTCTCCCCCTCATGGCCAGTGGCTGTAACCTCAGCCAGCTTATGCCTCTTCGTGGCAGGGCCATTTGACCCAGCCATCACTGCTGCACTACCCCCAGGGACAGGGGCTCTTACATCTCTGAGGGCTCATCAACCTTCCAGGAGGACCCTCGCTCCCTGTGCGTAATCGCGACTTCTACAGGGGCTGGCCCGCCCACCTCTGGAGGCAACGGCTCCCCATCCATGCTTCTCAGTCGAGCGGGGAGGCTGCTGCACCTTCCCACCTTCTTGGACACAGCCGCAGCTCACTGTGCGCTCCTCCCACGGCCCACCCCAGCTCTCTTAACGCCCTCCCAGGAGGGCAGGCAGGCAACCTCCGCTGCGGGCCCCCCCTCCAGACGTTGAGTGCATCAGGCGTCGCATACTAACCCAGGCCTGGTTGAGTACATTAGGCCTCAAGAGGTCAGCTCTACCTGCTGCACCCAGCCTGTGCAGATTGCCCGCACAGCCTCATTGTCCGGCGTGGCCATGTCCCAGCAAACAAGGCCTAATAAACTATGCTCACTACCTCCTTTTATACCGCTAACCCTCCCGGTGGTGCTTAGGTGTCAGGAAGGGGCTGGACACAACCTTCCTGACCCTTTTATAATATCCTCCACTATCCGCCCCTTCCTTTTCACCTAAGCTATTTTGCCTTGTTCTGTGCCTGATATGCACGTAGCACCCCGGGGAAAGACTAGTCTGCGACTGTCACTTCCCCCAGGCAAAGGCATAACACAGGCCCCCGCAGCACCCGCGGTGCGGGGGGCCCCCAAGTTCCAGGGGGCCCCCTCAGCACAGTACTCTGGCCGGATAGCTCCTGATTGAGACCGGAGGGGGCCCCTCCACGAACCTTGCAGGGGGGCCCCCCTCAAGTTTCGTTACGCCACTGCCCCCAGGAGCCAACATTCTGTGGTCTGCATCACAGGATTGTGAACCAAATATCCTGTTGGACGTTTGGTTAACTATTTTTAAATGATAGATGTGCAATGAGGAATGCATACACCCTGAGTCACTGCACATATTATTGTAGATGGTACTTGACGGTGTTCCGGCTGCTTAAAGTTGAGGGCGCAGAAGATAAGGCATCACTTCCCTTTTCACTCCATACTATTCCCTTTTTTTTTTTTTATTACTTCTCTGTGCATATCAGTGCAGAGCTACCACTGCCTTTTGTACAAAGCCTGATCATGGCAGAATGTCAGTAAGGCAATGAACATGCATGCATCAAGGGATAAGCTACAGCCCCGATCGTCCTGTCCAGTTCGAGATATACA
This sequence comes from Calotriton arnoldi, assembly GCA_963921515.1. Taxonomy (NCBI): domain Eukaryota; kingdom Metazoa; phylum Chordata; class Amphibia; order Caudata; family Salamandridae; genus Calotriton; species Calotriton arnoldi. The sequence goes on along the minus strand of CAWUFW010007814.1, from coordinate 177,001 downwards.
TTTGGGTAAAGGCCCACACAAACCTCAAGAATAGATCTGGGTGGAGTTCTACTCCTTGGAACTCTGTGAAGTGCCGGAAAAACTCTGCAGCGCTCCATGGAGTTCTACCAGTAGCGGAGTCTGTTAAGTCCCGCTGCGTTCACTGATTTTTTGCGTCAAGAGTTTGTCCCGCAGCAAGAATGGCACTACGCATCACGCCAAAGGGTGCTGCTGCTTTCTGCCACTCGAGTAGATATTCTACTCAAATGGCAGCTTCCTCAACGCAAGCAGCTGATTTCTCAACACGAGCAGTTGCGACCTGCTGCGACGGCCCGCATTGAGAAAGCTCGCCGGGAGGAGGTCTAGCGCACAATTTTTTCACGCAAGCGCTCGCCAACATAACATTGGTGAGCCGCTCAAGAGCAAAAACTCTGCTCCCTGTCACTTCGTCGAGTTTTGCGGAACTCCACGCGGAGCGGGCAAAACTCTGCGAACTCTGCCGGCGGAGCGAAATTCATCGCCCATCCCTACTCAAGAGTACCCTCTTTTTACAGTCTGCCAGGCTGACCAACACAAACAGATAAACACCTAAGGGGGACACACCTTTAGTCGGACACAGACATGCAGATACATAAACTTACTAGCATATAACATACCCACACATACTGTCAATCGGGCTCACAAAGAGGAAACCGCTATACAAAGGCTACAATAATCTTAAGTACACCCATACACATACAGACAACTACACTGACTCTCACGAACTGGCCCACACACAGACTTATCCATACAAAGACCCATACACATAAATACATACACAGACAGACGAGGAAACGGGCAAACACATATAGACACCGACACCAGTAAAACCCAGACACATAAACACAAACACACAACCAGTTACTGACAGCGAGACATGCAGACACTCACAGGCATATGCAAACTGATGCTTGCACATGTAACAAGGCCTACACACAAACCGATTTAAGCACATACAGGCACATGTGGACACAGAAAGAAACCAAGACAGATACACACATTATATAAATAATCTGACAGACATATCGCCGTTGCTTGTCCTGTCTCACTCGCGTTGTTCGTCAACTTCCTGCCCACTACAGGACTAAACTACAGGTGCTAGGATGCTGCTGTATTATGTAGACTGACTTTACTGGGTGAAACACTGTGTATTCTGGTATATGTAGTGCCACAGATATAAAGCTCTTTCAAGCCAGGGGAGGGGCTAGGTCATCCCTTTCTCAGTTCATCCTTTGTGTCTGGTACGTATAGTCCTGGGGCCTCTCATTACTAAGTGAGGCAGGGCGCCTGCTCAGATGCATAGTCCAGATATTTCATTCGGTCCTCAGCCAGTTCTTTGTATTTTGATAGATGTAGTCCAGGGAAGATGGGGGATCAGAGTTGCCTTAGTCAGTTGCTGTATTGTCCCGTCCTGCCTCTGTGTAGAGTCACTCCAGTACATAGTACTAGTTTAACCACACAATTGAGCAACGTGCCCATAGCATGTAGTGTGCTGTTATTACAACTCTTAGATTCAAAATTAAACCAGCGAAACGAGTGCGGTCCCCTACATTGGACTGGTGTTTGCACAGTCTTTTGAAGAACATTCAATATGAGTCGATGTGCGTAAAACGTATTACTTTACACTGTTGTACTAGGATGGACATGGGTCACACGGAATGTGTGCATGTGTATTGTACTACTTTTACTGCATCCTATTAGCAAATATATAACATGCAATGTTCTGACAAATGCCAGATAAGATCAAAAAGTGCCAGAAAAGGTAACGTAATCCGTGTGTTGTCCTCTCATTGACAGACGGTGATTGAGAGGGTTTGTAGAATGTCTGCACTGGGGTATTGTTGTTACCGCGCCATGTAACAGAATGTTACATGGTCACGTGATGTGCAGGTATTACCGCACTATCTTCGGGTGTGTCCAGCACAAGTCAGGAATTTACAGAATATATGCACATACAGTTTCAGAGCTAGTGGTTATCCTGAAACAGTAGCAAGGATCCTGCCCTCCTTGGCACTAGTTGAACAACCTTCCTTTAACAAAAGTTTGGGTGAGATGCCATGTTGTTGGCGATGTGGTGCTATACAAGAATCTGTTAGCATGAACTGTAGACTCAAGTGAGTGCCCTGCTTCCCCACCTCGCTGTCCATTTCCTTCCTGCACCCTCACCCCCCCAATAACACACCCCTCTGCCACCAACCAAGGGTGAGGTGTTGAGAGAAAGAGAAACATGTTTTTCACTAGTGGGTACAATATTGACAGTCTGCGAGCCTCACGATGGAGATTGTGTCCGGTTCCACAGGTCACGTCTGGGACAAGACCTTGTATCCAGTGCTGAAGCTCATATCCCCATGGCATAACAAGCACTGGCAAAGCCAATAGGTCTCACCTAAGTGTGGTCTATTGGCTTTGTCAATGTTGTTTTGTTAATCGTGTTCTACAGCAGTATGGCTAAAAGAAATTAAAAAGTGCTATGACATGGTCAACTCTGGCTGCTTTATAGTGCTTTTTTTTCGTTTACTTTCACCCATGCTGCACAGCAGTCAGGCAGCTGTACAACATAGCAAAGAAAACTTTAGCAAAGCCAAATAGCTCTCCTATTTGGCCTTTCAATGGGGCTTATTTACAAGCCCCTTGCGCCACCGGTGCGTCACTTTTAACATGGGGAAAAGTGACGCACCAGCGGCGCAAGGGGCTTGTAAATAAGCCCCAATGTTTTTTAAGCTATGTTGTACAACTGCGTAGCTGCTGGGCAGCATGGTTGAAAGTAAAACAAAAAAGCGCTATGCCGCGGCCTGCGTTTACTGCGTCGTAGCACTCTTTTAACTTTCAGCCACGCTACACAGCACTTGGGCTTCCGTACAACATGGCTAAAAAACATTGTCAACTTCAATAAATCTCACATAGGTGGGACCTATTGACTTTGCCAATGCTTGTTTACTTGTAGCAGGCACAAATGTTCTTTCCCCCCCATACCTTGCAAAACACCTGTATGCCATGTCTTTACAAGTTCAAAACTGCCTTGATTTGCAAATGTGGGCACTTTGTGTTTTTAAGCCATCTGATTCACTAATGAGGCTCACTTTTATTCTGGTTCTCTGACCCTTTTTTCCCCAGTCTAACTCTGGAAGTCTCAGATCCCCAGCTGCAACCTTATCTGAAGAAAAGGATTCACACACACAGGAACAGTCTCGTGCATCCAGGGGTACCTTTGCTCCCAGAGACGAGGCTCATTCTACCGTCCCAATGTGGTCTCCTGGAAAGGGTCTGAAAACTGAGGCTGAAGCTTGTGCCGCCCTAAGCCTGCAGACTCACTAAATGGAAAAGATTTTTCCTATAAAAAGACAGCCTGGACTCTAGGTCCTGAAGGACATCAAACAAGGTGAGTATTTTTTAAAGAACATTTATTGCTTAAAATGTGTAAGTACATAAAAAAAAACATTTGCTATATAAACATAACAACTGGAAAGTGACACAAAACCTCAGTTAGCAAACTAGGGATAGCATGAAATTGAAACGTACATCACTCGATTGGATCTATTAGAAGATTCATAGCTCAAAATACACAGTTGGGACTACAACCAAATGTCTTCCTTTTATCCAGCACCCTCTTACTGTGAGGTCACAGGCAGTCGTTGAGAACTTCAGTTTGACAGGCTGGTGCTCAATGCTGTCCTTGAGGATGGGCCCGACCATTTTTCCACAATCCTTGGGGGGTGGTCAGATGGAGGAAGCTTTGTGTCCAGATTCTGGGGACAAGCACGGGGAGTCTAACCTAGGATGAAATATTTTTCTGATGGTGCCTCTATCAGGCACACGAGTCTGGCCAACCTGCTCCATTCCATGAGAGGGACGGGGGGATTGAAGAAAGACATGACCTCTGTCCAATGGAAGTTCTGCCGATCTAGTGCATTCACCTGTGCCTGAAACCAGTGGATGATGCTAACTCTTCCTTTATTCTAGGGTTAGTATTAAAGGCTTGCTTATACTTTCCAGGCTACAATTTTTCAACTCCACTGCCGTTATTTGGTGGTGTGTTGCAGCTTACGAGTACCAACATTTTTACTATAAATGCCCTGCTTAGACTGAGGTACATCCTGCTTGTCTTCCTTTCGACAGGTTAACCTCCTAGAACAGGTGGAGGTGATGTCACCCACACTGCTTCTCCACTACTGTTTTTTTATGACTACCCTGAAAGCACCATTCATTTAGTACATGCTGATCAAAGACGTAGGTTGTCTAACTTTGGGATCAGAACCACCAATGGCGGAGGCTAGCAAGGTTCTCCTGTTCAGTGTCAGCACATCACCAGATAGCTACTCACCACATATTTTATCATAGGGAACATTATTGCTGGGTTGGCACAAGTATGACTTATTTTATGAAGTCAAGCCTGATCATGGTGTCATACCTCAGCTTTTGAAACAACCAGCAGGACATGCAGTGGATGAAGAAGACATTCTTACAGGGACATCTGTTGTGTGCACCAAGAAGGCATAGTGGGAAATCAGTATAGTTAGATAAAGGAATCTTCTTTTCCTACATGCAAATCACCTTCCCACATTCTACACATTTCCAGGTGTTCACTACCTGTAGAGCTAACATGTTTCATGGGAATGGACACAAAATAAAACATCTAGGATTTTCTGGAATGCTCCCTTAGGCAAGGCATAGTGCACCATGCCTGTTTGGTAAAAGCCACCCTGACTTTGATGACCGCGTTGTAATTGCTGTTTCCTGACTTTGATATTGTAAATTGGTGAACGCTGTTCCTCCCTTCTTGCAATGCTTCGACAGACCCAAGAGTGCTACCTGGAATGTTGGGTGAGCAAAGGTTTCTCATGCACAGTAGGCAAGGTACACCTCCCCAACCCACCCCCCACCCTCTATTCTAGGCTCACGGGCTTCTCCACTCCTGAAGCTCGTCACTTGAGTGGCTTCCTCATCCTTTAGCACTCCACAGTCTCCACCCACAGTATGATGAAAAGGTAGGACAAGAGGAATGAATTGAAGGTACACCTGTAAAGATTTTCATACCTACAGAGGCCACAAATTCCTCCTTGATGGAGAAAACATTGCCAGATATTCCTCTCTCGGGAAAAATGAATAAATCAGTGGGATTCACTAATATACCTATAACAAGTCCAATGTCCGCGCCATTGAAAAACACCATAGGCCACCCATTTGTTTCTAATATCAGAAAATTGCCCATTTAATTTGGTGGGTTTAGACTTGTTAAAGAAGATGAACACAACAATTAAGTGTAGTGCAGATGGAGTTTACTTGGAAGTAGATGGGCCACTTACAGAAGAAATGGGTAACTGTTTTGTGTCAGTAGGAATAAGGAACATTGCAGAACAAATAATGGATCAGATAGATTAAAAGATTTGGGCAAAACATAAGAATGACACTGGGAGAATGAACATCACACCTGTAATGATAACAGTCAGGCAGAATGTGAAACTACCAAGGATACCACAGTACAAGATAGCTCCAGAAGGCCTAAAGGGGTTGCAGGATATACTAAATGACTTACTAAAGGAAGGGATTGTGAAAGAAATAACAGGCAGTCCGTGCAATAGCCTGATATTACCAGTCTTGAAAAAAGGGAATGAGAATGCCAATCAAAAAAGTTACAGGTTTATAGTTGATTTCAGAGAGATAAACAAGATTGTAGTGCCACAGTTCCCGGTGGTTCCCAATGTAGTATCGATATTGTCACCAAAAATGGCATATTTTTCGGTGGTAGATTTGAAAAACGCCTTCTTCTCAATTCCAGTAGATGAGAGTAGCATGTATCTGTTCTCCTTCTCCATAGGTGGACGGATTTATTGTTTTACCAGAATACCTCAAGGATTCACAGAGAGCCCCAGTATCTACAATCAGGCCTGAAAAGAGAACTAGATACTTTAAATTTGTCACCCGATTCTGTGTTAATTCAGTACATTGACGATTTGTTAATTGCCAATACCTCTGAGGAACAGTGTACCACTGACACTGTAAATTTGTTAAATTTTCTAGCTGCACGGTCACAAGGTTTCCCCAGAGAAAATACAATTTGTTCAACAGGAAGTGTCATATTTGGGACACATCCGGTCGAAAGGGCAGAGAAGATTGGATGATAAGCGCATTAAATTTATTCTACAGACACTAGTGCCACGCACCCAAAGGGGGCGAGCCTTCCTGGGCATGGCTAGCTATTGTTGGCACTGGATAGTTAACTTCTCTTTGCTTTCAAAACTTTTTTTGACCTTAATCCACAAGGACATGCCCGAACCCCTTCAGTGGTTGCCAGAACATGAACAAAGCTTCCTTGCCATTAGGTAAGCTCTCTGCTCTTGCTTTAGGCCTACTAGACTATTCTAAGTCTTTCCAACTATTTGTTCATGAATCTGACGGGTGTGCTCTTGGGGTCCTCACCCAGCAGCAAGGTGACCACAAAAGACCATGCGCATATTTCTCTGCCACCTTGGATACTGTAGCCAAGGCTTTACCTTCCTGTGTACGTTCAGTTGCAGCACCTGCTTTATCACTACAACGTGCAGAAAGCATAATAATGGGACATGAAGTTGATGTGTATGTCCCACATGCTGTGGAGCTAATATTGAACAAAACACGTACTCAGCACCTCACAAATGCCAGGTTCACGCAGTATGAGATCTGTTTGTTTGCAGCACATGTTACACTCCACAAATGTACTGTTTTCAACCCTGCCACCCTGTTCCCACTGATGATTTATTGAATGAAGACCATGATTGTATTTTGTTAACTGAGGAACAAACGAAAGGTAGAATTGATATGACTGATACACCCTATGCAAATGCTGAAGGAGAATTGTTGGTGGATTGTTCCTGCCTGAGAACAGAGGATGGTTATACATCAGCAGGCTATGCAATTGTAACAAACAACACTATAGTTGAGTCCTGTAAAATACCTGAGTTGTCAGCACAAGCAGCGGAACTTGTGGCTTTGACACAAGCTTGTGAATTATCTGTAGGAAGATGTATTAAGATATTTACAGATAGCCAATATGCATTCAACATGGCACATTCCTTTGGGAGGCTCTGGAAGGAAATAGGTTTTATTACCTTGCAAGGAACTAAAATACAGCATGGTGTACTTATCACCAAATTACTTAACTCCTTGGCACTCCCAAAGAAATTGGCCATAGTAAAAGGCAGTGCCCACAAAAAGGTGACAGACAGAATAGGCCAGGGAAACGCGTTTGCAACAGCAAAACAGACAGCACAAAGTTGTTCAGCACTAACATTAGCAGCTCAAGAGCTGCCCAAACAAGGGAATTCACTGGATCTAACAACTGAAGGTGTGAGACTAATGCAATGAGGGGTAACGGCGGAAGAGCAGATGAGCTGGTCAATGAATGGGTCATTTGTTCAAGGGTGCTGGATGAACAAGATAAAAGAAAAGTACATGTTACCAGATAGAATGGTTTACTCCATGTGTCTGGCCATGCATGGCCTGGCCCACATATGCAGGGATGATATAGTAAATTGCATGAACAAGTTCATGGTGAACAAGAACATAAGAAAAATAGCACAGGAAATATGTCAGACATGCATGGTATGTGCACAGCACAATGTGAGTAAAACTGCTCCAGTACCCAAGGGCCATTTTGAGAAGCCAACAATGTCATATGTAGCACTGCAACTGGACCATATGGAAATGCCACCTACCAACAAGTATAGGTATATCCTGGTGGTGGTGTGTATGTACTCAAAATGGATAGAGGCATATCCGGTAAAAACAAATGATGCCATCTCCACAGCCAAGTGTTTAATTAAAGAATTGATTCCTCGTTTTGGGGTCCTGAGAACAATATGGTCAGACAATGGCAGCGATGCTGCAATGAAATAATTAAGCGGATATGCAAAGCTCTGGGAATACAGCAGAAGCTGCACTGTGCCTATCATCCAGAGGCTGCAGGTGCGGTTGAAAGACACAATGGTGTTCTGAAGAATAAGATAGCAAAGGTGTGTGCTGAAACAAAACTGACCTGGATGGATGCCTTACCGATTGTTCTAATGAGCATGAGGAGCACACCAGATACCAAGACAAAACTCAGTAAACATGAAATTGTCACTGGGCTGCCAATGGTTGTGTGGGGAGTGCCAGATAAAAATGCTCCACCTATGATGACCAATGAATTGCTGAATGATTACTGCATGTCACTTACACATACTCTTGCTTCTATCAATCAGCAGGTGAAGGGGGCCCTTCCAGAACCACTACAGGTCAAGGGCACAGGTATAAGCCCAGAGACTGGGTGCTTATCAAGTCATTCCAGAGGTCTAACTGTCTTCAAGCTCGCTGAAAGGGTCCGGAGCAAGTCCTGCTCGCAACACAGACGGCGGTGAAGTGCACCAACCACAAATCCTGGATCCATGGCAGCCACATCAAGTGGCACCGCCTGATGTGGCATCTAGCAAAGACTCAGGTCAGCAGCATTTGCCAGAACTGATCAAAGAAGAACCCGGATACAATTTAAGGTCCACAAAGAAGAATGAGATGAAATGTCAGTAACTCCGGTGAATGATCTCCTGCGAGAAACAGACGGAGTATTGCTGATAGATATCGTTCTAACAGAAATTTTGACACCCATCCTTGACTTCGAGCATACTAGTGAGGTAAATAATGAAGACGCGCTTACAGACCTTCAGGAAGTCCAACTAGATTTTCAAATGATGCGAGAGTTGAACAGCATAGAATTACAAGAAGGTTTGGATAGAATACTTTCAGAAGGTGAAAATTGAACTTTGGAATGTTTCGCACACCACCACCGGGGTGATAGTTCATTCACATGAAGGCAAAGTGTAAGAACGTTCATCAGGGAGTGATTTGACTAAACAACACTGTTCAAATAACCCGTTGTGCCTTACTTACGCCTACTGTGCAGTACAAAGTGTGCCACTGCAGCATTAGGGTAGATGAACTGATCCAGGAGGTATTTGCGAGTCCTCCTGTGAGTGTGAGCGCCCGTGCTGCTGCAGCATCCAGCCCAAAAACTTTTCCCAGGTGGTCAATACCGCCAACTTTTAAGGACTACCTTTGGGGTGAGGTACAGTGGACACTCCTGCAATATAAGTGTGGCTGCCCTAGCGGTTGATATACATGACTAAAGGGTCATCCCTTACAAAAAGTGCATGAATATCTTTGGGAGTCGAGAAGCAATACCAAGGGATCCTCAGAGGCCCTCTGATATATTAAAAAATTACTGCTCCCAGTACATTGTGTATTATAGCCTCACCTTATATGTGCTTATGCTTTTAGTGTGTTTAATTTTATTATTGTGCAGATTTATAGTGATAATTCACAACATAGTGTCATTAGTAGTACTACATCTAACTAAAGAAAGGAAAGAAAACTTACTTAGGTATGCATAGGGAATACACAACTATGAAAATGGAAAAGAAAAAAATGGCACCAGTCTAAAATGTGCTTACCTGGAGTAATATTCTGCCTGTTGTTGCTCGCATTAGTCACTGTATATCTATTGGATGTGTTCTACCCCATGGGACAGATAGTACCAACACCCCCTGCTATAGTACCTGCGTACACTTTATCACCCGATGAAATTGCCCACAGGGAGGAAATGTATCACAATTCCTTCATGACTTTGCTGCATCATACCAATAAGGTTTTAACAAAGGGAGATTGCTGGATAGGTTTGCAATTCCCAGCTTCTGTGGATCAAAGCTTACCCTTGATCCAAGTTCTCTTACCTTTGGAAGCATCCGTTTATGCTCTATATATAATGACAGTAAAGATGGAACTAATAACTGTTTTGCAGAATATAAAAAATGGAACTCTGGTGCAGGAACATCTACAGAGAAGCCTGCAGGGGTATTATATGACAAATATTTATCAGATATTCTGACAGAGGAAAACTGCACATAAGTAATAGAAGAAAATGCTACATTTCCCCTTTCTGATATCTTCACTCCCCCTTTCTTATACAAAAATACGAGCACAAGGATAGCAAGTCCATCAAAAGAGGTTAACGAGAGCATACCATTTTTTAAATAAAAAATTTAAAAACACAACGCAATAGGGAGTATTTGTATTAGACACAATGGTACCTATCAGGTGGGCCATAGTATAAATTGCAATATGACATTCGATATGATAACTGATAAAGATAAAATACCACTTTATATAGGTGACTCAATTTATTTTATTTGTGGAGGAAAAGCTTATACCTGGCTTCCAGCAGATTGGAGTGGTTGTTGTCACCTGGATTTTAGATTACCTGCTATAGCAATAAAAGACATAAATGATGTACCGAAGGGGATAGAAAGGTATGCAACACTTAAGGGTAAAAGAAGTGTGGATCAAAGAGATACAGCCTCGGAAATTGCAGGTGATGTATTTAAAGGGATGGTACCATGGGTTGGTCCAACTATTAACTCCATGAATATACATAGATTATCCCGACTACTAGAGGCCACCATAAATGAAATGGCAGGTATACTAGAAAATATTACAGTAGAACTTCAGGCTGTGAGATTAGTTTCCCTACATAATAGAATTGTTCTTGACATGATGCTTGCAGACAAGGGAGGAGGATAGATATTGTAAAATTATAGGGGTGTCCTGTTGCACCTATATTCCAGACTCCTCTGCTACCGTCAGGGAAGCAATAAAAAGAGTGCATAACATAGGTACAGAGACACATAGGGATTCCAGCACATGGAATATAGGAGGTTCGCTATTGGGTTTCTTTAGTGCATGGGGTTGGAAAATAGGAATGGTGTTCATAACAATTTATCCTAGTAATAACAGGCTGTTGTCTATTAATTAATTGCCTGACCATATGCTGTCAACTATTGGGACAACTGGCAAAATGCCCAGCGATGGTATCAAGACATACAGATCGAATACTGATGCAAACAGTAACTACTGAATTTATGCAGATAGACATTTCTGACAATGAAAGGAATAGACAATATGATTATTAAATACGGACATGTCCTTATGATAACATTACTTTAAACTAAGGTTCAAAGGGTCGTCTGTGAAATATAAATAAATTAATTGGCTCCTGTGATGAATAGATAAATTAAAATGAACCATACTTTTGCATTAATTTCTGTGTAAAACCTGCTTAGAAATATGTGCTCACTTACCAGGCACAGCTCTCTGCTACACAAATAGTTAAAATAAACTGTCTGAAATTCAGCAAGAAACAAATGAATTGAAAATGTAATGTGTACGTGTAAAGTCTGCTGCAGTTCCTTGATCAATTCTGAGAAATGGCTCTCTATTTTTTGCAAGTGTACAAAAGCCAGTTCAGCGAGTTGATTCTTATAAATAGCTCTCTAATCTGAGTATGTCAACTGAAGACAAATTATACGTAGGATGCAGAAAGAACGAACATCTGCTGACTAAATCAAACAACGCTTGTTGGACAAAAACATGATAACAGGGGCTTAGACTGTGGGTCAGGATATAGGAGCTTAGAAGATTGGCTAATGTTAGCACGATCATGTCCGTCACTGCGATCGCGTATAAAGCAAATGTACACATGGACATATTTAAGAAATGCTCATGCAACGGTGCTGATGTTAATGATTAACATGCCTGAAGGCTTCACAATTGTATATAAAGGCTGATTCTTTACTCTGTAATCAGATCACTCTGCAGTCTTCACTGCGAGCTGTCTCAGCTGCAGTTCTTCGGCAAATAAATGCTTGCCACTCTACAAGCTCTTGTGTGTATTCGTCCTTTGTTTATCTTTACAGATATTTTGCTTTCACAGGGAGTAATGCACCAAATCTTCTAAGGCCTGGCACCATTTCTTCTAGTTGTCACCAGGTTATTGCCATTTTCAAGTCAATGCCTGCCAATTGTGTGTGAAGATATATCTGTTCACCATTAGATTATCGGTTAATTTCTAAGAAATAGAGGAACCCACCAACTCCTCCACATAATCAGGGCTGGACTGGCCGTAGTGGGCACCGGGCGTTTCCCCGGTGGGCCGCCAGGGTGGGGGCCGGTTTTTGGCCCCTCGGGGGCCATTTTTGTTACCGGGGGTCAGCAATATAGGCCCCCTGTAACAAAATCGGCCGAAACCGGCCCTAGCAAACCGCTCGGCTGCACCCCCCCTCCCAGGGGGGCCAGCCGAGCAGTTTGCCAGGGCTGGTTTCTGTTCCCAGTACGGCCCTGCACATAATATGTGTAACATATGTAGCAACATCAATTAAGCAAGAGTATATTTTCACCAACATACATAGCACTTAGAACAGGTAAAATTACTTATAGCTGTTATTTGGGATCACAATTTATGAGCTGTTGTAAGTTCTTCGGTTGCTGGATGTTCGCATACACAGTGTCCTGAAGGTAGGTGAGAAGGAGAACTTTCTGGAACTTCTTGGCGCTGATCAGATAGATCTCATTCTTGTAACTGAGTGCTGCAGAGATGGGAGTCTTGGCGCCCACCCACTGCTCCAGCAGAGACTGCGGTTCAGTGCTGTTTCCAACAGCTGCATCATACAACACATACTGATCTCCTATTGGACAAAAACAGAACACGTCATTGATATCTTAAGAAGAGTCACCCAGTACATATCATTTGTCAGCAGAGACATTCTGAAACAAAGTGGATAATCTTGAATGAGAAAAATTAAACCATGTTAAGTGCCAGTTATATTCTCTGCAAATGTTATACCCTGGCCCCAGTGCAGTCAATACATGCAGTATGAGGCATGTCTATGGGAGGCTCAAAGTAAAGGCGTGTTTGGGGGGGCTTATGGGGACCTTGGCTTAGAATGTTACCTAGCTGTAAAGGTGATTTACCAGAATAGATATTTTATTTTAGCGTCCCATGCTATTGAACATTCTTCCATGCTAAGCTGGGAATCCTCAGAAGCTGAACGTTTGACACACATTTAACAGAGCCTTCCAATGGGAGAACTCTACCCGATGATTTATGTGGGACAATTATCAAGGAAGCCTGCCATATCTCCCCACATCCTATCGAAAAAATATGTCTTGTTAATTCTGAAGCAACTCTGAAGCAAAGGTCTTATACAAAATCCTCACTGATCAACTCATAAAAGTCTTCACACAATTACTGTATAAAGATCAAAGTGGCTTTATGCCAACTAGATATAGCCTCAGAAAGCTGCACTAGCCAGGAGCCTAGGCCCTCATTGACTTTGAAAAGGGGTTTGACTCTGTGAGTTGGAGGTTCTTGTTCCAAGTCCTCAGGAAAACGAATTTTGAGTCTTACTTCACGCCATGCATCAAGATGGTCTACATTGATACGTGGGAGCAAGTAAACATAGGGGGGCTATTGACACAATTCAAGATTGGATGGGGAAGCAGCCCCTGCTTTTTGGCCTAGTGATGAAGCTGCTGGCCAAACTGCTTAGAAAAGATACAGTCATGAGAAGCGCCCATTGGAATGGACCAGAGGAAGCCTTAACGTTCTTAAATGTTTATGATGTCCTCATCTTTACTTAAGAGCCACTCACCACCTGCAACATGTTAATGACAATCCTGAAACTCTACAGAGAAGTACCAGGGAAGCTGAGACTGCACTGATCACAGAACCGAAGTGTGCCTGCAAGTATGGTCCACTTTGTTCCTTTTGACTGGGAAGACACCCTGGGGCATATGTACAAGGAAATGTCGGAGCGCGGAACTGATCCAAATTTGGCTGTGCCGCGCTCCAACATTTCCAAAACGCAGGGATGTGCCGTATTTACAAGAATATGGGGCACCCCTGTGTTTTCACTGGCACTAAAATTAGCTGCCCAGTGCCGCAGGCTCCCTTGCACGATAGTACAAGGGTGCCTGCGTTGCAGAGAATTATTGTTTATGTGCAGGAAGGTGTCCCTACCTGCACATAAACAATCAATATTGGCGATTTGTTACTTCTATGTGTCCTGCACAATGCAGCACACATAGAAGTAGCAAATTGTCATTATTTAATGATTGTTTATGTGCAGGAATGAGGCGTTTTACTTTTTCTATGTGTGCTGCATTCTGCAGCACGCATAGTAAAAGCAAAAATTAGGAGAAATAAAAGTATTTCTCCTCGTTTTGCCATTCTAACGCCGGCAATTGCATGACGTTAGTTTTTGGCACTGCCTCAGATTTACACATCGTTGTAAATCTGGGGCAGCGCCACAAAGCAATGGGTGTTGCAGTGGAATGCCCACAGCAACACCAAATGCACGCTCCTTTCACGCACAGTGATGCGTGTAAAGGGGCTGTATTTACAAGGTGACGTTAAGCTACAAAAAGTGGCTTAACGCCGCTTTGTAAATATGGAGAAGGGCATAGCGCCACCAGAATATCACTAAAAGTGAGAGTTCTGGTGGCACTATCCCAATGTAAATATACCCCTCTCTTTACAAAAAGATACTTATACAAAAATGGCTGTAAACACTTTAAACCTATCCATACACCATGCAAACAAACCTAGTCAAAGAGCCTTTCTGTTGGCGGGAAAACATCCTAGGATCTTCCTCCTCAAATACACTCAGACAGCATATGACGGGGGATTGGGACAGCTGACTTACAGCTACACTACTTGGCGGCACGTATGGACATTATAGATGAGTGGATTAATAGTAACTGAACGACCCAGCCCTGCACCTAAAAATTTACTTTTTCTGTGGCGCACTTACGAAAACCTATACAAGACACAAGTCCTGGAATCCTTTCCAGAAGTCATAAAATGACTGAATGACTGAATCTGGCAAAAGGCCCTGAACATAAAGGCTGGTACAAGAAAACTCTTAAATAATGCCCATATGGTCTGAAACCGGGCTCCATAAAGTACAGAAACTAGACAGGTTTGACAAATAGTATGCTGTGAGCATATTTAATCTTGGGTATGTGTGGACTATGTGCACCTTTAATGAACTCAAAACCAAGGAAACCCTACAAAACTTCCAGCTTTTTAGATTTGTGCAACTATGGCCTAAGACAGTTCCTGGACAGAATGAGCTAAACTTCCAGGGTATAACCCCCTTATGGCTAAATTAAGGTTGTGTACTCTGGGTAAAGGAGACTTCAAAAGTTGATGATGCATGGCCCCAATGCAACAAAACCTATACGTGCTTCCTGGGCGGGATAACTTGGTCCCCTTGATGACGGAGGCTAAAATGGCACCACACACCTGCTTCATCAGCCAGACTCTGTCTAATCCATCCTAAACTTCTACACAGAATTTACACCACCCCTAAAAGATAATGGAAGATGCGTTTGAGGGACTCCGCACTTGCATGTGATGCCCATCCACTGGCACATTCCTACACGTTATATGGGATTGCCCTCGAATCCAACCATTCTAGAAACATGTTCAACAGACACAATCAGTAGTGAGCAACAGATCCATCATACAACATGATATAGGGGGACCAAGAAGTGCACGTTAATAGGTCCAGGCTGCCTAATCTCAAATTGAGCTATTGCACGGGGGAGGGGGACTCCCTCACTCTAGGAGGACTGATCTAAAGGATGGCTCCTTGAGAGTGAGGGGTATAGGGTCAAGGGCAGCCAACACATTCTTGAGTCTGGGGTGCATGGTGGAATCATTTTCTCTCTGGGGCCACCTAGTTCTTAAACCAACTCCAAAAGTTGAGAGTCATCATTGAAGATAGTCCACATACTATGCTCAATCATACCACAATTGGCATGAAAAAACAAGTGTTGTTTTATACCTAATCGCAAGTGAGGAATATACACATTCAATGAGCAATGATTTTGCAAACGTCCTTTATTTCACTTTTTTTAGAACAATATTTTCCTCGATTTTGCCATTTTATCCATTACAACTGGATAAAATGCTGATTGGTAACGACAAAAGGTAGTTAGTTTGACTTTTTATATACTGCCAATGAAGAATGCTGTATAAAAAAAAAAAGAGACTGCATCTCCATATAGGGTTATGTGTTCAGAAGATAGCACCTCTCAAGCCATGCTAATAGGTTGAGAGATGTTGAGTTGTAATAAAGGATCCTCGCGAGAAGACTGCGATACAGTTGAAGAAGGTAGTGTACCTAGAGTGACTCCCAGATAGTAGATATCCCAATCTCCCCACACGGCTATTCCTGCAGTCTTCTCACCAGCCAATGAACAAGTAGCAATGCTAGGCATGGATAAAGGACCTTTCCTGTTCCATCAATGGTGATCGTCTCTCATGGGGACTCTGCCTACCTGGAGGCAAAGAATGAATATTTCGATCTTTTGTGAATAAGTCTATTGATAGCTGCCTCACAGATGAAATGTGCGCAACTTGTTTGTTTATCCCCTCACTCCTGGGATTCTGCACCTGGCTAGCTGATTTTAGTCGCGCCACTTTATCCCCACAAGATGTTGCACCATCAGGTAGATCAGAGGCCAGATTTATCCTACTTTGATGCAGTGCAATGCAACACAGCAAGTGGAGAGGGCAGGAATGCGCTATATTTACCATAATATAGCACATTCCTGCTCTCTCCTTGCACTGGTGCACGATGTGCTGCCTAGCGCTAACACAGGCACCCTTGTGCAAGGGTGCCTGCGTTGCAGTAAGGATTATTTTTACGCAGGAAGGGACATCTTCCTACACAAATGCAATCCTTAGAGGCGTTTTCCTCTTTCTAAGTGTGTTGCAGCACACTTGGAAAGAGGAAACAAGTAGGGTGTCGCCAAGGCAACGCAATCCCCAAGTCAGATTTACCAAGCAACGCAAGGCAACTTTGCGTGGCCCTGCATTGCCTGGTAAATCTGGAGTAGAGCAAGACAACACCCTGGGAAGGCGTTCCATGGGTGGAGCGTGGATGTTCTGCAGCATACTTAGAAAGAGGAAAACGCCTTAGAGGATTAGGTTTGCCTTCCTGCACAAAAACAATCCCGCCTGCAACGCAGACACCCTTGACCTTGCCAGGTAGGTCGCTCCCCCACCACACAGCTCCGCCTGTGTTGTCTGCCCGCTGCTTCTGCAGGTAAGATCGCCCCTCAGCTGCGGCCCCGGTGCCCGCATTTCTTGCTATCTCCCCTTTTTTCCTTCTGTGCCCCTCGCTGCCCCAATTGCGTTGTGACTGTGATTTTGTCTGTTTTCCCCCCATTTCCTTTCTGTGCCCCTCGCTGCCCCATCTGCGTTGTGACTGTGATTTTGTCTGTTTTCCCCCATTTCCTTTCTGTGCCCCTCGCTGCCCCATCTGCGTTGTGACTGTGATTTTGTCTGTTTTCCCCCCATTTCCTTTCTGTGCCCCTCGCTGCCCCATTTGCGTTGTGACTGTGATTTTGTCTGTTTTCCCCCCATTTCCTTTCTGTGCCCCTCGCTGCCCCATTTGCGTTGTGACTGTGATTTTGTCTGTTTTCCCCCCATTTCCTTTCTGTGCCCCTCGCTGCCCCATTTGCGTTGTGACTGTGATTTGGTCTGTTTTCCCCCCATTTCCTTTCTGTGCCCCTCGCTGCCCCATTTGCGTTGTGACTGTGATTTGGTCTGTTTTCCCCCCATTTCCTTTCTGTGCCCCTCGCTGCCCCATTTGCGTTGTGACTGTGATTTTGTCTGTTTTCCCCCCATTTCCTTTCTGTGCCCCTCGCTGCCCCATTTGCGTTGTGACTGTGATTTTGTCTGTTTTTCCCCCCATTTCCTTTCTGTGCCCCTCGCTGCCCCATTTGCGTTGTGACTGTGATTTGGTCTGTTTTCCCCCCCATTTCCTTTCTGTGCCCCTCGCTGCCCCATTTGCATTGTGACTGTGATTTTGTCTGTTTTCCCCCATTCCCTTTCTGTGCCCCTCGCTGCCCCATTTGCGTTGTGACTGTGATTTTGTCTGTTTTCCCCCATTTCCTTTCTGTGCCCCTCGCTGCCCCATTTGCGTTGTGACTGTGATTTTGTCTGTTTTCCCCCATTTCCTTTCTGTGCCCCTCGCTGCCCCATTTGCGTTGTGCCCGTATTTTTTGTCTGTTTTCTCTCCCCTTGTACTTTTGTGCCCCCGCTGCCTCTCGCCTTTCCCGCCGCTGCGTCCCTGCGGCTCCGCCCCCTGACTGCCCATTCGCTGCCCCTGCCTCCCGCCTCCCAGCTGCTCCTCCCTCCCACCTCCCCATAAATGGCGGCCGCTGCACGGCCGCGCAGCGGACGTGCGCGCCGAAGGCGCGCCTAAGGCAAGCCCGTCTGCGCCCGTCCGCGACTGGACCGCGCCCAGCGCCAGAACCCCTGGCTCCCACCGATGCAACACTACTCGACGGACCTACGACGCCGCCACCCTCACCGCACTCAATGCCGGCCGGAACCCTGCCTGCTACCGAGCCTCACCGAGACGCACCCACGGACCCTTCACCTGCCAAACCTGCCGATTCACCTGCCCCCGGACATGCACCACCTCCGCCAAGTCGAGCACCAGCAGCAACCACCTGAAATGCATCCTGTTGAACACCCGCTCCGTCCACAGGCACGCCGTGGAACTCTGGGACCTGCTCGACGCAACAGCACCGGACATCGCCTTCCTCACCGAAACCTGGATGAACGCCTCCTCAGCGCCCGACATCGCCATAGCCATCCCGGACGGATACAAGATCACCCGGAGGGACCGCGTCAACCAGACGGGAGGAGGCATCGCCATCATACACAAGAACACCATCCGCATCTCGACTAACTCCGACGAGACCTTCACCGCCACCGAACACCTACACTTCCAGATACACACTGACCCCAAGACCACCCTCCGAGGCACCCTCATCTACAGACCCCCGGGACCACGCACACTATTCAGCGAAGACATCGCAGACTTCATCAGCCCGCACGCCATGCCCTCAGCCGACTACATCCTCCTAGGGGACCTCAACTTCCACCTGGAGAACAACAACGACAGAAACACCACCGCCCTGCTGGACAACCTCGCCAACCTCGGACTCAAGCAACTGGTGAACACGCCCACCCACTACGCCGGCCACACGCTTGACCCGTCTTCTCTTCCAGCAAGCACATCTCCTTCAGCCACGCCACCGGACTACACTGGACCGACCACAGCTGCGTCCACTTCAGCTTCAGAAAGACTGCGACCCACCACCACCCGCAACAGGCTCCCCGCCGGAGCTGGAGCAAGATCACCGCCGAGCAGCTCACCGCCTCCCTCAGCCAGAACACACCCACCAACACAACGGACCCAAACGAAGCAGCCAGCAACCTCGCCAAGTGGCTGACCGCCTGCGCCGACGACCTCGCACCACTAAAAAACCCTCCCAGCAGACCCGGAAGCAAGAAAACCCCTTGGTTCACCAACGAACTCAAGGAATCCAAGAAGAACTGCCGCACTCTCGAGAGAACCTGGCGACTCGACCAGACCACAGACAACAGGACCGCCCTCAAGCACGCCACCCGCAAACACCACCAGCTGATCCGTGCCACCAAGAAGTCGGCACTCAAAGAACGACTGGACAACAACGCCCACGACAGCAAGGAACTTTTCAGCATCGTCAAAGAGTTCTCCAACCCCAGCGCCGGAAACAACGACATCACCCCCTCGCAAGACCTCTGCAACTCACTCGCCACGTTCTTCCACCGCAAGATCACCGACATACATAACAGCTTCGACGCACAAACCACGCACCCTACCGCCGAACCAACGCCCGCCACCACCACCCTCTGCAACTGGACCCCGATCAGCACCGAAGACACCACCCGCACGATGAACTCCATCCACTCCGGATCACCAACCGACCCCTGCCCACACCACGTCTTCAACAAAGCCGACGCCACCATCGCACCCCATCTCCGGGACATCATCAACTCCTCCTTCCACACTGCCACCTTCCCGGAGAGCTGGAAGCACGCCGAGCTTACCGCCCTCCTGAAGAAACCAACGGCGGACCCCACCGACCTCAAGAACTACCGTCCCATCTCGCTCCTTCCGTTTCCGGCCAAAGTCATCGAGAAGACCGTCAACGGACAGCTTGCCGCCTTCCTCGAGACGAATGGATCCCTCGACCCCTCGCAGTCCGGGTTTCGGGCCAACCACAGCACCGAGACCGCCCTTATCGCAGCCACCGACGACATCAGAACCCTAACCGACAACGGGGAAACAGCAGCCCTCATCCTCTTGGACCTCTCCGCGGCGTTCGACACCGTCTGCCACCGCACCCTAGTGAAGCGCCTCAGCAACATCGGAATCCGAGAGAAAGCACTGGAATGGATCATCTCGTTCCTCGCCGGAAGAACCCAGAGAGTCCGCCTCCCCCGTTCAGATCCGAGGCCACCGAAGTCATCTGCGGCGTTCCACAAGGATCTTCACTCAGTCCAACCCTCTTCAACGTCTACATGAGCCCCTCGCAGCCATCGCACGCCAACACAACCTCAACATCATCTCCTACGCCGACGACACCCAGCTGATCCTCTCCCTCACCAACGACCCCACCACCGCCAGAGCCAACCTACACGACGGGATGAGAGACGTCGCCGACTGGATGAGGAACAGCCGCCTTAAACTAAACTCAGACAAGACGGAAGTCCTCATCCTGGGCTCATCACCCTCCGCCTGGGACGACTCCTGGTGGCCCCCGGCCCTGGGCACCGCGCCCAAGCCAACGGACCACGCACGCAACCTGGGCTTCATCCTGGACTCCTCCCTATCGATGACCAGACAAGTCAACGCCGTCTCATCCGCGTGCTTCAACACCCTGCGCATGCTCCGCAAGATCTTCAGATGGATCCCCACTGAAACCAGGAAGACCGTCACCCAGGCACTCGTCACCAGCCGACTGGACTATGGGAACACCCTCTACGCCGGAACCACAGCCAAACTTCAAAAAGACTCCAGCGCATCCAGAACGCCTCCGCACGACTCATCCTGGACATCCCCCGACACAGCCACATCACCGGACACCTGAAAGACCTGCACTGGCTCCCCGTCAGCAAGAGAATCACGTTCAGACTCCTCACCCACGCACACAAGGCCCTCCACAACCTGGGCCCAAAGTACCTCAACGACTGCATGACCTTCTACACGCCCACCCGCCAGCTACGATCAACCAGCCACGCCCTCGCCACCGTACCACGCATCCGCAGAACCACCGCCGGAGGAAGATCCTTCTCCTACCTGGCAGCCAAGACCTGGAACTCCCTCCCCACTCACCTTCGGCGAACCCAGGACCATCTCTCCTTCAGGAAGCAGCTCAAGACCTGGCTGTTCGAGCAGTAACTTACCCCCTCCCCCAGCGCCTTGAGACCCTCCCGGGTGAGTAGCGCGCTCTATAAATGCCGTGATTGATTGATGGCACAAGGATGCCTGCGTTGCCACAAGGCAGCAGATTGTGCGCCAGTGTAGGCAGAGAGCAGGACTGCGCTATATATTAGTAAATATGGTGCATTCCTGTCATCCTTTTTCACAGGTCCCAGATTTCTTCACGAAGAGTCCCCTCCTCTTGTTGTAAAACTTGACAACCAACAAAGCTCGATTTCTTGTTTGCAAGAGTCAGATCCAAATTATTTGGAAACATCTGTGTCAGGCAAATAATGACATTCAGAAGCTAATCTAAACAAAATCTTAACAGCTGTCCAATAGAAACAACTCTTCTGTACCACACGCATAGTAAAGACCAAACAAATAATGGCATTTGGTGGTGGGATCACAACAGGAGCGCGGGTGAGTGGGAGAAAGTCTGGTCTAAGAATGTAAAAAATAGCCATTTCACAAGGCTTTCTTAAAGACATATCAAGTTGTCCCAGTTTGTCACTAAGGATGCTCAGCTTGATGGGAGCAACTATTGAAATAGCATGTCAAGCCATAAAACATCCAGTGCTGGATAACTAACTCTGACATTCCACTTAAGCTGCAGGCATCTCTGTCCAACAGTCTTTGCACTTTAACTCTCAGATTCTAGAGACAGCACGACAACGCTCCTTCAGTAAATTTGCTCCTGCACCTTCTGGCGGCAGCAGCAGGACGGTGAAGAGTAGGAAGAGTCAAATAATCAGAGCGCCAGCAATTGGCCAGTTTGCCTCATAAAGTCCTAGGAGACACCAGAGCGGTGAGCCACTCACTGAAATAATGACCTTTGGACCTCATAACTTTGCACACCTTGCACTTTATCTCTCTCTGACTCCAAAGAGAGCACAAAAAGGATCCTTAAGTAAGTTGGTCCTGTGCTTTGTAGCAGCAGTAGGGTGGTGAAGAGTGGGTAGAGACGAAAGAACAGAGTACAAGCGTGTTTTCCCCATACAGGTAATAAACCAAGGGGTTACAGATATGGTCCATCTAATACTCAACAAATTAATCATTCACTATGGGATGAGGCATATAAGGCTGACAGACATGGCATAAGGGGTGATAAAAGATCAGTCCATCACTAAACCTCCCATTAATGGGCAAGCTGTTGACTTAAATCATACTCACCATGACCCCAAGACAAGAAATTATGGCCCAGATTTACAAAGCCCTTGCGTTGCCATTGCCTCACGCAAGGTGGCGCAAGGTGGCACAAGGCAACACAAGGGCTTCAGTGAGGTTTACTAAGCCACACAAAGCCACCTTGCATGGCTATGCATGGCTTGGTAAATCCAGAGTAACGCAAGGCAGCACAAGTTGCTGCCTTGCGTTAGTGTGCGTTGGGACGGTGTTCCAAGGATTGAGTATGGGTTTTCCCACGCTTCCATCCATGGATTTTGGTAAATTCCCAGCTTGACTAAGACTAGTAAACCTGGGAATGCGTCAAAGTGCTACACCCTTTCTCTCTGTAACGCAGGCACAATGCAACATGGCGCAAGGGGGCCTGCATTGGTGCTTGGCAGCCAAAAGTGCACCAACACAGACAGAGAGTAGGATTGCACTATATGTTAGTAATTATGGCACATTCCTCCTCTCTCTCTCTGTTATGCAGCACAGTGCAGCGCAGCAGGTTGTGTTGCTGTGTTGTGCTGCATGTCTTTTTAGTAAATCTTTGCCTAAATCAGAGTTCTCCAACCAGGAGTAACTGAATTATTCCCAGCCCCAT
Source organism: Calotriton arnoldi (assembly GCA_963921515.1). NCBI lineage: Eukaryota > Metazoa > Chordata > Amphibia > Caudata > Salamandridae > Calotriton > Calotriton arnoldi. Next base: position 154,039 of record CAWUFW010007814.1, on the reverse strand, counting down.
TAAAACAGGAAAGAAAACATTATAACCAAACGGGCGAAATAATGATGCAAAAAGGATCAAACGGTGGACAGTGCTCCAAGACCTTTGATTGAGTAGGAACTAATCATACTCTCATCCTCACCAGAACCAGCTTACTAAACTGTCAAACGGGAAACCAAAATCAGCTGTATTTTAGATTAGTATATAAAGCTTCAGATAAGGTTCATATTTTAAAGAGGGAAAAAATTCTGAGTTTTATCCTAAATAGAAGTTATCTTGCCCACCTTATCTTCAAAGACATCACCTCAGTCAAGTATACCAATGTAAGTAGTGTTCCGCCCAAAGAAAAACACACGGGTACTTGGCTCTCACAAGAAAAAGCAAATCTGTTTTTTTAATACAAAAGGAATATTTTCTCTCCATGGGGAATCACAATAGAGTGAATAGAGGAAAAGAGAGACCCCACAAACCTACTGAATTCACAAGATAGAAAGTCTCATTCAGCAGGTATAGTCAGTCGTAAAGGATGACCACGGTGCAACACAGCAAAATCTGAATTATTATAAAGATTTGTTAATAACTTATAAACATGGCAAAAGAAGGCAAACCATGGTACGAGATTTAAATGACCAAACAACAAGAATGGGACTGGCTTGTTAAAGCTTTAGAAGCTGACCTCTGGCTTTACATCCGGCCCACAATTTTATAAAAATGAAAATGATGTATTTTGACTATTTACAAACCTGCCACTCAACTGTAATCTCTTGGAATGAGGCAGGTTGGGAGCGAAATCTACAATACGAAGAGGTAGCTGGACATTTGTTTGGACCATGACATCTATAACTTGACATGACATGAAATCTATTACAATATCAGGTTCCCAAGATTTCACATAGCTGGTAAAAAATGAAAACCCTTGGCAGACCATATGGTGGTTTGACAATATATGCATCTACAGCCTTACATGTTAGGGTACATTTGCTTTCCCCAAAGAGTCCTTTCTTTCTAGCCTTGTTAATAAATATTTGGCTATGTGGTCCAGGAGGCTCCACCTCATTCTCCTGATAAATTTGTATTTAAACTTCCACACATTCCACAATTGTGAAATCATTTTGAAGACACATTGAGACAGTGACATATATCCACAAGGACACAGAAGTTATAATAAAAGGAGACTTCAAATTCAATTGGATGTGTTACTACAATTAAAATCAGGATTTAGAAGTGATAGATAAGGACTGGGGAATAAACAAGATGTTGATGCAAAGCTTAAAAAGGAGCCAGAAGGAAGTTTAATAATTGACCCATTACATGCATTAAATCTAAGGTCCCTTAGTGGACATATGACATCTGGTACTCCATCTCATAACTCATTACACACACACTTGCCCCTCTAGAGCAGCAGAATTGGTTGCCTCCTCCAATGCTATCTTCCTCCGGAATGACTCCCTTATTCACTGTTGTAGGGAAAAGAAAGCATGCAGTTGTAAGGAGGTAAATGGAACATAAAATCTGGGGAGAATTTTAGGAAACAGCAGGATTCTCAAGCTGAACACAATAGATTTAACAGCGAAAGGCCTGATGAGTATATCACTGTCTCAATTTGGGAAAGAATGATTGTGTGCCTTAAATAGATCACAGACAAACCATACCTCACCAACTCAGAACCCATGGCAACACAACTAAAACCCATTGTAGGTTTTCTTCATCACTTAGGACACTTGATTAAGAAAAACCTATGAGAAAATGGTTTGGGTTAAGAAAAATTAAAATACTAAAGCCTAATGTGCGCATATTTACAAAATTTGTCATTCTAATGGCCAAAAGAAATTACGAGATTTCATTAACACCTTGGATGGCGTTGGACCTCTCTGATGAAAATTGCGTGGATTCAGATAGGTGGGTATGATATATTAGATAGCTGTGTATATGCCCAAGCAACTCTGCCACAAAGTATCACTTTATAGATTCCATGATGATCACCAGCTCAGGGAAAGGCTTGATCCTTAATCCTTTTTATAAGATGGACCACAATTCAAAATCATCAAATTATCATTTAGTTCTATTGAATATGAATGCTATTCAAGGATACAATTGAAAGAGCTAGAGGCATGGTACAAGACAATAATATATTCCCATTTTTTCAAACAGGATTTAGACCCCAATACTATCAATAGTGTATTAGCATTATACTTTTTTATATATCAAACAAAAAACATGCTGAAGGACAGCTTACGTTATGTAATGTTAATTGCAGTGTGGTATTAATGAGGTTGAGTGAGGTCTCCTTTGGAGAAAACCTATGGTTTGGGGAATCCCAAATGTTTTACTCAGGGCAACTGAATCTTCATACACCGAGACCTGGGTGAGAGTGTACGTGGGAAGGGTCTATGCATCTCAGAACACATTGAGAAAAATAGAGGTCTGAAGCAAGGATGAGTTTGGGTACCATGGCTGTTCAATCAAAATACTACTGCCATGAATATAGCTTTTCTTCCATGGATTGGGATAAGAGAAATGTATATATTACAATATGCAGATTACATTTTGATTATGGACAGAACCCAAATAAGCCTTACTCGCTCTCTTAAAGCTTTGGACATTTACAACAAAAGTAAGAAGTTTAGTTTCCATAGAAATAAAACAAAGACAATGATATTTGGTAGGGAGTAGAAACCAGCACACATTTGGCGAATGGGGAATGTACCCATACTATTTGCCTCATCCTACCTTCGTTGACTTATGGCCAAGAGGCTTTCCCAAACATAACTTCACTGTGCTTTGTTATACAATACAATACAATGTAGAATCAGGAATTCAGAGCACAGCTCATTCTCGGTGATTTTATAGGAAATCTTGTCAAGAAAAGGGTTTAAAGCCGTAGGTGCAATGGTTACCCACATCTATAAAGGGTTCAGGAGTTGAGGAGGCCTGGCATTACAAGGCCTCGTACACAGCCTATAAGAACCTAATAAAATCACAAATAAATGTGATATCATGGGCTCAAAACGGGGGTGAATTTGTGCAGAAAAAGCATTACATCATATGAGAAGATGAGCAATTTTGCCTATCTCAGTCAATTAAAAGATCAACAAAAAAGAATGCCTAAAATGTGTTTTCTCAGCCTGCCAATGTAAAAACTAAGTAGTAACTTGGTAAAGTATTGCGGAGAATGCAGGTTTTGCGAGTGCAAGAATGAGTCTGTAATGCACGTTATCTGCTGTTTTAAAAATCTTCTTGGAGCAAGAAGACTGCTACGATAAATATTCTTCAAAGGTGGAGTTATAAAATGTAGTTAAGCAGTAAGCTCTGGTGTACATAATTTGGATATTCCAATACTCAGCAGCACTCCAAATTTCATTTTTAAGCTCAGAAGAATTAGAGGAGAAAGAAAACATTCAAACATTAGTTCAGTAAGCGAGAAGGAATGGAAAAGTATTAGTCGCTTATGCAATAGGATTGCTAAACATAGGAGTTAATTCATTACACTGGGTAATTGCATCGATGTTGCCATGAGACTTGAATCTGTCCCGATCAGCTGTGACTAATCTCTTTTTTTCAATTCTGCATGGTAGGCCAGATGCTCTCTGTTGTTAGTTTTGTATTTTTCTGATTAGAGAGCTTGTTATTCGGCTGAGATATGCAAAAAGGGAGGAGGTCACAAACAAAACTCATGAATAAATTGCACTGAACATATGAGCCTATCTTTTGAAGTAGGTAACCACTCAGGTCTATTTATGAGACTTGAATATGTCAGGCCAGATTTTGTATGCCAGCCCAGCTGCTCTCAGGTTTCAGCTCTCCATCTTTAAGTTTTTAAGTATGAAATTAGTTTCATGAACAGAAAATCGCAGGATGCAAAACAAGTTAAGAGGTCACAAACAACTTTAATTAGCCCCCGGAATCAAACATTTGGAGCAGGCCAGCCAATCAGAGTTTGGGTAAGGGGGCCCAAAATGCAACTTCTCCATGCAATTTCCAAAGGTATTTTTGAACAGGCCTACAGCAAAACCGTCTGAAAGGAATTGCACCAAATTTGACAGAAAGCTAGATCTTTACCCAGAAAGCATGCTTTTTGTGATTTGATGTAAATCTGTTTAATCGTTTTTGATAAATGAAGGTTCCAAATTTATAGATAGCTGGACGGTTGGGTTTGCAGGAGTCCCGTGGGAATCCCACAGGCATGTAACTTCAAATAAAAGAGATGTGATTGGCCGAAGGAGCTTTTTTTTCTGTTGGGTGCATCACATTTTAGGGGTACCCTGATTCCCTGGACCTTAAGGGGGAGGGGGGTCCCATAATGAGCCCCTTTGGACCAAATAAAAAAAATATTATGGGTTGCTGCGATCCTGCTGGACTCTCCTGGGAGCCAGCACGATCTCCCTTACTCCTAAAAGAGTCCTGCGGGATTGATAGTCATTTGTAAAATAACAAGTGGGATGGGTGTCCCATGGGGCAGGCCAGGCCCTGTGACCAACCGCATGCCACGATCGGCAGGAGGGTCTATCCCCGCAGTACACACAGAAAAGAGGGAGCGGTCTCGCAGTAGCCTACGGCAAGAGACTAAAGATCAGTACAGTGGAATCATTCAACGCTGACTGAATTGAACTATGTATTTTTAGAATAGAAAAACTCAGTAAGGGATCCTGGAGAGGTGCTCTCGTTTATAGACCCCCAGGGCCTAAAACTAACTTCAGTAATAGTCTGATGGAACTCATTGCCCCACATATTTTGGCAGCAGACAATTTTCTACTCATAGGAGACTTCAACTATCATGTAGAACTTTCTTCAGACGTGGATACCAGGCAATTAATTACACATCTCAAAACCTTAGGGCTTGTTCAAAGGGTGAGGGGACCCGCACATACAGCAGGGCACACTCTAGATCTTTTGTTCACAAATGAAGCAAACATCAGGGTGAACCCTCCCATCCCTCTGATCTGGTTAGACCACAGACTATTAAAGTTCCACCTACAAGTAGCAACACCCCACTAAGTCAGGATACCAGGTCAGAAACCAACCAGGTCCTGGAGAAAAATAAACCAAGCCTCTTTTTCCATACATTTCAGTCCACCCACACTATCAGGCCAAAAGAACATAGACTTAGCACAAGACGTCTTTGAGAAATCAATCATACAATCCGTAGATAAAATAGCACCAGTCTCAAAAGTCAGCAGCAAAGTCAAAACGTCACCTTGGTTTACTGACTCTTTGAAAATAGAAAAATCGGCAAGCAAGAAAGCTGAACGCAAATGGAGAGCAATAAAAACTATGGAGGACAGACAAGCCTATAAAAGAACTTACAGGCAATACTTAAATAATATCAAAGAAGCCAGGAAGACTCATATCATTAATAGAATCGAAAAGGCAGCAAACTCTCAAAAGGAACTATATAGAATCCTAAAAGAATTCACAAACCCCTCATCCTGTCAGACCGTCATCCCCGCTTCACAAGACATGGTGAATAAACTGTAAGTAAGCATAGAGAACGACAAAATGGAAATCACCTGCACAGCTAGACGAGTTCACCGCACTAACCCAGGAGGAGGTTAGAACCGCACTCAATAGGACCAAATCAGGTTCACCAGAAGACCTAGCTCCACCCCACATTTTGTCAATTCTATCCCCCGTCCTATACAGTAGCCTTACAGACCTTTTCAACATGTCTTTAAATATAGAGATTGTCCCAGCAAAATGGAAATCAGCAAGGGTTAAACCAATCCTCAAAAAGCCAACGGCAGATCCGAACGAATTAGGTACCTTTCGGTCAAACTCCCTGCTTCTGGGGGGGGCGCGGCCAGCTGACACCCAAGATGGCCGCAAAGGACTAGAGCTCCGTCCGACGGCGATCTAAATCCCCCATTATCCGCGCAAATATCCATCTATGCCCAGAAAATCCATCGGTCCCGTGCTCCCCTACCTCTACAGGTGACTTGATCCGAGTTTGGCGGAGCTCCGACGTTTCTAGACTGAACCATCACCGCGGACGCCGCGTCGCGCCGAGAGGAGTCCCAGTGACGATGGCGGAGAGCGGGGCCTCCCACTGCCTCCGCTCTCTGCGGTGAGCCCACTAGAACGAGTCCGCGACTTCTCCTGGCCCTTCCACCCACCTGAATTGCGGACGAGGCTGCCCGCTCTCTTTGGCGACCGGCGTGCAGGTCCTGCGGCTTCCCCGGGTTGACTCCGAGCTCGGACGGTAAGACTGTGCAGCCTGGAGGTTTGTTGCCGGGCGTCCCGAGGCACGAGTGACCCAGCGCCCTGACGGCGCAGAATTAACATTGCGGTGTGGGGGGAGAGTGGTGCTCCCCCCTCCCCCTATTCGCTTGTTGCGTCCAACGCCCACACTGTAAGGACAGCCCGGGGGCCTGAGCAGTGAACATTGTCACCCCACCCCCTCCCCCTCCTTCTTGAACGTGCACTGGCCCGGCGGGTGCGATCCAGGGGTGCCTGCGGAGCGAGCGCAACATTAATCCAGCGCAAGCACCCACATAACCACAACTGAAGGATTGCCAACTTTGACTCTTGACTGTGTGGCCTCGGGGGCTGGAGATCCTGAGAGTGATTGCCACTTCTGCCTGTGGCCTAGCGCTGGGAGTGCATGCGGCGACGCTTGGGGCCTGCAAGATCTACAACAGTGTGGCAGGCCCTGGCATTCAGAGTGGGCCGCTTTCTTTTTAAAGTGTTTAACGACGTGCCCGACCGCCAACGCAGTTAGGCGGTAGGCTGGGAGCTACCACTTACTTTAACTCGGCAACTGCGCCAGATTTGCACACTGGTGGCCCCGGCACCTTGAGCACTGTTGGTGCACCTGTAAAGGGACGACGCCGCCGAGATGTTCCACAGCTAGGGGGCCCAAGCAGACCCACCAGACAAAGCTGGACAAATTCGCACAGTCCAGGATGGAAGGCGCGGAAGAAAGAGCCACACCACATGGCGTAAAGCTGCAGTCGGAGGAAGGGGCCCCAACCCTGGCGGGCGTAATGGAAGCTATCCAAGGGGTCCGCGTGGGGCTCGAACAGAAAATTGGCACGGTAACGGCCAAAGTAACCCTCATGCATGCAGACCTACGTAATTTGGGGGAAAGGGTCAAGGCGACTGAAGAATCAGTGTCGATGCTCCATAAATCTACAAATACGCTGGAAACCACCGTCAAAAGGCTTCAGGTGCAAGCCTCGGACCTGGAGGCTAAACTTGAATACTATGAAGGGCGCACGCGCAGAAATAATGTGCGCATTTTGGGTGTTCCCGAGAGAGCCTAGGGGCAGACTGCAGCCCTCTTCGTCGAAGATTTAATTCAAAAACACCTACAGCTCCGGTCCTTGTCAGTTGAACGCACTCATAGAGTGCCTGGAGGACCGCCGAAACCAGGGGCTCCTCCGCGTCCCATCTTGGCGAGAACTTTTAATTACCGGGACAGAGACATTATTCTCCAAGCGGCACGCACCGCCCTCCCTCCCCCCCACTCAAGTTTGAAAATTCAACGATCACATTCTTTCCAGACTTCACACTGAAGGTGCAAAAGATGCGCAGGTCCTTTCTGGAAGTGAAACGGGCACTGAGGGACAAAAACTTGAAGTATGCAATGCTTTTTCCAGCCAAGCTGTGTGTGCTGGCGGAGGGAAAATCTTGGTTTTTCCAGACCCCGGAGGAAGTCTGGGAATGGTTAGAGAGATGGAGAACTCCTGGTGCTCAGAAAAATACATCTTCAAGGCACCTCCAAGATCCCGAAAATCGCCAAGAAGGCTCAGAACAGGAGGAGGGTATTTGATCTGTTACAATGGTTATTCTATAATGTTGGCTGTGTAGCCCTCCCCGAACTTTGAGATGCCAGTGACGGTCGGAGGTGCGAAAAATGTAGGTCAGTCCCGACGAGAGCTGGGTAACTACGCCATGCTGGATAGTGGACACGTGGGTGTACAGTCAAGTATGTATATTTGGTGGATTTTGGCTGGACGTCGCTAAGACACATTGTCCAGCTTCATGTACCACCAAGGGAGGTGGGACACTCTAACAATGTTTCCTAAGTTCGATAACAGTCACGGACTAAAAGCTTGCAAAATGTTGTATTATGGGCTTATATGGTTAAGAATAAGGGGGAACTTGATCTTCTGGTCGGGGTTGTTCGGCTGAGTAGCATTTCCCCTCACAAAGGTTATTAGTTAAGGGTTCACAGGCACTCTGCAAAATTGGGGGGTGGGCAGTTGTAAGTCCACATTGCAGGGAGGGGGGGTTTGGGGGGTTTTCATTGGGATAGCTTTATTGTGAATTTTATGTTATGGTGCAGCTTTGAAAATAGCATTCTTCCCAGTGCATTGAGGATTGACAGCCAGTCAGAAGATAGATCAAAATGTACAATATTCAAAGTGTCTAAGATGTGGTCGCCCGGCGGGTGCGGGAGGATGTGTCCCTGTTTTTCCACCCTTGTTGGCTTGTGTTGCAGATGGCCCCATTCACAACACCTAAATGGGCGATAAATGTGAATCGGCTCCACTCTTGAGCCGCTTTAAATTACTCTCGTGGAATGTAAATGGCCTGAGGGACCGAATTAAACGTGGAATAGTTTTGCAATATATGAAGCGACAGGCCCCCGAGGTGGTGCTTCTGCAAGAGACTCACATCCAGGGGTCCTCTTAATGTGCACTCAATAGATGGGGATATAAACTGGTGGCCCACTCGAGCTATGCGAGGGGGTTTCGAGGGGTGGGCATCCTCATGTGCACCACCTTCCCTTTCCAGGTCCAAAAGGTCGCTCACGACCCACTTGGGAGATTTGTCACGGTATCGGGCCTATGGGAGGGTAAATCCCTTAATATAACCTCACTGTATGTGCCCCCCAGACTGCACTCTACAGCACTGGCCGCTCTCGGCTCCCACATATTGAATCTGCCTGAGGGTGACTTACTCCTGGGTGGGGATTGTAACGCAGCCCTTAATGGTGACCTGGATAGGCAGCCACCCAGACGGGGCAAAGCGACCGGGAATATGCTAATGGATTTCCTCGGGGCTATGGGTCTGATAGATATCTGGAGGATGTGTCACCCTGCGACCAGACAGTACACTTTCCTTTCTGGAGTCCACGGTAGTATGTCCCGAATCGATTATATCTTCTGTAAAGCCACTCAGCTCCCCAGGTTCAGGGAGGTCTCTTTTCTTCCCAGGGGCATCTCTGATCATTCCCCGTTGGTAGCGATTTATGGCAGTGCCCCTTCCCCCACACGTCACGAAATGGTTCTCAACCCTTGGTACCTTAAGGTGCCAGGCAATCCGAGATAAACTTACAGAGACGACCAGTCAATACTTTCTTGAAAACGAGGGATCGGTAGATTCAGACATCGTATTGTGGGAGGCATACAAGACGGTCGTGAGAGGTAGCAGGGTGGCAGCAATAGTAGGGCATAGGACAGAGAAGAGAAAGCACCTACAGACGATAGAGGGTGAGATTGCCCTTCTCAAGTGGGATCTAGTGGCGTCGGACACTCCAGACACCAAACACAAACTGCTCATGAAACAACTGGAGTATAGAAATATTGCCGAAGATGCAGCGAGGGCCCAACACCGGGCCACCCAGCATCGCATATATGATATTGGCGACAAGGCGAGCAAATTATTAGCCTGGCTAGACAAAAGGGATACAGCCAACAGATGGGTGGCTGAGATTGTAGGCCAGGATGGTATGAGAACACGATAGAGCTGGGATTGCGGAGGCGTTCGCTGATCATTTCAAACAGGTCTATACCTCCTCTCGGGCCTCCACCCATGCGGCAGCGAAAGAACTACTGGACACCCTGGGACTGCCTGTACTTGATCCTCAAGATGTAGAGGACTTGGACTCCGTCTTGACCAGTAAGGAGGTGTCCAGGGCGATCTGCGCCCTGCAGTCCGGAAAAGCCATGGGCCCCAGTGGCCTCCCTATTGAACTCTATAAATCAAACGCAACCACGATTGCCCCATACCTCATACGAATGTACGAGGAAAGTGTGCACAAGGGGGTTCTGCCCACAACACAGAGATTGGCCAACATAGTTGTTATTCACAAAAAGGGTAAGCCCCCCGAGCGCTGTGGCTCATACATGCCTATCTCCCTCCTAGACCCAGAAGTCAAAATATTATCTAAAATCCTGGCATGCCGTCTCTCACCTCATCTACATAAACTGATCCACCCGGACCAATCCGGCTTTATGCCGGTTAGAAACACCGCTCTGAACCTTCGACGCCTCCATGGTGTTCTGGGCAGGGCGGCTACAATTCGAGACGAGGCAGTGATTGTGTCTCTGGACGCCAAGATGGCATTCGACATGATAGAGTGGCCCTTTTTATTTGCCGCACTTGAAAGATATGGGTTTGGGGAGAGATTTTTATCCTGGGTGCGACTTCTTTATTCGGAGCCGTTAGCCAGAATTACAGTTAATGGGGGTCGATCGGCAACATTCATACTGCAGGGATGTCCCCTTTCCCCCTTACTCTTTGCTTTGGCCCTCGAGCCCCTGGCGATATGGATCAGGGGGGACCCCCTCATTAGGGGCCTCAATTGGTCAGCGGATTGGATGGATAAAATCTCCCTTTACGCTGACGATATTCTGCTCTACTTGGCCAGACCCTATTTTCCATTCACCGTGTCCTACACATATTTGCTCTTTTTCGGAAGTACTCTGGTTATACCATTAACTGGGATAAGTCTCTTGTTTACGTTCTAAGTGGACCCCGCCCAACCTTGTCTAGGGACTGCGGGGCTAAAATAGTTACAGTCGGTTTTTTATATTTGGGAATTTATGCCACGACCAACCCCGCAGTTTTTTATGACCATAATTTGGCTCCTCCTCTGCGCCGCTTTCAAGCCGACGTCCAACATTGGAAAACCCTGCCCCTTACCCTATTGGGCAGAGCCGCCCTTTATAAAATGATGGCGCTCCCCCGCTTTATCTATGCCCTGCAGAACACACCCTATTTGGTCCCAGCGCAATATTTCATTACTATTGAAGCGGAGGTACGCTCTTTGCTTTGGAACAACGGGACCCCCCGAATAGCATTAACTAAACTCATGAAAAGCTGGTACGATGTAGGTATCACCCTGCCCGCAATCAAAAGCTATTATTGGGCCTCCCAGCTACTGGTCGTTAATCACTGGGTGCATCGACCAGGAACAGATCTCGCTTATAAGATGGATAGACACAATATGTTCCCCGGCAATTATCCCAGGGCAATCTATGGAGGGAGGAACCATGCGCCTAAATACACCCCAACTTCCACCACAATTGACATATGGCACACCGCGACAACCGCGCTGGGGTGGAAAGCTAGAATTACACAAGTCACTCCATTGCTTGACACACACCAACTGGGAATGTTATCGAAGCATCCCGGCTTCGAAAAGTGGGACTTGATAGGTCTCTCAAGGGTTGGCGACCTGTGGGCGAGGGGCGGGGTGGTCCCTTTCAGGGATCTCCAACGGGATTACCAATTGCAGAGCGGAGAAACTTTTAGATACCCAAGGGCATGGAACTGCCGACATCCTCGCCCCTTGAGGATAGACTTCTGGACCAACACCAACGACATCCCGCCGTCGCAACCCCTGTGCGATTCCCTCGCCACCTTCTTCCACCGCAAGATCGCCGACATCCACGACAGCTTCAACACCCAGACAGCCCCAACTAAGATCGATGCACCAGACCCGCCGCACACCATCGACCACGACCCCCTGCCAGCCTGGGCCAGCGTGAACATCGAGGACACCATCAAGACCATGAGCACAATACACTCCGGCTCCCCGTCAGACCCTTTCCCGCACCACATCTTCAACAAAGCCAGCAGCTCCATCGCACCCCACCTGTGCAACGTCATCAATCTCTCCTTCAAGACCGCGACCTTCCCAGAGAGCTGGAAACACGCAGAGATCAACGCCCTACTCAAAAAACCCAAGGCGGACCCGAGAGACCTCAAGAACTTCCGGCCCATCTCCCTGCTTCCGTTCCCAGCCAAGGTCATCGAGAAGATCGTCAACAAACAGCTAACCCGATACCTCGAAGAAAACAGCATCCTGGACCCATCCCAATCGGGGTTCCGTAGCAACCACAGCACTGAGACTGCCCTCATCGCCGCCACCGACATCAGGATCCTGCTGGACAACGGTGAGACCGCAGCCCTCATCCTGCTGGACCTCTCCGCCGCCTTCGACACTATCTGCCACCGCACTCTACGCGCACGCCTCCACGACGCAGGGATCCGAGACAAGGCCCTGGAATGGGCCACCTCCTTCCTCGCCGGCAGAACCCAGAGAGTCCGCCTCCCACCATTCCGATCCGAAGCCTCCGAGATCATCTGCGGTGTACCCCAGGGATCGTCCCTCAGCCCAACACTGTTCAACATCTACATGGCCCCGCTCGCACGCATCGCCAGACAGCACGACCTCAACATAATCTCCTACGCCGACGACACTCAACTGATCCTCTCCCTCACCAAGGACCCCCTCGCCGCCAAATCCAACCTCCATGAAGGAATGAAGGCCGTCGCCGATTGGATGAAGATCAGCCGACTAAAACTGAACACGGAGAAGACAGAGGTCCTCATCCTCGGCTCCAACCCCTCAGCCTGGGACGACTCCTGGTGGCCAACGACGCTGGGAGCAGCCCCGACACCCACCGACCACGCACGCAACCTGGGAGTCATCCTCGACTCAACGCTCTCCATGGCCAAGCAAGTCAACGCAGTCTCATCCTCCTGCTTCAACACCCTCCGCATGCTTCGCAAGATCTACAGGTGGATCCCGACAGACACAAGAAGAACAGTCACCCAAGCCCTCGTCAGTAGCAGACTTGACTATGGGAACGCCCTCTACGCGGGAGCCCCGGCCAAGCTCATCAAGCGACTGCAACGCATACAAAACGCCTCCGCACGCCTGATCCTCGATGTACCACGCCACAGCCATATCACCCCCCACCTGAGGAACCTGCACTGGCTCCCCGTCGACAGGAGAATCTCCTTCAAACTCCTCATCCACGCACACAAGGCACTCCACAAGACTGGCCCAGCCTACCTCAACAGACGACTCCTCTTCTACGTCCCCAACCGCCAACTCCGCTCCGCCGACCTCTCCCTCGCCACCGTCCCTCGCATTCGAAGAACTACCACCGGCGGCAGATCCTTCTCCCACCTCGCCGCCAAGACCTGGAACACCCTTCCACTAAGCCTACGACAGACCCAAGACCTGCTGACCTTCAGGAGGCTACTCAAGACCTGGTTGTTCAACCAGTAGCAGCACCACCCCCTCCTTTTTTCCCTAGCGCCTTGAGACCCTCGCGGGTAAGTAGTGCGCTTTACAAATTCTGTGATTGATTGATTGATTGATTGATTGGACGATTACCTCCAGGAAAAAGCTATTTCATTGTCATACCGTAAAATACTCAACAATACACCGGACAAACTAGGGAGAGTTTGTGCACGGTGGGTGGAGGACATCGGGGATATTGATGATGAAGAATGGCAGGAGGCGTTGGCTTCCCCCCGGGAGGTGGCGATCCGCTCCCGGTTTAAACTCATCCAACTCAAACTCCGACACAGAGCTTACTACACTAGTTCGGTGCTTGTAAAAATGGGTGCCCTGAGCTCCGCTGCCTGCCCCAGGGGATGTGGCCAAACCGGTACATACCTGCAGCAATGGTGGGAGTGCCTGATTCTTCAGACATACTGGGGGAGGGTCACATCAGCACTGTCTTCAACCTGCCACAAAACTTTTGAGGTCTCACCCCACTTGTGCCTCCTCAATATCTGGGAGGCAACGGATCTGTCGAGAACCGAGAGAGTGTGGGTCTCCCTCTGCTGTATGGTTGCGAAACGCAACATAGCCAGAACATGGAAGGGCGTACTTAAACCCAAGTTTCGCGACTGGGAGTCCGATATGGACTGGTGCATGCAGGCGGAAAGGGTGGTATACGAAAGTAGAGGATGCCCACAAAAACGGACGAGAATCTGGGAGGCATGGAATGTGAGTAGGGGGCTGATATGCACACCCTTCAGCGATACCTCCCCACAGTCGGCGGACCAGGTGGGGGAATAATGTCTATATCATTAAGTACTGTATGAGACACTTGTTTGAAGTATTGATCCAATGTAACGTTATGTCGAATAATGTACCAATGCACGGGAATTGTTGGAAATTATGGGAATTGCACTGCACTTTGTCCCTCTTTGTTTTGTCCCTCTTTGTTTTGGTCTTCTTTGTTTTTGTTTACTCAATAAAAAAGATTTGTAAAAAAAATAAAAAAAATCCCTGCTTCCATACTTCGGGAAGGTAATGGAATCATTGGTCAAAAAACAACTTACAACATATCTAGAAAGCTGTCAACTGTTCGACCTTTCCCAGTCAGGTTTCTAGGCAGGACATAGCACTGAAACAACTCTTGTAGAGGTAGTAGATAACATAAGTCTTTCTCTAGATGATGGACAGGCATCAATGCCGGTCTTATTAAATGTATCGGCCGCTTTCAACATCATCTATCACACAATACTAACACAGAGGTTAGAGGAGATAGGGGTCGGAGGGAAAGCCCTCAATTGGCTGTAGAATTACTTGAAGGTACGAACAATCTCTGTACAACTAGGATCTCACGTTTCTCGCAGCATAGTTGTTGACAAAGGAGTCCCCCAGGGATCTGCACTCAGCCCTATGCTGTTTAACATTTAGGTCACTCTGCTGGCAAGGGTAATCATATCATATGGGTTCAATGTAATCTCATATGCAGATGATACCCATTTGGTAATAACCACGGGACCCAATCCAACCGACACCAACATTAGATTAAAAAACTGCATGGATCACATAACCAACTGGATGCAGACAAATTGCCTTCAAATTAATGCAAGCAAGACCAAGGTTATATTGTTTGGAAAAGCACAGGAATTCTGGTCAGATGACTGGTGGCCGACTAGTCTTGGCCCTTGCCCCTCCTCAAAAACAACAGTACGGAATCTAGACATAATAATTGATAACAAATTGTCTATGAAGGACCAGGTAAACCATATTCTGGGCACCTGCTATGGCATCATGCAAACCCTATGAAAAATCTTCCAATGGATTGCATCGGAACTCAGGAGAGCCCTGGTACAGGGGTTGATAAGTAGTCGCCTGGATGATGGAAACGCCTTAATGGTGTCTATAAATGAGGAACTATATACCAGGCTTCAGGAGTTGCAAAACACTGCAGCAAGACTGGTACTACACCTTCCACCTCGATCTCTATCTGCCCCATCTTAAAATCCCTACACTAGTTACCAATAAGGAAACAATCATGTTTCAAGCTTATTTGTCTTACACACAAAACTGTACATGGAAACGGGCCACAGTACTTATTGAGAAAACTTAACTGGTATGTGCCAATAAGAAATCTCAGGTCAGGAGGAAAACATCTACTCATCACCTTTAGAGCCCGAACTGTCAGAAATGGTGGCAGATCTTTTTACTACTTAGCCCCTCCATTGTGAGGAGGATGCAGGTGCGGCTACTTTTGGCAATTCCAGGAACCTTGGTAGCAAGGGGCTGATGATTAGTTCTCCCTGGGAACTGCTATGTGGCAGATGGTAGAAATGATGGGCGGGACTGTAGTTTCTCTTGTTCAGGGTGAAGTTTCAAGGCCAGGCCTGTCTTTTGTCTGTCCCAAATTGCTTCTTTAGAAAGGTTAATAAAAGCAAGGTGCAGAGATCTCACACTTAATTATGCCCATAATGTGGGTACTTCTGCTTGGACCCAGCCCCAGTGCTACTTGTTGTGAGAAGCATCACTCTACACAGAGGCAGAGAGCCTGTGAAGTCCACTTGAAAAGTACCAAACTAAACTGTTCAATAAAAAATACTTGTGCTGAATATATGTAGAACTCTACTCTGTGCATCGCACACTGCTCTTGCTCGTCTTTTCACAGCCACTTCTGAAGAAACTGAATAGTAAGACTTCGGATTTTGAGGCAGCGTGCTTTTTATTTCATGTAAAACCAAAGGCACCACCTCTTGTGTGTGTAAGAGAAATGGGGTCCACTGAGCTCACGTTTCCTCTTCCCATTAGTCTACACATCACAAAATTCACATAAATGTTGACCCCTGGTGTAGTGCACATCGCAAACTCGATGGCCTCTTGGCGCTTAAATAAGCAGGTTTTTGTTAGTACTACTGAATGGAACAGCTGTCCTGGACCTTGGGATGGTTAAAGGTAAATCGAGCAATTGAATACTTGACCAACAACCTGCCAACAGAATTCAGTACCATACGATTAACAACTGAGCCATTGGATCCCTATGTTCTTTTTGTTAGGGGTCTAGCCACCCAAATGCCTCTTATGTGCATGAATATAAGATGAACTTTCCCAAAATAGCAGTAACTGTAGTCATTTTCAAAACATCATAGTAAGATGTTACATGAAGGGGGTGGGGTGTGTGTGTGCGCGTGTGTGTGTGTGTCCGTGTGTCCAGACCTCATTAGCCCTCCCATAGCATTCTGGTCAATGTGGTCCGTCTTTGCAAAGCTGCAGTTCTTCCATCGGAGTAAAGCTTGATAACTGTTCATTTCTTTCACCCCCGACACATGTTTCACTCTACATGAGCTATTCAGTGGAGCACAGCAGGTACTGAGCACCAAACGTGTTTGCAGCAAGGAATTAAGGAAGGCTATACAGCTGCAACACTGCACCTTTGCTAGGAGGACTGAACTTTTGTCACCAGACCTTGCCTGGGCTGGAGCTATTCATTTAGGCAGGCATCATAAACAAGACCCAAAATGGCTTATTTGGTGCTTTTTTGAAAGGGCAATCTACAGGGATGATATCTCAGTCAAAAGAAAAATGTGAAAAACGAAGTGCACTGTCAGGTACTGAAATAAACCCCTGGGGCCATCTAGATATTGGGTGCACTGTCCACTGTCCTTGTCTGCCCCTCGCCGCACACTCAATTGCCTGGCGCAGACTGGGACAGTGCTCGCGATTATGGGAAAAATGCATCTCAGCAGTGCAGATGTGAACCCCGACAGTTCACACCTGTGCTGGGCAGAGAGCATCAGTGAAAGGAGGAGCTATGGTTTGAAACCGTGACTCTTCCTTTCACTGCAGGTGGATCCAGCCATAAAACGTTTTCTCTTCTCTCGGGGGACCATGAGTCCCTGTTGTATGTAATCTGCTACCAGTTCTTCCCCACATATCAGACTGTTCTAGGTGCTCCTGCTACAGGAAAAATATTCTCCTAAATAACTCTGTTGCTTCATGGAACTAGGTCTACACTACTATTTCAAGTACCTTGAAATAAGGCTTGGTCTGAGCCTAAAACGTCTTCATGTCCGCTCTCTCTGCTGGAAACATCAGCCAGTTTCTGGGAAGCATGGACTTCCATTTCACATCAGCTTTCCAATGATACTGAAGTGTAAACTCCCTTTGCTCACCGATGATCTGTGCATGATATAAATGTGTGATGGAGAGAGGGAGATGTAAGTGTGTAGCTAATTGCATCGTCAGTCAAAGCTCCCACCCCCAAATTGGGTAATTTCTTTTGGCAAATATACACAAGAAATTTAACAGTGGTGCAATTATGAGACTTCAACATAGAACTCTTTCAGTACCTTTAATGAAGAAAATTCGTTCCCCTCTAATGACTTTTCCACTTTTAGCAATAATGGCCGGTTGGGTGAATGCCGCGTCCACATTGTCAGGGACCCCAGGGAATCCATCTTTTATTTTTTTGGGGTATCCTGCTTCCATCTGATCTTGATCAAATTTCCAGTACTTGTCCCCCTGTTGGGTACAAAGATGAATAATACTCAATAATAAAAAAAACAACAATAGACGTGGCCCAAAGGCAGCAGAATTGGATAAAATCCAGTTTCTAGGCTGTGGGAAAACAGTTCATCTGAGGACAATCTAGACCATCAACGTAACTAACTTATGAATGGAATGACGAGGATCTTCTGAAGGGACGATCAATGATTTTAAGACAACAGAAGTCGGGCATTGCCTCAGTAGTATCCGTCTTGATGGTTCAGTGTATTAAATATTCGCTCCTGATACTTGCCATCACACGCAGGACAGTGTATACCATCCTAGGTTAATAGACCACCTGGTATTTATAGTGGTTAGAAACTTTAAAACCTGTGGTATTAAGAACTATGTTAAACACACATTTTTTGCCCAGTCAAACAATGCCCTTCCCTGTTGCAGGTAACTATATTAGGGTACTTACAATTTTAGGTTGTGATTGAAGCTCTTGGTATGGTACTGTAATATTGCATTATAAACATAATTTTTAAAAAATGCTACTTTTTAAAAAATTTCTTTCTGTGGGGTGAGGGATTTTACCTTAAATTTGTAAACGGGGAAACTGCCATCTCCACATGACTCCTTACCAAGTCCTATCACTACCATTTTTGCTTTTTAAAAAAAAAAAAAAAGTCTTACTTAGATTGTCGCCCTGTTTCCCCATTTTCATTAATTGCAAGTGCACCACTCCCTCTTTACCACGTGTATGTTTCAGCAGCAGAAACTATGATTACTGCCATGCCTCCTCTTTCTCGTTCCCCTATTTACATGCTCCGTTACAAAGAAACTCAAGAAGCCCCTGACTTCATACACAGAAGTCTTTTCTTCCTTTCTATATCTTCCCTCACTGGGCTGCTCCTGCCTAGTGAGAGTCCTCATCCTCTTACCCCACAACCACAGGCGGAGAAGAGGCACGCTTCCTGTTATTTTTTTGTCTATCTGCTGACAGACCTTCATGAATTTGTAGCCTTTGGTTTGGGGTCCCTGTGTGGTTTATTCTGAGGGTAAGTGGCTCTCTCCTTGATTGTGGTGTGGGTGGTCATTTGACCTGGTATTGCCGTTGCTCCTTTTGTGCCATTCTCCAGGGACTGAGACTGGGTTTGTGCTTTGCTTTTAGAGCAGTCTTGGGTGGTTTTCGCTTCTGCATGGGCACTTTCGAAGGTTGTGGCTCTTGGTGGGCCATTGGGCGTGGAAGGCACGCAGGGCCTTGTAAATGGCAGTGCTGTGCATTTAGTGGGCAAGATTGAGTAAGTGTCTTTATGTGGCTTCCTTCCAGCTGTTTGTCTGTGGAGTTTTTATCTTTCCAGTCTGGTGGCTGTTCTGGTTGGTGCCAAGATCACTGCCCTTCTCAGACTGTGCTCCTACGATGGTCTAACAGTCCTTTGTTTACCCACCTTCACTTCCGGGTGACTTGTTCACTTCCTCAAGGCCTTTCTGTTGACCGTTCATTTGAGTCCTGCAGGTTTTCTGCAGCGTTTTTTTCCCATTTCTTCTGTGGTGATTTGGCATGGTTCTCACTCCATAACCCAAGTTTTTTTGTTTGTTTTTTTGCAATTTTGCCCGCAGTCTCCCTGAAGCAGTGTTTTCAATATTTTTTCACCATGGTGCCTCTTGGGCCTTATGTCTGTGCCTTGGGTTTTTGGTATGGTCATTAGTGGGATTTCTCCATTCAGTGTGTGCTGCTTTCATGCCTACCAGTGCACTTATTTACATCATGATCCTCCTTGCCCTCTGTTGACCATGCAATTCCTGTTGATATCTGGGACACCCATGTGTGCTACAGTCTGGCTTTGGTCCATGCCAGTATCTGGATCTGGATTTTGGGTTCTGTGTCTTGATCGCTCTCTCCTTTGTTGACTTTGGTGTTGCATACGAGGCATTCTTCGACAGTTGTGTTGTTGTCTTTGTCCTGCTCTTCAAAGGAATCTGTTGTAATAGCAGAATCCCTTGCATTGTTTTTGTGAGGCCACCAACTTTGGTTGATATTGTTTCCTTCCTTCCCTTGGGATGGCTGGGATTCTGCAACTGGTGGTAACTGGTTTCCAGTGGACGATATTTTTGTTTCCTTCCATGGTGGTTAAGCATCCATGGGATGAAGTGATTCTGCAGCTGGTTCTGGTGCCTGTCATTCACGGGCTGAATTTTGGGGATTTTTCCCACTTTAGTGTCACACTTTTCCGCTCGGTTTGCGAAGCACAACACTTGGCAGTGTGCTGCTAGATGTGGATTCTCTTTGCAAGGGATTGAGTGTTCCTGCAATGCCTCCAGTCCCCTTGTGTCAATCTACTGAAAGGATGATGGAGCCATGGGTTTCACCCCCTAAAGTGTGATCTAATGATGTCTGTCATGTGGTATCAGGACCGGCCAATTATCCTTTTTACTCTGTGCTACTTTCCCGCACTGTGTGTGGAGCTACCTTGGTGGTGAGCTGTAGTGTGTCTGTTGCTTGTGATAGAGCAGGGATGGTTATGGAAACATGGCACATCATCATTTTGGAAGTGTTTTTACAAAAGCGGGTTTTTATGCAAACTGTTTACTTGTTACTGAAGCCTGGTGCTGATGAACCGTCCAACCAACTTTGGTGGGAGTCGACTACAGTCATTGTCTTCTCTGATAGTTAGAATAGTTTACCCAAGATTAAACATCACTATCTTTGCATCAACGTTATCTCTTGCATTGGAATTTCGCCATCTTCAGTCCACCACGTCCTTCTTAATGACCACCTGACCTGACCTAGGCTGGGAAATAAGTTTATCCAACAGACTATGGCCTTACACGTGGTTGTGTTTCAGCTTCCAGGGTGATAAAACGGTGTTAGTGAATAGTTTTGATTGCTAAGATTTAAGAGATGATAAGCAATACAATAACAATACATAACTTTTCGTTTGGTCTAGCCACTGCACTACAAAGCAGAATTTTGTTTTTAATCTTTTGTCGCTGTATATTTACCTAGACAGCCTTTTCTTGCTACTGAATCCCATTGGCTGCCTGTGGTTTGCTGTTCAGCTTGAGTTATTGATGGTGCTAATGTCTGCTGTATCTCCCACATCCTCGCCCTATGCATAAAGGAAAGTCCGCACACTCCTATCTTGCTGGGTTATGGCTCCAGCTTCGAGCGATGGTCTCACAGACCCAGATGTGCTTTAGCTACAGTCAGAGGCCAGGCAGAATTGTGGTCCATGGTAAAGCAGGTGTCTTCAAGCGATGATCTACTCAGAGTCATATGAATGGTTAGCTTCTACGTGGTCAGGTTCCATTGCTGTGGGTATAGGACGTCTGCTCCCCACTGTGGCTTTGTAGGAAAGGATGATTGTACTTGGTTCACATGCTCTACTCTGCTCAACAGAGGCAGGATCAGGGAGCGGATGGTGGGAGGGGTACTGGGCAGTACCAGGTCCCACAGGATGCATGCCAGTGGGTCCTTATTGTGGGCTAGTCAGGTTACAATTACAGTTAGCAGAACTGAAATTAGTATTTTAGTGAATAGCCTATATGTGCTTGAATCTCCTCACCTTCCATCGATGTCATTGTATTGCATGTGTTTGTTTTGGAGATGCATTAGCGCAGTATGCCGCGTCACAATAACCGGCCTGGGCCAGGTCCCTCTCTCAGTACACACCCTGAACTGTTTTCCTACATCAGTTGGACACTGCCAACTATCTGTGCTTTGCACTCTTCTATATGTGATTTACCAAATCTGTTTTACTTGCAGCTGATAGAGGATTACGTTTAGCTACTGATGTATGTAATTCGAAGTGTTGCTGACATCTGCAGTAGTGAGGAGTCAAATGTGCCAAATCGGTGTACTAAGAAAATGTCTGTTTTGTGCAGAGCGCTGCAGCATAAATCTGTGTGTGCCTCTAGGAATTATTGAGAATATCTAATCCTTTGCAGCCTTGTTGTGGGGGCTTTTCCTTCTATGAGGTATTCTGTACTCCAGTGTTTTGTGGCAGTGTCTCCATCAAAGAGCCCTATTCCTTGGCTTTCTAAGATGGCTACTGATTCTGTCCACTGGCACTAACTGTGCCTTATATCTTTCAGCAGTAGAAAGGTTTAGGAGCCACCAGTCGATCTTCCTGTACAAGATCCAAACCATTTGCTAGATCTCGAAATCCACTGGATTGTTACATTGAATTTGAAAATATTACTGCAGGGCAATGTCATCCTTTTAGAATGGTCAACAAAGGGAACCGCTTATAACATGAATATCCCTCACCTGGGACCCCTGCCAGGGTGTGCCTTCCACCTCCTGGTCAGAGCTGCAGTAGTGGTCTCATTTTAAAACCATCCAGGGCAACCTCCTACCTCAGGAGCCATCCCTGCAGTCAGAGTGTATTGCCCCACATCTACCTTGTACCATCTCATGTCTGGGCTAGGCAAACGCTCCTTATTTGACTTTCCCAAAAATCAAATGAACATATTAGATCTTGATAAAGTTTTGCCAATGACGGTTTCCAATTGACACCCAATAATCAAAGACAACTTTCCCCAACTCTTAGCGCACTTTCTAAGGCTTGAGACACCACAAAACGCTGCTTTGTATTACTTTGCATTAAGGGGGTCTTACATGGCTGGTACATGGGCGTTCCCATGCAATCACCCATGCTTTTTGACGCTAAACCCACTTCACTAACATTAGTGGAAAGGGTGTAGCGCCAAAAATGAATGCTGCTGAAAAGCAGGCGTTAAACGGATCTGTGCCTTTCCGACTTTGCAAGTGTGCTGCTCTGTGCAGCACACATACAATGAAGGAAATGCTTGTGGACATGTCTAGGCATACTATTTTGTACAGGAAGAGTACCCTTCCTGTACAAAACCTATGCTAGACTCAGGCACGTACCCTAGCACCTTGGTGCTAACGTATGTGCCAGGTGCATGGCTGCTGAAATCAGCGCCGGCGCTAGGGAGAGGGGAGGAGAGAGCCATTTCTCTGTGAATATGGCTCTCTCCTGCTCTCTCCCTGTCACGCAATGCAACCTCTTATGACGCTGCGTTGCGTGACAGTGTTCAGAATCTGGGCCTAAGTATCCTGCAAAGGAGATCAGAGGGGCTGGAGGGCTCCAGTCACACACAAGCAGTGCTTGAAATGGAAAAATGGAAGTGCAGGTACTCTGTAACAGAGTTCCTGGTTGTTTCTGAGAAGTGTTGGTACTCTCCAATTAAAAGTATTACATTTTTCTTGAGAAGTGCAGGTACTCTCCCTCTCAAAATAAATAAGTACTGGTACTCAGTACCGGACACTACCGGCCCATTTAAAGCACTGGACACAAGGAAGAAGCGGTTTGTGCTTCCATTTCAAGTAAGGTCAGGCTGGTACAGAAGCTCTACTTAAGTTGATAGAAAATACTCCTATGAGTTTCTTTACCTTGAAAAAGAAGATTTTGCCGTCCTGGTCTCCCACAGGGTTCTGCATCCGTATTGAGGCGTCAATGGAAGCTGGGAGTTTCCACTTGGAAGTGATCAGCTGTGGGTATCCTTTCTTTGGTGTCAAAGTTTTGCTCAGCTGGTTCAGTTCCCAAAAGTGTTTACCTATAAGTTGAAGGTAAAGACATATAAAGGTAGCAGCCAATGAGGTCCTATTCGAAGGCTTGAGAGATGGCTCTGGTGCCAGCTCATATAGTGGCTTTGATGCTGAATGCTTAGGACATTCTTTAAAAAGTCAACAATTTGTCTCTTCCCTCGGATGGCAGTCCAAGTATTCCTCAATCTGTTAACCAAATTGTGCATGCTCGCAATTGGTGACTGCCCCTGTGCACATGTCTTACACAGTCCCCTCTTCATTCAGGGACTCATCAAACCCCAACTGAAGAAGGTTGCTGGAACCATCCTTTGTCATTATTCAATTTTTTCAAAGAACATAAAAGAATTTGATAGTACCAAACAGTGCCTAATTTGTGAAAAAATAAGTGGCAGGGCCCTCGTCAGGAGACCACTTCAGCTTGCGCCACCCATTGCCCCTGCCTGCACTGCCAATGACAGTACCAACACAACTACTAACCATCCCACTCCTACAAAGTCTGACAATTGGGACTATCCCAGGTCCCCAAAGCTATACAGATTGCTTGGTAGGCAGGACTTAGTCATGTTAAGGCATACTGAATTAATAAACAACTGTTGTTGTGCTCGGAAAACAGCGCTACCATAAGTACAGGTGTTGACAATTAAGTGCCAGTGCTGAGCACCCGAAACCACCAGCTCAAATTAAGCACTGGCACCAAAGTGGCAACAAAGTGGCAATATTGTGAGACAAGAACCTCTTCTAACAGCTTTCTTAAAGTCATGTACATATAGTTATTTATTCCAGCCATCAATCCCTACTTATTACTCTAGGGCGGTAGGTCAATCAGTTCTTGTGTGACTGTGGGCAGTGCGGTCGTGTGTTTGGCTGAATACCTGTGTATGAGTGTGTGTGAGTGAAACTTTACAGTATTATAGTACATTGTAGTCAGCCGACCAATGGTCTCTGGTGTGAGTGGACTGGAGGTCACGGGTGCTGCCCATTGGTAAGCCCTGCCATGTTTATCAAGGGCGTAGGGCTTGGACCTGCAGTTCCCGATTGGGCAGTTAGTGTGTGGAGCACAGTTGCCCACCACTAAGGGGGTAGGATGGGGAGCACATGCCCAAGAGGGAGCTTCTACTTGTAGTCTTTTGCCCAGGGCCATTGGCACACACCTTTTTACACTTTTCAACAAGGGATCATTAACTTAACCCCTCACTCTAGGTGGAGCCAAGAGGAATATTAAGGGAACCATCCCTCACTTGCTTGAATGAGGAGTAATAATAATAATAGTAATCCGGTATTTGTAAAGCGCAAACTAATCACCTAAGGGTCTCAAGGCGCTGGGGGCCGTCGGGGAGATTAAGTGAGCTATTGCCGGGGGCGTGGCTAACCGCCTAAGATGGTGGACGTACCTCGGTGAGGCTCCGGACCCTGGGGGGGGGAGGGGGGGTTGAATCCTGTGAAATCGCCCCGAAATCCAGGAACCACGCTCTGGACACGGCAGGGCATTATTGCGGAGGTCCCCGGCAACACATCACTGGGTCTGACCTGGCGCCCGTCATCGCGGCGTAGAGCTGACGCCCTGTAGCAGTGTCCAACGGCGGGGCCTACCAGAAAGGAACTACGGAGGCCGGGACGGCTGCGGTCGGGCCGGCGCCAGCGTCCAGAACGTCCGACGCGAAGTGACGGCAAAGTGAGAGCGGGCCCCTGGGGGCTCCGGTGGCGTAGCGGACGGAGATTCGGCACCCGGCGATCAGGAGGCCCACGGAGGGGGCGCGGAGCCTGAGTCTGCACAGAGCAATCACAAGGCGGTGAGTACCGGGAGGGGGGGTCGGGACTTGCCGGCTTCATGTACCCACCCTCCCGCCTCCCGCGCCCATAACCAGCGTCGGCTGTGAGGAGCTATTGGCCCGGGGCCCCCCCCGGTGGCGTGTGGGGGCTGGTGCATGCTTCATCCGCGGTGAATGGGGCTGCTGGGTTCTGGCCTGGCTGGCATCCGGGGAGAGGCCGTGCTCGCCCTGAAACAGAGAGAGGGGCACTGCATCCAGCCGACATAAGACTTTGCGCAGAGTGGCGCTCATTCGTGGCCCGGAGGCCCGGGGTGAAAGTACACTGACGAACCCCGCTACGACGACGGCTGCATGCCTCGAGGGGGGACATTCTGAGTCCCGCATTAACCGGAGGACACTAGCGCCTACATCTCCCGGCTGCGACACAGGGGCTGCGGCCTGACCGGTTGGGTGCCGCACCCTGCACGCCACAGCGCACTACCAGGCTTGGCGGTGCGTGGTGAACTGGGCCACAGAGGGGGGCTGGACTACACGGGGCCTCCACACGGGCTCCCACGGTAGGCGTACCCGGAACAGGGACACCCTGAGAGACCGGAGAGTGCGACAATGGGGAGAACCAAAGGGAAGACCCTAGAGGGCCACCTGTGTGTAGGAGGAACCGCTCCTCCGACCTGATGTGAACAGCAGGCCCCCATCCCCTGGGGCCCCATCCCTAGACACAGTGGAGGGCGCCCCGGATAAACTGGACCTAATCCTTAAGGAAGTCCGAGAATCACGTATGGCAATTGAACAACAAATAGGAACCCTAACAACGGGCTTCACCCTGCTCCGAGCCGATTATGAGAAACTGGCGGAGAAGATCCAGGACCAAGGGCAGACGCTACATACCATCGAACCTCAAATCACAGATAACACTGCGCAAATACAGACACTTCAACAACAGGTTCGGGGCCTGCGTGATAGGATGGAAGATGCCAAAGGCAGAAATAGGCGCAATAACGTACGCGTAATTGGCCTGCCGGAACGCAGTGAAGGCAACAGGGCGGCAGAATTCATGGAGGCATGGTTCAGAGATCATGTGGCGCAGGAAGGACTTTCCCCATACTTCTTCGTGGCGAGGACGCACCGGATTCCAACTGGGCCGCCGAGCGCAGGAGCCCCCCAAGGCCTCTAATAGTTAAGATCCTAAATTACAGGGACCGAGACATTCTCCTGCAAAAAGCCAGAGAAACGAGGCAGATTCATTTCGAAAACCACTGCATATCATTGTACCCGGACTATACAATGCTAGTGCAACGACAACGATCCTCGTACCAAACCATCAAGAAGAAGCTACAGACGGCTAACCTGAAATATGCTCTGCTTTTCCCAGCGAGGCTTAAAATTATCCACGACAAGAAAACCTATTTCTTTGATAGCCCTGGCGACGCAGAGGAATGGCTGGAAGTTATGAACCTAGACCCAAACCAGAGCGGATTATCGGGAAGAACCAACCGGAGTTCCGCCCGATCGCAGGGGGTGGGGGCAGCGGCACCCTCCGGCCACAAACAGAGCAAGCCTGGGACAGGCCCGTCACGGGCACAACAACAGAAGGACAGGGCTGAGGCCCTGGCAATGGTGGCTCCTTCAGAGACAAACCTGCCATATCTCAGCCGGAATCGGAAGAAAGTGCCGTCCAGTCGGACTCCGACCACAGTATCACGCTGTTCCCTTCAGTCACTCCTCAGACAGTGGATGACTTGGTGGACAATTGATGGCATCAGTGAACGACGTAGCGGATAGTAAGAAGGATCCTGAGAACTGTTACAATAGCCTTATGCTCCTATAGATAGATCCTCCTTCTCTCCCACAGTGTATAGAATATAATTGTACCGGAATTGTTCCCCTCGGGAGCCACAACAGCTGTAAGAATTGTAATGCTAGGCATGCTCAGTATGATAGTGTCGACCCTACTGGAGGCTGCTGGGGGATCTCCTAGCTTAGGAGACGTGCGGGTGGACAGGAGGGAAGCGATTGGAAAGTCTTGGTACTGATATGTGCATCTTTACCCCCCCCTGGGCTCTGTCGAGACTCCGGGTCTCCGCAGATGCACCACTCACGAGATGAAAGGTGACGGCGACCCCCCCACTCAGCGAATGCACCGTAACGTGGTACATAACTGTTGGAAATTTAGTTGGGCACAGCATTGTTCGTCGGTTGCGCCATGTTTAGTTAGTTGTTTTAAGGGGACGGGGTATTCCTGGTCTGGGACGGTTCAATGGCGCCCTAGTCAAAGGGGTAAGATTCACCACACTAACTCATGCCTAGTAGTCTTACCACCATAGGCTCATACAACCTGCTTACTTGGAATGTACGGGGGATGGGGGCAGTTCAGAAGAGACACCGTATACACGCCCAATTACTCAGACGCAATGCTCATATCGCGTTCCTACAGGAAACGCACCTTACTGCATCAGAGGCCGTAAAGACCCGTAAGAAATGGCGAGGCAACATATTCTCCACTGATTACTCAGTGTTCGCCATAGGGGCGGCTGTCTGGATCCGGCATGGGGTTCCCTTCCTGGAACTAGACCGCCGCATAGATGACCAGGGGAGATATGTCTTGTTAAAGGGAACCCTGGACGGAGTCTCCGTGGTCCTGGGCAGTATATATGCCCCCAATTTCGAACAGGACAAGTTTTTCCATAGACTAGGCGCAGCGCTAGTTGGGTGGGATACCCTGCCCTTGATACTGGGAGGGGACTGCAACACAGCACTAGATGTTGATCTGGATAGGTCCCACCCCCCACTACATGGTGCTGGCACTCGCAGGCAAGCAGACCTACTTAAAGCTTGGTTGGATGGCTGGGGGCTGACGGATGTTTGGAGACTGCTGCATGCTACCCATAGAGAATACTCCTTCTATTCGCCGGTCCACCACCTCCACACCAGGATAGACAGGGTTCTGTGCTCACACTCCATTGTTACTCGCGCCCGACACTCCACATACTTAGCCAAGACATTTTCGGATCACAGCCCCCTGGAGCTCACACTCACATGGGGGCGAGTACCGACCCCGGTGCCGACCTGGACATTACGGCCCCAGTTACTGGAGGACGGCCCCTTCAGGTCGGCTCTATCCACTACCATTACTAACTATTTTTCGGACAATTGGGACACTGCTTCCACTCACCTTATAGACTGGGACGCGTTTAAGGTGGTGGTGCGGGGGGCCACTATTGGGCAAGCGGTAGGGGCCAGACAAGAAATACACCAGCGTTTGCTTAGGATAGAAAATCTGATGCACACGCTGGAGTCCGCGGCGGTGACGGATCAGGCGAAAAAGGAGGCATTGCAGGAGGCCCGCATTGACCACGCGGATGTCCTCGAAACTCTGCGAGTGATAGATAATAGGGCTTATACACAACGGAAACATACCGATGCAGATAAGGCCGGGACATTATTAGCTCGCATAATAAGAGACAGCCCAGAACCTCCACTCATTACGACAGTTAATGCACCGGGGACAGGACTAGTTCACTCACAAGGCGAGATAAACGAAGCCTTTTATGAGTACTTTAGACACTTATACGCAGCCCCACCACATAATAGGGATGCGCAGATAGCGGATTTCTTTCAAGATTTACCTATCCCCTCTCTACCGGAGGATGTACAGCAAGAACTCACAGGCCCCATTACACAACAGGAGATTAGAGCTGCGATCAAAGGCCTTAATCGTAATAAAGCGCCCGGTCTAGATGGCCTACCTGTGGAGTTTTATGCCACTTATGCTGAAGCCCTGGTTCCAAAACTGGAGGTAGTCTATAAGACAGCATTGGAGATTGGCCATCTGCCTCAATCCACCATGCAGGCACTGGTCGTCTCATTGTTAAAACCAGGACGAGATGGCACAGAGATTTCAAATTATAGACCCCTGTCGTTGCTGGCAACCGAATACAAGATCTTAAGCAAAGCCCTGGCAAACCGCATACAGCCATACTTGACTACCCTAATACATAGGGACCAATGCGGTTTTTTGCCAAGCCGCAGCACGTCCCTCAATACGAGACGACTACATTCTATCATGTCAGCCATCACAGCAGACTACCCGGGGGCTGGCTGTTTGGCACTGGACTTGCGCCAGGCCTTTGATTCCATATCCTGGGATTACATGTTCGCGGCGTTGCAACGGTTTGGCCTCCCTAGGGATTATCTTAAATGGGTGCAGCTACTTTACACTTCACCTACCGCAAGAGCACGCACTGGAAGACACATCTCCCGGGAATACACGGTACATAGGGGTACAAGACAGGGATGCCCGCTCTCCCCACTGTTGTTTGTGCTGGCGCTGGAACCCCTGGCGATCGCCCTGAGGCGGTCAACACAACAACTGGGCATACCCATTGATGGGGCTACACACTTGATTTCAATATATGCGGATGATATCTTGTTGTATCTGAAGGACCTGAATGCTGATGTTGCACCCCTCCCTACTATTTTCTCGACATTTGAACAAATCTCGGGGCTTGCGGTAAACTCGCGAAAATCTAATGCCTTTTATTTCCATGACGGTGCCCACCCAGATACGACACATTTCGGCGCTTACGCCCTTCCAGTAGCACACACTACTTTTAAATATCTCGGGATACAAATATACAGAACAAGGGCGGACCAACTCAAGGGAAACCTGGTAAAGGCTATCACTGCTATACGCTCAAGTGTGACATTTTGGACTTCACTGCCATTATCGGTGATGGGACGCGTCGCAATCTCCAAGATGGTGATGCTCCCTCGCTTATTATATTTCTTTGTGAACTTGCCGTTGATGATTCCGCAATCCATTTTCTGCACCCTGAACACTATACTCATAGAGCTTATATGGGGGAAGGGTCGCAGGAGAATCTGCCTCCAGAAATTACAATTAGATTCCAATAAGGGAGGTATGGGCGTCCCAGACTTCAAAGCATATTACTTCGCCAGTCAACTCCAATGGCTGTCTCACTGGACAGCGGGCAGGAATTTACAAGAAATAGGGTTTACCTCTCAAGACATAGAACGGGGCAACCTACATTCCTTACTGTTACCAAAAGCCAAACTTACACCTGGGAGACCCCCATTGCTTATGACAGCGATACAATGTTGGAGGAAGGCACTGTTATATACCTCCAGGGCCATCCCATATGCGCCTAACATTCCACTTCTAGGCATACCCACCCCTGGAGGGCTACTAACGCAGGCCGGACTAAAGGCTTGGACGGAGACTGGGGTGGAGGAGGTGGGACAGCTCTTTGGGGACGGCAGTCTTCTGGATCATGCAACCTTCGTGCAGACTACTGGGGCGTCAGACCGCCTGTATCTAACACACGCGGTAGTACTACATTATATTAGGAAGGCATGGGCTCCGCAGCGTAGAGAGCCCCCACAACATGAACTGGTTCACCTATTGTATTATATGGGAACAGGAGGCCATCTAGTCAAATGGTTGTATGCGGGCATTAGAATGTAGGTATCAACAGGTCTCCCGGGGCTCAGGACACAATGGGCGACGGACGCGCATACTGAAATTACCGACAAGGACTGGGCGAGCATGTTAGAACATCCCAAACGAGTATCACGTAATGTTAAATTTAAATTTATTCAGACAATGATCCTACACAGGTCTTATTTAACCCCACAGAAACTCCATCGTATGTACCCGGAGGCTCCCCACTGTTGCCCCCGCTGTCAGGGAGATGAGGCAGGCTTTATTCACAAGGTATGGGCATGTCCACGCCTCAGTGATTACTGGGTCGGAATAAGGGGGGCACTTCATGAGGTGACTCATCTACCTGTCCAAAATGATACACTGGAATGCTTGGCGGGTCTCCGCAAACGAACATCTGCATTAAAGGTACCGTTGAGGTTTATAGACCTGGCACTGTTGCTTGCTGTGAGGGTAATCACTATGAGGTGGAAATCCCCTAGAAGCCCATTAATGACTACATAGCAGAATGATGTGATACAATGGGGTAGTGCGAGAGTGCGGCGATCCGAAGGGAAGAGACAAGAGGGTTACGGAAACACCCTATCTCTATGAGCTGGGACATCCTGATGGAAAACTTTAAACAACTTGATCTCCTCCCCGAGAGTTCCCTGCCCACACAACAACCATGACCCTATGCGATAGCAAGGAAGTAGAGCACACACGGGCATGCGACTATAGTCACTGGGCCACAACAAGCACTAAGCCAGACCAGGAGGGGGGTGGGGGGCTGTTTCACAAGTTTAGATGTTAAGGTTAATATTTACACGTTATTGGTAACAAATCCGGATGGACATTGCCTACGTGGCCTAGGTGTATCCTGGTGAGGTAGACGGGGGTGACCGTCTGCCCACAAACAACTGGATTGGTAATATTGGTGTTCTTGGTATTTAATGATGGTATGATTTGAAAATATTTTGAGAGATGTCAACAAAAACTGAAATTGTCGTGTATACTGCAGATGTTTTCAACATTATACTGTTATGGCAACCAATAAAAAGTGTTTAAAAAAAAAAAGTGAGCTATTGCCCAGAATCACATGATGCTGAGCTGAGCTGCCACCGATCGAACCGTGAGCCCCGTGCTCCAGAGTCAGCCGCTCTGGCCACTGCACCACACCTCTCCCCTGTAACTGTGAGCGTAGGTTCATTGCAAGGGGTAACCACATATAACCCATGCCGAAGTTCCAAAATGGTTGCCTGTCAGCAGGAGTTGTGTGACATCACTGTGTTCCAGGGGAGCACTGTCAGCTTCTCCTGCACCCACAGAGACCTCCACAGTGCTGTGTTAGCTCCAGTACAGGAATATAAAGAATATACTTCTGCATGAGACTGCCTCTACTTCGCGATGAGAAAAAACTCAAGGAGCCAAGCTGTGAGTCAGCTTCTATGGAAATAGAAAAGGAATTCAAGTTGTGTACAAGTTTTTAAGGAAAGAGAGCAGAACCCAGTAATGGGCTTATTCCTCAACTTTATATTTGCCGTGTAATTCTTAATTCCTTGGTTAAATACATAGGGACTATCAGAAAGTATTACTCATACATTTTTATTTTCACAATATGGATAATGGTGTGCGGGAGGGTGGAAGTCACTTCCTGCCTTACGATGTAGGTGCCAGCGACAGCCTGCACTACATCCCAAATTCCAAATCAACCACGATGTGTTTCAGCTAGCAAGTAGCCTTTGTTAAGTTGAAATGTAGCATCCACCAGTCGCCGATATAAAGGACATCGCTCATAAACATGGAAAACACACTGCAATGTAATGTAATTGACGTACCTTGTGGCATCATTATAAATGTCATGAAAACCAAGATATAAACAATCAATGCACATATCGGTCACAGAACGTCGTAATATAAATAAAAATAAGATACTAGCATTGTAAAAGTCGCACAAGATCAAGAACGTAAAAAACAGACTCCATCATTGCCGTCTTTTTGCAAAAGGAACTAGACCGTTGACCCTCCCGAAACAACAGGAATCTGATTTTAAATAGGTAGATATACGGCAGTAACATGCAAATGGTGTGTTCCATTAATGCTAATTCAAATAAGACATAAAACATCACATGTGAACATAACATTTCGGGCCAGAATTAACAATTTCTCATGCAGCGCAGTGCAGCAACCGCAATTGCTGCGCTGCGTGAGAAGGAGAGAGAAGGAGAACGCCAAATTTACTGAAATATGGCATACTCCTCCCCTCTCCTTAGCGCCGGCGCTGAAATGAGCTGCCGTGCGCCATGGAGACACCTTTGCGTCATAGTGAAAGGGTGTCTCGGTGAGTCAAACATAGGTTTTGTACTGGAATGATACCTTTCAGTACAAAATACTATATACTATAATACTATGTTTAGTTTTAAGCATTTTCCCACTTTGTATGTGTGCTGTACAGTACAGCACATATGCAAAGTCGGAAAATAAAGGAGAAAAAAACATTTCTGCTTCATAGCGCCTGGTTGAAGGGTGCGCTATTTTCTGACGCTAAACCCTCTCTACTTTATGTAGTAAATTGGGATTAGCGTCAGAAACCTTGGGTGGTTGTATGGGAATGCCCATGCACCACCCATTGTCCGCGTGCTTGGTGCTAAGTAATGCAAAGCAGCGCATAGCGCTGCCTTGCATTACTTTCATGTTATTTTCAGCGCTAAAGCGCTGGAAAGAGAATTAGACAAAAAGATTTTGCGCCGATTAGCGTCACTTTTGTGATGCAAACACG
The DNA here is from genome assembly GCA_963921515.1 of Calotriton arnoldi. Lineage (NCBI taxonomy): Eukaryota > Metazoa > Chordata > Amphibia > Caudata > Salamandridae > Calotriton > Calotriton arnoldi. The sequence continues at coordinate 120,772 of CAWUFW010007814.1, read as the reverse complement.
GCGTAAAATCTTAGTAAATCTTCCCGTCATGTGTAAATGTGAATGTAAACACCCAGGGGAGATTTACTAAAATGTTCAGCTGTGTTTTAATCACAAAAGTGACACAAACAGCGCAAAATCATTTTTCTGATTTACTTTCAAGTGATAAACTTGTTTAGCGCTGGAAATAACGTGAAAGGTGTCTCCGTGGCGCACAGCAGCTGATTTCAGCGCCGGCGCTAGGGGAAGGGGAGGAGAGTGACATATTTCTGTAAATATGGCGCTCTCCTCCTCTCTACTTTTCACATCTGCGGCGGCGGCTGCACTGTGTGAGTAAGTGGTAAATCAGGCCCCTGGTGCACCGTGATTAAAACATTGACGTAAGTCTGATGCAGACTGCCCCGGCAATGAACTCGTCATGCCTACTATAGATCGAATATACATTATAAATAATGGATGAATGATATTGATAATCAGAGGCAAGTGCCCTTGCTCACAAAAAGGAGGAAAACATATTATTCCATGATAATAACTCATTGGGTCAACATCGTCAACCATACAAAAGAAGAAATGAAAAGATTAGAAGGTCAATAAAACTTCAATTATGTTTGTGGACACAGCTACAATCAAAATATACAAAATAAACATGTGCAATATTAAGCACAGTATTCCAAAAATTTAGGGCAAGTGCCCAAAAGCAGCCGTCATGTAGAAAGCAATAAATCCACTACGTCACTAGTCATGTTGACCTACATAAGGTAGCAGAGCAATGAAATCATGCTCAGGCAACCGAGTCCACCCCTGGAAAACAAATGACGGACCTAAATCAGTCATAACATCCATCATTCAAATCATCGATGCAAGCTAGCATAAGACCACAAAACGAGGCCAGGACCGGCATCACGGAGAATCCTAGGTACCTAAAGTGACTAAGTGCATATTGTAAAATAAGTGTGAAATAAAATAAGACTTTTATAATGTGAAAACACACTGAGTGGAATGATAATCATCCCCTCATATCCAGGGCAAAGAGAACAAAGGATGTGGACTAACGGCGAGAGCGGTCGAACTCGAAGCAGGGAAACCGGGTTCGAGTCTCGGCAGAGACGCTCAACATCCTGTGATTCTGGGCAAATCACTTAATGTCCCTGTAACTAACAAAATCTGTAACGCAACTGGTGCTCATGTAAAGTGCTCAGATACCTTAGGGTCTAGTTCCCGCTATATAACATCCCCCCACCCACTTAAAAAAAAAACACATGAAATGAATAGTCATGCTTTCCGACAGAAATATTGAAACGAAAGTACTAAAAAAAAGAAGTCTATTCAACCAACCCAAAGAAACAGGGAAAGCAGAATTCCAATAAATCTCCCCTCTTTGCCATTGAGGAAAATCTTCAACATACACATCTGTATTTACTCTCTTCCCCTCGTTTTGCCACTCACTACTCAATGCAGACACTAAAGTGCTAGCCAAAGTACTGGCAAACAGGCTTCAGGGGTAATTGTGCTCATTGTTTCTTTTCCCTGTGTTACTTCTGGGATTGTATTATACTTGGGATTGTTATCACTTATCTATCCCCGCCGGACTCCCTGAGTCGATTTTCTTCTCCCCTCGCCGCCAAGCCCGTTTTCCGCCGCTCCTGCCCCTGCGGCCCCGCCCACCCTGACACAGTCCCCGCTCCCGCCTCCCTACCTGGTCCCACCCCCCTCCCCTACTTAATGGCGACCGCTGCGGGGAGCGCGTGTGAAACCTAGACCGTGGGTCCAGGCCAGCACTCTCCCCTGCAGCTTCGCCTCACCGCCGCTGCCTCCAGTCCCCTGCAGTCAGGGTTCGCGCCTGCAGCCAGACCTGCCTCCGGGTGATTTTCTCTTGTAGCTGTGTAAATTGTGTAAATTGTGCTCATTGTTTCTTTTCCCTGTGTTACTTCTGGGATTGTATTATACTTGGGATTGTTATCACTTATCTATCCCCGCCGGACTCCCCGAGTCTATTTTCTTCTCCCCTCACCGCCAAGCCCGTTTTCCGCCGCTCCTGCCCCTGCGGCCCCGCCCACCCCGACACAGTCCCCGCTCCCGCCTCCCTACCTGGTCCCGCCCCCCTCCCCTACTTAATGGCGACCGCTGTACGGTCGCGCGCAGCGGGCGCGCCGCTGTTGCGCCGAAGGCACGCCTAAGGCAAGCCCATCTGCGCCCGTCCGCGACCAGCGCCAGGAACCCTGGATCTCCGAGGCCCCATCGCTACGACTCAACCACCCTCTGCACACTCAACCCCGGTAGACACGCCGACTGCGCGAAATCCTCGCCGAACACCACCCATGGACAGTTCACGTGCAGATCCTGCCGCAGATCCTTCACCTCCGACACAGCTCCCACCACCGTCAAAGGCCCGCCTGATGCACGCCCCTCCGAAACGCTGACATGCATCCTCCTCAACGTGCGATCCCTGCATAGACACGCTTTAGAAATCTGGGACCTGCTCGACACCCTCTCGCCCTACGTCGCCTTCTTCACGGAAACCTGGACCAACGCCTCCTCCGGCCCCGCCATCGCCATCCCCGACGGCTACAAGATCCAGAGAAAGGACCGCCCCCGCCTCCCAGGAGGAGGACTCGCCATCGTACACAAGACCCCCCTCCGACTCACTACATCCAGCACGAGTGACCCCCTCTCCAACAACGAGCACCTCCACTTCCAGATCCAAACCAGCCCCAAGACCACGCTACGCGGCACCCTCATCTACAGACCGCCGGGACTTCGCACACAGCCCGCTACCACCATCGCCGAGCTCGCCGCACCCCACGCAATCACCTCCACGGACTACATCCTACTCGGGGACCTGAACTTCCACCTCAACAACTGCAACGACCCCGACACCATCACTCTCCTCGACAACCTCGGACTGAAGCAGCTGGTCAACACGCCCACCCACAGAGCTGGACACACCCTCGACCCCATTTTCACGTGAGGTTCAAACATCCGTCTCATCCACACCACCCACCCCCTCTAGACGGACCACCACTGCGTCCACTTCACCTTCATCACCACCGCCGCACCCAAGCGCCCCCCACGACGGAACTGGAGCAAGGTCACAGAGGAACACCTCAACACCACCCTCCTCCAAACCCCCCCTGGCGCAACGACCGACACCAACTCCGCAGCCACAGAATTTCACCGCTGGATCTCCTGCTGCGCTGACAAGCTTGCACCCCTCCCCAAACCCGCCAAACAACGCCCCCGAAGGCAGCCTGGTTCACCACAGAGCTACAAAAAGACAGATGCTCCTGCAGACGCCTTGAGAAAACCTGGCGAAGCCAGAAAACCACGGAAGCACGGAACGACCACAGGAGTGCCCTGAAGGAATACCACCAGCGCATAAGGGAAACCAAGAGGACCTTCATAAGAGAGAAAGTCCAGACCAACGTGACCAACGCCAAGGAACTGTTCAACGTCATACAGCAGTTCACAAAACCCCCCAGCGAAGCCACGGACGTCACACCTTCCCAGGAACTCTGCGACAAGCTTAGCTCCTACTTCCATCTGAAGATGAAGAGCCTCTACGACAACTTCAGCGAACAGACGCCGAACCCCACCACCCCCCCCCACCGCGGCCGATAAGCCACACATTGTGACCTGGGATCCCGCCACCGTCGAACATATCACCGCGACCATGAAGATAACACACTCAGGAGCCCCAACGGACCCCTGCCCACCCCACATTTTCCACATCGCACCCGAACTAGGACGGACCATCAACATCTCCTTCAGATCCGGCATCTTCCCAGACGAATGGAAGCAGGCGGAGGTGAAACCCCTCCTCAAGAAACCAACGGCCGACCCAACGGACCTGAAAAACTACCGGCCCATCTCTCTCCTCCCCTTCGCGGCCAAAGTCACCGAGAGACTCGTAAACACCCAGCTGACAGCCTTCATCGAAGAGAACTCCATCCTAGACGCCTCCCAGTCTGGATTCCGCAGTAACCACAGCACCGAGACCGCCCTCCTCGCTGCCACTGACGACATCTGCATGCTACTAGACCAGGGACACACTGCGGCCCTCATCCTCCTAGACCTCTCCACAGCCTTCGACACCGTTTCACATCACACGCTCGCAGCCAGGCTTCACGACGCAGGGATTCAAGGAACCGCCCTCGACTGGATCCAATCCTTTCTCTCCGGCAGAACCCAGAGGATCAGACTCCCTCCCTTCCTCTCCGAACTCACTGATATCAACTGCGGAGTACCCCAAGGATCTTCGCTCAGCCCACGCTCTTCAACATCTACATGGCCCCCCTCGCCGCAATCGTCAGACAGCATGGGCTCAGCATTGTATCCTATGCCGACGACACCCAGCTCATCCTCTCACTCACGAACAAACCTGAAGACACCAGACTCTGCTTCCAGGAAGGAATGAAGAACGTGGCAGCCTGGATGAAGAACAGCTGTTTGAAGCTCAACTCAGAGAAGACCAAGGTCCTCATCCTCGGACCCTGCACCTCTGCCTGGGACAACACTTGGTGGCCCCCCGCCCTCGGGAGCCTGCCCACCCCTACAGACCACGCACGAAACCTCGGCATCATCCTCGACTCTTCCTTCCCCATGAACCGCCAGATCAACGCCGTCGCTTCCACGAGCTTCAACTGCCTGCGCATCCTCCGTAAGACCTTCAAATGGATCCCCCTCGACTGCAGAAGGACCGTCACCCACGCGCTCATAACCAGCAGACTGGACTACGGCAACGCCCTATACGCCGGAATCAACAGAACTCTTCTACACAAACTCCAAACCATCCAGAACGCCGCAGCCAGACTCGTCCTAGGGACACCGCGCCAAGAACACATGACCCAACACCTACAAGACCTCCACTTGCTGCCCGTCGAGAAGAGGGTCACCTTCAAATTCCTCACCCATGTCTACAAATCCCTCCACAACATCGGACCCAAATACCTCAACAAGAGAGTATCCTTCCACGCACCCAAGAGGAACCTCCGCTCTGCCGACCTCGCCCTGGCAGAGGTCTCCCGCATCCGCAGAAACAGAACAGGTGGGAGAGCCTACTCCTACATCGCAGCCAAGACCTGGAACGAGCTCCCCGTAAACATCAGACGCTCCCCTACCCTGCACACTTTCAGGAAGGACCTCAAGACCTGGCTCTTCGACTGATCCGGAGCTGCACGCCCCCCCCCCCTAGCGCCTTGAGACCCTTACGGGTGAGTAGCGCGCTTTACAAACCCCTGATTGATTGATTGATTGAGGGGTTGATTTCGGATCTGGTGCTCCCAGACCAGAATGGTTTCATGCCCCATAGAACTACCAAGCTAAGCTCCGAAGCCTTTATAATACCATCACTGATTAAAGGCGGGTAAAGGCACCCTTAGCTGTGGTATCGCTGGACGCAATAAGACACTTGTCTACTTGGAGTGGCCCTTCCTATTCCCAAGTGTGAAAAAAATGAGGATCGGCCCTAAATTCTTGAAATGGACTTAACTTCTATATACGAACCCCAGGGCATGAATCAAAGTTCCCTCTCCAGGGAATTCCCGTCAAGCGGGTCATGAGACAAGGATACCCTCTATCGTCTATGCTATTGGCGCTGGCGATAGAGGCCCTGGTTGAATGGATACAGGTTGGTGCCCAGATAAGGGTCTGGTGATGGGAGGAATGCATATCTCTGTATGCAGAACATATCCTAATATATATGGAGGAGCCGGATACATCCCTGGTACGGCTTAGAGAGAGATTCGCAATTAATGGGAAGTACTCAGGACTGGGAATAAACTGGGAGAAACCCGGACATCCCCTACAGGAAACGGCATTAAAAGATGGCCTGTCCTTGCCCTTATGGGTTACCACCAGACACTTTAAATATATGGGACTCTGGATATCCAAAGACGAGAGGACACACTATGGAGAAGAACTGTCCTTTCTACTTCATAGGCTGGAGAAGGATTTCAAACACATTACCGCTCTCTATTCTGGGCAGGGTGGTAATATTTAAAATGATAGCACTATCCAGATTTAACTACATACTGCAAAATAGCCCATACTCCCTTCTGCATGCGTTTTTTCCTTACCATAACTAGATTATGAAGATCCATACCCTGGTTGGATGTCCCGCCACGGATCGTGTTATCCACGCTCCAAAGATCTGTATATGAAAGAGGTATAGTGCTAACCAACATTCGTAAATATTACGAAGAAGCCCAGGTTAGCATCAAAAACGAATGGGCGTACGCGCCACCAGATGACCCTGCATTTAGAATGGACAGGGCTAAGCTGGGAAAGAAAGTCTACATACATGTAATATATGGAGGGAGGGCGGAGGCAGACATCCCATCGACAACCGCAGTGGTCATATCTAAGCGCCATAAGCTGAATCCAGAAATGGGATGGGCAAAGACACTAACACCGAAAACTCCATTGTGGCTGGGCACTTGACTAGGCCCTGTGACAGAGGTACCAGGGTTTAAAAAATGGGACGATATTGGCCTCTCCACCCTGGATGGTGTATGGGACGCAATCGGTATCGTACCCTTTGAACACCTGCGGGTTGAGTATGAAATGGCAACGAAGCACTTACAATCCCACTGGGAGAGGAGACCAAAGAAGTCTCCCCACTAGAGAGCAGATTATTAAGTGGGCACTCATCTAGAAAGGCTATTTCCCTCACGTATGACACACTGATGAGGAACACACAGGGAGAACTGGACCAGCTGAAGGCCCCTTGGTCGAAAGATATAGGAGAGCTGGAGGAGGACGATTGGAGAGACGCGCTACTGTCCCAAGAGTGGTGGCCATCAAGGCGAGCTTCTGCCTAATCCAATTAACATTTTTACATCGGTTCTACTACCCGAGTCCTTATGCACAGAGCAGGGAGGTCCAGGGATGACAAATGCATACCAATCTGTGGTCAGAATGGCATTTTCCTCCACACACTATGGGACTGCCCCAAACTCCGAATATATTAGGTGGGAGTAGTACAAACACTAAAAGATGCCACTAGAATGCATACTGATGCACAAGCACCCTAGTACTATTGGGAATATGGGGGGACTCAGATGCAAAGTTATACAGACGATTATTGATCAACTTAGAATTCATACTAGCAAAGAAAGAAATAGGGCAAAAGTGGGGCATCACACTAGGCCCGACGCTTAAAGACTGGACTTGGTAATGGATGTGACTAAGGCATGGTAAAAAATGATCTATGAGGGAAGGGGATGGATAAAAAAAAAAAATCTAAAAAGTTTGGGGGGCAGATGGGACATAGGGAGCTAGTGAAAGGGAGACCTTGAAAGTGGAAAAAAAGAGAGTGAAGCCAGCGGCGTAGCATGGGTTGCCAGCGCCCAGGGCAAGGCAAGTATCCTTCCACTTTTCTTCTAAAATTTTGCGGCCCTAAGAATCCCACCGCGCCCTTAAGAATGCGCCTAAGAATTTTACGCCGGGGGCAACCGCCCTTGTTACCCCGCCCACGCTACGCCACTGAGTGGAGCAGAAAGGTCCTTCCTCTTCAACATGGACTGTGAAGAGGAAGGGCAAAGGGATATGAGGGACACCCAGAAACCTGGATTCGACCTAAAGAACTGTGTATGCAACATATACTCTCGAGGTGGGGGAGGGGAAAAGTGTGCAGGGTCGCATCAATGTTTTGTGATTTTTTATTATCTGACAATGTTATGTCAACTTTGTATCTGTCCTCATCTTATGCAGTAGTACAAATACCCACAACATTATATGTGACATTTAAAGGAACACGATTCATGGCATCACTGTTTGATCACTGTTCGTCAACCTGAAGAAGAATGACAGACTGCCTGATTGGTAGACGGGTAAGACCAAGAGCATATGGATCCCAGTTGGTTCCCCTTGTGTGCTAAGTGAATCTGCCTACTAACGCCTACTCCTTGTAGCCCCTGTGAATCTTCATTCACACACAAAAGGTGCCCATGTAAATCTACACTGTCACGTTTTGTATCCTATGCAAATCTGCAATCACAACCCCTGAGGTAGAAATGATTCAGCATTCATACACTTATGTTCTCAATTATTATTTATTCGACTCTCTTGAGTCCTGCATGAATCTGCATTGATACCAGTTGAGAGAATGCAAATCTGTGTTCGCACTCCTTGGATGCTTAGTGAATTTGCAGTCACTCCTCTTGTGTTCTCCTTGAATCTTATTTCACACCCCTGTGTCCTTTGTGGATCTGTATTTAATCCCACAGAACCTCACTGTAACTACATCCACACCACTTATCTCATCAGTGAATCTGTATTCACGTCTCTGATGTCCCAAGTGAATTCACTTTTACTCTGCTTGGGTCCATACAAAATCAATATCCATAATCATGTGTCCCCAGTGAATATACGTTCAGACCCTTTCTGCCCTCAGTAAATCTGCATTCACAGACTAACTGAATCTACATTTTGCACTTGTTGGTGAATACTGAATCTGCATTCACACACTTGTGCCCTCATGAATCAGCACTCATAGTCGGCATGCTCTCACAGCCTTAAGATCACCTGTGAATCTGCATTCACACACTTTAAGTGATCCCGCCTCCACACATCCTCAGTAAATCTCCGTTCACATGCATTGGATCCTCATTGGATATAACTTCACCTCTCATGTCAGAAATGAATCTGCACTCATAGCCCTCAGATCCTCACCAAATCTGCATTGACCTGCCTTCATTCATTATCTTAGATACTTATTGAATCCAAAGCCACATCCCTTGTGTCCTGAAAGTCTCTGCATTAACATCCCTTCTGCCCTCAGTGATTCCACATTTGCATTCTCATGACTATTGTTTTTATGACATTTGAATAATCAAATACAGTGACCTTAAAAAAATTATTTCCATAATCGAATATATTGACTTTGATATCAACTTTCAATTCCATTGAACACTCACCTTTAAAGGCATAGATAGCGCCGTCTTTGGTAGATATAAAGGTGTCAATAGCCTGCCCTCCACACAGGCTCACCACTGGCGCCTTTCCTCCTCCTTTGGTGGCTTCTGACTCTACCTTGTGCCCTGTGTCAGTGATCGAGTCATTTTTCTCTTTCTTGGGTTCGCTGGCGGTAGAGACGACAGCCGGTGCAGGGGCGCTTGCTGAAGGCTTGCCATACACTGACTGGATGGCATCAATATCATCCTGGTGGAGCTGGAACTCAGGGTTGTACCCTTTATATGTTGGTGCCATGACAGCTTGAGGAATACTGGAGTGGTCCAGGCCCAGAGAATGGCCAACCTCATGGGCAGCCACTTGGAAGAGGTTAACACCTACAGGTGAGATTTTCAAGAGAGAAACACAAAGACAAATAAGAAGGTAAGTTATAACGGACGAGAAAGAAGAAAATAATTATTTGAAAACTTTTTATACCACCATAAATGTTGCCTCCTCCATTCCAACCTCTAGCTTCACTTTCCATTTTGGGTTTGCAACATTCATTCCACTCAAGCAACATAATGAGGTCCAGATGTCATTCCATCAGGTCACAGCCACTACCTCTGTTTCCTGTTAGTATATATGATTGGTAAAAACATAAAAGGTTAGATCACAGGTCCCATGATGAGCTGGAGGTACCATTTAAAAAGGAAGGTCACCAAGTTCATCCTTCCCCAGCCGCTTTAACCAGGGAAATTATGACAGAATCACGTGCCAGGCGGGGATATTCTTTCACGCATCGGAAATCATACAACGCAATGGCACCCAAAAGGCAGAGTGTCTCAATTCCTCACCCATTAAATCACCCTTATCCAAAGAACAAGGACATTCAGGAGTATTTTAACTATCTAAGGACCAAAAGGGCTTTATTCATCTAAGAATGCATTATAGCTCTCGCCCATAAGGATTTTGTAGCCAATGAGCACCTCCTATGACAGACTGTCAAATACTCATTTACTGCTCACATTGAAATGAAATCAGTGGGTGACTTAGGAGATTTGCCACTACCAGACCTCCCATATCTTTGAAACCACCTATATGGCAAGGCCAACCAGTCTTCCAGCCTTACAGGGTCACTGAAACTATCTCAAAAGATAGTAGAAATTTACCCATTATCACATTAGGGATCTGATAAAGAATTGCACTGCCTGGATGCCAACTCTGAACACATACTTACCTTTACTGTGCTGTAACATCCGACCAGTACAATGCAATTATGAGTTAAATCCCACATAATGGAGAATAACTGTACGGCCAAAGAATTACTGTGTGGAATTCCACACGGGTATGCCTCACTCCCAGGGGTTTGATGCACACATTTACCACCTGATTGAGCAGATGGTAAACGTGTACACGGACTGTCTGATTTGACGCAGGGGAGGGAGAAGGGGCTAGAGGGTAGAGTAGGGAAAGGAAACAAGAGTCATGGCAGGGGGACTGGGAGACGAGGCTTGGCTGCTGTTGCAGCCGAACCCTCAAGCGATTTTAACAGACGGAATTTCCAGTAATTTCCTCTCCGGAGGGAATGGGTATATAGCAGGCATGATAGACACCCTACTCTATTTTGCCCTACTTTCAATTGGGGCCTTAGATAGTGTTTTCAAGGACCAGATTCCCGAGTGGTTTAAGTAGCATCTTCCCAGCCTGGGTACCCGCCAATGACCACGCCACACACAGAGCTTAGTATTACACGTATTTATTCTGCTGCATGTAACTGCAAACTCAACATTCTAAAACAAGCTTTCATGGAATTGTGCTCTGACACCTACGTTACAACTCTACAGAGACTGTTAGGAGCCAAAAGGGTTCCGTCGCAAAATATCACAAGACACTACATCTCCTCCTCTATTAAATAAAAAACAAACATTTTTAAAAAGCAACAGATATATATAATATATATATATATATATATATATATGTATATGTATATATATATATATATATGGTTGATGTGGGGTGATGCCCCGAAACCGGTCATAGGATGCTTGTTTTCCGGTCCAGGGAGGACGTGGCCTGGCAGTTCAGGCTGTACTGTTCCCATGGGGAACAGGGTCAAGGCTGATTTGCATATGGCTGGGTCCAAACTGGAATGGCGGTGCAAGCAAAATAACGATGGATTAAACCCAGATCTGTGACTGGGGGTGAATGTTTGACAATGTTCAACATTCCGTCCATCATCTTTTTGTGTTGCATATGCCACAATATGCCTCCGAGCATAGGGGTGTCCACTGTGCTGTGCCAGGGTCGTGCTTAACCCAACTGGGCTAGCGTCAACAACAACCTCTATATGAAGCTTTGGATTGAAATAGGCTATTTCAGTAGCAGTTTCAATGGCTTGTTTGATTTTCTTGAGACTTCTCTCACATTCTTATGATCACTTCAATGAAACAATTTTCTTTGTTAACTCTCGTAAGGGAGCACTTATGGTGCAAAGTTTGGAATGTATCTTGAACAGTAACTGGTCATGCCAAAAAATTAACGTATCACAGAAACATCTTGTGTGGGTAAGCACTTGGCTTTTATTTTGGCAGGATCTGGTGTCATACTCCCATCTGAAAAGATATGGTATGGCCAAAGAATTTTAACTCTGTCTTGTGGAACTCACACTTGTCTGCATTCAAAGTCAGACCTGCATCAGTCAGTAAACAACATACTTGGTTGAAAGCTTTATCATGCTCCTTCTGTGTAGCTTCGAAAATCAATATGTCATCGCTATAATTGAATGCATTCCCAACTGGCTGTATGACACGTCAAATGATGTCTTAGAAAAGCTCTACAGCCGATGGCACACCCAAACGGAGTCTCTTTTATCAAAACAGACCAACATGTGTAGAAAAGGTTGTAATATATCTGCAATCTTCTTGGAGTGCTACCTGATGATAACATTTATTTAAATCAAGGCGAGAGAAGACCTTTGCACCATTTCATTTCATTATCATGTCAGCAATGTGTGGACCTGGTTGTCATTATCATTCAATTGCCTTGTTTCCTTGGTGCATATCAACGCATATTGTATTGTATTGTAATTGCATTTATTTAGAGCTTACTACCCCTGACGAGGCATTGAAGCGCTTTTTCGGCGAGTAGCACGCTACTCCGGAACCCATAAAGGATTAGTGGTGAATTAGTATAGTGAAATATGAACAGTAATTTGAGTGGTGGGTAGGTGAACAAGTTATTTACCTTCGGTAACGATATATCTATAAGAAACATATATTAGTTATAGATTTCTTACCTTAAAATTACCCCCAGGCGTCAGACTGGATCCGGAGAATTTTTTCTCACCAGTACCCCTGTGCGTCGGTAGGTGGCGTCGGTCGACTCCGCGTTCGTCGTTGGCGTCGTGATCGCCGGAATGACGGCGCGGTATCTTCTTAGACGCTGCCCCTGCTCGCTGACGTCAGTTCTTTACACAACATTCCACGCCAGAAGAGCAGAGCCATGCAAGACACTGACCACTGGTGCACAAAACTAGGGCCCTGAAAGGGAGTCCCTTACTCTAGAAGTCAGTTCGCAGAACGGGGAGGATGGGTGGGGCGGTAAGGAATCTATAACTAATATGTCTCTTACAGATATATCGTTACCGAAGGTAAGTAACTTGTTTATCTGAAAGAGACTATTAGTTATAGATTCCTTACCTTAGAATAGATACCCCAGCAATACCAACCCCGGAGGTGGGTCTGCGAACTAAGTTCACACCAGAAAGTCCTGGAGAACCGAACGGCCAAAAAAGCTGACTCTCCGGACTTGACTATCCAGGTAATAATGTTTAGTGAACGTGTGCAGTGATGCCCATGTAGCTGCCTGGCAGATGTCACAGAGGGGGACTGCACGTCCCAAAGCAGTAGTGGCTGCCGTCGCCCTAGTGGAATGGGCATGCAGTCCTACCGGAGGTTCCATCTTCGCCAAGGAATAACGGATCTTAATGCAAAGGATGACCCACCAAGAGATGGTCCGTTTTTGCACGGCCAGACCTTTCTTGGCACCCACATAGCCAACAAAGAGTTGATCGTCAACCCGGAATTGTTTTTTGCGATCCAGATAAAACGATAATGCACGTTTTGGATCCAGGTGGTGGAGTCTTTCCTCCTCCTTGGAAGGATGCGGGGGCGGGAAGAAGGTGGGCAAAGTGATGGTCTGTCCTATGTGGAAAGAGGTAACCACTTTGGGTAGAAAAGAAGGCCTAGTTCGAAGGACAACCTTGTCCGGATGGACAGCAAGGAAAGGAGGTTTCGAAGATAGAGCCCGAAGCTCACTCACCCTGCGAGCAGAGGTGATGGCAACCAGAAAAGCAGTTTTTAAAGTCAAGGGTCTGAGAGGACAATTATGTAGTGGCTCGAAAGGAGTGCACATAAGGTAAATTAAGACCAGATTCAAGTCCCACTGGGGCATTACGAAAGGAATAGGAGGAAAAAGGTGAGTAATGCCCTTCAGAAACCTATTTACAATAGGGGACTTGAAAAGAGAAGGCTGATCAGGAAGGCGAAGAAAGGCCAAAATGGCAAAAAGATTGCCTTTAAGGGTGCCCAGAGCAGAGCCCTGCTGGGCCAAAAAACGAATGAAGAGAAGAACCTCTGAAAGAGGGGCAGAAAGGGGATCCACAGCCTTTGCTGTGCACCATGCCACAAATTTGTTCCATCTACAGGCGTATACTGTTTTAGTAGAGGGACGCCTGACTGCCAAGATGACATTACAGACTTCAGGAGGAAGGTCGAAAACTGTCAGCTGTTGCCGCTCAATCTCCATGCAAGGAGGTGGAGGCTGGACAGGTTCAGGTGCAGGACCGTCCCCTGCTGGTGCGACAGAAGATCCTCCCGAAGAGGCAGTCTGATCGGAGGATCGATGGCCATGTTCAAGAGCTCGGGATACCAGACTTGTCGTGCCCAGTCCGGAGTCACAAGAATGACTTGGACCTGGTCGTGCTTGATCTTCTTCAGCACTCTGGGCAGAAGTGGTGTAGGCAGAAAGGCATATAGAAGACCACAATTCCACTTGTGACGAAAAACGTTGCTGAGCGAGTGCCGCCTTGGAAATTCCAACGCGCAGAACTGCCCACATTGCGCGTTATCTTCGGTGGCGAATAGATCTTGCCAAGGCTCTCCCCAATGCTGAAAGAGACCTTGCACCACCTCCGAGTGAAGACGCCATTCGTGATCCATCATGCACCGACGGCTGAGTTCGTCCGCCCGGGCGTTCAGGGAACCTGCCAGGTTTTGAACCACCAGGGACATGCCCTGATGTTCCAGCCACATCCAAAGGCGAAGAGCCTCTAGGGTCCATGACCCCGCCCTGTTTGTTGTAGTACCACATGGTGGTGGTGTTGTGCTTGAACACCTGCACTACTCTTCCTCTGACAGAAGGAAGGAATGCCTTCAGTGCAAGACGAATCACCTGGAGCTCCAGAAGGTTGATGTGGAGCCCGGACTCCGCTGGAGACCAGAGGCCTCTGATCTCTGCCTCTCCCATGTGGCCACCCCATCCCAGAAGTGACGCATCTGTCACCACTGTGAACTCTGGTTGGGGAAGGGAGAGGGATCTGCCATTGACCCAATCCTAGTCCGTTAGCCACTACTGCAATTGGTGTGCAGTGCCATCCGAGATCTGGACGCAATCGGAAAGATTCCCCTGATGCTGCGCCCACTGTAACTTCAGGTCCCACTGCAGAGCCGGCATATGCCACCTGGCATGATCCACCAGCAGGATGCTGTAGGCCATTAGGCCCAGCAGCCTCAGGGTCATTCTCACCGAAATCCGGGATAGAGGCTGAAACATCGGTATCATAGCCGAATATCCCAGACTTGCTGCTCGGGAGGATAGGCCCGAAACTGCGCTGTGTCGAGAACCGCTCCGATGAAAAGGAGCTTCTGAGAGGGAATCCGGTGCGACTTCGGCACGTTGACTGAACTACAGCGAATGCAGGCGGTCCGCTGTAGTCTGGAGGTGGGAGACGACAGCCTGGGGTGAACCTGCCTTCAACAGCCAGTCGTCGAGATATGGGAAGACTGGAACCCCTAATCTGCACAGATGAGCTGCGACCACCGCCATCACTTTCGTGAACACCCGAGGGGCAGTGGTAAGCCCAAAGGGGAGCCTCGTAAACTGAAAATGCTCATGGCCTATCGTGAACCGTAGGTAATGCCTGTGGGCTGGCAGGACGGGGATGTGGAAATAGGCGTCCTGCAAGTCCAATGCTACCATCCAGTCTCCAGGGTCAAGTGCAAACAGGACCTGAGCCAATGTCAACATTTTGAACTTCTCCTTCCGGAGGAAGCGGTTGACGTCCCTGAGGTCAAAGATAGGACAAAGGCCCTTGTCCTTCTTGGGTATTAGGAAGTAGCGGGAGTAGCAACCATGACCTACTTCTGGCACAGGGATGCGTTCGATAGCCTCCTTGGCCAAGAGGGCTGTAACTTCCTGACAGAGAAGCGCTAAATGATCCTCCGACATGCGTGGAATGCTGGTGGCATGGAGGGAGGGGTAGTCTCGAAGGGGAGGGAGTAGCCTCTTCGGACTATCTGCAAAACCCACCTGTCCGACGTGATGTTGTGCCAGTGGGGGAGGTGATGGCAAATCCTGCCGCCCACTGGCAACTGGTGCCCCTGAAAAGTCAGACTAGGAGGGTTTGGATGCTGCTGCAGGGGGAGCATTGGTGGACTGGCCCGCCCTCTGGCCCCCAGACCCACGATGCTGGGTCCCACATCCCCAGCCGCGCAGAGGTTGGGCAGCTTGCGCGGGCCTGTGGCTCTGGGTGGAACGTGGTGGGGCACCCCTTCCGTAGACACGAAAGGGGCGAAAAGCAGACTGCATGGGACAAGAAGAGACTGCGAGGCCCAAGGATCAGGCCGTAGCCCTAGAGTCCTTGAATCGCTCGAGTGCATTGTCTGCCTTGTCACCAAACAGGCGACGGCCATCAAAGGGCATGTCCAAAAGTGCAGATTGGACATCCCCAGAGAAGCCAGAGGTCCTCAGCCAGGCGTAGCGCCTCGGGGCTACCGACATGGAAACCGTTCTGCCCAGCGAGTCGGCGGTATCCAGCCCACACCGAATGGTGAACTTTGCTGCGTCTCAACCCTCAGCAACAGCTCGGTGAGCACGGCCCGGGCCTCCTTCGGGCACTGTGGCAGCACCTGCGCAACCGTGTCCCACACCGTGTGTGCGTAACAGCCCAAGAGACATGCAGTGTTCCCCGACCGCAGTCCTAAGCTGGCGGAAGAAAACATCTTCTTCCCAAGATGGTCCAGCTTCTTGGATTCCCTATCTTGGGGAGCTGTAGGGAATGTGCTACCTTTTGAGGATGAGGCTTGGACCACCAAGCTCTCGGGGGTAGGGTGTTGGGAGAGGAAGGGTGGGTCGCCCAGAGCTGGGCGGTGGCGTCAGGCAATCATCCTGTCCACAGGGGCCCTGTGCTGGGCTTGGACCAAGTGCCCAGTAGGATGTCAGTGAGGGCCTCATTGAAAGGCAGCAGGGGCTCCGAAGAGGCTGCTGCCGGCTGAAGCACCTCAGTCAGGAGGTTAGTCCTGACTACCACTGTAGGAAGCTCAAGGCCCAAGGCCTCAGCCGCCCTATGCAACACCACACCGTAGGAGGCTCCCTCCTCCGTAGCCACGGTAGGGGGAGAAAGCATACCAAGGTCTATGGAAGTATCCAGACCACTGGCTTTACCAAACTCCTCTCTCCAGTCCGGCTCTTCCAGCTGGTCTGCTAGAGGGTCAACAGACACCTCCCAGTCCTCCTCTCCTTCCTCTGGCTGCAAGTCAGGGTGGAAAGGAACGCCAGGAATGAACAGTGGTACAAAAGTACCTGTCGGCGCCGGTACCGGCGCTGGTCGATGCCAATTCGGCTCCGTGTCCAAGTCGGGGGTGAGGCTGGGGTCGACACTGGAATCAGTGCCGGAGAAGGTACCGTGAGGTCGACCAGCACCGATCCGGATCCAGGCCTGGATCCTCGGGGGCCCTCTGGCGCCGGAGCCGCCGGAAGGCCCAGGGCCCCCAACCGAGTCCGCGGGGCCCACAGGTGCGCTGGCAGAGTCAGGCTGCCCAAAGATGCCGTGAAGCGCTTAGAAAGCTTGAAGCTGGGCAGGGGACTCTCCGGCTCCCGGAAAGGGAGGGAAGCGCGGAGCCGTCCAGAAGCAGGATCCAAAAGCGGAGCCGGAGAGCGACGACGCTCCGGGTCCGCGTAGTGTCGGATGGGGAGAAGGCAAAGAGGGACGATGCTTCTTTGCCTTCTTCTTGCGCTTCGACTTACCCGAGGAGGAAGACTTGGATGAAGAGTGGTGATGGCTCTGCGGCCAGTCCTGTGACCTCCCTCTCGACTGGGACCTCGAGCGGCGCGGAGCCTTCTGCCGGGCCTCCAGAAGCTTTCGGGAGCGCTCCCGCAAAGACTTCGGGTTCATGGCCCGACAGTCAAAGCACGACTTCAGGTCGTGGTCGCGCTCCAGGCACCAGAGGCACACGAGGTGCGGATCCGTGACAGACATCAACTTGTGACAGGAGTCACAAGGCTTGAAGCCGGTCCGAGGACGGGACATTTCTTGCGCACCAGGAGTCAAAAGGCTTGAAAAGATGTCGACAAAAGTAAAAAAAGAGTTAGTCAAAAAGAGACTAAGGGGCACGCTCTTTCCGGATCTGCGCTGGCTGGCGCGGAAAAAGAAAGAACTGACGTCAGTGCGCAGGGGAAGCGTCTAAGTAGATACCGCGACGTCATTCCAGCGATCACGATGCCAACAACAAATGCGGAGTCGACCGACGCCACCTACCAACATGCAAGGGTACTGCTGAGAAAAAATTCTCCGGATCCAGTCTGACGCCTGGGGGTAATTCTACGGTAAGGAATCTATAACCAATAGTCTCTTTCAGATTAGTCAGTTATTTGGATTCAGAAAGATAGCGGAGGGATAGAAGAGGGAAAAAGGTTTGCTTTTATATAGCGTTCGTTACCCCTGATGGGGTGTTGAAGCGCTTTTTTGGTGAGTAGCACGGTACTCCGAAACCAAGAAAGGATTAGTGGTGAATTTGTATAGTGAAATATGAAAGTAATTTGAGTGGTGGATATTAGTCAGTTATTTGGATTGAGAGGATAACGGAGGGATAGAAGAAGGAAAAAGGTTTGCATTTAAATAGCGCTTGTTACCCCTGAAGGGGTGTTAAAGAACTTTTTTGGCGAGTAGCACGCTACTCCGGAACCCATACAGGATTAGTGTTGAATTAGTATAGTGAAATATGAAAGTAATTTGAGTGGTGGATATGTTAGCCAGTTATTTGGATTGTGAAGGGTAGGGGAGGGATAGAAGAGGGAAAAATGTTTGCATTTTTATAGTGCTTGTTACCCCTGATGGGGTGTTGAAGCGCTTTTTTGGCGCGTAGCACGCTACTCGGGAACCCATAAAGGATAAGTGTTGAATTAGTATAGTGAAATACGAAAGTCATTTGAGTGGTGGATATGTTAATCCGTTATTTTTGATAGAAAAGGGTAGCGGAGGGATAGAAGAAGGAAAAAAGTTTGCATTTATATAGTGCTTGCTACCCCTGATGAGGTGTTGAAGCGTTTTTTCGGCGAGTAGCACGCTAATCTGGAACCCATAAAGGATTAGTGGTGAATTAGTATAGTGAAATGTGAAATTTGAGAAGTGGACATGTTAGTCTGTTATTTTGATTGAAAAGGATAGTGGAGGGTTAGAAGAGTGAAGGATTTAGATTTTTTCTTTTTGGAGGTCACAGCAGTAGGAGGAGGCTTGGGATGAGTAAAAAGGGATGTGGAGGGGAAGAGTTAGAGGGAAGAGTTTAGAAACGCTTGTTTTGGGGGATCGGTATAGTAAAAGAGGTGTCAGATGATGCAAGGAGGGGTAGAGTAGGGGAGAGGGTTATTTTGGGGATCACAGTAGTGGTATGGGGTTTGGGATGAATGAGAGAGTGGAGGTAATGGATATATTGATAGAGGTATAGGGTGAGAAATAGGGTAGTGCATTGGATATACTGATTTAGAAGAAAGTAATAAATATATAGATCCATAAGTACATGGAAAGTATATAGATGCATAAAGGAAGTAAGTATATGTAGATTAAAGATGCATTAGATTTAAAAAAAAAAATTTAAACATAATTATTCTACATGTTTATACATAGCAATACACATATATAGGTACATATCTATATTACAAATAAATGCTTATATGCAGAGGGATACGCTGTATATTTCTGTTTACGTATGGTGCTTATGTGGGGAAGAGCCAATTCTTGAGGAGTTTTCTGAAGATATGGTGATTGTCCGTGGATCTTATATTGGGGGGTAAAGAGTTCCATAGTTTGGCTGCTTGAACAGGGAAGGATGTGCCACCCATAGTTTTTTTTTTGTATCTTGGGATTTTGAGGTGAGGTGCCACTCTAGAGCGGAGGTTCCTTTGTTGAATGTGTTTGGTGATTTTATTCCAGATGAAGAGCAGTCCCATTCCATGTATCGCTTTGTGGGTGATACAAAGCAGCTTGAACGGGGATCTTCTGGTAACCAGTAACCAATGCAGGGCTTTCTAGGCAGGGGAGATGTGGTCTTGCGGTTTGATTTGCAAGAGTAGTCTGGCAGCCGAGTTCTGAATCCGTTGCAGTCTTTTCATGGTCGTTAAAGGTGATCCGTGGTAGAGGCTGTTGGCGTAATCGAGTTTGGACAGAACAAGGGAGATGGTAGCTTGGACCTTGTGTGGAAATCCCAAATGGGGGAAGATTCAGCGCAGAGTTTTTATAGTAACAAAGCTTGATCTTGCTAGTTTGTCCACTTGGGCATCATCAATAGCTTGGAGCCCATGGTCATTCGAGGTTTCTTACTTCCTTCGATACTTTAGGCGGTGATCCCAGTTCATCAGGCCAGGCGGCAAGCGGGTCATAATGTTTCCAATCGCCACATGTGAGTATTTCCGTTTTGGAAGCATTCAATTTGAGATAGCTCCAAGTCATCCATTGATCCACAGCTCTGAGACAATTGAAAATTGGCGAGTTTCCAATGTCTTTGGGGCATTCCAGTTGAAGGAGTATTTGCGTGTCATCTGCATAGTTATAGCACATGAGGTGAAATTGATTGATCAATGCCGGTAATGACTTCATGTAGATGTTGAACAGCATGGGCGAGATGATAGAGCCTTGTGGGTCCTCTGCTTTTGTGGAGTATGGTTTGGACGAGAAAGGTGGGGTATGGATGACATTAGTTCTGTTTCAAAGGTAGGACGCGATCCAGTCTAGAGCAGTTGCTCCTTCAGTGTCCTTTTTGGGCACTAAGACTATGGGAGAAACCCATGGCGTCGGAACAATTGAATGCTCAATTATTTCATGCTTAAGTAATGATTCAAGTTCTTTTTCAACAGCTTCTTGTAAATGAAAAGTAACACGTCTAGGTCTCCAAGCAACAGGACGGATATCGTCATTAATATGTAACTTAATTTCATTGTATTAAGCTTTCCATAACCATGAAACAATGAAGGAAATTGATTTACTATTTCGTGGTGAGCATTCATATTGTAATTAACAGAAATCAGTCACATATCAGCAGCTGTACTGAAACTGAGCAGACAGGCGCTTGTGGCTGTACCTTGCAGCACACGGATGGTGCTTGCACTTTTGCTTTCTTGTGTTTCAGTGTCGCTACAAATGAACCTTGACTTTTTATGGGCGTCGATGCAGCCCAGGTGTACACTTTGATTTTCAAGGGCGTAGGTCGAGGCAATGGAGATAATTCATTGTATTTCCCTTCCGGCATTATGTTTATCAATGCACCACTGTCGATGATGAAAGGTATCGAGCAATCATTTATTTTCAATGTAATTTTCGGACAATGCTTGTATGACTTTGGTGCTTTGGCATGTTGACTTTTCTTTGAGTGAACTTTTTCTTCACATGCAGCCAGTCCGACATGCACACATTTCTCTGAGGTAAACATCGACATGGCACAACCGTCTTCCTCACTTTCACTTGATATTGAGGCAGACAAACTGTTTGACGATGATTTAGATTACAATCGACTTCGTTCAGTGTCAATTTGCCTCAATTGATGTCGCCACAGGGTCTTGTGGGGGTGTGTTGAACGTTGCCTCTGGAATGTTCTGGCTATTTTGTCTTTGCGCCGTGATGCACTTTTTCTGCAATAGGGCCGCTGGTGTGAGACACCCCCACAAATTAGGGAGCCACTCTGCTTGGCTCAAGGCTAGGGAATATCTGTTTGGTGGCATGATTGAATATTCGATTATGACAGGGCGCAATTAATCCACAGATATACAAATCTCAGGAGCCCCTCAACCGATTTTTTAGAAGGACAGTGTCTTTATCAGCATCAATATGCAGCACACATAGAAAGAGCAAATCGCCACTCGTGATTGTTCATGTGCAGGAAGGTGTTCCTTCCTGCACATAAACAATCATTAAATAATGACGAGTTGCAACTTCTGTGTGTGCTGCACAAAGCAGCACACATAGAAGTTACAAATCGCCATTAGTGATCGTTTATATGCAGGACGGGACACCTTCTTGCACATGAACAATCATTCCCTGCAACACAGACACCCTTGCACTTTGGTGCAAGGGTGCCTGCATTGGTGCTAGGCAGCTAGATTTAGCGCCGGCACTAGGGGAAAAGCCGGGGTGCGCCGCATTCTTGTGAATATGGCGCATCCCTGCATTGTTTTAAACTGGCGGAGTGCGGCCCTAGCATTTTTGGAGCTACAACGTGCTCCGACAGTTTGGTGTAAATATGCCCCTACATTTCATCCATATTAGCAAGTGCAAGCACCGGAGATTTGTAAGCACCAAATTGGTAAGTTTGTCTAAGTCCCCCAAAATGAGGCATAACACATGGATTTCCTGCTATTTTGAGGTTTCTCCTAAAGTATGTTAAAGCGGAATTTCCTACACTCTCCAAATGCAGAATTTAATTCAACTCATCCAGCCCCAGCAGCTAACCTAGATGGGCATCGTTAGTGTTTGGATGGGAGACAATATAATAATACAAGGTGGTGTAGCCTCAAACAATCTACTACCTCCATTAGAAATCTTTTTGTTTTATATATGTAAATGTGAAAGAAATGCTCAAGGCAAGCTTTCACACTATATGAAACTTCGTTTAACAGAGACATCTACTGAAACATTATTGATCTAAGCAAAAGGATATTTTAAAAAACAACTTGGATATTCTGGAGGTCATTGCTGGTCCTTACGTTCTCTTTATACATTTTGGCAACATAACTGCATTTAGGGGGAACCAAACTTAACAGAAATTTTATGAACACTTTCTTTGAGTGAATGTTAGGCCAGGATTAGAACTGAAGTGCTTCTGTGTGTGTGGTTTCATCACCAAACTCTACTTCTTCCATTTATCTATAAAAATACTGTTGTAATGCACTAAAAAGGTATGAGCTGAATTGTATCGGCGTGCATTAGAATACAACTGTGTCATCCTTTTGGGGGCTGTAGGAAGCTGGCTCTGTATGTACTATACCAAAATGAGGTATAGTGTGCACAGAGTCCAGTGGAACCCCAAAGGTAGGCAGAGGTAAAAGTAGATAGCACCTTACTCTCTATTTGTGTAGTGTGGGCGAGCAGTAAGGCTTATCAGAAGGTAGTGTTAAGCATTTGTTGTACACACTCAGTCAGCAAATGATGGCACACACTCAGACTGAACTCAGACCAATTTTGTTTGTATAAAAAAATATTATTAAGTTATTTTATTTCTAGAACCAAGCCAAGCCTGGCACAGGTAAGTGCAATGCTTTGCAAAATATTATGCAGTGTTTACAAATTGAATGCAAGTTCAAAATGCAGTGGTTTGAAATACAGGTAAGTCAAAATATCGAAATTACTGTTCAGATTACTTTTAAGTTACTTTTCAGATTACTTTTTAAGGCACAAGTTACTAACTTGTGTAACGATATATCTGTAAGAGACAGTAGTTAGTGACAGATTCCTTACCTTAGAATATCCCCAGGCGTCAGACTGGATCCGGAAAGTTTTTGCGTAGCAGTACCCTTGCGCGTCGGTAGGCGGCGTCGTGCGGCTCCGCGTCCGTCGTCGGCATCGTGATCGCCGGGATGACGTCGCGGGCAGTACTTAGACGCCGCCCCTGCGCGCTGACGTCAGTTCTGTACACGACTTTCCGCGCCAGGAACGCAGAGCCATGCAAGAAGCTGACATAGGTGTCTGAAAAATACTAGGGCCCTGAAAGGGATGTCCTTAACCCTAGAAATCAGTTCGCAGAACAGGGAGGATGGGTGGGCGGTAAGGAATCTGTCACTAACTACTGTCTCTTACAGATATATCGTTACACAAGTTAGTAACTTGTGCATCTGAAAGAGACACGTTAGTGACAGATTCCTTACCTTAGAATATATACCCCAGCAATACCAACCCCGGTGGTGGGTCTGCGAACAAAGATCAGACAAGGAAGTCACGGAGGACAGAGCGGCCAAAGAAGGCGTCCCTCCGGACCTGGCTGTCAAGGCAGTAATGCTTGGTAAACGTGTGCAGCGAGGCCCACGTAGCTGCCTGACATATATCCTGCAGCGGAACACCGCGGCCTAAAGCCGTGGTAGCAGCCGTTGCCCTGGTGGAATGGCCACGCAGCCCAACAGGAGGCTCCTTCTTAGCCAAAGAATAGCAGGCTTTGATACACAAGGTTACCCAGCGGGAGATGGTTCTCTTGTGCACCGCCCGACCTTTTTTGGCGCCCACGTAGCCAACAAAGAGCTGGTCATCCACCCGGAAGTGTTGTGTGCGGTTGATATAAAAAGAAAGCGCACGTTTTGGGTCCAGACGGTGGAGCCTCTCTTCCTCTCCGGAAGGATGCGGAGGCGGAAAGAAGGTGGGCAAAGTGATGGTTTGCCCAATGTGGAAGGCAGTAACCACCTTTGGCAAGAAGGACGGACGCGTCCTAAGAACAACCTTGTCTGGATGGACAGACAGAAAGGGAGATTTGCATGAAAGAGCCTGGAGCTCACTCACCCGCCGAGCGGAGGTGATGGCCACCAGAAAGGCTGTCTTCAGAGTCAGAAGACGAAGAGGACAGTTATGTAGAGGCTCAAAGGGAGCGCACATAAGAAAGGTAAGAACCAAGTTCAAGTCCCACTGAGGCATCACAAACGGAACAGGAGGGAAGAGGTGTGTAATGCCTTTTAGAAACCTGTTAACAACAGGGGACTTGAAAAGGGAGGGCTGATCAGGAAGCCTGAGGAAGGCCGAGAGGGCACAAAGATAGCCCTTGATGGTACCCAGGGCAGAACCCTGTTGGGCCAGGGAAAGAAGGAACAGAAGAACCTCAGAAAGAGGGGCAGAAAGGGGATTCACAGCCTTTGCTGTGCACCATGCCACAAACTTGTTCCACCTGCAGGCGTATACCACCTTAGTGGAGGGACGCCTGGCTGCCAGAATCACATCACAAACTTCGGGAGGCAAGTCGAAAGGAATCAACTGCCGCCGCTCAATCTCCACGCAAGCAGGTGGAGGCTGGACAGGTTCGGGTGGAGGACCGTCCCCTGCTGCTGCGACAGAAGATCCTCCCGAAGAGGCAGACGGATCGGGGGATCGACGCTCATACTGAGTAGCTCGGGATACCAAACTCTTCGAGCCCAGTCCGGAGCCACAAGGATGACTTGGGCCCGGTCGCGCCGAATCTTCTTCAACACTCTGGGTAGAAGTGGTATAGGCGGAAAAGCGTACAACAGACCGCAACTCCACTCGCGACGAAAGCGTCGCCGAGCGAGTGCTGCCTTGGAAATTCCAACGCGCAGAACTGATGACATTGCGCGTTCTCTTCGGTGGCGAATAGATCTAACCAAGGCTCTCCCCACTGTAGAAAGAGTCCTTGCGCCACTTCCGAGTGAAGACGCCATTCGTGATCCATCATGCACCTGCGGCTGAGTTCGTCCGCCCTGGCGTTCAGGGAACCTGCCAGGTGTTGAACCATCAGGAAAATGCCCTGATGTTCCAGCCATGTCCAGAGGCGCAGAGCCTCCTGACATAGGGTCCACGACCCCACCCCGCCTTGTTTGTTGCAGTACCACATGGCGGTGGTGTTGTCTGTGAACACCTGCACTACTTTCCCTTTGACAGAGGGAAGGAATGCCTTGAGTGCAAGTCGGATCGCCCGGAGCTCCAGAAGGTTGATATGGAGCCGGGACTCCGCCGGAGACCAGAGGCCTCTGATCTCCGCCTCTCCCATGTGACCGCCCTATCCCAGAAGGGACGCGTCCGTCACAACTGTGTGCTCTGGCTGGGGAAGGGAGAGGGATCTGCCCATGACCCATTGCCGGTTCGAGAGCCACCACTGCAACTGTCTTGCAGTCCCCTCCGAGATCTGAACGTGATCGGACAGATTGCCCTGGTGCTGCGCCCACTGGAACTTCAGGTCCCACTGCAGAGCCCGCATATGCCATCTGGCATGATCGACCAGCAGGATGCAGGAGGCCATGTGGCCCAGCAGCCTCAGGGTCATCCGTACCGAAACCCAGGATAAAGGCTGAAAGATCGGAATCATAGCCTGAATATCCCGGACTCGCCGTTCGGGAGGATAGGCCCGAAACTGCGTCGTGTCCAGAACTGCTCCGATGAAAAGGAGCTGTGGAGAAGGAATCAGATGCGACTTCGGCACATTGATGGAGAACCCCAGCGAGTGCAGGAGTTCGGCCGTAGTCTGGAGGTGGGAGACGACTGCCTGGGACGAGCCCGCCTTCAGCAGCCAGTCGTCGAGGTAGGGGAAGACTGGAACCCCTGCCCGGCGCAGATGAGCTGCGACCACCGCCATCACTTTCGTGAACACCCGAGGGGCGCTGGTAAGGCCAAAGGGGAGCACGGTGAACTGAAAATGCTCGAGGCCTACCGTGAACCGAAGGTAACGCCGGTGGGCCGGCAGGACGGGGATGTGAAAATAAGCGTCCTGCAAGTCCAACGCTACCAACCAGTCTCCAGGGTCGAGGGCAGTCAAGACCTGAGCTAGGGTGAGCATCTTGAACTTCTCCTTTCGGAGGAAGCGATTGACTTTCCGGAGGTCCAAGATAGGACGCATGTCCTCCTTGTCCTTTTTGGGCACCAGAAAGTAGTGGGAGTAGCAACCACGTCCTACTTCTGGGGTCGGAACATGCTCGATTGCCCTCTTGGCCAAGAGGGCCGTGACTTCCTTCTGCAGAAGCACCAAGTGATCCCCTGACATGTGGTGGAATTGAGGTGGCATGGCTGGGGGGGTGGTCTCGAAGGGGAGGGAGTAGCCCCTTCGGACAATGTCCAAGACCCACCTGTCCGAGGTGATGGCACACCAGTGGTGAAGGTGAAGGCGGATCCTGCCCCCTACTGGCGTGCTGTGCACCTGAAAGGAGGGACTAGGAGGGCTTGGAGGCCGCGGACGGGGCGGAGGTGGTGGCCTGACCCGCACGCTGGTTGCCCGAACCGCCACGGCGGTAGCCACGTCCCCGGCCACGCGAAGACGCTAGCTGCGCGGGCCAGTGGCTGGGCTGCGGACGTGACTGGGCGCCCCTTCCGTGGCCACGAAAGGGGCGAAAAGCAGAGGTTAGTGGAGGGCGCACAACAGAAAGGCCCAGGGACTTGGCAGTAGTCCGTGAGTCCTTAAAACGCTCCAGCGCATGGTCTGCTTTGGAACCAAAAAGACCGACTCCATCAAAGGGCATGTCCATGAGTGTATTCTGGACATCACCCGAGAAACCAGTTGTTCTCAGCCAGGCGTGGCGACGCAGCGCCACCGTCGTTGCAAGCGATCTGCCCAGCGAGTCGGCGTATCAAGGCCACAACGTATGGTGTTTTTAGCTGCATCTCTACCTTCCGCAATGGTGCGGGTAAGCAGTGTCTGGACCTCCTCAGAACACTGTGGCAAAACAGTCACCACCGAATCCCACAGGGAGTGGGTATATCGGCCCAAAAGGCAACCGGTGTTGACGGACCGCAAGCCAGCACTGGAGGAAGAAAAAGCCTTCTTCCCAAATTGGTCCAGGCGTTTGGATTCCCTATCCGGAGGGGCGGTAGGGAAGGCGGTTTGGGAGGCAGAGGCTTGGACAACCAAGCTCTCGGGGTGGGATGTTGAGAGAGGAAGTGTCTAGACCACTGGCATCCCCAAGTTCCTCTGCCCAGTCCTGATCATACTCACACTGCTGTGTGAGAGGGTCTTCCGACCCCGCCCAGCTCTCCTGGTCCTCCTCTGGTTCAAAACATGGAGGAGGAGGGACATCTGGGACCCAAGGTCTCATCGGCGCCGGAGCCGGCGTCGAGCGACGTCGGTCCGGCTCCATGTTCGGAACCGGAGAGAACCGGGGAACGACGCCGCCCGGAGCCCCGGGCGGCTTCGGGAACGGCACCGGGGAGATCGGCGCCGGCGGAGGCGTGGTTAGGTCAACCGGCGTCGATCGGGGTTGCGGTACCACCGGGATCGAGGCCGGGGCCGGAGCCGGGATCAAGGCTGGCGGGACAGGCGACGCCGGGATCGGAGTCGTCGGCGACGCCGGAGCAACCCCATCAGGGCCCGCGGGGCCCGAAGGCGCACCGGAGGGACCTTGAGGCCCGAAGAGGCGGGCCATGGCCGACAGGAATTCCTGTATCTCGGCCGGAGTCGCCCCCGAACCCGGGAAGGACGGGTAATGCGGGGGCGGCGCCACAGGCACATCCGGAGCTGCGGGGACGGTGCCGACAGGGGCCTCAGCCGAGTCGCGAGACCGGCAAGGCGAAGTCTTAGAGCGATGGTGCTTCTTAGACTTCTTGTGCTTCGACTTACCCGAGGAGCGCGAAGACTTGGACTCCGACGACCGGCGGGGGCTCCGCGACCGGCCCCTCGACCTCTCACGGGACCGGGGCTTGGTGCGGCGCGGAGCCGACTGCCAGACCTCCAGGAGCTTTCGAGACCGCTCTCGCAAAGCCTTCGGGTGAAGTTTCCGGCAGTCAGGGCACGACTTCGTGTCGTGGTCTCGGCCGAGACAGTAGAGACACTCTAAGTGCGGGTCTGTGATCGACATCATTCGACCACAGGCACTGCATGGCTTGAAGCCGGGCATCCCTACCGACACCTAGGAGTCGAGAAGACTCGAAAAGAAACAGTGAAAAAATTCACCAAAAATGTAGTCAAAAATTGACTAGGGCACTGCTCTTCCCGGATCTGCGCTTACTGGCGCGGAAAAAGAAGAACTGACGTCAGCGCGCAGGGGCGGCGTCTAAGTACTGCCCGCGACGTCATCCCGGCGATCACGACGCCGACGACGGATGCGGAGCCGCACGACGCCGCCTACCGACGCGCAAGGGTACTGCTACGCAAAAACTTTCCGGATCCAGTCTGACGCCTGGGGATATTCTAAGGTAAGGAATCTGTCACTAACGTGTCTCTTTCAGATTTACTTTTTCTACTCAGTGTGATATGCCTAGATATCACACTGGGACATTTCCTAGAGAAAAGGTAAGTAAAATCAGTTTTGCACAATTGTAGTTTTTCAGGTTTCCATACAAATCAACTCCACACTGACTATTTTTCTCTGAAAAATGTTCTATGTATTCCTATGGAGAGAAATGAAGTTAACGGTTACTGAGTAAGTACTCGGTCTTTGGGGTTGAGTTTCTGGGGTTAGAACAAGGGTTCCCCCAGGGTCGAGGATGCACTCTCAAAATACCCTCAGTGGCACTAGAGCGGCCGGGTGCAGAGTGCTGAGGTCCAATGTTATCCAATGGGGGATATGGGGCCTCCGGTTGGTGGCCGCTCACAAGTAGGCCACAAGGTTGTGGGAACGAAGCTCCTGGTGTTAGGCTCAGGGCAAAGGGGGATCTGGCTTAGCACACAAAGTGCACCCGCAGCGGCGCAGGGGCGGCTGGGTGCAAGGTGCAGTTTTGGCGTCGGGTGCCCTGTTATTTTCAATGGGAGTTGTCGGTTTTGGCTGCAGGCTCGGTCCAGGAAGACTTCGGGAGGAACCAACAGCTGGGCAGGTAAGCTGGAGGGCTCGGGAATGAGGTGCACCTCAGGTTCTCTTCTCCAGGGCGCAGGGGTGTCTTTTGAGGTCAGATTTCACCTTATCGGGCCACTCGCGGTTGGAGGGGTCTCCGTACAGAGGCTGCAGGCGATGTCGGGAAGTCCTGGAGGGGTCAACCCACGGTGGACTCGGACTCTGGAGTGCAGGGATACCTCGCTGGGACCGGTGGGCCACTCGAACTCGGGCCGTAGGTGACGGGTGCAGTGGTGGTTCCGGGCTTCGGGTTTCTTTGTCCCCAGCAAGCTCAGAGTCTGTCTTGGGAGTTTCTTTTGAACAGAGCTGCTGTTCACAGGAGATCCGGTTTTTGTTGAAGGCAGTCAGTCCTCCCAGGGTTCTGGAGGTTGTTGGCTGCAGGACAAGGCGACTTTTGGCGCAGGATCTCTGGATACTGCAGACGGGCTGGTAGGGCTGGGGCCAAATCAATTGTTATCTGCAGTCTCCTCCGCTGGGCGTCTTCTTTCGTCCTTCTTCTTCATAGGTTGCGGGAATCTGTCTTCTTGGTTTAGGGCTGCCTCCTAAATACTGTATTTAAGGGGCGTTTTAGGGGTCTCGAAGTCAGTAGATTGGCTACTGACCTTAGGGTGACTATACCCTTGGTGTGCTCACCCCACGTGGGGGAGTGAGCACAATCCCTAATCCTGATTGGGGAGTGCCTGCCATCTTCAAGATGGCGGGTACTGAAGAGTGGGCTTCACCTCGCCTCCCCCACCTGAGGGGTGGGGTTGGCAGAGGTGGGCACACCTTCTGGGCTGGCTAATTTCCCGCCTATCTTCCCGCCGAAAAGGAGGGGAGACAGGAAGGGGGCCTGCTCCTGATAGCAGGAGAGACTGGGGGTCGCATTACAAAGGCTGCAAGGCCTTTGAAGCTCCCCTGCCACAGATGGCTCTTCCTGTCCTGGGAGAGGTGTGAACACCTCCGCCCAGGAAAGGCTTTGTTTCTGGGCTCAGGGAGTGAAGGCTCCCACCCCAGGGGTCCAGTAACATGTCTCGTGTTGGCAGGCTGGTGTGTACCAGTCAGGGAACCCACCAGAGGCTAGTCGTTTTTCAGGGGGCATCTCTAAGATGCCCTCTGAATGTATTTTTCATTAAATCCCACACTGGTATCAGAGTGGGTTTAATGTGCTTAGAAGTTTGATACCACACTTCCCAGTTTTCAGTAAAGCCATTATGGTGCTGTGGAGTTTGTAATGACAAACTCCCAGCACCATATACTCTTAATGGCAGTACCGCACTTACAATGTCTAAGAATTGGCTTAGACACTGTAGGGGTACAGGGCTCATGCACCTGTACCCTCACCACTGGTATAGTGCACCCAGCTAGAGGGGTGGCTGACCAATGCCAGGGCAGTGGGTTGTAGGCATGGCACACAGGGATGTGTGCCATGTCAACTCTTCACTTTGTTCTGCACCAAAACACGCAGCCTGCAATGGCAGTGTGTGTGTGTAAAGGTACAGGGCCTCTAAGGATGGCACAATAAGTGCTGCAGCCCTTAGAGGCCTTCCCTGGCCACAGTGCCCTTGGTACCCATGGTACCTTTTACAAGGTACTGACATGTGGCCAGAGAGGTGCCAATTGGGGGTACAAGGTACAGTTTTTGGGAAAGAACACAGGCCCTGGGAACCTGATTGGCAGTGACCCCAGGGCACATCAAGTCAAAGTGCATCAGTAGTCTGGCAAAAAGTGGGGGGTTACTGCAACAGAAACCCAGCTTCCTACATTGACTGCCTGTCATCATGGAACATTGGGAAATGTAAGCGTCCAGGATGATAGTTAGAGATGAAGATTGAAGGAGTATGGCTGCGTTCATCGGTTGGTGTGATCTCTGATCAATAAAGCTCAATAATTGGCACCTATTCATGTCTCTCATATTTGAGCTTACAACACATACAACAATACAAAGAAAAAATGGGGGGGGGGAAATCAGCATTGCATTGCTCCTCTCTCATCAATGTTCTTCCAGAACACAACGTCCCTAGTTACCTTTTTTGACTCTTGTGGTCCAGTTCTCATCGTTATCCAGGTGCAAATCGCCATCGATAGCTTTTGTGCTCGTTTTCGCAGGTGGGAAGAAAGCATGTCCTAGAACCCGCCCGGATCCATCAAAGGCGTTTCCCTTTCCATCAGCGTGCACGCCCGCCACAAAGAAAATGTCAATGTCTGCGGACTTGTTGACACCAACTTCCTCGAAACGAATTGAGGAGACATTTTGCCACACCTGGAAGGGAAAGAAATACAATGTTCCACAGGTCTGAAAACATTTCCATTTGCTTCCAATTGCAGCCAAAAAACAGAGAGATTTCAGAGCCAGAGTTATGCTTAGACGGTTCAAGCAATGAACACTAAAAATAATCTTAAGGGAGGATCAATCTCAGTCTGTGACCCTACTCTTGGTGAGGCATGAGTGGTAAGGGGCGCTGTTGGAATGTTGACAGCATAAGGAGTGAGTGTAGTCTGATTCTTAGATAATATCAACATCACCCCCAATATAAAGTGAAAGAGAAAATATGGTTCAACCGCTACAGTCTGGATTCCTCTTTGTGGCATGATAGCAGCACCTCCATGTGGATAGTACACACAAATGTGCCACAGATACAAGTACAAATTCCAAAGGTGGAAGCATCTCTCCCATACACACCAGCCCAACATGAGAAGTGCATGCACTGAGATGTCCCATCCAACCCTTCATTTCTAACTGGGCAGGAACTCAAGGGGTGGAGGGTTTATTTTTATGAGCAGAGGGGGCTCGATGACTAGGAGTTTGGGTGTGGTTAGACTAGGTGGACAAACTTCTCCTACTCTTACATCCAGTTGTCTGTTGTGAGAATTAAAACTCAACCTGAAGATGGCAATAGAGATGGACACTACGCATTAGACGAGGAGGATTTATAGCACTGCTGTTTTTTTAGTTGAGAGCCAGCCATAGGTCTTGAGTTCATATTGCGTTCTGTATACCCTTGCATATTTTGTCAGTGAGTGTATGCCTTTTGTAATGTAGATGCCCTAGCTCTACCGAAGCTGAAACATGCCTTCCAGAAAGAAGGCCATTTGAGGTAGTGGCATTTATCAACTAGGCTATCTCACCTAAGACGTCTAAGAGGAATATACCTTCCGTCAGCAACAAAGAGCCAGAAGTCCTTCAGAAGATGACTGTAAGAATGGATTCATTCATTCCTTTGCTCATTCCTTCCATAAGGAACAAGGTGACTGAGATGTTTCAGAAGGTCATTGTAAGAATGAATTCATTTATTCCTTCCATAAGTAACAAGGCTTCTGAGATCCTTTGGAAGGTCACTGTAGGAATGAATGAATTCATTCCTTTCATAAGTAACAAGGTACCTGAGATCCTTTAGAAGGTCACTGTAATGATGAATTCATTCATTCCATAAGTAAGGTGTCTGAGATCCTTCAAAACGTCCCCATAAGAATAAATTCATTCATGAATTTATTCCTTGCTTTCATAAGGAACAAGGCGCATAAGATCCTTCAAAAGTCACTGTAAAAATTAATTCATTCATTCATTTCTTCCATAAGGAACAAGGCAGCTCAAATCTTTCAGGTCACTGTAAGAATGAAATCATTTATTCATTCCGTCCTTTAATAAGCAACAAGGCACCACAGGTCCTTCAGAAGCTAGGAGCTTATTCACAGTACAATTTGCCTGACGGTCACTGTGCCCTATCGGCCTGTTATTTGAGGATGAAGGTGAGGGTGTTTAGTCATTTATTTTAAATTAGAGATTGCATTTGGTAAAAAAAGAAAAACAGAATACGTTCTTACTCTTAGCTGCTAGCTTTTGTAGTTTCTAGTCGATTTCTGACTGGGACAATCACGCTCCTCCATAAGCAACATAGAAACAAAATCTTTGAAGAACTGATGCAAGTATTTACACCAGAGACCTCGCAGGACATGCGAGTTACAAATATGAATTGCAGTTCAGGATTTCATGGGTCAAGTCTTCCCTGGAGGTCTGGCCTTCCCTGGCCGTCCCTGGAGTTCTGGCCTTCCCTGTAGGTCTGGCCTTCCCTGGAGGTCTGGCCGTCCCTGGAGGTCTGGCCGTCCCTGGAGGTCTGGCCGTCCCTGGAGGTCTGGCCGTCCCTGGAGGTCTGGCCGTCCCTGGAGGTCTGGCCGTCCCTGGAGGTCTGGCCGTCCCTGGAGGTCTGGTCTTCCCTGGAGGTCTGGCCTTCCCTGGATGTCTGGCCTGCCCTGGAGGTCTGGCCTTCCCTGGAGGTCTGGCCGTCCCTGGAGGTCTGGCCGTCCCTGAATGTCTAGCCTGCCCTGGAGGTCTGGCCTTCCCTGGAGGTCTGGCCTTCCCTGGAGGTCTGGCCTTCCCTGGAGGTCTGGCCTTCCCTGGAGGTCTGGCCTTCCCTGGAGGTCTGGCCTTCTCTGGAGGTCTGGCCTTCTCTGGAGGTCTGGCCTTCCTTGGAGGTCTGGCCTTCCCTGGAGGTCTGGCCTTCCCTGGACATCTATCCTTCCCTGGACATCTATCCTTCCCTGGACATCTAGCCTTCCCTGTAGGTCTGGCCTTCCCTGGAGGTCTGGCCTTCCCTGGAGGTCTGGCCTTCCCTGGAGGTCTGGCCTTCTCTGGAGGTCTGGCCTTCTCTGGAGGTCTGGCCTTCTCTGGAGGTCTGGCCTTCCCTGGACGTCTAGCCTGCCCAGGAGTTCTGGACTTACCTGGAGTTCTGGACTTCCTTGGAGTTCTAGCCTGCCCTGGAGTTCTGGACTTCCTTGGAGGTCTGGCCTTCTCTGGACGTGTACCCTGCCCTGGAGTTCTGGCTTTCCCTGGAGTTCTGTCCTACTCTGGAAGTCTGGCCTTCCCTGATCCTGTCATGTATGTGAGCCCACCAATATATGATGCTGCTTCTGCAGAGTGGAGTGTGGGAATGCAGCATCATTTGCTGTTGTCTCAAAGAGGGAATGTTGTTTTCTTGTTGTTTTTCATAAGAAACCCTGAGAAAGAAGCATCATGTGTGCAGTTTTATCTGGTTCCCAGGACAGTATTAGTAGAAAATCATGAATCGTCAAGGTGAGTCACGCTTCCTTTTTTATAGGTGTTCAGAAATGTATGTTAACCTTATTACAAGGGTGCCCACGGTGGAGAAACTACAAAATATCAGCTTTCGAACATTCCTTTAAAAAAAAGGGTGCGTAAGCAGCCCTTGACTTGGCTGCAGGTTTGGTCTCCTCCTGCTGTTATGAAGAGGATTATGGGAACATGTGATGGCACAAAGTGTACTGATAACAGTGAGTTTAGGATGGAATTATCCTATGGCTCAAAGGCTTTCCTGGCTGTTAGAGATCATTTTTTGTCCTGGTGAGTGTGGATTTCAGCTGTGTTGGGATCAGCCCTCCACGGCAAACACTGGAGCATGCAGTAATGTTTGAAAGACAGCAGCTTCCTTACTTATGGTTCAATAAATGTATGCATGTGGATGTTAGGGTACATAATCTCCTACCCAATGGCCATAGGAAAGGATGTATGAACATTGGAGATGAGCGGGGGGTCCTCGGTGGGCTTGTCGTACTGTGAGCAGAGGACTAGGAATCTGGAGTGTGTTCATGTCATGTTGTATGTGGGATCCCCGCTCTGCTCCATCACACATCCTTGACTTTTAGAGTTTCTGCTGGCGCTGGGTAATAACTGTGTGCATTAATTTTCATTCTATCAATACTTTATTTTTAACTATATTAGGAATCTTTTTTATTAGAGAAACAAATAGAAAAAGGATCTCCGTGCCATGAAAAGAAGACATAAGAGACAAACAGTACAAAGCCATAAGATGTCACTGGCAGAGGCAAATACCCGATGACAATCGATGACATTCATCAAAAGATAAGCAATGCAATATAGCGCACCAGCCGAACCACGATCATTGCTAAACCATCTCAGCCTCAATAGAAGGAAAGACAAGAAGGTAAAAGGCGCAGCAGCAAAGAGGTATGTGGAAGGAAGACTGGAACCTAGGGGCAGGAAGTACAGCTGGAAGGAAAAAGATGGGGGGACTTGGGAGACGAGAAGAGGGGGAATCACCACAACACGGGCAGCGCTTTCCTTGCCATATGCTACTAACAAAGTCTTGCCCCAAAGCCCTTGTCCTTCGCACTCATCTGTCACTAATGAAACAAATGCAGTGGTTTAGAATACTGTGGCCACGGAGGTCCCTTCATCGTCAACACTCAGAGGGGTAGATTTTCAAACACTTTGCCCTGGGTTAGTGTCACAAAAGTGACGCTTACCAGCACAAAATGCTTTTTTACCAATTTACTTTCTGGCTTAAAACATGTTTTGCGCTGGAAAGTACACTGAGAGTAACGCAAAGCAGCGCAAAGCACTGCTATGCGTTACTTAGCGCTGAGTGGGCGTTACATGGGTGGTAGCATGGGAACCCCTAACTACAAACAATTGTAGACAGGGTTTAGCGCCAAAACGTAACGCCACTTCAAAACAGGCATTAACAGGAGAAAAGTTTTGATTCCTTCTTTCTTTTCCGACTTTGCATGCGTGCTCCACTGTGCAGCACACATACAAAGTGGAAAAAGTGTTAAAACTTGTCTAGGCATGGTATTTTGTTCAGGAAGGGTACCCTTTATGTACAAAACCTATGCTAGTCTCAGGCAAGCACCCCAGCGCTATGGTGCTAAGGAGTGCGCCTGGCATACGACAGCTAAAATCAGCGCCGGCGCTAGGAAGAGGGGAGGAGAGAGCCATATCTCTGCAGATATGGCGCTCTCCTGCTCCCTCCCATTTACGCAACGCAGCGCAGCCTCTTCGGGGGATGCGATACGTTGCGTGACTTTTTTGAAAATCGGGCCCACAGTCTGCTCCGTTTACGTACTACTCTTAACATTGTCCAAGACTTCCTGCACCAGTTCGAAATTCAGTAAAACATGGGACTTGCCACCACAAAACACTTTGAATCTTACAGGAGTCCATAGCAAGGTATTAATGCCCAGTTCAAAAAATGCTGAATTGTTTCTGGGTGACATCCGCCTTCTGAAGCTCTTTCTAAAGGATTGGGTACCTAAGACTTGGTCCTCACACCGTCATAACAACGGTACTGCTAGTGTTCACTGTGCATGTTCTGGTTCGGCCAGACAGAAGTGAATATCCCGCTTAACTAAATGGGCTCCCTCGGTACCCACTTGTATGTCTCTTTCAGCAAAGAAGGACTGCATCTCGTCTGCAACCGATTCCCATGCGGCCAGCTGGAGACAATCCTGACCCTGCAGGAACCGCGACTCTGAGATCTGCTTGGAAGAAGCTGTACTGCTCAGTAAGGAAAGGAGCAGGATACTAACTACGAGAAAGACCTACACAAGGCCCACGTGACTGAAACCTTCCTGGAAGCTGTCACAGGGAATGAGCCCCCAAGAACCATGAGGATTTCACAGCCCAATCATCCAGATTAACAGCAAAGCAACTGTGTGACCATAGACTAAGGAGCTACGGAGACAAATACACCAAGCAGAGCCTGCATCATAACTGACTTTAAAATTCCCTCCTCACCTAAGTCTGAGGGGCATATTAATGAGAGCCTTGCATCGTGTTAGCACCAGGCAACGTGGTACATGCATGGCGCAACCCTCTAAGTCAAATTTTTGAAGCCACGCCAAGCCACTTTGTGTGGCTCTGAGTGGCTTCAAAAATCTGGAGTAACGCAACGCAGTACGAATTGCTGCGTTGCATTACTCTGCCCTGGAAAGGCGTTCCATGGGCATTGTGCAGGTGTACCCACACAACTCCCATGGATTTTGATGTCTTCCCAGCTTTGCAAGCACTTGTAATCCTGGGAATGTGCCAAAGTCTTACACCTATCTCTATTTCTCCTTGTTTCTTCATCTTTCTATGTGTGCTGCATTCCGGAGCACTGTAGGAAGCGGACTCTTTATATAGTGTACCAAAAAGAGGTAAACTGTGCGATGAGTCCAGGTATCCTGTATATGTGGACAGGGGCTTGCTCTAGCAATTCCAAGATGCTCTCTTAGGGGGTAAAGTGGTCGAGCAGCCTTAGACTTGTCAGGGAGGAGTGTTAGACATCTGTCGCACACAGACAGTCAATAAATGGTACACACGACTCAATAAGGAGATCCACACCAATTTATAAAAATAACACAAATCTTTATCTAATATTTGGCACCAAAATCATTACGATCAGGTAAGTACTTTTCGAGATATAAATATTTATAGTTTTAGAAATATTTATAGTTTTCAAAAGTCAACACTTAGTGCAATTTTCAGAGGCAGCAATGTTATCCTATGGAGGAAAAACAAATACTGCATACAAGTTCTTCACAGTGACTTACGCGACCATTCTCTTGGACTTAAGGTGAGTATGGGGCAAGGTCCAAGGCAGCACCAACAGGTTGCCTAGGGCGGCTGGGCGCACAAGTGCAATGCAGCGTTAGGTGCCCTATTGAAGTCAATGGGGATCAGTCCGGTCACAAAGAGGCTGCAGGTTTGGACTTGGGGGCTAGTCTGGCTGAACCAATAGAGGGGCTCGGGTCTCACAATGCTTGGGGATGAGGGGACACCTTTGGTCCTCCTCTCCTCCGGCCGGCCGGGTGCAGAGGTGTCCTGAGGCATCTGGTTTTTGTCACCGGAGATATTAGCCGTAGAGGAGGCCTGCACAAAGAGGCTTCAGGTGATGTCGGGAAGTCCACAGTTGGCAAACCCAAGGCGGTCTTCAGCTCTGGAGCATCTGGGGACCACACTGGCACCGTTGGCCCACTTCAACTTGGGTTAGGGGGCAAGGGTGCAGTGGTGCTTTCTGGTTTTTGACGGTCTGGAGTCCTCGCAGCTCCTCTGGGGTGCCTGCAGGATGCAGAGGAGTAGATCTGTTACACCACTGGAGTTCCTGGGTCTTGGTTGAAGGCTGCAAATCCTTCAAGGCTTTTGGAGGCACAGACAGCTGCAGGATGAGTCATCTTTGGCGCAATTGTCGAAGACAGCAGACCGGCCAGCAGGTTTGGTGCCAAGTCAGTTGCTGGTCTTCTGTTCTTGCTTTTGCGACTCTTCAGCATCCGTCTTCTTCTTTTCAGGCAGGCACGATCTGATTTTCTGGTGCCAGGGGCTTCCCAAAATACTAAATTTAGGGGTGTTAGGGGAGTGTACGGTAGTAGCCAATTAGCTACTTACCCCTGGGGTCACTATGCCCCCTATATGATCACTTCCTGTGGGAAGTGGCCATAACCCTCTCCCAGAGTTCCTAATTCTGCCATCACAAAGATGGCAGACTCTGAAATTTCAGCTCCACATCAGGGGTGGAACTAGCCAGTGGCGGTGCGTCCATTGGGGGCGTTGGGGCGTTGCCCCACTAAGCCACATGGACGACCGTCAAGTATAATTTAAATTCAGTAAAGTAAAACAAAGTAATCTCGCAGCGCAGTCGCGCTGGCCGCTACCGGGACAAGCCCGACTCAATCGGACGGCGCTGAAGGGGGTGGGGGCGGGGCTGCGGCAGCTTGAGTGAGCGCGGCACTATAGCGCAGCAG
Organism: Calotriton arnoldi; assembly: GCA_963921515.1. Taxonomy (NCBI): domain Eukaryota; kingdom Metazoa; phylum Chordata; class Amphibia; order Caudata; family Salamandridae; genus Calotriton; species Calotriton arnoldi. Next base: position 82,378 of record CAWUFW010007814.1, on the reverse strand, counting down.
TGCAGCAGCAGTGCGCATGTCCGTTTTTGGGCTGGTCATTTTTATGACCAGCCCGAACATGCGCACAGTAGTACCTTCCCTTTACAGTAGCGACTGGCGAGGGACCCGTCACCCGAGGGTGCTGCTTCATACCGCAGCCCCCGGGTCTCATAATGGGCGGGGAGTCACCCTGCTCTTAGCCAATCCTGGCGCTGCGGCGCAGTGGCGCTGCTAATGCAGCGCCAGGATTGGCTGAGACACCGCGCAGCCTGAGCCTGAGGGCAGGCTTCGCTGTATGGGTGCTGCGCGTTGGTGGTGGCACTGCCGCACTTGTATGGCCAATCACTGTGGCTTATGTGAAGCCATGCAGTAGTGATTGGCCATTTCTCGCTGTCGTGTCGTCGCAGCGCAGGCAGCAGTCCAGCACTTCACCGCGCCACACGAGTCACGAGTCGCACCACTCGTGACTCGTGCTCGTGGTCGTCGGCCGTGGCTAATAATCTGTTGTTCGTGAATCGTTGGAAAACAACAAGTAAGAGTCGGGCGGGGGCCCCTTCTGTGTGACCGCATGCGCATGGGCCGATCCTGCAGCAATCTGATACGTATATACATTTTAATCATATATCTGGCCTGCGTCACAGCCCTTCAAGGTGACACTGAACTAATTTTTAAGAAGAAGGGTTAAATATGCAGGAAGCAGACGATGCCCAGGGGCCTTTCATATGACCTCTTGCAGATTCCCGGCATGGCAGCCATGGATGTTGTTCGCATCATGTACACAAGTCAAGTGTCCAGTTCCCCATTCGCATGCGCGAGCACTAGTAGATGTGTGACACCCGGACACTTTAAAGCTGCTTCCGGGCACCTCCTCGCGTGGCCGCTACTTGCGCTCTCTGCCCTCCAGTGACAGTCAACGCCGACCTCACATAGTGCAGGGAATTCACTGTATTAAAGATCTCGACTCATTCACACTTTGTCAGACAGCGCCGCGCTGACAAAGTGTGAATGAGTCGAGATCTTTAATACAGTGAATTCCCTGGCCTGCACTATGTGAGGTCGACGTTGACTGTCACTGGAGGGCAGGACAGCGCCTACAGGTCTGTGTCTGAGTCACATATAACTCTTCGTGTCTCTATACTTTAGCTCAGACTTGCTATAGAGATCTGTTAGGGTGCTGCAGTTTCTCCAGTGGTGTATCGGCAGGGCCACTGGAATTATGCGATTGTGCGGCAGCCATAGAACCTATGTTTGCCACATTTGCAAATTGCCACATAATCCCTCATCCATTGCATAATCTGCCGATTTTGGCAAAAAATGTTGTTTCTAACGCAAACGGTTCAAAAGATATTAAAAAGGCAGTAACACCTGTTCCAGTGGAAGGCCCTTTGCAAAGGATGACTGGTCGTCACCTTTCTGTTGCTTGCTGCTATAGTTTGGGTGTTAAACTGGAACTAAAGAGGTGCAACCATTGGCCAGACAGTGTTAACAAGCGTGAAAATGACAAAAAAGTGAAGACATGCTATCACAAAACATGTCACATTATGCTGCATAATTTGCATTTTCTTGCCGCATAATTTACACAACCCTGTAACAACTAACAACGAAATCTAGCACAGGGATACTGCAGGGGTCTGTATGAAGTGCCTAGAAACAATGCGATTCCTTCTCACAGGACCTTATAACTTGTAGGCCCCCCGCATTCAAACCCCATATCACGGCAGCTGGACCGAGAGAGAGGCGCTCGGCAGGTTTGCCTAGAGGGGAGGCCGCAGCTCAGATTCATTAGAACAGCGGCTTCTTTCCTTTTACAGGTGGTGCTTGTTAAACACAGCCTCGTAACCCGCACAAGTTGTTGTTTTTCAGCTCAGCCACTGCAGCATGAGAATGAAGCTAGGCACTAGGGGTCACTCACGCCTGCGACCTGCAGCTGGGCCGCCATTCTCGGCCACATGTGCGTGACCCACTGAGCTGCATTGTTAGCTGTAAACACGTGTGTATAGCTCCTTGGGCTTCTAGCGCCTGCCGTGCGACGCTGTCAGACTGGAGAGCTTGTTGCATCGGCTTAAGATGTCTGAGGCTGAGGGCACGGGGCACGGGGGTCCGATCACGGTGCAGTGTACTAGACTGATAGAATTGGCGCGGCGGCGGCCGGCGGGGACTGGGTGCTTTGTCGCTCAGTCACCGCCTTTATAGTGTGCGTATCCTTGATAACCTGCACCTGCACAGCAGCGCAGTCTGCCCCTTCACTGTTGTATCCTCCCTATTTGCCACATCCAGTACCCCAAGACTCAGAGGCCCTCCAGTGTTCTAATCACTAAAGCACCTAGCGAATCCAACACATCTTTGAAGAGAAATTGGGAGAACAACTCTGCGGGTCGCAAAGGAGAGAGTTGGAAGCTGCCTCAAAGAGAGTAGCATCGGGTGGGGTGCACCTTTCGGAGATGTCTTCCTTCTGAACATTGCGGGATCCACTGAACTGAGGGGGAGGGTTGAGTCAGCAGGGAGTGCTGAGGGAGACGCACAGCGGCGCTACCCCCTATCACTTCGTGGAAGATGCCATCGCCCACTGAGAAGGAAAGGGACACCCACAATTGCAGAACAGAAGTGGGAGCGTGTCACTGTCCTACTGTGTGTCCTCGGGATGCCAAATGGTGGGACGTCAGTGGGACAATGAACTAACGCACTAAGGGTTACTTACTCCCCTTCACGCCTTTAAAACAGCGGCAATGGGAAGCCTGAGGTACCACGTTGATCTCTGAAGGGCTTCGGTGGTGAGCAAAGCCTGACTAAAAGGTGACTGCCAACCCAGTGGACTTGGGGAGGAGGAGATGCCTGGCAGAGCACATCTTTAGGTTTTCTATTGATGGTCCACTGATTGTTGGCTTGACTTTTTTCAATGTGAAATAAAGACTACGTCATCGCTATTAATTGGTATGGTCGCTATGCGGTTCGAGGCACGATTTGGGGGTTATGCCCTTTTCCTCCTTCCACCCTACCACAGCCTATTTTCCACTTGTCTACCCACCTTCTGATTTCCGCCACACATGCCCCGGCTCTCGCCACCACCAAAGTTGGCTTCCAGCATGTTTATGGCATTCAAATAGCCCCTCTATGCCAGTCACAAGAAACTATAGTGAGAAAAGTTGTGAGGGTGAGTATGGCAGGACAGATCAGGAGTGCGAGTGTCAAACATACTGAGCAAGCAGATGCTTAGAGAAACTGAATAAGAAATCCGCAACCCACTGAGCAGATTCAGAAGGCAGAGCGATGCGGCCATGCTGTTCAAAGGAACAAGAAACCAAAGCATCGTGATCTGCGAGGTGACAGGCCAGGGCTGTACTTGAAGACTGTAGGAGCTGGAAAGGCACTGGATAGAGGAGGCAGTGTGACAACTGTGCACACAAGCAATGGTTTGCAGTAGCAGAAGAGTAATAGGAGGGATTTGTTTACTCGGCGGGAAGATGAAAAAGACAATCGGATCTCAGCACAGGTACAAGCCAACTAGTAAAAGCCACTGGTTCATGCCTCAGAAACTGCTGACTGCTGAGAGGTGGCGACCAGTCAGGCTTAAACATAGGTGTAGCGGTAGCGTAGCCCACTCCCAGCTTAAAAGAGCTACCCATGCTTTTTGGCCACACGAGTGTCTCCTCCCAGTCCTGGGTCAGCTATAAACCTGAAACTACTTATGCACAATTTCGAGAAATATAAAGATTTATGGCGATATCGTCCAAATCAATCGGTGCTAAGATCACAGGTTTAATCCTGACAGGGCTGTTCAGGCACAGTCCTAAGGTCGAAAATGAGCAGAACTGACTTTGGTACTGCAATCAAAACTTATATTTCGTTCAGTTTGTGTTCTGCAAAGGTGCACTAATCACTCCTTATTTAGAGCATGTTTTGCCGTTTAAGGTGTGTTGGACTGGCTGACTGACAAAACGGCATGGATTCTATAATATTATCAAGGTAAAGGTCTTTGATAGGCGCACAGTGCAACTGGAACTGAAAACAGCCCTAAAGGGACACTGAATCCAACAAGCATTAAAAAGTCATTGTTAAAATCATACTGCAAATATGTCAACTTGGTATTGTTTTTATGGTTGCATTATGGTGTGATATCATTTTGCATATATAAGCTGGTGTGTGTTGTTTTAATTTGTGGATTATTTTTAGGAACAAAAAAACATTTTAGTGAAAGTGGTAATTGCTATTCTCAGTATCTGAGTTAACGGAAAAAGAGGTCTCTTTCTTATTAATGCATGAAGGTATTAGGATTTCACTTCATCAGTTGTAGCACAGCCGATATTTCCCCTAGTTAGTGGAGCTTGGGTAAACAGTGCGCCTGCGCTGAAGGATTAAACTGGTGGTTAGACACAATCTTATCCGGGACTCGGTTTTACTGAAGTGCAGAAATCTGTAACCTGTGGATTGGTCCCTTAGGGAGCAATTATCCTGTACGGTTTTTGCTGCTCAGAATCCTCTAAATGTCAGGAGAAATATTAACCCCTCTGAGTCTAAAACTTTTTTCCAGAACTGCTACTGAAAGTGTATTCCGCCGTTTCTGTGAGAAAATCAAAATGCAGTATTTGTAGAAATATATTATTTTAGATACATGTACACCGAATTGCACTTTACAATTCACTTCTAGGTAGCTTATTTATAAATAAAGGTTATTATTTCGGCAGGAAATGAATAGACCCCTACCCATCGCTCAACAAACTCATAATATTGTTCTAATAAAAATAAGCTCTGGTGAGAAGAAAAGAATGTGCAGGGTGGCTTAAAACCTTAGCGCTTATAGTGTTAGGGAGACTGTTCACCAAGGGTGCACACTCGGGGGTATTGCAGAGCTCATGAAATATCTTTGGAATAAAAGAACTTCGCTGTTGTTTTTTTCAAACTAAACTTACAATTCTAAATTACTGACAGCGCAATATCCAAAGTCACAAAAATATCCCCTTCTGCACTTACCCTTTTAAAAAAAAAAAAAAGTGCCAGGAACAACGGGGGTACCGCAAAGAACACTTTAAAGCAGCGGAGTCTGGAACATCTTGCTTTTCATAACACATTTCCTGAATCAAGCATAAAAGCATAAACGTACTGATAGCCATTATTAAAGACTCTTTAATAATGGCTATCAGAAGACATTGCTGTTCCTGTGTAATTAAGGTGCTAATGGAATTAAATGGCTGCGGTAATGAGCAGATGAGCAGCATAAAAAATTAAAAGCCACATGAGATAGGCCAATTAACGGAAGAGCTCAGCATAATTATAACATTTGAAATCCATGCAGCTCTGTTCCGTGCCCTGTCACCAGTACTCACAAAACATGTTGTGCAAGTGACAACCTGCTGTGTGAGCGCAGGGAAGTACTCAGCTCCGAAGCACTTCCTCAACTTAAGTTATTGGCCGGAAACAACCTGGGGTAACTCGAGGCATTAAGTAATGTCCACTCAGCTTGTCATCCTTGCACACTCAAGCGTTCCATTAAGTTATGATGGCCCTTATTCAGCACTTTTTCTCAAAGCGCTTTAGCAAGCGGCCTCCTGACGAGAGACAATAAAAATGTCACGATAACGCTGATGGTTAATGTTTTTCCTAGAGAGAGATCAGAGTTTTGTCTAGTGGAAGTTTTGACTCATGGAAAGGTAGCGCAGAAGGTTAATGTGCCTGCTGCAAAGAACATGTACCTGATGCAGATCACAAAATGCACATGATGTAAATAGGTCAGTGAGTCACTGCTTTTGTCAGAGAGATCCTTTTGTTACTTGCAGTTTGTAAGTTAAAATCCTAACATACAACAGTAAGCTATTAACTGTCATCTAAGAGCTGCATGCAAACTGCAAGGTAAAAATTGGAGCGTTATGTTCCCCCCCCCCCCGTCTTTTTTTGATTACCCTAATGTTTCAAAAATAAATTGTTATATTTTTATTTCCAGCACCTGGTAAAGCCTGACAACCTGAACCATTACCTAATTTTTGGGCAATTTTTGGACGAAGAACAAGAGGCCCCAACCTCCTTTGCTGCTCCTTCACCCCGGCTACAACCCAGCAAACACCAGTGTTAAAGGTAAGGAAACTGATGCTATTTTTTTTTAGATTGGAGTTAGGGCTATGTATGTGGTCACCAGTACTGGTGGTCACTCTACATGGTGGGTGGGGTGGGTGCACATTCTGAACATTGTACCTTCAGTGGATGGAATTTACTAATACTGAGCCTTAGCCCTGTGCTTTGGGCAATAACGGTTGTTAAAGGCACTATCTATTCCTTGCCTTGTTCAAGGCCCTCACGCAGTGTCTGTTTCAGTGCCTTCAGCAACCACTATGGCACACAGAGGCAGCAGGCAGTAAGGCTGTATTTTTAGCAGTCAAGTTGTCCAAAGGGGAGCTGTTGGAGATATATTGCGATAATGCACAAGATATATGTATTTATACTGAAATTTGATATTATTGCACCAAATCTTATACGTTGTACTTTGACTATTGACAGGTTTCTTTCAAATTGGTAAGGACACCATCGGCATGATGAATACAGTAGAACAACTAATTACACTGTCATTCCATGCACGGCCACTAGAACAGAAACTACATATAAAGATATTAGGACCTGATCGGCCTGACCTACAACTACAACAAGTTACCCAGGACAGAGGAAAATCTTACAAACGTACATTCTCAAACACCTGGTACACAAAAGCTGATTGGCTTACAGGGTGCCCGTCAAGAAACAAACTGTTCTGCTTCCCCTGCATGCTGTTTAAAGGTGAATTTTCTTGGACAAGAGAAGGAGTAAAAGATTTGAAGCATTTGTCTGAAAAAATAAAGAAGCATGCACACACAAGAAAGCATATGGAAAACCTGACGAGACTGGGAATGTTGGGAGACACACCGATTGAGCAGCACATAAACGATGCATACCGCCAAACAATACAGAAACACAATGAAGCAGTTGATAGGAATAGACACATACTATCAAAAATAATTGATTGCATTCGTTTCTGTGGTGCTTTCGAACTGGCATTGCGAGGCCATGATGAATCAGAAGGTTCCCCAAATCCTGGAATATTCAGAGGCCTTGTGGATTTAGTAGCAAGCATAGACAAGGAAATGGAAGCACATTTAGCAAGTGCTACAGTCTTTAAGGGCACCTCTAAAATGATACAAAATGAACTGCTTGAGTGTATGCTAGAAATTATGAGAAGCCATATTGTCCAAGAGTTGCAAAACACAGACTTTGTGGCTATTCAGGCTGATGACACCACTGATGTGGCCACACAAACACAGTCCGTATTAGTCTTTCGGTACCTGGACAATGACAATAATGTTGTGGAGAGGTTCTATGGTTTCACACATTTAAGAGACTCTAGTGCAGAAACCATTACTGCAGCTATACTGCGTCAACTGAGCTTAATTTTTCCAGAGGTGCCTCAAAAAAAAAAACTTATAGCACAAAGCTATGATGGTGCGTCCGTAATGAGTGGAAGCCTTGGTGGAGTACAGAAAAGAATTAGAGATGTGTACCCTAATGCTCATTATGTGCACTGTTACGCCCACCAACTTAATCTTATTATGCAACAGGCAGTATCAAAGATCTCCGAGACACAAATTTTCTTTCGGGATGTAGGAGGCATGGCAGCATTCTTCTCACGTTCCCCAAAAAGAACGGAAGCACTTCAGGGGATTGTGGACAAAAGGGTTCCAAGGGGATCCTCAACTCGTTGGAACTTTAACATACGTACAGTCAAACTAATATATCAATATAGGGAGGACCTTGTGAAATGTTTTGAAGCCATAGAAGCCAATGAAACCTTTGATTTCAAAACTCACAGTGAAGCCCGTGGCTTTGCTAGAACACTAAAAGACAGAGAGTTTCAGTTCTTTCTGTTTTTATTTCATGACATAATGTTAGCTGTCGAGAATTTATACAATCAGTTACAAGCACGAGAGATAGATACTGTCTCTGTGAAAAGATATACCACTATGTTTGTCGAAAGCATAAGCAAAGTGAGAGATGAGGTTGACAATTTAGACAGCAAACTGCCAGAGGCTTCTACTTTTGCAAACCACAGGAAAAACATCACCAGTCTGGTCCGAAATGCAAAGGAGATATGTGACATTGTAATTGTGCATGCACAAGAACGTTTTGCTTTCACAAAACATTTGGTGAGTGCCGCATTATTGGAAAGTGAAAACTTTGCAAAATATGATGAATCCTTCCCTGAGCATGCTCTGAATGAGGCTGTGGAAGCTTATCCTATGCTCAACCATGAGGACCTGAAAACTGAGTTGACTGTACTGTACTCAATGCCTGTGTACCGGAAGGCCAAAGGTGCCAGGTCTTTGCTGGCTTTAATTGATAAACTTAATATGGAAAAGTCACTTACAGAGACAGTGGCTTTACTAAAAATTGTCATTACCACTCCTATGACAACAGCAGAGTCAGAACGATGTTTTTCCACCTTAAAGAGGATTAAGACATTCCTGAGGAACACCATGCTTGAGGAAAGACTAAATGCTTTGGCAATGCTCTCTATAGAGAGCAAGCTAGTTCAAAAAATCCCAGACTTTAACGTTCAAGTTATTGAAAAGTTTGCTGCTCTTAAAGACAGACGTGCTGATTTTAGATACAAAAAGTAAACAATATGTTGAATGCTGCTAGTTTGCGACCTGTTTAGTTGTTTGTTAAATAAAAACATCTGTGAGGTACTCAGAAATGCATTATATCTCAAAGTCTGTTATGAAGCTCTATGGTTATACTGAATAAGCAGCTACCTATGTTATATGACATCTGTTTATTAATGTAATAACTGCACTTTCACAATTGCTTTATTAACCTTCCTGCTTTCTCAAATTTGCTTGAAAATGCACCATTTTTCCACTCTTTTTTCAAAATTTTCACGGGGGGAGAACCCCCCCGAACCCCCCTTAGGGTGTTCGGGCTCGCTCGCTACGGTGCAGTATGACAATCATTTTACGCCCCACCACTTTCAAATGTCACCATCCGCCACTGGAACTAGCCTGAGGGTGAACATGCCTCTCGGACTACTAATTTTACCACCTGTCCAAATGCCAAATTTGCATACCAAAGGTTGCAGGCTTTTTGAAGCCCCCTGCCTTGGAATGTAGATTTACAGGTCATCCTGTTGGAAGACGGTGTAAAACACCCTCTGCCGGAGCAGACTTTGTTCCTGACCTCCTGAGAGCGTTGGCCCTCACCCATAGAGGTCAGAAACTATATTGTGGTGGTAGGCTGGTTAGAACCAGTCAGCCAGCACACTAGTAGTTGGTAGGTTTTCAGGGGGCACCTCTAAGGTGCCCTCTGGGTGCATGTATTAATAAATCCATCACTGGAATCAGTGTGGGTTCATTAATATAAGATGTTTGATACCAAACATCTTTGGTTTCAGTGAGGCCATCATGTAGCTGGGGAACTCGTTTTCACCAGTGTACAGCACAGGTACTTAAAATGGCTTCCCTGGTCACTTGTACTGGCAGTAATTGAACTGGCCAGCACAGGGGCATATCTGCTCATGCTGATATGTCCACACATGCAGTATGGTGCACCCTGCCTTAGGACTGTAAGGCCTGCTGTAGGGGTGACTTACATATACTGCATGCAGTGTCTGCAGGCATGGCACACAGGTCTGTGTGCCATGTCATGCTTTCACTTTTGTCTGTACGAAGACATGCAGCTAAAATGGCAGTCTGCAGGAGTTAGGTGAGGGGTCCCTTAGGTTGGCACAATACATGCAGTAGCCCTTAGGGACTCTCTTTGGTACCCATGCCCTAGGTACCTGGGTTACCATTTACTAGGGACTTATATGGGTGCCAAAGGTATAGCCAATTGGGGAACAATTGTACAGTTCTGGGAAAGAGATCTGGCACTGGGGACCTGGATAGCAGGAACCCAGTGCACCTCCAGTCAAAATTGCATCAAATATCAGGTAAAAAGTGTGGGTGACCATGTCAAAAAGGGGCACTTTCCTACAAGCCCACATAGAAAGAGGAATATACCTCCCAGGATTGTTTTTGTGCCAAAAACAATCCTGCATGCAACACAAGCACCCTTGCACAATAGTGCAAGGGTGTCTGAGTTGGCGCTATGCTGCCAAAAGGGCACCAGTGCAAGGGAAAGGACAGGAATGTGCCATATTGGCTTAAATACAGCACATTCCTGCCCTTTCCCTGTCATGCAGTGCAGCACAGCTCAGCAAGGTGACTTGCTGCACTGCGTGTCTTCTTCGTAAATGAGCCCATAAGTCTGTAGCTATTGATTGGGATCAGTTCATCTGACTTTTGAACTGTGTAAAGGCTCAACTCAACCTATTCGGGTTCAAGATATACTGTTTATTTAATTTATGTTTGGACTTTAAATGCCAGTTTTCAGCTGGAACTGGTTTGTCCTGACAGTTCACAGAATGCCCCGCATCCAGTGGGTGACCCTGCCATCATAAATGCGGCGCTTCAATCTTTCTTTCTTTGCATCTCTCCAAAATCTTGCTCCCTTTGAAATTGTTAGAGGCCAGTCTGCTCCTTAACTAATTCCCTCCACAACTAGTTCACGCTGGACACCATCTACAATACTGCTGGTAACACTCTTACGCAGACTCAAGAACTTCCGCTGTTGTACCCTAGGGCCTGAAGTAGGGCCACTGAAAAGCCAGGCTCAAGCATCACCCTTCTCAAACTGGATTCATTAGGAGAGCTGGCGGCCCGTAGGTAGAAGAAAGTCACTTGGTTCTTTTACTTCCTGGGAGAGGGAGGACACCTACGGTGGCTCCCACACACTTTCTGTTATCTAACTGTCAAGTCATGATGTCTGCATAGGAAAGAGCTTTGGAAAGGAAATATATGAAAGGGAAATGCCTCATTTGTATCCATTGCCCTTTTCATGTTTGTGGTGTGCTTGGCAGAGAGGATCAGGGTGGTGCTTTGAGGTGCAGCAGCAGTAAGTACTGGGCAGGGTGGACATGGTTCTGCTATGCATGCAGCGTGCTCAACGTGCAGTAGACGTGTAAACGTGACCACCAAGGGTTTCTCAAAGGTGAGGAGAGGAGTCTGTGAACATGCTGAGGCAGCAGAGTTTGGGTAGGTCGTCCTGTGGAGTGTTCACTATGACTTTCATGCTGAATCAGAGTACTCTCTGCTCCCACTCAAAGAGGCAGAATTGCAACCCTAATTTGGTCGGCTTCTCCTTTCAAAAGAAAACAATATGAAGGTATCAAATTACATCACATCTAGGTCATTTGTGATTGGATATTCTTTGATATAACCCCAGATTCCAACCACTGAGTAGATTAGGGTTTAATTGGTCCTGACGAATTGCCAACTGATCTTTATTGACTTACCAATGGCAAGAAACATGTTGACCTTTTAAAGCTATAATAGATCATTGTGTCTGGTGAGCCACCATGTTTTTAACCAGACAAGTAGACTCACCTATTAAAATCTTATTTAGAGGACTACTTAGTCTATTTCAATACACACTTTTTTACACACATATTCACTCCTACACACCAACCTACACAAGAGGCCCTACACTCACACTTCACATATGGCTTTGGGACAATAAATCTCTGATACAGAGCCCCCTTGTGGTTGCCTGTTGGGCATTGCAGCGCCGGCCCAATGAGGAGCATGCCCTATGATGAAGCATGACACCCATCTGGGTGCATGAGGGCTCCTGTTCCAAAGGGTGCGGACTCACGTACGTCCCCCTAGTTTCTGACTGACCTCATATTTTCTCTTTTTCTGGAAGGAACTGCGTACCCTTGTTGTAAAGACATGTTGGGCACAGCCACAGCTCTGGGAAGGATGCAGTGACAAGTAATGTTAAGTACATCTATAGTGCTGAATAGATTGGCTGATAGACTATTCATCAGACGGCAATATTGCCAATCAGACAATATTGTTAATATAAACCAGTCTTGCATCTATAAAGCAGCGTGAGTTCCTGAAGACATGCTGGTTTCCTGACCTACATCACTACCTTCCCCGTTTGACCCTTCTTACCAAGAGCGCCTTCTTCAGCTCTGCTTTCACTATCTCCTCCGTCAGGCGTGAGGTGACATTGAGGATCTTGTAGGTGATGCTGGGCTTCTTCCATTTTGACCCCAGCTTGAATGCCATGCGCTGCTCGTGCTTCCCGCATCGAGGCAGCCTCAGTGCTTCTGCCGTCTCGTTGTTCACCTTTCCTGCAGTCGAAAAAGAGACAAAGTTTGAGAACTCACAAGGATGTGGCTTAAACCATGTGCATGGGTGTATAACAAAGTTAAATGATGTGATAACAGCCTATAGCCTTGCGGCCCGCTAAAAGGATGCAATCCTAAGTGGAGCTGTGGACCCTTTGCTTTTAAACATATATGTCAGCCCCCTTGACATACATGACCAAATAGAAGAAAGTATATGTTTGTATAGTGATAGTGAGTGGCACTTGTAAAGAGATTAGAGCACCATTCACATAGCTACGATGGCCCTTCATGTACATTCACATTGGAAAATGCCTCTATTCACACCAGTCGGGAATTCGCCAAGGGAGCCCAGGCAGGCGTAAATGGTTTTACTACTGCAGATTTCTCCATCACGAGCGCAGAAAAATCTACAGGAGTAAATCCCAGGCAGGGGGTGAAAAGTGGGAATTGCAAGATGCCTTGTACGTTTGTGAACACCCATGAACCAGTACATTTGTCTTTATACACAAACTTTGTTGTACTCATTTCCGCTAACTCTTGGTATCTGATTCTTCTAAGAGTCCCTTGAGAGTAAAAGTGTGCTTTACAAGAAGTTTACAAATACAGATACATTTCCAAATACAGAGGAGATCGATTGGGTGACCTTTCTCAGTGCTATTGTCTCCTTGTGGAATGGCATTCATTAGGTCAAAGATGGCACATAAGCGCGTAGAAGGAGTAATAGGGAAAGAACACCGCCTTTCACACACTAGGCCTGTAGCTCCCGCCCTCCAAGTATATGACACTAAAGCCGTTAGCTCTGCCCTCTACGGAGCTGAAGTCTGGGGTTTCGAGAAACTAGACGAGCTTAGCAGGTCGGAACATAAATTCTTAAGAAATCTGGTCACGGTACCAAAATACGTTCCCCTCACCCCACTATTGCTGGATATGGGCAGGCGGTCGATAGCTGACGTAGCTAGGTTACGTCCCGTACTTTTCTGGGCCCGCATTAGGCGGACTCCCGAGCTTCTTTTTTATGCTGATGCTCTTGCAGAGATCATCCGCCTAGATACCGGCTGTAAAATTGGCTGGAATGCCGGTATTAAAAAAACGTTGTCAGCCATAGGACTTCAAGCATGCTGGGTTAGCCAGGAACCCCCAAGGAGAGAAGACCTGAAACGCCTATATTGGGAATGGGTGGACCAACGGGAGAACTCTAGGCCTAATGTGGGCAAATTAACAACAGAATTCCTCTCCCACAAACAAACAAGACATCTCGAGCCCTTTCTTGATACAATTCAGACACCAAGAGACAGAATCTTGTATATACATTTCAGATTTGGAACCCTTCCCGTTCGTGAGGCGACAGCAAAGTGGGGCACTAACAACGAAAAAAATTGCCCATGCTGTAAGGCCCCCATAGAAAGCATTGCCCATTTAATTTTTGCCTGCCCGGCATACAAAACATCACGGGCCAAATGGCTGAAACCACTCTGTCAGCAATTGGGCACATGGGACCATTATTCAGCTCTGCGCATTCTCAGGTCCGATCCCAGGCCGTTCTTTGCATGCTGTGTAGCAAAATTCCTGGGTCAAGCATGGCTTACAAGGTGGAAAACTCTTGCGAGATCGGCATAATTTTAACCTAATCCATGCTAGTTACAAATTCATGACACTATATCGAAACCATTTGCACTTATTTGCACAGGCACCTTAACCTTCTGCTGCTATGTTTAGGACATTTTAACAATTTTTAGTGCACTGACTTTTTACCAGTTTGATGATGAATTGATTGCTTTTATATCGTTTTACTTGTAGAAATATACTTGACAAATTGAAATTGCGCACGTGCTAATGCTATCCCGTTTTTAATATTTACAAAACGATATATGTTTTATGGTACATAGGGCACATTTAACCATTTTGCTGTTTTAACTGATTATGCAAATCGGAAATGTTGTATATTTGTATTCTTTTTTAAAGGAAATTTGTACTTTTATTCTAGCTTTTATGACATTTCTGTCGAATAAAGCTTATCTATCAATCAATCACAAATCAATCATTCATTAGGAAGCAAACAGATCTTCAGAGGCTTTGTAAAGAGGATAAAGTCTTTGTGGATAAAATTGTGTAACTGCTGTATTACAAAAGTCTAATACTATTTAATGTTAATAGGCTTTTGGGTGAATGTTGTACTGTGCTAATACAATAAAAGAGAAAATGAAATATTTTTAAATTCACTTTTTAAAAAAATAGCCGCATTTTTTTAATCCGATAAAGAAATAAAATAGCTCTTGGGAACAAAAGCCTCTTTGTTAGCAGTGTAACAACAATGTGGAAACTAATGTTCCCATACAGCTCTTTATTTGCCAAGCTAAGGCTTGTGCAATGGTGCCAGAAGTCAAAATGGCACCATAGCCCTCCCCGTAAAACAAGCATGCGTTTATCTTATTTAAATAGTCGGTGAACCTCTTGCTGTGACCTGTCTGTCAACAAGGACATTTGTGCCACTGGCTTCTTTGATTGTCAGAATTAAGATGGTGGGTTTGGTATTTAACAAATCTGTCAAAAAGCAGAAGGGCCTGGGAAACACCAAGCCATTAGCTCAATAATCTAAAATGTTTCAGATTATTTTATTCAATGCTATTTTACTTATTTTAGTTCTTGCTTTTAACTGTGCTGGATCAATCAGACAGTAGCTTCAAAGGCTTGTGGAGACATGGGGTAAGAGGAGGCACGGGTAAATGCACAATAGATGACTTATAATGGGTTAGGTGCATCTGTCTGGCTGGAGATGTAGGTCTTCAAGGCCTTGTGCCATTTTCAGAAATTATCCTCAAGATGAAGCTGAAAAGGCAGGGAGATGTTAACAGTAGAGTTTTGACCCCGCTTGAGGTGGTTTAAAGAAACCGACCTCAATTGCGAGATGTTTCCTTATCTGGCATCGAAGCCAAACCCATTGGTAGCAAAAGATTACAAAAACTGGACTTACTTTTATAAAACAGCTTAATGAAAGTTTTCCTTCCAAAATGTCAGGATTTTTAATGTAACCAACTTAATTTAGAGGTTTAAGGTGCAAGGGGAATGCTGCAGTGCAAGTCAATGCAATACTGGCTGGAAAACATGCAATCCTGAACCACATAGCCCTTATGGTTCACATTCATTCTCTGCCAGAAAAAATAATAATACTGTGGGGCTTACGTCTATGCAGAAAAAAAAGTGCACCAGCACTTGCATAAATCCAGAGAATTCAATGATCAGAAGAAGGCCTGTAGGCATTCCAATGGGAAAGTGTGTTCTAAGGGGCATCCTGCAGATCTGAACACTCTTCTTCCTCCTGGGGATGCAAGGGCACCTGGAGCTTCATAAAGCAAATAGTAACCCATATAAAGAAATCCCCCTCCGGTGCATGTCATGGCTCAATAATATATAAGATAAGATCCTGCTATGAGAGAACTTTACATAACTGACCCAATACTAGGACCTTACTGTTTCATATACGTTTGAAAGCTATGCCTTCCTCTATCGCTCCAAAGAACCAGAAGTCCAAGTTAATTTCCCTAGTGCTAGTTAGGGGAAGCGCTGGCCCCAGACACAAAAAGAGTATATGAGGAGGGGTGCAGATGTTTTGGTGGACCTGGAGGTAGTAGAAAGCAGCATACTGTGTATGTCAAGGAAGGTAGGTTTATCAAAAAGCAAAGAGGGACAGGTAGATCCGCTCGCTGAGTAATAAAGCAAGAATCAGTAATCACTTTATTTGCAGGACTGAGGCGTACAGGATTCTAGGAAAGATATCCTCTTAGCAAAGGCAATGAAGAGGTGGGAAAGGTTATGTCCAGTAATACTGGATGGTAGGCGCCCCATAGATGTTGATGGATTAAAAACCTCTCTAAGGATCCTTCCCCAGGTCTACTTGTCATCTTATGAAATCTTGTTGTTCTGACCAGCTATGTCTGGCATTTTATGGGTCATTTAGGATGTTGGAATTGGTTACAGGAGCATCAAATTAATAGGGCTAGGATTGACACAAAGGGCAAAGGCGCATTAGTGTATTTGGCAGTCACACCAGGGTTTCTGGTTTGCCCATTAGCCTGGTGAGGCAATTTTCTCAGATTAGGCCCCAAGGTGGGCACCATATTTTTCTAGTATATGCCCAAGGCATTCCTCTGACTTGTTTTCAATTCATCAGGGTTTGTCAATTAGCTCTAGACAAACCAGTGGTGACATAAAAGGCTTTTTGTTCCACTCCTTCAGGACAGGGGTCACCAGCTGCAGGGTTGGTGCTGTATAGAGAGAAGATAAAAGTGTTGGGTGGTAGAGGTCTAATTGCTTTGAGCACAATCCCGCACTTCCACCTGACACAGTAAGGAAGCAGAAGACGCCCCCACTTAATATACTTTGTCCTCCATTCCTACATTTAAGTAATTAAGAGCTCTTCTAGTTTGTTTTTAGTAAGCGCACTTTTATTTGCAGGGCAGCCAAAATATTTTGCAGTCCTGGGTGGAGAAACTAAAGCAGGATTTGAGTATCATTTGCTCGGTACTGGGGGGTTGAAGCTAAGCCAGTTTCGGGGTGCAAGAAGAAACCCTAGCAGCAGAGTACATACCTAAAATGTCGCCTAAAACCCTAAAAATTCATGCAGACGTTAAAGACATGCCACAGCTGGGGAGGAGGAGAATCAAGGAAGCTTTATTCTCATTGTTGCCTAAATTTCCAGGAATGGTCCAAAAGGTGGCTTTGATGTGGTCTGAAGTCATCCCCGTTCCTTTTGGGCCAAATCTGACTTCTCGAAAGAGGTAAGCAAATCTGTTTAAAAATTCTGTCACATCCTAGAGAAATGATTAGTCACTCTTCAATCACCACAATTCGTCACGGCCTACTGCATTTGCAGAGTGGAAAGAAACAAAACTTTCAATTTTTTTTAATAGTTTTACAAACTTAAAAAAAAATAATAGTGGGGGAAAGCTTCAACTTTCAGTGAGAAATATTCCTCAAATTCATCTTTATCAGTAGAATAATTTGTGATAAAAACATTTTGCAAGAAACTCGTTTTGCAAAAACATATTTTTGCGCATAAATCATCTCCTGCGAACAAACTTGGACGAGGTAAGGACACAGAGCTTACGGCACAAAGTTTGCCAACTCATGGGCAAAGTTTGAAACTTTACTCACCTGTATAACAAATATGTATGTACCTCTATTTTGAAGATGTGTCAAATCAGGAGTTGGACATTTTGCGCACATTACCCCAGTCCTTAATTCATTGAGTTGGTTTCCTATTGAAGGTAGATCCACTTATATAAAAGCATGCATTGATACAAACTCATCTATGCCAACCTTTTCCATTATCTGGCCAATAAATGAATGGTCTCTGTGGTTTCTGAAAACTCCATAGCTCTGATTCTATAATACTGGAAACATCGGGATTCAACATAAGATGTACCTTAGACCAATCCTTCTACCGATGTGCGCCAAAGGTTTGGAATTCCCTCCCTCCGGCCATTCACATCACATCTCTGCCCGCCTTCAAACAGGAATTAAAACATTTTCTTCTCAACCTGAACTTCATGTCCTGCATATCACAGACACGTTTGTCTCCAGATCATGGACCCAGTTACGTACACTCCTTGTTCCTACCCATTGACACTGGTCGTTCACCATACTAATCGAACTCCCCGTTCATCTGAAGCCCTACTTCTCCTTCCTTTCACACACTCACTATATGGGCACATAGGGATATGCCCTAACATGGAGCCTGTTTTACCTCAAGAGTGTTATATCTATCTTATGCTACCTGACGACTGCATCCACCCCAGGGTTTTGATGATACCCATCCACTGTTTGACTCCTTTCTTTTATGATGGTTATCTCTTCTGTAACATCCTGCTCCTACTCACCTATTTATTTTTGCTGCTTTGTGTCACCACCACGCTTAGCTGTACCCATTTCGTAAACCAGTAAAAGAAACAAAGGGAAAACTTTTTTCCAGTGGCCCTGCCGAGGCTCAAACCCAATAGTTGGTAACTCAACCAATCTTAACATTTAAATGATTTAACCTACACTGAGGTAATGTTTTAGTGGTGAGCATTTCATTAACAAGACTATAGTAATATTCACTTGAGTCAAAGAAGACAGTGGAAAAGAGCTTGGTTTAGGCTGGTTTTAATTCTATCAGTGAACCATAAACATGTGTACAGCCTTGTTTTTACATAGAAATTACTGGTACGCATAGCATTCAATTACCAGTCATCCAACACAGTGGTAATGGACATCTAACATCAATTCTGTTTTAACAGATGTCATCTTTAACAACAGCCTTGCAGTTATTATAAAGTACAGTCTTATTGGACATCTGCCAAAATTGATTCTGGTTTAACAAACATTGCAGGCTTAATACCAACCAACATGTGTTTCGTGATATTGAAATCTCAATTCAACGGGGTTTCAAAGACTGTATTTAAAAATATGCCTTCCTATTTGGTCTTCTAAATAGAATATCCCTAAGCTTCCATCCAAATCTTCAATTGAGAGTATCCAAAGTAGTTAAACTGTCGATATTTGACGGAACAGAAACAGTTTCAACCGTAACTAGGGGGTTTTCAAAGTCTTCTGAGGTCTCTACCCATAAGTAGATGGTTCAGACTTCTTATGAATATGAGGAAACATTGAGCCTATGATAGACCATCACGTGCCACAGTGGCAGTGGTTCTTCAAAGGTAAGGTCCTAGTATTGTGTCTGTTATGTGAAGTTATCTGATGCTCTTAAGCCTTGTACACGCTATATACAAATTCAAATACATAAATAAATTGAAGGCTAACTCAATTTTGTAATGTGTTCATGTAGGACCACAGAATACAGTTTTATATTCAGACTACAAATTTGTCTGCCTGAGAAAGTACTTGAAATACAGGAAAGGTTTTCTGTGGTTCAGGATCAGATTGAAGTGAATGGTAAACAGTAAAGAGCCATGAAGGAAGGCTCTCACAGCACTATTATTAGACCAAGTTTACATCAAGCGGAATCCTCTGAACCGTTGCGATTCAAAGGGATTTCCATTTGCTCTCACCTTGACTGCACGTCCATCATTGATTTACCTCGTCATATCTACAAATACATATCTTTAAAAATTGGGAAATTCTAATCCTCCATCTCTAAGGGATTTAAAAAGATTTTTATTGGAAACCTTTACTCTATTCTAGGTTTATAAAATGGCACCCATCTGTTTGTTTTAAAACCTACAAGATATTTTAATCAACAAAATATTATAGTCATCCATCCCTCTGTGTCTTTTGCAGTATGTTGCAAGAGGGTTGTGTTTGTTTTTTAAGCGGTGGGTGTAGTTCAGAGATGTTTCGAAACCAATGTAAGTAAATGAATCTTTGACCGCTTTAAAGAGACAGCTATCTAGCTCCCACATTTTTCGAGCTACTAATTGTGAAAGGGCACACTGTTTCCAAAAATTAACCTTTGTCCTGTAGACGTGACTTAAGATGTTGAGTAAACCTGCAAGATCCAGGACAGGCTATTCCATGGTGGACAAACAAGATATCGTACCTTAGTTTGTCTCCAAGTCGCACCTGGATATTCCATAATCTTCTTTCTTCTAATGGATTGGTTGGAGAGGAAAGGAAGGGATAACAGCGAGCACCCCTTGGATTGTACTACTATAAGAAAGATTAAGCATACATGGAGTGGCAATAATCATTCAGTTCATATATTCTACGAATTAAATTATTTCAACAACATTACCCTTCTCCTAACACTATTACTTCTGCAAGTGGCAGATGCAGGTTATTTTGGTGCAAGCGGTTCATTCCTGGAAGAAGTCTATAGATCATTTACATTGGTGGCATGTAACCAGCGCATGCCTGTGGGTCGCTCTTCTATCGCTTCTAAGCCCAAACCTCATTTACCCTGCTGCCTGTACAGAATGCATGCCTGGGGGGAGTTGCTCTACTGCTCCTGGGTGGACTCAATACAGCATTTACCTCGGATGCTTGTAACCAGGGCATTCCTGGTGATAGCGCCTCTGTGGCTCCTCTGCGGACTTCACAGTTCATCTACCCTAGTAAGGAAATACTGATTCTGACTGACAAAGGGCTGAAAGTGACACAAATGAGTTGGGCGTGGCCCATAGCCTCCTTGATACCATTTACTACATTCATTCTGCTCTTTCCTTTGCAGGTTGGATTCCAGTGTGTGCCTCTGAACTGCTCCTTGGTAGTCTCTATAGACCATTAAACGTGGCTGCCTGTAACCAGCGCATGCCTCGAAGCTGCTCTTCCTTCACTCCTGGGTAGACTCTACAGACCATTAAACGTGGCTGCCTGTAACCAGTGCAGGCTTCTACGCTGCTCTTCCTTCACTCCTGGGTAGACTCTATAGAGCATTAAACGTGGCTGCCTGTAACCAGCGCATGCCTCGAAGCTGCTCTTCCTTCACTCCTGGGTAGACTCTACAGACCATTAAACGTGGCTGCCTGTAACCAGTGCAGGCTTCTACGCTGCTCTTCCTTCACTCCTGGGTAGACTCTATAGAGCATTAAACGTGGCTGCCTGTAACCAGCGCAGGCTTCTACGCTGCTCTTCCTTCACTCCCGGGTAGACTCTATAGAACATTAAACGTGGCTGCCTGTAACCAGCGTGTGCCTCGAAGCTGCTCTTTCTTCACTCCTGGGTAGACTCTACAGACCATTAAACGTGGCTGCCTGTAACCAGTGCAGGTTTCTACGCTGCTCTTCCTTCACTCCTGGGTAGACTCTATAGAACATTAAACGTGGCTGCCTGTAACCAGCGCGTGCCTCGAAGCTGCCCTTCCTTCACTCCTGGGTAGACTCTACAGACCATTAAACATGGCTGCCTGTAACCAGCGCCGGTCTCTACGCTGCTCTTCCTTCACTCCTGGGTAGACTCTATAGAACATTAAACGTGGCTGCCTGTAACCAGCGCGTGCCTCGAAGCTGCCCTTCCTTCACTCCTGGGTAGACTCTACAGACCATTAAACATGGCTGCCTGTAACCAGCGCCGGTCTCTACGCTGCTCTTCCTTCACTCCTGGGTAGACTCTATAGAACATTAAACGTGGCTGCCTGTAACCAGCGCATGCCTCGAAGCTACTCTTCCTTCACTCCTGGGTAGACTCTATAGAGCATTAAACGTGGCTGCCTGTAACAAGTTCAGGCTTCTAGGCTGCTCTTCCTTCACTCCTGGGTAGACTCTATAAAGCATTAAACGTGGCTGCCTGTAACCAGTGCATGCCTCGAAGCTACTCTTCCTTCACTCCTGGGTAGACTCTATTGAGCATTAAACATGGCTGCCTGTAACCAGCGCAGGCCTCGAGGCTGTGCTTCCTTCACTCCTGGGTAGACTCTATAGAACATTAAACATGACTGCCTGTAACCAGCGCAGGCCTCTACGCTGCTCTTCCTTCACTCCTGGGTAGACTCTATTGAGCATTAAACGTGGCTGCCTGTAACCAGCGCAGGCCTCGAGGCTGTGCTTCCTTCCCTCCTGGGTAGACTCTATAGAACATTAAACGTGGCTGCCTGTAACCAGTTCAGGCTTCTACGCTGCTCTTCCTTCACTCCTGGGTAGACTCTATAGAGAATTAAACGTGGCTGCCTGTAACCAGCGCATGCCTCGAAGCTACTCTTCCTTCACTCCTGGGTAGACTCTATAGAGCATTAAACGTGGCTGCCTGTAACCAGCACAGGCCTCTACGCTGCTCTTCCTTCACTCCTGGGTAGACTCTATAGAACATTAAACATGACTGCCTGCAACCAGCGCAGGCCTCTACGCTGCTCTTCCTTCACTCCTGGGTAGACTCTATTGAACATTAAACGTGGCTGCCTGTAACCAGCGCAGGCCTCGAGGCTGCGCTTCCTTCACTCCTGGGTAGACTCTATAGAGCATTAAACGTGGCTGCCTGTAACCAGCACAGGCCTCTACGCTGCTCTTCCTTCACTCCCGGGTAGACTCTATAGAGCATTAAACGTGGCTGCCTGTAACCAGCGCAGGCCTCTACGCTGCTCTTCCATTACTCCCGGGTAGACTCTATAGAGCATTAAACGTGGCTGCCTTAACCAGCTCATGCCTCTATGTTGCGCTTCCATCACTCCCGGGTAGACGCTATAGAACATTAAACGTG
The DNA here is from genome assembly GCA_963921515.1 of Calotriton arnoldi. NCBI lineage: Eukaryota > Metazoa > Chordata > Amphibia > Caudata > Salamandridae > Calotriton > Calotriton arnoldi. Next base: position 60,087 of record CAWUFW010007814.1, on the reverse strand, counting down.
GCTGTCTGAAACCAGCGCATACCTCTACGCTGCTCTTGCTTCACCGCCGGGGAGACTCTATAGAACATTAAACATGGCTGCCTGTAACCAGCGCAGGCCTCTACGCTGCTCTTCCTTCACTCCTGGGTAGACTCTATTGAACATTAAACGTGGCTGCCTGTAACCAGCGCAGGCCTCGAGGCTGCGCTTCCTTCACTCCTGGGTAGACTCTATAGAGCATTAAACGTGGCTGCCTGTAACCAGTGCAGGTCTCTATGCTGCTCTTCCTTCACTCCCGGGTAAACTCTATAGAGCATTAAACGTGGCTGTCTGAAACCAGCGCATACCTCTACGCTGCTCTTGCTTCACCGCCGGGGAGACTCTATAGAGCATTAAACGTGGCTGCCTGTAACCAGTGCAGGCCTCTACGCTGCTCTTCCTTCACTCCCGGGTAAACTCTATAGAGCATTAAACGTGGCTGCCTGTAACCAGTGCAGGTCTCTACGCTGCGCTTCCTTCACTCCTGGGTAGACTCTATAGAGCATTAAACGTGGCTGCCTGTAACCAGTGCAGGTCTCTACGCTGCTCTTCCTTCACTCCCGGGTAAACTCTATAGAGCATTAAACGTGGCTGCCTGTAACCAGTGCAGGCCTCTACGCTGCTCTTCCTTCACTCCCGGGTAAACTCTATAGAGCATTAAACGTGGCTGCCTGTAACCAGCGAAGGCCTCTACGCTGCTCTTCAATTACTCCCGGGTAGACTCTATAGAGCATTAAACGTGGCTGCCTTAACCAGCTCATGCCTCTATGTTGCGCTTCCATCACTCCCGGGTAAACGCTATAGAACATTAAACGTGGCTGTCTGTAACCAGCGCATACCTCTACGCTGCTCTTGCTTCACCGCCGGGGAGACTATAGAACATTAAACATGGCTGCCTGTAACCAGCGCAGGCCTCTACGCTGCTCTTCCTTCACTCCAGGGTAGACTCTATAGAACATTAAACGTGGCTGCCTGTGACCAGTGCAGGCTTCTACGCTGCTCTTCCTTCACTCCTGGGTAGACTCTATAGAACATTAAACGTGGCTGCCTGTAACCAGCGTGTGCCTCGAAGCTGCTTTTTCTTCACTCCTGGGTAGACTCTATGGAACATTAAACAAGACTGCCTGTAACCAGTGCAGGCCTCTACGCTGCTCTTCCTTCACTCCTGGGTAGACTCTATAGAACATTAAACATGGCTGCCTGTAACCAGCTCAAACCCTGAAGCTGCTCTTCCTTCACTCCTGGGTAGAGTATAGATTAATAAACATGACTGCCTGTAACCATTGCATGCCTATGGGTTGCTCCTCTGCTGCTCACACGACTTCATACACACCAATCTCTCAATATATTTTATTCTCAGGGGCGTAGCTTCAGGGAGGGCTGTTTGGGGGTGAGCCAAAAGCGTTCTTGGCTTGGTAGTTTGGTCTGGTGGCCCTGAGACGGGTCTGCTATCTCTGTGTCGGTTTTCCTTGTGTCCTGAGCTAAGAATGAAAGACCAAACAGCTTCATTTAATGTAAACAGGAGAAAGACAGGGAGAGACAGAGATGCCCCGCTGGTGGCTGAATTTCAAAATGTGAAACCAGATATCAATACTGGCTTCCCTGCTTGTCAAATTGTGTGATTCTAGGCAAATATTTAGTTCACAGAGCCTCCTTTTTCTTTATTATCATACATAAGCGCGCTTTTAAATACTAGAGGTCAGGCTGAACGCTGCAGAAGGACCTTGTATGTTTCATTTGATAGACTATGATGCTGCTCCATTTATAATAAGAATCTAGGCCACTAACTTGCCTCTTACTTCACTAATGGCATTGTCGTTGGGTGGTGGGCCATGAATGTTTCTAAAAATTTCACTTTTAATAAATGTCTGCGTATGCAGTGATATAATCTGATGTACTACGATTAAACACTTCTGATTGTTATAGAAATACACTTTTTTATTTTTTAAGAGATTGTATCATGTTTTTACATTATGTTTGTTATACAATATACATGCCAAATGTTTTCATGGCTCGGCTTGTGCACAGACTGTTAGATTCAAGGCAGACCCATGGCTCGGCTCAGCTCGCCATATTAATTTGCTAGTGTGCCCACCTCTATTTGTGACTCGGGCTTGGTACATGTCTCAGTACATAGTCTGTCATACTCCCATCCAACCTACCAGGAAATATCACAAACACCTTCCTGCTGGCGCGTGCTTGGAATTGTCGGCGGTAATAGCTGTGTCGTGCAATCAGATTTGGGTCGCTGTGTTTGAATGTATCCACAGTTTGAAATGTTTACATTTTTTGCATTGATTGCAGCTGCACTTTAATACACAGAATTGTGTACAACAAACAAAAATACTGCCAACAGCTTTTACCACCGACACATTAAAATACCGCTCTGTTTATGATCAGTTTATGCGGTACAGACAATAGCTCGTAACAAGTCGTTATAGTAAATGTATGGGGTTTTCATTAGTCTGACATATGCAGAGAGCACTAAATGCATCAGGGCTGCCCTCTGCTGCACGCACAGCAAGCCCTTTGATCTTAGACTGCGTCCGTATGCCCTCAGCAATCCGTAGAGTTGAACATTGCACGGACTCCCTGACAACAGTCTGTGCTGCAATGCTGCTTCACAGTCAAACACACAAACAGAGACGGAGGGCCATGACCAGGAATCGATTTTCAATTTGTAAATCCAGATCCTACACTCTGAGATAGGGCCCCAACTCTTGGGCAATAATCCAGACCCTACACTCTGAGATAGGGCCCCAACTCTTGGGCAATAATCCAGACCCTACACTCTGAGATAGGGCCACAACTCTTGGGCAATAATCCAGACCCTACACTCTGAGATAGGGCCCCAACTCTTGGGCAATAATCCAGACCCTACACTCTGAGATAGGGCCCCAACTCTTGGGCAATAATCCAGACCCTACACTCTGAGATAGGGCCCCAACTCTTGGGCAATAATCCAGACCCTACACTCTGAGATAGGGCCCCAACTCTTGGGCAATAATCCAGACTCTACACTCTGAGATAGGGCCCCAACTCTTGGGCAATAATCCAGACCCTACACTCTGTGATAGGGCCCCAACTCTTGGGCACTAATCCAGACCCTACACTCTGAGATAGGGCCCCAACTCTTGTGCAATAATCCAGACCCTACACTCTGAGATAGGGCCCCTGATAGGGTCTCAACTCTTGGGCAATAATCCAGACCCTACACTCTGAGATAGGGCCCCAACTCTTGGGCAATAATCCAGACCCTACACTCTGAGATAGGGACTCTTGGGCAATAATCCAGACCCTACACTCTGAGATAGGGCCCCAACTCTTGGGCAATAATCCAGACCCTACACTCTGAGATAGGGACTCTTGGGCAATAATCCAGACCCTACACTCTGAGATAGGGCCCCAACTCTTGGGGAATAATCCAGACCCTACACTCTGAGATAGGGCCCCAACTCTTGGGGAATAATCCAGACCCTACACTCTGAGATAGGGCCCCAACTCTTGGGCAATAATCCAGACCCTACACTCTGAGATAGGGCCCCAACTCTTGGACAATCCTCTTCTATGGACATCCTGCCTCTTTATGGCACCAACCTCGCTTCTGTGACTGCCTCGGACAATCTGTAGCCCCCACCAACCGCCCCCCCTCCCATCCAGGCCACCCTGCTCCTTTCGTCTCCCAAATAGTTACTTCAAACCTTCCAATGCAGTGTTGTCGTGACCCTCAATTGTACCTGCTAGAGCTCGCGCGTAGGTTGGCACTGGACCAATGGGCTGCCAAGCAGGATCCCTCTACCAAATATAACAATTCTTATTGGTCTCTCCTAGCTGGAAGTACACGGACAAAAACTCATAACCAACACTGTACGTGAATACCACGGCAGAGCGGACAAGTGAGGCTACTGGATGGAGAAAAGAGTGAAAGAATGGCTGAGTGAAGGGTTGGATGGATCAACTGATGGAAGGCAACAAGGCTGAATGGGTGAACAGATGAATGGATGGGTGAATGGATGGATGCAAGGGTGAATGGATGGATGGAAGGGTGAATGAAGGGATGGATGGTTGAATGGATGGATGGGTGAATGGATGGATGTAAGATTGAATGCAAAAACTGGAGAAAGAATGGAAGATAGCCAAATGGATGGATTGAAAGGGGAAGAGCTGATGGATGGGTGGGTGAAGGAAACCTTTCTAAGGAGTGTCAGGCTTACTCTCTTCACTTGCTTGTTGCAATTTGAAGTGGGGTTCAAAGCAGGTGGAAAGGGTATTTTAACAAGAGTTTTGGGGGGGGGGCTGCAGTAATTTCGCATGAGGTATTAACTCATTCAAAATTACCACAAGTGTTTCCAGGGACACTTTTTCCAGGTTGAATCTGCCAGTTTGGGCTGGATTGTTCCTATTGGAGAAGGAACAACACAGATTTGTATGGCTCTGTCTGCAGTGGCATAGTGGGAGAAAAATGATGGCCTGGAATGTGGCCCCAAGTGATCACAAGTGGCTGATATTAATTCAAACATTCTTTCAATCACTCTGTTGTTCGTTGCACTAGATGCCATTAAGTGTATGTCCAGGTGTGGGTACTGCCCAACAGGCCTCCAGCTATACTTTGCTTACGAGGCCTTAGTAGGTTGAAACTGCTCTGGCGTTGCCTATGTTCGTGCATGGGGGGGACCAGGCCTAGGCACACAGGTTGGACAGTTCCTGTTGGAGGAGAAGCAAAACTGATTTGCAAATGGCAGACCTCTGTCTAGAGTGGCACAGTGGTTAAAAAACAATTGACTAAAATGCAGCTCTAAGTCATCACTACTGGCTGAGAATAACTGAAGCATTCCTTCCATCACCTTAATGTTTGCTGCACTAGGCACCCAATTTTCTTCTTTGGATATCACGTTTGATGGCGCTGGGGAAGGGTAATCTGTTCCACTCAGTCAGATAATGTCTGAGGCAGAAGGTGTACCTAACATGACACTTCTGCAGGCCAATAAATCTGCTCCCTGTGCTACTACAGGGGAACAAATGGCTGAATTCCGTGGAAAGTAAATGAGGCCATGGCAAGCATTTCCCTTTACATTTTCACGACACTTCCTAATTCTTTTTTTAATGATGTTCAGAGTTTCTTCGAGTAAAAAGTATTAGAAAAATAAACCATACCATTTATAAAGATTAAAAACATTTAATTCAACATACAATTTCGAAATACCTTCTGTGTTTGATTTTTCACCAGTGTTTTTGAATGTTTTTTTTCTTGTATTTATTTAAACAACGTTGTACAGACAAACACTGGAAGAACCAACAGCTCGGCACTCACACTATAAAGGCGGGACCTATTGGCTTTGTCAATGGTTGTTAATAAATATGGCTTGGCGCTACTGTCTACTCCTTTTGCAACTTTAGTTACTGCGCTGTGTAAGAAAAATAGTATATCTACTCCCCGCCCACCCGAGTAACGTGGGGAAGAGAAGCTACATAATAATAAGGTAAATAGAGAAAAAAATTGTTTTCAGTAGGTGCCTGAAAAAGAAGAAAATTTCTGTAAGATTAATTCAAAATGGTGCTTAACTAGCAGTCTGAATGCTGGTGTCGCTGGAATGCTTTCACATCACTTTCAGTAGTGCTTACGTCATCTCCCCTGCGCCTCTCTAGGCTTCTCAGCATTCACTGGCTCCGCTCACAGGAAAGGGAAGAGCCACTCTCTAAGGGTCGTCTCTGAGAGTTTAACAGTTCACCATTTCAGCAGCACCTGTGCCCTGAAGCAGACATACCTGCACAGGCACGGCCCACCACGGTGACTTACAAGAGGATGCCACATGAGTAAGGTAGGACTACTACTCAATTGTGGCGTACCAACCACCCAGCGGGAGCGGAGCTGAACCTGATTTGCTAGATCAGCATTTTATGGTGGATTAAGCTGCCTGTTTCTTTGCCTGTAAATAATTACGAGTTATGAACCCGGACAGCACCTTCACCCCCCACCACCCACACCAAGAACCTCAGGATCATCATTGCAGCCAACTCATCAAGACAGTTCAAGTCAAAAATATCACAGCCTCCTGTTTTCACACCCTGAAGATGCTGAGGAAAATCTTCGTATGTTTCTCAACCAGCACCCGTAATAAAATTACACGCACCCACACCACAAGCAAATTGGACAACAGGAACACCCTCTATGCCGGGATCAGCAAACATCTCACCAGACAACTTCAAACCATTCAGAATTTGGCACCCAGAATCATACTCAACCTAACAAGACACACACATCTCACCACCTTTCCAGGAACTCCACTGGCTCCCGATACACAAATGAGACCATTTCATACTCCTCACTCACACACCTTCAAAGCATTACAGAACATGGGCTCAATCTACCTCAAAAGCCTTATCTCATTCCACAAACCATCTAGGCACCTCCATTCGGCCGGACTCCTATTTGCACACATCCCATGCATACGAAAAATCGGATCCAGCAGTTGAGCATTCTCCTACACCACTCCTCAAGCCTGGAACGACCTTACGTCACACATCGGAGTCGCTTCTTCAGTCCTCAAGTTCTGCAAGAAGCCGAAGACCTGGCTCTTCAAATAGATCCTCCCACCAACCCGAGGCTACGCTAGAATTCCACCTTCTTCAGAGCCAGGATACAGATATAGGTGATAGTGTGCTCCACAAATACTCATAACATAACAAACTATAACATAACATGATTCTAAACTATTCTGATAGAGGTTTCAATTATATTTTATTTACAGTGATGATCTACATATTACTGAACTTGAGCGAGCCAACAATGGCTGTGAATTTGCTGAGTAATCTCTGAATGTGGTCTCCGGCTTTACCATTACGCTATTAAGAGTGAGTTGGAAAATGCATCTTATGTTAAGATCCCATTGGTGGTTTGGATCAATTACAGTGGTTCCCTTCTTGCTGTCAGAGCACACCAGCCAGCTGCTGTGGTACCAGGACTTTGGTCAGGTCCACCTACCTCCAGAAAGGGCGGACACTCTCTCAAGACTTAATCCAATGGAGTTCAGGCTCAGAAGTGGGGGTACATACCTCTGCCCTGGTTAGCTCATCCGTTTCCATTTATGACCTTATGCGGCTTATAGGTTTGGGAAGGGAAATTATGAAAACGTTTGATTGGGGGGTGGGGGGCATTCAGCCCCCTTTCACAAATATCTCAATCAGGATGAAACAAAGTAATCGATTACCTGTAACTTTCAATCCATTCTGTCTTTGGAACCATTCCAGGCCACTGATGACCTCTTCCGGAAACTCGTCTTCGGTGATGAAAGTTTTGTTTGGAATGACGTAGTCCTCACCTGTTTCTTGGAGGTATCCAAACTCAGTCAGGTAGTTCTAAATGGAGAAGGTGAAAAGTGTTAAGGTCTTTATTTGAAGTGGGGGTGTTGCCTTTTAACCATGTGTACCCCAGATCCTTAAGGACATAATGCCCAAACTTTGGAGACAGTTCCATGTTCACCTACAATGGATGATGGTCTGATGCCCTGCTGATCCAGGCAAAGGGGTCTTGTCGAGGCAGATGCATGCAAACATCCTTAGGTTTTGATGCAAAGCTAGATTACCACAACTGGGATGACCTTGCACCAGTGTTGCACTGAATGAGGAACCCACTAGATCCCCGATCTGGCAGTTATTATTCAGCTGGATCGGGGATCCGTCTGGCCCCAGTGAAATATGCTGAATTGGGCGCGGTGTTATTTACCAACAAAGAGACACAATTCAGCAGCGCCTGCATGTTGTCTGCTTTCTGTTTGCAGCCGCAATGTGCAGGCGGTGAGGAGGGCTTTTTAATATTTTTCTTCCAGCTTGGGTCCAAAACAAAGGGCGCATTCAAAGGGCCATCAGCCCTCCACCTATTCGAGTAGAGTCCTGCCTGAAAGCTATCTGCAGTCTAACACCTAGATGCCTATGCAATGGAGATACAAAGGCACACAGCTTGTTATCACTGCACAAGTACTTAAGGGAAACTACGATTTGGAGGCAGGTTTTTGATTTTGTGTAACCCCTATATGTAAGAATATATATATATATATATATATATATATATATATATGTATATGTACTCTAAGAATGTCTGGTGTATCCGTACGAACAAGTATTTACATGAATATCAATTCAAATTGCATTTGCTAATTTTTCTATTTAATACTTTTATAGTGTTACTCATCCCACTGTTGGGTGTCAGAGAGCTTTACATCACACGCCCACATTAGCAATAAAACATACAAGTGTATAGTGTAAATCAATGCACAGGATGTTATATAAAACAAAGAGGGTTCAAGGTGTAGGAGTCCCTCACACATTGTCTTTGCTGGTAGGAACTATATGCTAAAATTGGATAGTTGGGAGGAACACAAAGTCAGGATTTAAAACATAACGCTGTGCTTAGGGTTGTCCGTTATTACTACTAACCTAAAAATCCTTTTTAGCAGCCTTATAATAACAGATTGAGTAAAAGAACAATAAGGTTCTAGACCCATGTCTTGCAGTTTGCATGCGGATCTTTGATGCCGGTTCATAGCTCACTGTGCTATATTGGAAGGATTGCAATTTATGAACTGCAAGTAATAAAAGGATATCTGTGTCAAAAACAGTGACCCACTTACCTATCTACATAGCATAATAATCTGTCATCAGCATGTTGCCCAATGTACTTTGCGGGAGACACATTAACCCTCTAGTCCACTTTGAGTTAAAACTGTGGCTAAACAAAACACAGATCTCCCCAGCAAGTGGTTTAACCACCAGAGTTATCTTTCCATTATTATTATTCCCTGAGAATTACTGGGCACACAAAGCTCTCTGCAGCAGGTGCTGTAACCCCATAAGATATTTTAAAATGCAGACTTTGCAACCCATTTAGCCAGAACACATTTTCTTTCACGTTTCTCTTTGGTGCTAATTTGTTTGTGTGAGAGTTAATTAAAAAAAAAAAGTATAAATTGACTTAGATTGCTTTTCATGACTCCGACCCTTGTGACTCCACTGCCGTTTTGTTGCCCACCTTGACCCCCAATTTATGGGTTCCCAGAGTAAATGTTTTCCAATTTCAGCACTGCCTTGCACCCTGGTGAAAGTCTTTGAGTGGCGGAATTTTCTATTTCTTGGCGAACCTGGCCTAAAGGTGTAAGCAGTTGTTTCTAATACTCTTATGTTTACCTGGTGATGACAGTTACAGTGTTGCAGCATGCGGGATTCGTGTCGCTATAATCAGTCCTTGCTGTCACCTAACTCTCTGATCAGTCAGCTCACCAGAATTCAGTGTGACGAAGAGGTGGCAAGGAGCTCTCTGCAGCAGATTCATTAACCCGCGAAGCTAACTGCAGTGCCACAATAGGTGCTAGTAGTAAGGAGAGATGGCATTAGAGTTTGACGAAATCAAAACATATTCGATTGGAGGTTTGGGCCCTCGTTTTGTTCACATTTTTGTGCAAACCTTACTCCTTTTTTCTGTGTATCTCCTAAAATATGAATTTTGTCCAGACCATTTCAACGGAAAATTAAGGGCTTGGGAATAGTTCATCAGTAGATCTTTGAAAAGTTAGCTTCTATCATTTAGTGTTGCCATATCGCGGATTGTCATTCATCCTGGACTTTTGTGTTACAAACCATTACAATCAGGTACGTCTGAACGTTTCATTCAATGAAAGATCCCCCACAACTACAACTCCCAGAGTCCTTCAGGCTGTCAAGTGAAAGCCAGGGACTGGAAACATAGTGTTCTCAGGACACCGAGCTTTGTGGCCAACACACTCACCACAATCATTTGAAATTCGCCGGCTGTGACCCCCTGGGACTCTGCTGGTTTGGGCCCTCGGGGCTGTAGTTGGGCCTGGACATTCGTCTCTTGCGCAGAGTCCACCTGCTGGTCCAAGTAATCCTCCGCGTCCGCTGCATCCGCTACCGGCCTCGATGAAGCCAAAGGGAAGGCGAGGAAGAGAGCCAAGCACACGACCCTGAGGTGAACACCTCGCGCCTCCATGCTCACTGCGGTCAGGGAGCTCGGGACTGCACACACTGACCCCTGGAGCCCTTATCTAGGGCCCTGGCCGCCAGCCCGGCTACACATTAAACCTGTGCAAACACAGGGGCTACCCCTTCCAGAGATGCGCAATCACCGCCCGACCTTCACCCTGGAACAGAATGTAAAGGTTGCGTCTCACCCGACCTGTGCTAAGAGGTGCCGGTCACGGCGAGGGGCACCCGTCGCCCCACATGTAGCGAATAGTCAGTGCTTGAAATGGAAACATAGAAGTGCATGTACCCTGTACCAGAGTGCCTGCTTGTTTCTGAGAAGTGCCGGTACGTTCCAATTAAACGTATTATGTCACTCTTGAGAAGTGCAAGTACTCTGCCTCTCAAAATAAAAAAGTGCCGGTACTCAGTACCAGCCCATTTAAAGCACTGCTAATAGTCTATTTGTACTGGTTATGAAATAGAGGGCTATTATCAGTGCAGCGAGGACATGCAGTCTATAAACAAAGCTGGAAAAATCCAGCCCTCTGCCCCCTGACTGTAAAACCTACCCACAGTCTCTAGAGCAGGGTCTTCAGCCTTTCCTGTAAAAAGAGCAATGTATGTTCGACGAAAAATCAACTCGAGCTACTAATATTATTAATGGTGTAACAGTGACCACATCAAACAAGGTTACAGTAGTGGCCACCGATGTAATATTACCAGCAATGATAACCATCCGTGCATCAGGCAGGGTTGCCAAAAGGAAAGCAACAAGCATTGGCAAAGCCAATAGGTCTCAACTTTGGGACCTATTGGCTTTGGCAATTGCTTTTGGCGGGACCGTACAGCATCGAGACGCACACAGTGAAGCATCTTTAAAATAAAATGTTAAAAAATGCTTTGACTAAGTCAATAGCTCTCACATAGGCGAGACCTATTAGTTTTGCCAATGCTTGTTGTAAATACCAAGCCTGCTCCTCATAGCATTGACCTAGAAGGCTGAAAATACTTGGCAAACCTGCCATATTCAAAGCTATGTCCTGTAGGGAAATAAAAAGCAAGTGACCATCGCTGCTACCAGCAGTTGTTTATTGTCCATAATAAACACAACCCTCTTTAGGAACATGAACACGCATTGAAGAAGCCGGCAAGCTTTGAAGTGCCTGGCTCCAGGCACCCTGCTGCTACATACAAAAGAGGTGGTTGCCCGGTGTGTACAGCAACAAGCTTGAGGTTCCAAGAGGACCTCGAGCTGAGCCAGAGTCCGGCATCTGGCTCAAGGCTGCCTCAAGCTTTAAGTAGCTCGCCCACCTCTAGCAACAATGTCATTGGCAGAATGAATGCTTAGTTCCATTTTTTGCCCCACCACCATTCTACCTCACTGACTCCTCAACTCAAGGTCCCAGGAGGGTAAAAAGGGCATCAACATTTTGAGCACTACTTACATATTATGTGCAAGAATCCCACTAACGAGCAGGGCAGAGTCTTATTGCTAAACCTAGTAGGAGATGATGTCAAAGACCTGTTAGTAACTTTTCTCTCTTCTGACTACAACATACAAAGCCTTAGTGAAGTGCCTAATGAAAATTTTGACCCCAAGCACAACATTGATTTTGAAAGATTCACATTCAATACTGCTCTCTAAAGGGCTGATACGTCAATGGATGACATTGTGTAAAATAAGTAACCTATTGTTAAATCGACAAATTCAACAGCGAGGCGGCCATACGCCACATGATCATTGAAGGTGCTACTCAACCACATTTCCATTAAAACTCTTAACAGAGACATTCATGGTGGACCAAAACCTTTGCATGGACGGGACTGATGCAAGAGCGGTAACACATGACCAACATGGAAGTCGGAAGGAACAGAAAAATCGAGCAAACACATAATTTGACAGCAGGAGGGAAGCACAAAAAAATAGAAACAGCCGCTATCGGCTTAAGGTAAGATGGCATGATATAAGTGTGGTCTCATATTCCCACAGATAGGCACGTGCCATGCTGCAATTGCAGTAAAGATAACCATTTTGCAAGTGAATGTCGAGCAAGTGCTGGTGGATGTCCAAGGTGGACAGCAATCGCCATGAAAAACATAGAAACAACTCACCCACCACATCATGCAGATGGACATGCCAAGCCACGCATCGTCTGCCAAGCCCTCCCCCGTCAGAGAGGACAGCAAGCACTTCTACTTGATGTCAGGTGCCCCCACATTAGGTCAAGTTGAGCGAATTCATGTGCTGGATAAAAACAAGGATCAAGAAACGTCATCCATTGCTCTGTGAGTGGGCCCGCACACTGCCACTTTCACATTAGACAGTGATTACACTTGCAACATCATGTGTACCTCTAAATGTGACTTATGTTGCTGCTGTACTACCGGTACTGGAGGAAATATTTGTGGCATGGGAAATCCCGATAGTGTTAGGCAAACAATTTCCCCCCATTCTCAGAAGAAATTTCACCAGTTCATGGAATACCTAGGGATAGGACACAGAAAGATCACACCTCTGTTGTCGCAAGCTAACAATGTGACTGTTAGACCTGTCAGCCTTGGGGTGGTCTTCCCCCAAACATTTTGCCTCTCCTCATCCAATTTGTTGAACCTATTTTTCTTGGCCTTAGGACTCTGGGCACTTTACCACTGCTAACCAGTGCTAAAGTGCTTGTGCTCCGTCACTAGAACATGGTTAAATTGGCTTATACCCAATTGGCATATTTAATTTACTTATAAGCCTCTTGTAGAGTGCTATACCAAATACCCAGGGCCTGTAAATTGAATGCTACCAGTGGGCCTGCGGCATCTATTGTGCCACCCACTTAGGTAGCACTGTAAAACATGTCCCAGGCCAGCCATTTCAGCCTGAATGCAGTTTTAAACTGCCATGTCAACTTGGCATTTAAACCCCTTGCCAAGCCTTAAACTCCCCTTTTATTACCTACATGTCACCCCTAAGGTAGGCCATAGGTAACGTGTAGGGAGCTGTGCATTTAAAAGGTTGGACATGTACTCTCAAGTTTTACATGCCATGGTAGTGAAAAATTCAGAAATTCGTTTTTCACTAGTGTGAGCCCTACCCCTCCCATAGGATAACATTGGGGATTCCTTATTACGTTTAATAAGCTGTAATTAACAATTTCATGTATTTCAAAGCCACTGTTTAGATGCTTCTCCCACCACCCAGAACCAGGGCACCAAGATATAAAAGAAGGACTTCAGACACTAACTCTTCAGTACACTTCTGGACCTGTGGATACTCTGCTAGGAAGAAGGACTGCTGGCTGCCACACTGCTGCTCTAAAGGAACTGCTGCACTGCTCTGCTGACCTGCTGCCTGCCCTCTTGACTGGGGAGGAAAAACTGGACCTGAAACTTTATCTTGAACCCAGGACCCCAGAGTGACTCAAAGGGCTAGTCTGCTGGCCCCCTGATCTGAGCCTCAGGGACATAAAAGGCTGCCCAACCAGCTCCTGGACCCAGCTGCAGGGAGTGCCTGACCCCCCAAGCGGTGCCTCTCGGGTCCTGGACCCTTAGTGTGGCTCACAGGCTCTTGAAATCAAGCTTTTGAACTCTTCACGACCACACCGAAATTCAGCAAGAGCTGCTGTTAGCCCGTCTCTTCGCAAAGCAAGCATCAATCGCCAGCGGAGGACCGCCACCATGTACCACCAGCCAGTCCATCAGCGACTCCCGGCCTGCTCTTCACGCCATGCTGACCACTGTTCGCGACACTTTCCTTGCTCCCTGCGAACTTTTCCAGTGCAAACGGGACTCTTGGCACAAAACTTGAGTGTAAATCTTCAGCGGGACTAATCTGGGATTGTATCTGACCCGTGCTTCATCATGGTTGGCCTGAACTTTTGAATTTTACCGGGTCCAGAGTGACTTGATAGCCACGGTTGCCACTTTATGTTTTTAGGCGCTATATTGCCGTTTTCTCTAAAAATTCATAACTCTGATTTTACTGATTGGATTTTTGTTGATTTGGTCTTGTTTTTTTCCTCAATTAAATGAAGCTCTATTTTTCTGACGTGGTGTGGGATTTTGTTTGTGAGGTGTTTTCACTGTTTTACTGTTTGACGTGTTGCACAAATCTTTACACACTGCCTCCAAGTTAAGCCTGACTGCTCTGTGCCAAGCTACCAGAGGGTTGAGCACTGGTTAATTTGGGGTTTGCTTGTGCCTTCCCCTGACTAGGATTGTGGTTGCTGCTTGACCAAGGCCCACACCTCAGTCAACCAGTAACCCAATTTCTAACAGTTGCCATCAAGAAAACTCTGCAGCAGGCCAAGTTCACCCAGATATCATTTGGACAAGCCCTATGTCGGGTGGTTCTCAGAGACTACTGATACATCCCTACAGACTCCAATCTTTCCAGAAGTTGAACTCCTCCATCTACATGTCTATCTCCAATTCTTCCAATTCCAATTTTATTGGTTTATAGGCCGGCTGAGTATAGCCCTTATTCTCACCTTTTTAGACCTTACTACTGCCTTTCTTTTGACCTCCTCTGCTTTGATTACCTTCTGTGACGTTAACTTACATGTTGATTTACCCACCGACCTGGATGCTTTCTGGCTAGCCAAAGGCTGTCTCAGCCTCGACTTGACTGAGCACATGAATAGCCTAACTCACATTAAAGGCCACTCTTTAGATTAATTTTTCGAGCCTGATGAGCGCTTTTTAAAATGCATGTGCATGGCTATGGGCTGGTCTGACCAACCCTTTTGGGCATAGTCTGCCCACCAATAAGAAGCCTATTCCACATTGACGTAGAAGACCTTGGGCTAAAGTACCGACAGAGAAGGTTGCCCAGGATATAAAGACAATATTCCCTGCTATCACTGAGGATATTCACGATAGCACCATAGCCTTAAACAACTGACTTTAAGCAAAATTGCAAACGCCTTGAGCATAAATGGGGATTCAATTTTCTACCCCAAGATAACAATCTTTTATCTCTTAGCTCAGCACAAACACAAAAAAATAATTTGTCTTACTAGAATCAAAATAGATCCTTCTGGTAATAAATGTAAGGGTACTTAGCTCCCCAGCTGGCTTTTCCCGCTCCTGCTGTCCGCCTCCATCTTTATGATAAGAGTTTTCTATCTTTTTCCAAGAACAAATCCTTCAGATTCTACAGACATTTTAGGATACATCTTCTAATCCTTCTCCTCCTCCAACGGCCCATCGACAGCAGCATTAGTTCTTGAATCTTTCCCTCACATTGGCACAGACGAAGTCCGCAATTTACCTAGGCTCAGGCAATGCTGCCGTCCTTATTCTCTTTGCTGTATCCACACAGTCTTCCACAAGATTCTCTTGTCTTCCCTCACTGAGGCGGGTGTGGGAGGTTGTGCCTTAGAATGGCTAATTTATTTTCTATAAGACCGCTCTCCAGCTGTACATAAACCGCCTTTTAGCTCCTGCTTCAGAAAGATCACACGCAGAGTCCCCTCAAGGTTCGACTCTCCACCAAACCATGTTTAACCTGTATGTTACTCCTCTTGCTAGCGTCATTTGCTCATTTCGCTTCAGTTTTTTCTTACATGCAGGTGACACCCAATTCATTTGGAGATTACACAGTAACGTGGCCCAACTACAGATCAGATTCAAACACTGTAGGTCCTCTATAGCAAGCTGGATGAATTCCAATTCTCTTAGACTTAATTCTCCAAAGTCACAAATGTAGGTCTTTGGTGATCCCATCATATGGGATTCCTCATGGTGGCCTGAACAACCTCCCCTTCCAACTCAAGATCCGGCAAGAAATCTTAGCATCATTTTTTTACAACAACCTTTCTTTCCTAAACCACATTTAAAACTGTCTTTTCCTGCTTTCTCCTCTTAAAGGCTCTCAAGAAGGTTTTTTCATACCGCCCTGTGGCTCAGAAGAAAACCATCATTCAGTTCACGATTGTGGCAGGATTGGAATATGATAATGTGATTTTTTTTCAGTCTATCCAAAAAACAGAACTCTGGTCTTCAAGCTATTTAAAATGTGGATGCCTGTCAATGTTTGGAGCTGAAAAAATTCTGGCACATCTTGCATCACTTCAAAAATCTTCATTGGTTAAGCATAAAAAAAAGCATTAAAAAGCATTCTGTTTTTTGTCATCAAACTTTGATGGGCATGGCCCATCTACACCCAACACTGCTTTAAACATCATGTACCCTCTTAGGCTCTTCTGTCAACATCTGCAAATCTTCTTTCGCTCCCTTCTAGCAACGCCAAAGACCAAGTGGATGCTCCTTCAGCTTTGTTACTGCCAAGGCCTAGCTAGATTAAGCTTCCAGCATGTCTGCACCTCATCACATCTCCTTCAGTCTTTGGCAAACAACTAAAACCCTACCTATTCCCTCTCAGATTCCTGGGCTTTTGTTCCCTCCTCCACTTTCTGTATTCTCCAGCGCCAGGACATCCTTTTTGGGTAACCGCAGTGCTCTAGAAATCTATTAATTCATGCATAGCTCCATGGGACCGTCCCCCACAGAGCTAGTCTTTTGAAGAAAGCGCTAGACCTGACTGCCACAAGTTGGTGATGCCCACCATCTCCC
Source organism: Calotriton arnoldi (assembly GCA_963921515.1). NCBI lineage: Eukaryota > Metazoa > Chordata > Amphibia > Caudata > Salamandridae > Calotriton > Calotriton arnoldi. The sequence continues at coordinate 43,527 of CAWUFW010007814.1, read as the reverse complement.
CAGTGGAACACATCCTCATCACTGCATCATTCTATTTTCAATCAAAACAATGCTAAAGAAAATGCACGGCCCCGGTGGACGAGATAATCATCAAGATAGAGAAGGACATAGTAATTCACAGTATTATATGTGCAGAGAGAAACTGGTGTGGTGAGATTCATCGTGAACTCTGGGCGATGTTGGAATAAAAATGTTCTGGCTGTATTGTTCATGCATTGTATGTCTTAAGTTAGCATTCGTGGCACCATTTTATATTCAGCCGCCATTTTGAGCCATGATCGAAACTAACTTCTGTCTCTCTGCCCCAGCTGAAAGCAGCTGCGATAGTTTTCATTTCTCCAAGGTTTAGCCTTGCTGTACTAATGAATACACTGTTCTTTTTAGTGCATACCTTTCCCACTAGATAGGCCTGCTCCCATCCTTTGAGCGGCGGGCACAGGCAGAGTGACCTTGGCGCTGAGATAGCATGTGCCCGGTCTCAGGATCGAAACTCATCCTTCTATATCCCCCTTATTCACCAGCTACCAACTGGAAATTTCCAGTCAGGGCGTGTCTTTATTGGTTCTGAATTGTACATAATGTATCGCCATGCTTGCTGAAGTCTATCTCTCTGCAGCAATCCCAGGAGGCTGGTCAGACTGGACTCCACTCGAGTGTACCTGAATAAAATATACTTGGTTTTTATTCTCTACTGTCTGACCGACTCTTCATTTGTGTGGAAGGCTGAGAGGTGGTCGCGAGTGACCCGGGTGGCCCTAATTGGGTCACTTCCTTCAGTTGGCGCCCGAACAGGGACTCCATCGGGTGACCCACCCTCGCCCGCGGACGGGTGAGGAGGTCGGGGCCATCGCCTGGTCGGATGGGCAGACCAGGGATCCCTGCACAAGAGAGTCCTGAACTCGCAGCTGCCCCGTCTGTCTGACCGGTTGGTGCCTCGCCCAGCAGTCATCCCGACTGGGGTCCTGAACGGCAAAACCCTTAGATCTGACCATTTGGTCCGAAAAGTAGGCAGTGGAGAATAAATTCGTTTGACCTGTGTGCACTAGGTGAGTTTGTTTTGGTTCTTTGTGGATATGGTACCATCTTGATTTGTCTTTGGTACGGTCTGAGGACCGATTTTGGTTTGCATTTGGGTAGGTCTGAGGACCGCTTTGGATACAAAGTGTTTCTGAACACTTTGCCCGGCAACATAACGAATTTGGCTTACTTTTGAAAATGCCGGTGTTTAGTCGCTTTTTGGTTTCTTGTTGTCGGTGTTGTTCTGCTGATGCTCGACTGGAAGAAAGTAAGTCGGCGCCTCCGGAAGGCACTCTGAATTTTGATATGTATGTAAAACATGGCCTTGGCCCTATTATGTTTAGTACGTTATGGCACAAATATACGAGGGACAATGCCGAGTTGCAGTGGCCGTTGACGGGCACTTTTGATGAGAAGTTGTTTCCGAGAAGGCAGTCTATGTTTGATTCCCTTAGAACATGGCAAAAAGAGGCTAAACAGAGGCGAATGAAAGCAGAGAAAGAGGCCCGGAAGGGGAGAATGCAAACATTGACTCAGAAAGCTGTAGCGCATGATGGAGAGAAGCAGGAGATAGGAATAGAACGTGAAGATAGGAGGTTTCGACTGAATATTGATAAATCTTATGTAGCCCGAGAAGAAAATGATGCTTTTGTGGAAGAATTGCTAGATGCTCAACCCCCACCTCCGTATGCCCCGCAGAGGGTATATCCTGCTCTTCCCCAACAGGCCCAGCTACCCGGTTCTTCTATCTCTGCTGTTTCTGCTTCTGTTACTGTTGATCAAACTGCCTTGGCCACGGCACCTCCTGTCCTTTCTTTGTCTTCGCCGCCTGTGGCAACTGTGACTGTTAGTACTCCTGCAACGCCTATTGCTTCGGCGTCTTTCTCTCCAGCTCTTGTACCCACGACGCAACAGACAATGACGTTAGTGCCTGCTCCCTCTGTTGTCACCCCCACTGTGTTCCTCCATTCCCCGACATCACTGAGTAGTGAGACACTGGTGCGCGGCCCTGAGGATAGAGATTGGACGAAATTTAAGGAGCGCATTGGGCGGACATTGGTCCGATCTGATGTGGGAGATGCAGAGAAAAAGGTGGTGGCAAATCAGGCAGCACAGTGGGCTTGTAACCCCATTTACAGTGTGGAAGATGTGTGGAGTGTGATGAAAGATTATGAGCCTTTTGTGCAGCAACATGCCCTTAAGCACATGTCGGCTACTCTGATCGGTCTTTGGGAGCAGCCTTTCACGGGTGCAGCACCGCAGATCATATACGATATTAGGGATCATGTGTATGTTACTGATATGGAGCCTGCCCATGTCTTTGGTAATGTTGCAACATTGGTTGCTTACCAAGGAAGGCTGCTGGAGAAGAGCTCAGTTTCCGATGAGGGAGGTGCATCCTATATACCATCCTGAGATACCAGAGATACGGGATCAGCATGATAATGTGGCCAGGCCAAGGGTAGAGGCCCGCTTTCAAGAACAATGGGTTTATACCCCATGGAAAAGGAGTGAGGTCTTGTCCCTTAAAACTCAGTTACCTGACCCTAGGAAAAATCCTATTGCATATTATAAAGAATTGACTGAGGCCGCTTCTTCAACAGTAATGACGCTTGCGGATATTGAAATGTTCTTTGGTTTGTTGGTTCCTGTTGATATTTGGAGACAGGTACACACACAGGATCACGTTGCAGAATTGGGTGGTACCTGGGATCAAATTAAAGTATGGGACCAGGAGAGGAAGCCGGGTGAGAAGCCTAAGGCAGAGATACTAGCTTTGCCTGGCCGAATTATCACGTATATGTATTCCCTTATTCCGCCCGAAAGATTGATTGGGACAAGGTATCGGCCTGTTGTCAGAAGAAAGATGAGTGTGTCTGATTTTTTTCACCCGGTTTGAAAGTGTGTTTCTGGATTACAGTGGACAGGACTTGTCGATTGAAGGTGGTGTGCGTTTGTTTGGCAGTAGATTTGTTTTAAACTTGCTCCCCGTGATCGCTACTCGATTACAGGCTTCTGAGAGTACCTGGTCCACATCTTCTCCATCTGTTATCTTGAATATGGTGCAGTATTATGAGCACAGGGAAAATGTGGATAAGGAGAAGATTGAGAAAAAGTATAAGGATTTGAAGACGAAGGTGTTGTTGCAGCAGGCTTCTCGAGGGAATGGTAGAGGACGTGGTAGTACTAGCAGGAATACTACGCCGGTGGGGCCGAATCAGTGTGCGTATTGTAAGGAGGAGGAACACTGGCGCAGCGAGTGTCCTGTGCTTTTGCAGAAGGTGGCAGTCCCAAGAGGATGGGGGTCTCGTGGACAGGGTGTTTGAGATGGTGGCCAGGACAGGGCTCAGACCGTTTGGACATCGCAGGGTCGTACTGATCAGAACTACTTTGACGACCCTCGGGGCAAACAGTATGATCATGATGACTACGATACGGATGAGGTGACTGGGATGTCTTACAGTTAGGACAGCCGGGGACAGGGTGAGGGACCAGTTTTGATACCTGTAGACCAACGAGGTCCGTACATCAGTGTGGATGTGCATGGTTCGACTAAGGAGTTTTTGGTGGATACAGGTGCAACGAACAGCTCTATTTCTCGTTCCTTGGTCCCTGGGGCGGCTCTGTCTGGCAATAATAATGTTTCGGTAGGTTTTTCTGGTGTACCGGTTGTGAGCCCCATTTCCAAACCTCTTGCGTTGACTATTGGTCCTTTCACCGTGGATTCGCCATTCTTATTGATGTCCAATTGTGGAGAAAATTTGATGGGTCTGGATTTATTGAAGAAATTGCATGCCACAATTTATTGCTCCCCGGAGGGTGTCTACATGACAATGGGTCCGAATGTTGTGCGCGCTACACAGTGTCTGTCTAAAGATGCACCTCTCCCTGCTGAATTTAAAGAGGTGTCACCCACACTGTGGGCAACGGGTGACACAGATGTGGGTATGTTGCAGATATCGCCTGTTTTGATTTGTGTCAAGGAAGGTGCTATTTTACCCTGTATTCCTCAGTATAAGATAACGCAGGCAGGTGAGCGAGCTTTGATAAAAATTGTGCAGGATTTGATTGAGAAAGGAGTGGTTGAGGAGACGACTGCTAAAGTTTGTAATAGCCCTATCCTTCCCATTCTTAAAAGGACATCTTCGGGTCCCTTCAAGTATCATGAAGATGTTTATCGCTTTGTGATTGATTTGCGTGAAGTTAACAAAATAGTGATTCCCCAGTTTCCAGTGGTCCCTGACATTACAACACTCTTAACAATGATTCCTTCTTCTGCTAAATTCTTTTCTGTCACTGACTTGAAAAATGCCTTCTTCAGTATCCCCATTCATCCTGACAGCAAGTATCTGTTCGGGTTCACCCTAGCTGGGAGAAGGTTTAGATTCTGTCGTGCTCCTCAAGGCTATACAGAGAGTCTGAGTATCTATAGTCAGGCACTGAAAGGCCAGCTGGATTCTTTGTCACTCCCCACAGGTAATGTATTACTCCAATATGTTGACGACCTGCTCATCGCCTCAGACACAGAACAAGGTTGCAGGGATAGTACGGTTAAATTGTTGCTCCATCTAGCTGGCCATGGTCATAAGGTATCCCTTTCCAAATTTCAGTATTGTCGAAAGGAGGTCACCTATTTAGGTCACCTACTGTCGAAGGAGGGTAGGAGATTGACCCCTGAGTGCATCAGTACCATTGTGAAAATGCTTATTCCGCAAACCCAGAAAGACGTGCGTGCTTTCATAGGTATCACTTCCTATTGCAGGCAAAGGATACCTGGCTACTCGCTGCTTATTAAGCCCCTGCTTGCCCTAACACTAAAAGATGTGCATGAAACCCTGCCTTGGATGCCAGAGTGTCAGCAGTCTTTTGAGCAATTAAAAACTGCGCTTTGCTCGGCTCCAGTGCTTGGTACCCCTAGTTATGTAAAATGCTTTGTGTTGTACGTGTATAAGCTTGGTGGTTGTGCGCTTTCTGTTTTAACACAAAAAATTTGTGGATAAGCAACGACTGTGTGCTTATTTCTCTGCTGTACTTGACCCTGTCGCCCAAGCCCTCCCGAGCTGTCTAAGAGCGGTCGCGGCTGTGGCCGTCTCAATAAGACAATCGGCGGGACTCGTACTCGATACTGACCTCACAGTTATGGTACCCCATGCTATGGATACACTTTTGAATAAGACAAGGACGCAGCACCTCACCAGTGCACGTCTGACAGGTTACGAGCTAACGCTCTTTCAAAAGCACATTACGATCAAACGCTGTGCCACTCTGAGTCCAGCCACGTTACTACCCCTCCCTTCTGAGAATGAGGAATATCTTCCGAACAGAAGAAGAGACGAAAGGGCGGGTAGACCTGACTGATGTTCCCTTATCTGATCCCCAGGGGGAACTATAAGTTGATGGCTCTTGTTTCAAATTACCAGATGGCACCACCACTGCAGCATACGCAATTACTACGCTGCGCACGGTAGATGAGACATCACGAGTTCCTTATCAGTCCGCCCAGGCAGCTGAGCTAGTCGCCCTTATTTGAGCTTGTGAATTGAGCGAGGGACTGGTTGTTAATATTTATACTGACAGCCAGTACGCCTTCGGGTCGCCCATAATTCTGGGCAGAGAGAGGGTTCCTCACTTCCCACGGGACACGTATTCAGCATGGTCCTCTTATATATAGGCTTCTGTCCGCTTTGACACTTCCTAAGAAATTGGCCATAATGAAGTGCAGCGCCCATAAGAAAGTTACTGATGATGTGGGTAAGGGGAACGCTTTTGCAGATCAGACAGCTAAGGAAACAGCCCGAACGAAGATGAAAAGAATGTTTGTAGCAGGTCCGGCCAGGTGGGTGCCCGAGTTCTCCCTGTTTGAGGATACACTTGAAAATATAAAGGAAATCCAGAGTGAGGCCACGATGGAGGAATTAGCGATGTGGCAAGAGAGTACAGCAACTTTGAATGATGAGGGATGTTGGATTGATAAGTCAGGGAAGCAGAGATGGATGTTGCCAGATGCATATGTTCTTCCTGTAGTCACTATGGCTCACGGACCAGCTCATATCAGTGCTAAGGGTATCTGCAAGTTGTTAGACCCTGTGTGGCAAACTGACAACATTTCTAAGACAGCTACTCATTTGGTGAAATACTGCATGATGTGTATGATGCACAATCCTGGCAAGGGTACCCCTACACCACCCGGTAATTTTGCACCTCCCACTTTCCCTTTTGAGGTTTTTCAAATGGATTTTATTGAAATGGACAGGGTCAATAATTTGAAGTATGTGTTGGTGGTTGTTTGTGTGTTCAGTAAATGGGTTGAGGCTTAACCCACTAAAGAGAAAACAGCTATTGCGACTGCAAAGATACTCCTAAAGTAGTTCTTTCCTCGTTTCGGCTTGCCCCATTTGATCTGGAATGATAACGGAAGTCACTTCAATGCCAAGGTTATCCAGCTAGTTTGCAAGGGACTACACACCAGACAGAAGTTTCATGCTGCAAATCACCCCCAGTCCGCCGGTTTGGTTGAGAAGTACAATGGTTCTCTCAAACTCAAATTGGCAAAGATTCAGGAGACTACAGGGTTGCAGTGGCCAGATGCCTTACCACTAGCTCTTTTGTCCACAAGAACTACAGCAGATTCTAGGACAGGGTTGTCACCAAACGAGGTCGTGTTCGGACGCCCAGCGAATGTCTGGGGCGTCCCGCGTCCGCGTAGATTCTCTGAGATCGAGTATCCTTTATTAACTGATTACCTGTGCCAGTTAACTGAAAATTTGCGTTCTATTCACCAACAGATACACAAGTCTCTTCCAACTGTACCTGAGGGGCCCGGACATGATATTTGGCCCGGCGATTTTGTCCTGGTGAAGAACTTCCAGCGGAAAAAGAGTTCAGAGCCCAGCTGGAAGGGACCTGTCCAGGTCCTCCTTGCTACCCGCACAGCCGTAAAAGTTGCCAGCCGAAAGAATTGGATACATTCAAATCACTGCCGCAGAGTACCCCTGCCCTTGCCCTATGATCAGTGGGTAAGGGAGGGCATTGGGGAAGAGAAGGTTCCCCAGTTCATCCCATTCAGCGATGCGATTCTAACGTGGATCCAAACGGATGCTGAAAATAATGAAGAGCTAAATGCGGAAGTCCCTCCGGAGATCAGAGCCATTAAGAAGCCCCTTTCTACTGACCCCTCTGTGCCTGAGCCCCTTTGCGTAGACCCCTCTGTGCCTGGAGTCACCAGGTACAATTTGCGTCCTCGGGTGAAGGACAGTGCACCAAAGGAGAAGTCAGATTAGTTAGGGATGGACTGTGCAAGTCAGGGTGTACTTTGTCAATAGTACCAACGGTGTTAGTTTAGGGTGAGGCGAGATTTGTGCATTGTTCGGACATTGGACAGGATAGATCGAACGTGCTCCCTTGGAGGGGGGACATTATCCTGGACGATGTGGGATTCATCGAGAGCTAGGACTGAACAGCTCCACCGCCGGTGCTCAAGAGCGCCAACGTTGATGAACAATAGGAGTCTACCAGGGTCCCCCCCTCTGACGGACACTGGGAACACTTGCCCTTGCCATCAGTTTTATTGCATTCCTTTTTCCTTGTTTCATAATGTATCCGTTTGGTCGGCCCTTTGAGGAGGAGGAATAGCGATTTGCATCACCTAGCGCAACAGGGCTGGTCCAGAAAGAGTAAAATAGTTTTTGCATCAATAGTTGCGATTGCACTAATAATTGTATCGGGAATATCCTGGTTTCTGGAGGAGAAGTATCCTGTACATTCTTTGGTTGGTACAACACCCATTCCCCCTGAACACATTTGTGTCACTTTGCCCCTCCCAAAGGAGAGCACCGAAAGTCTTATACATATAACGTATTTATACAAATGTTGCATCAGGCTCATGAGGTGTCTAATACCACTAATTGCTGGGTTTGTGGATTGCTTCCCTCAGTGACTCATAAAAGTGATAATATGTTATCCATGCCACTGTCATACAACAGTAGTTGCGAGGGTTGGTTTGAATTGCTCAGTATGGTGCATCCCTATCCCCAAATCTCTGCTCTGGATAGGACACCTTTTGATTCTCGCACTATGGTACAGAATGTACAGGTCCATCACAGGGTCCCCCCCGTAGGACCGACAGGACAAGAGACGTTTGGTAAATTGTTTTTAAGGTCCTGTATGAACGCATACAAAAGAGTAAAGAACGAGAACTGGTTTCGAATGGAAATGGCTGATTTCCAAGGGTTTAACACGTCCGAGTACTTCCAATCTTTCCAGGTTCGTAATGTTACTGAGGACCAGCCAATACCAGTGTCAGTGGTCAACACAACAGCTAGTTTCTGTGTCCAGAGGACCGGGAGGATAAAGGTAGGGGAGAGCAGATGCAATTCCACATAAAGATTGAGAACAACCGATAGTCCGCCCTTAATACCACCCCCTAATGTCTATTTTGTCTGTGGATCCAAAGCTTATGTCTGGCTCCCGAGGGGATGGTCGGGCAGGTGTTATCTCTCTTTTCTTCTTCCCCCTGTGTATATAGCTCCATCCAGCTACCATAAAGATCATCAGCTGCAGCGTAGGAGTGTATACTTGCCCCGAGTCAGAAGGGTCCTTGACATGAAATATATAGATCAGACAGATACCACCTTACAACAGTTTGAGGACCCCATGAAGGGTATCGTACCTTTTTGGGGCCCCATGTCCAATAGCCTTAATATTCGTCGGCTCACAAGAGTTGTGGAAGGGGTTATTAATACAACAGCAGGGATACTGACCAATATTACTGCTGAGCTCCAGGCTACGAAGCTCGTCACTTTACAAAACCGGATGGTGTTAGACTTCATCCTTGCTGATCGGGGAGGGGCAGTAGTTGTTGTGTGTACATACCTGACCACGCCCCCAGTGTGTATGCTGCCATACAGAAATTGCATAGACTCATCTGACATACACCAAGAAAATGGTACTTGGACTCTCTCTGGGTGGTTCTGGGGTATGTTCACGTCCTGGGGTTGGAAGATCCTTATCTTTCTAGCTGTGATTGCTGGTATTTTCTTCACATGTTGTCTTTGCATACACTGTCTTCTGACCTGCTGCACTTATTGTATAAGCATTCTCACCCCTAAACCAAAAAAGCCAGCTCCTGACACTAGTGCTGCCATCATGTTGCAAAAAGACATTGCCGACATGATGCAGATTGACAAGGACATTTTTGGTTCTACATCATCCCTTGCAACATCAATTTCCGATACTGAGTATATGGATAATTCTGTGTTGATGTCTTTTGTTTCTCTGCATATTACATCTTTTCCATTCCCAATTCTAAAATGGTTTAGCAAATGCTAAAAGGAGGGTCTGTTGGATTAAAATGTTCTGGCTGTATTGTTCATCCATTGTATGTCTTAAGTTAGCATTTGCGGCACCATTTTATATTCAGCCGTCATTTGGAGCCATGATCGAAACTAACTTCTGTCTCTCTGCCCCAGCTGAAAGCAGCTGCGATAGTTTTCATTTCTCCAAGGTTTAGCCTTGCTGTACTAATGAATACACTGTTCTTATTAGTGCATACCTTTCCCACTAGATAGGCCTGCTCCCACCCTTAGAGTGGCGGGCACAGGCAGATTGACCTTGGCGCTGAGATAGCATGTGCCCGGTCTCAGGATCGAAACTCATCCTTATGTATCCCCTTTGTTCACCAGCTACCAACTGGAAATTTCCAGTCAGGGCGTGCCTTTTTTTGGTTCTGAATTGTACATGATGTATCACCATGCTTGCTGAAGTCAGTCCCTCTGCAGCAATCCCAGGAGAATGGTCAGACTGGACTCCACTCAAGTGTACCTGAATAAAATATACTTGGTTTGTATTCTCTATTGTCTGACCGACTCTTCATTTGTGTGGAAGGCCGAGAGGTGGTCGCAAGTGACCCAGGTGGCCCTAATCGGGTCACTTCCTTCAGCTGTCATAATAATCCAGGGCCACTAGAACAAAGTACAGTTACGACAATACTCCCCAAGGTTATCACTCACTCAGCAGTCCGGCTTGCAGGAGTCCCCAATCCAGATCCATCTAAATTCAAGTGACCCGTAATACCGCTAGGCTGCACAGGGGCATAGCAGTATCCATTGGGTACTCCTCAGAGGGCCCTTCCTCCACTAATATCCTTCCCTGGGGCTACAGTCTAGGGCAGGCGAACAACCCCGCATCCCATACCGGCAAAATTGGGACTCTGCACACTCCTGTCCTCCTACCTCCTAATTGCCTCCCTCTAAATTTCTGCTGACGTAATCACTTCCTTCCGCTATCTATACAGATCAGGGCCTCTAGCTGATTTCCAGCTCGTCAGCTGACAACGGGGAAGGGTGAGTGCCAAGTCTGCGAATTTGTCAGTTATCTTGCGAGCAGCACAGCATTTATGAAGGGCCAGCAAACAGTTGTGGGAAACTTCAAAAGGCCTATCTGTAGCCTGACGGATAACGTATAGTACTATGTCCCAATAGGGGATCAACGTGGAAGAGCTCCAAACCATGTGATAAAAATCACCATTCACCACACTGCAGTGGGGGCACACCGACGAGGCTCTGGGAAACATGGCATGGGTGTGCTGTGGCGTGATGTATGCCCTGTGCAAGAAATAAAACTGGATTGATTTGAACCTAGCATTGCGGGGCACTTTGGGGGGTAAAAGCTAGGGTCTTCTTCCAAGCAGTATCATCGAACGAGGGCCCGAGATCTGCCATCCACCGGTGATGCAGCGGAACTAGGTCTGTCTGCGCTCCTTTCAGAAGGGCCCTATAAAGAAGTGTAATGGCCTTCGTCCTCCCCGTTATAAGGAAGAGATAACAGAGGCATTCATATTCCAGAGGCTCCGGGGACCCCAATCCCCACCAATTATGCACCTTGCCCATTAGGGCCCCGTAAAGAAGGAAATGCCCAGCCGGGAAATTATATGTCTATCACACATCTAAGAAGGGAGTAAGCGCTCCCCTTGTGAACAGATCACTGAATATAGTAAGTCCAACCTCAACCCATAGGTGCAGGCCTCCCCAGTTCTTCAGGTTAACCAATAATGGGCAGTCAACAAGGGTAGTTCAGCAGTATAGGGGACCCTTGTGTGTTTCCTCTGCAGCGTCCTAGCCCAGGCGTGCCTCGCTGTCCTAATCAATACATTCTCACAACGCACCACCAACGTGTGGGTGGGTTTCAACAGAATACGGGTCAAAAGAACCCAAGAGAGCAGACCACCCTCTACGTGGCCCGAGGCATCCCAAAGGTAGGGGCGCCACCAAGCCAACCATTGCAGCTGCGCAGCTAAATAATAAAGCTCAAAGTCTGGCACAGCCATACCCACCTCATCCACAGGGAGTCGTAGTTCCCACAGGGCTACCTGACGTCTGGAAGATCCCCAATATAAGTTTAGGAAAAATCCAATTCCTTAAAAAACGCTCCTGGGAGTTCCACTGATTAAGCCGCAAACAGGTAGAGAAAGTGTGGTAGGACCACCATCTTCAAGACTCTGCATACAGAAAGAGGAAGGGTGCTCCAGAAAGGAATCAAGCAATGCAGGGCAGAGATGGCCCTGCCATAATTACCCTCAAAGAGCTGGTCTGCTTATCTATAGATTGCTGCCCCCAAATATCGAATGGTAGTCTGTTCCCACTGCACTGCTGGGGCAGCCCGAAGGTTCTGTGGCTCCCCAGCATTGGGATGCAGTGGATAAGCACTAGGTTTATGCCACTTGACTGCGAGAACCGACAGGTCTCCGCACATCGAAAGGCCACAATCGCCCCCTCCAGGTCAGTCATCTCACCTCACATATATAAAAGCATGGCATCAGCGCATAGCGAGCTATATAGAGTATCTGCCGAGATCTGTCAACCCCGATAATGCCTCCCCACCGGATAGTTAGGGCAAAAGGTCTCCATGTAGGGATATTTTCTATGTGTCTATGTAGGGATATTTATATAGCGCAACTGATACTCCTAGGAGTGTCCTGGAGCTGTTGCCGAAAGGGTGACAGCGGGGGAAGAAGAAAGGAACTAGGGGCTGGAAAAAAGCCATGTTTTAAGCTTTTTCTGAAACACAGGCATTGCCTTGATACATCGGAGGGTCAAAGGCAGTTTGTTCCAGAGGGAAGGGGCCAAGAAAGAAAGGGCTTTGCCCACTGACCTTGTCTTCCTGATTCACGGGATAATGGCAAGGCAGAGATCCGCACAGCGAAGGTTTCTCTGTGGGGCATAGAACATTATCCTGTTTTGTAGGTAGTCTGGGCCAGTTCTGTAAAGAGCTTTCTGGGTCACAAGCAGAGTCTTAAAGATAATCCTCTTCCTTACTGGCAACCAATGTAGACTCTTAAGAAGACTTGACACATGAGAGTCGCGGGGGAGCCCAAAAATAGTTCGGGCCACTGCATTCTGGACCAGCTGCAGCCTATCAATCAGGTATTTGGAGACCATTCCCATATTCAAGACGTGAGATGATCAGGGCTTGAATCACTTGTTGTCTGGCCCCAAAGGACAGTAAGAACAGAAACTTCCGAAGTAGTCGAAGGAGGGCAAAACAGGTGTCCACTACCGAATTTACTTGGGAATGGAATAGCAATTGATCATCAAATTTAAAGCCCAGGTTTTTCACCACCTGATTTTTGATAAGAGGTGGGGGAGGTGTCAGATGGCCAAAAGGACTGCCAAGGTGTCTCTGCATCTGAACCAAAAAAAAGCAGCTCTGTCTTTCCTGCATTGCATTTAAGTTGGTTCGTGGACAGCCACCCAAACACCGCCTAAAGGCAATTGCGAATTTTACTGCCTGGGCAAGGCTCTTTGTTCTTCCAAGAGAACAGCAGCTGGGTGTCATCTGCATAGGACACAATTTTTGCCCCTAGAGATTCTGCCAAGGTAGCCAAAGGAGTGAGGTAAATGTTAAAAAGAGTCAGGCTCAGGGCAGAGCCCTGGGGTACTCCTACACTTAGATTGCGGGATTTGGCCGAGTAGGGGTGGCACCATACCTCTTGTACCCTCTCCTCCAGGAAAGATGTCATTTACTTACAGGCCTGCCCCCCAATACCTATCGAGTGGAGGCGGGCCAAGAGGATATGGTGTGAGATGGTATCAAAAGCAGCCGACAGATCTAAAAGAACCAACAGTGCCCTGTCACCCACTTCCAGACCAAATTGGATGGAATCAACAAACTCCAGCAGAGCTTTTTTGGTACTGTAATTAGGGCGAAAGCCCGATTGGCTGGCTTGCAGTAGGCTATTTCTTTCAAGATATGACGATATCTGATGGTTTACATGTTTCTACAGCACCTTAGAAAAGGCAGGGAGAAGGGAGATCGGCCTGTATTTGGTCGGGTAAGAGGGGTCTGCCTGGGTTTTTTTAAATCAACGGGATGACCTTCGCTTGTTTCCATTTTGTAGGTACAGTGGCTGACGAGAGTGAGATATTCAGTAACCGATTCACCAGCAGGTTAATAGCCTCTGCCCCGGAGCAAGAATAAAAGAAGGGGCCGGGTCCAACGGGGAACCCGATTTGAGGCACTTTAAGGTTAGCAGGGACTCATCCAGAGAGATAGGAGAGAAGGAATACAGAGAGCTAGCTTCATCTTTAATGATAGAAATAGAAAGGGAAGGATCATGGCCAGACTCTACCCAATTTCCTATCTAATTTTGGGCAACAGCTTCTATGCCAGAGCTCAATATACCACCTCCAGCTCTGGGAGGTGGGAGGCTGGCCTGAATAGTATCTATTTTTTCTTGAAAGAAAAGGGCGAGTGCCTCACACCATTCCACGGACGGAAGTTTCTGGTTGGTGCCTACTTCGGGAGAGGAAAAAGATTTAACAATTTTAAAAATTTCTCTGGAGTGGCTTCCTGCCTTTAAAATTTTGGACTCAAAGAAGACTTTTTTTGCTAATTTGATTTATTTATAGTACTTCCCTCGTTCTGCTTTATATTCTGCTTTTGCTTTTTGGCAGTAACGAACAAGTTACTTACCTTCGGTAACGATGAATCTGTAAGAAACATTAGTAGTGATAGATTTCTTACCTTAGAATATCCCCAGGCGTCAGACTGGATCCGGAATGTTTTCGTCAGCAGTACCACTGCGCGTCGGTAGGTGGCGTCGTGCAGCTCCGCGTCCGTCGTTGGCGTCGTGGTCGCCGAGATGGCGTCGCGGGCGCTACTTAGACACCGCCCACGTGCGCTGATGTCAGTTCTGTACACGACTTTCCACGCCAGGAACGCAGAGCCATGCAAGATACTGACCACCGGTGCATTGAAACTAGGGCCCTGAAAGGGATGACCTTAACCCTAGAAATCAGTTCGCAGAACGGGGAGGATGGGTGGGGCGGTAAGGAATCTATCACTACTAATGTTTCTTACAGATATATCGTTACCGAAGGTAAGTAACTTGTTCATCTGAAAGAAACACATAGTGATAGATTCCTTACCTTAGAATAGATACCCCAGCAATACCAACCCCGGTGGAGGGTCTGCGAACCAAGATCACACCAGAAAGTCACGGAGAACAGAACGGCCAAAGAAGCCGTCTCTCCGGACTTGGCTGTCCAGGCAATAATGCTTGGTAAACGTGTGCAGCGAGGCACACGTGGCTGCCTGACAGATGTCTTGCAGGGGGACACCACGTCCCAATGCAGTAGTGGCTGCAGTAGCTCTGGTGGAATGAGCACGCAGCCCCACCAGAGGTTCTTTTTTAGCCAAAGAGTAACAGGCTTTGATACATAAGACAACCCAGCGGGAGATAGTTCTCTTGTGTACCGCCCGACCTTTCTTGGTGCCAACGTAGCCAACAAAGAGCTGGTCATCCACCCGGAACTGCTGTGTGCGTTGAGATAAAAGGAGAGCGCACGTTTTGGGTCCAGACGGTGGAGCCTCTCTTCCTCTCTGGAAGGATGCGGAGGCGGAAAGAAGGTGGGCAAGGTAATAGTCTGCCCAATGTGAAAGGCCGTAACCACTTTTGGCAAAAAGGAAGGACGGGGCCTGAGCACAACCTTGTCCGGATGGACTGATAGGAAAGGAGGCTTACAAGAAAGAACCTGGAGCTCACTCACTCGCCTAGCGGAGGTGATGGCCACCAGGAAAGCAGTCTTCAAGGTCAAGAGACGAAGAGGACAGTTATGAAGTGGCTCAAAGGGAGCACACATCAAGTATGTAAGAACCAAATTCAAGTCCCACTGAGGCATCACGAAAGGAATAGGAGGAAAAAGGTGTGTAATGCCTTTGAGAAATCTATTTACAACAGGGGACTTGAAAAGAGAGGGCTGATCAGGGAGCCTGAGAAAGGCCGAAATAGCAGAAAGGTAGCCCTTGACAGTGCCCAGAGCAGAGCCCTGCTGGGGCAAAGAAAGAAGGAACAGTAGAACTTCAGAAAGAGGGGCAGAAAGGGGATCAACAGCCTTTGCTGTGCACCATGCCACAAACTTGTTCCACCTGCAGGCGTATACCACTTTAGTAGAGGGACGCCTGGCTGCCAGAATGACATCACAAACTTCAGGAGGCAAGTCGAAAGGAATCAACTGCCGCCGCTCAATCTCCACGCAAAGAGGTGGAGGCTGGACAGGTTCGGTTGGAGGACCGTCCCCTGCTGCTGCAACAGAAGTTCCTCCCGAAGAGGCAGTCTGATTGGGGGATCGATGCTCATACTGAGTAGCTCGGATACCATACTCTTCGAGCCCAGTCCGGGGCCACAAGGATGACTTGTGCCCGGTCGCGCCTGATCTTCTTCAGCACTCTGGGCAGAAGTGGTATAGGCGGAAAGGCGTACAACAGACCGCAACTCCACTCGCGACGAAAAGCGTCGCCGAGCGAGTGCCGCCTTGGAAATTCCAACGCGCAGAACTGATGACATTGCGCGTTCTCTTCGGTGGCGAATAGATCTAACCAAGGCTCTCCCCACTGCTGAAAGAGACCTTGCACCACCTCCGAGTGAAGACGCCATTCGTGATCCAGCATGCACCTGCGGCTGAGTTCGTCTGCCCTGGCGTTCAGAGAACCTGCCAGGTGTTGAACCACCAGGGACATGCCCTGATGTTCCAGCCATGTCTAGAGACGCAGAGCCTCTTGACAGAGGGTCCACGACCCCACCCCGCCTTGCTTGTTGCAGTACCACATGGCGGTGGTGTTGTCTGTGAACACCTGCACTACTCTCCCCTTGACAGAGGGAAGGAATGCCTTCAGTGCAAGCCGTATCGCCCGAAGCTCCAGAAGGTTGATATGGAGCTTGGACTCCGCCGGAGACCAGAGGCCTCTGATCTCCGCCTCTCCCATGTGGCCGCCCCATCCCAGGAGGGACGCATCCGTCACCACTGTAAACTCCGGTTGGGGAAGGGAGAGGGATCTGCCGTCGACCCAATGCCGGTTCGTGAGCCACCACTGCAACTGTTGTGCAGTGCCCTCCGAGATCTGGACGTGATCGGACAGGTTCCCCTGGTGCTGCGCCCACTGGAACTTCAGGTCCCACTGCAGAGCCCGCATATACCATCTGGCATGATTGATCAGCAGGATGCAGGAGGCCATGAGGCCCAGCAGCCTCAGAGTCACTCTGACCGAAACCCGGGACAAGGGTTGAAAGATGGGAATCAGAGCCCGAATATCCCAGACTCGCTGTTGGGGAGGATAGACTCGAAACAGCGCCGTGTCCAGAACCGCTCCGATAAAGAGGAGCTTCTGAGAGGGAATCAGGTGCGACTTCGGCACGTTGATGGAGAACCCCAGCAAGTGCAGGAGGTCGGCCGTAGTCTGGAGGTGGGAGGCGACTGTCTGGGGCGAGCCCGCCTTCAACAACCAGTCGTCGAGATAGGGGAAGACTGAAACCCCTGATCTGCGCAGATGGGCTGCGACCACCACCATCACCTTTGTGAACACCCGAGGGGTGCTGGTAAGGCCAAAGGGGAGCACGGTGAACTGAAAGTGCTCGTGGCCTACCGTGAACCGCAGGTAACGCCGGTGGGCTGGCAGGACGGGGATATGGAAACAGGCATCCTGCAAGTCCAGCGCTACCATCCAGTCTTGTGGATCGAGAGCAGACAAGATCTGAGCTAGAGTGAGCATCTTGAACTTCTCTTTGTGGAGGAAGCGATTGACGTTCTGGAGGTCTAAGATAGGACGCAGGCCCTTGTCCTTCTTGGGCACCAGAAAGTAGTGGGAATAGCAACCACGACCTACTTCTGGCGTCGGAACGCGCTCGATGGCCCCCTTAGCCAAGAGGGCCGCAACTTCCTGCTGAAGAAGCACCAAGTGATCCCCCGACCTGGGGTGGTACTGAGGTGGCATGGCTGGAGGGGTAGTCTCGAAGGGGAGGGAGTAGCCCCTCCGGACTATCACTAAAATCCACCTGTCCGAAGTGATGGTGCGCCAGTGGGGGAGGTGATGGCGAAGCCTACCGCCCACTGGCGTTTGATGGGCCGAAAAGTTCAGACTAGGAAGGTTTGGAGGCAGTGGTGGCCGGGGTGGTAGTGGATTGACCCGCCCGCTGGCCCCTTGGTCCGCCACGGCGGAACCCGCATCCGCGCTGAGATGCTTGCTGCGCAGGCCTGTGGCTCTGTTGCAAACGCTGCGGGGCGCCCCTTCCGGTACCACGAAAGGAGCGAAAAGCAGAAGGCGGAGGAGGGCGGACTGCAGAGAGTCCCGAGGACTTGGCAGTAGCCCGTGAGTCCTTAAATCGCTCCAACGCGCTGTCTGCTTTGTCGCCGAAGAGGCGACGGCCATCAAAGGGCATGTCCATAAGTGTGTTTTGGACATCCCCGAAAATCCAGTGGTCCTCAACCAGGTGTGGCGGCGAACCGCCACCGTCGTTGCAATCGATCTGCCCAGTGAGTCAGCGGTGTCTAGGCCGCAATGAATCATGAACTTAGCTGCGTCTCTCCCCTCTGCAACAGCCTGGGAGAGAGCTGGCCGGGCCACCTCCGGACAGTGGGGCAGCACGTCCGCCACCGTATCCCACAGAGAGTGGGAATAACAGCCCAAGAGGCATGCGGTGTTCACGGACCGCAGCGCAGAACTGGTGGAAGAAAACATTTTCTTTCCAAACTGATCCAGTTTCTTGGATTCCCTATCCGGTGGTGCGGAAGGGAAGGCGGTAGGGGAAGCAGAGGCTTGGACAACCAAGCTCTCGGGGTGGGATGTTGGGAGAGGAAAAGGGGGTCACCCGGAGCCGGGCGATGGCGTCGGGCCACGTTCCTATCCACAGGAGCCCCTGTTGTGGGCCTGGACCAAGTGCCCAAAAGAACGTCAGAAAGGGCTTCATTAAAGGGAAGCAGCGGCTTCGCAGACGTAGCTGCTGGCTGAAGCACCTCTGTCAGGAGGTTAGTCCTGACGGCCACCGTAGGAAGCTCGAGGTGTAGGGCCTCGGCCGCCCTACGCAACACCACAGCATTACTAGCACCCTCCTCCGTAGCCACGGTAGGAGGAGACAGCTGCCAAGGTCTGGTGAGGTATCCAGACCACTGGCACCCCCCAACTCCTCAGCCCAGTCCTGTTCAGACTCGCAAGCAGCTGCGAGAGGGTCCTCAGACCCCTCCCAGTCCTCCCCTGGCTCCTCAGGCTGTTCAACAGGTGTAAAATAAGGAGCATGGACATGGGGATAGAAATCCCCGAGCAACGTCAAGAACGGCATCGATCGACGCCGGCTCGACGCCGCGTCCACTTCGGGGCTGAAACCGGGGTCGACGTCGTCCCGAGGAGCGGGCGGCGTCAAAAGTGGTGCCGGTGGGGACGACGTCGGTGGAGGTGTGATAAGGTCAACCGGCGTCGACCGGGATCCAGGCCTGGATCCAAGGGGGTCCTGCGGCGCCATGGCCGGAGCCGAAAGCGACGCGATGAAAGGCGAGGACCCCCAGTCGGGACCGCGGGGCCCGAAGGCGCACCAGTGGAACCCGACGGCCCAAAGAGGCGAGCCGTGGCCGACAGGAATTCCTGTATTTGGGCCGGAGTCGCCGACGAACCCGGAAAGGGCGGGTAGTCTGGCGGCGACTGCATAGGCTCCGCCGGAGCTGCGGGGGAGGCACCACCCGCACCCTCAGCCGCGTCGCGCGACCGGCGAGGGGAAGTTGAAGAACAATGGCGTTTCTTCGACTTCTTGTGCTTCGCCTTACCTGACCCCGAGTGCGAAGACTTGGATCCCGAAGACCGATGGTGATGACTCTGCGCACGGTCCCTCGACCTCCCACGGGACCGCGACCTCGAACGGCGCAGAGCCGACTGCCGGGCTTCCAGCAACTTTCGGGACCGCTCCCGCAAAGTCTTCGGCGAACATGGCTCGGCAGTCGGGCCACGACTTGGGGTCGTGGTCGCGCCCCAGGCAGAAAAGACACACACGGTGCGGGTCCGTCACCGACATCATACGGTGACAGTCCCCGTAGGACTTAAAACCGGGCATCCTATCTGCACCAGGAGTCGAAGACTCGATGAAAAAACAGAGACAAAAAGCCTCAAAAAGTCAGTCAAAAATTGACTGGGGGTTCCTGCTCTTCCCGGATCTGCGCTTGCTGGCGCGGAAAAAGAAAGAACTGACGTCAGCGCGCGTGGGCGGCGTCTAAGTAGTGCCCGCGACGTCATTTTGGCGACCACGACGCCAACGACGGACGCGGAGCCGCACGACGCCACCTACCGACGCGCAGGGGTACTGCTGACGAAAACTTTCCGGATCCAGTCTGACGCCTGGGGATATTCTAAGGTAAGGAATCTATCACTATGTGTTCCTTTCAGATTTACCCTCCATAACCTCTCTTTGCGTTTACAAACTAGCTTTGTTCTTTTGAGGGAAAGGGCGTACCAAGGGCTGGGCACTTTGGTGCGACGTTGTTTGGTTGTTTCTGGTGCTAAGGCTAGGCTGGCGGACTCAATCCAACTATCAATCCGACAGACATCCTCATTGATATTGCTGGTAAGAGAGGGCTTACCCGCTTCAAGTCTATTGCCTAATGTTTCCTGTTTGATTCTATGAAAGGCTCTTACCGTATGGGATAAGTTGCCTTTGTTAATAGAGATGTTACTAAGCTTTGCCCGTCTAAACCTGAGCATATAATGGTCAGTCCAAACCACTAGAATAGGAGAATCAACTTCAAGAGGTAGAGAAGTGAAGATTTGGTCTAACGTATGGCCGACCAGTTGAGTGGGGGCAAGAATTGTTTGAGTAAGGCCCATAGCCGCTATGTTCTCCAGAAGTTTTAAACTTTCTTTAGCAGATTCGCAATCCATGTGTAAGTTAAAATCCCCCCCCCCTCTGCAAAGTGGGCAGTCTTGCCTGGTGTCCCTGTCGAGGGTGTGGGAATCTGATATCACTGACCCTGTTCCAACCCTCGCCACTGGCTTGGTATATAACAGCCAGATCCATTTAACAAATTGTAGTCCACAGCCCATCTCAATTAAGGTAGTATAAAGGAATTCCCAGCGGAGGGAGTCGAACGCCTTCCTAATATCTATGGACAGCACTAGGGAGTCCAGCGGGAAGTGCTCATGCAGGTCCAGAACATGGATCAGTTGCCTTATATTGGGCAGGGTGCTGCATGTGGAAACAAACCCCATCTGATCAGGATGTATTAGTTTACCGATGTGAGGTAAGATCCTATTTGCCAGAATCTTGCTCAGGATTTTGTAATCTGTGTTGAGCACAGAGATGAGGCAATAGGACTCGACTAGCCTAGAGTCCTTGACCGTCTTAGTCAAAGACAAAATTGTTGCTTCTCGCAATGAAGGTGGGAGTAGTCCCTGCATCAATGCCCCTTTGGAAACGTCCGCTAATTTAGGGGAGAGGACTGCAGCATAAGTGGGGTAGAACTCGATGGGTAACCCATCCGATCTGGAGACCTTGCCCCATGCCTACTCCTTAATCGCACCCCTCCCCTCCACACCAACCGCTCCACCACCTCAGAGTCCAACATGGGGAGGAGGGGTCTACAATGTACTGCAATACGTCCGCTGCTGCAACTGCTGCGCTGGCACCATACAACTTGCGATAATACTGAGGGAACACCTCATTAATTTCCTCCTGTGAGAACACCTCCTGACCAGTTGAATCTGAAGTATGGTGTGTTCCCTGGTCTCCTCCTTGAGGAGCCAAGCCAACGTTCCCCTACTTTTCTCTATCCGCATGGGCCAGCGCAAGGTAAGCTTTGTAATCGTATTGCCTGAAGCACTCCACTTGAGTAAATAATTTCTCTCTTTCCTCCGGCAGCCACACTCTGCTTTCTGCTGCCTCTCCCAGAACTATGGGCATACCATTCAGTACTTTCTCCTGCCGCTTGATGACAGCATATAGCTGAGTGCGTAAGCCCACCTTGTTGGAGATACTACTACCTTGAGGGCCTCCCACTCATTCCCGACTGACTATGCCGTTCCTGCATTCTCCAGCCAGTAGTTATGAATCACCTCTCCAAGTGATGCCCAAAATGCTGGGTCCTCCAGGAGGCTGGGAGCCAACCGCCAGGTCAGTATACAAGCACTGCGGGGTGACCATCGGTAAGTACAAAGCAAAGGGTTGTGGTTTGAGTATGTCCTAGTCAAGTACTCCACGTCAACCATTCGTTCGTACATTGCATCGCAGCAGAGTATCGCATCTAAGCGAGCGTCCAATCCATGCAGGCCAGAGCTTAGCAAGTAGGCCCGAACCCCAGGATTACGTGGCCTGCAACAATCAAGGAGACCCCATCGTCTAATCCAAGTGTGGGAAAACCCAGCTAACTTATGTGCAGGTGATGCTGGTAATGGGGGGATAAGACCTATCTTTTCTAAGTGAATATACACCACACAATTATAACCCCTCTGATTACCTTCAGGTAGGGCAATGCTGCTGCTAGTAGGGGTGTCAGACTAGTCAGAAAGGGGTGCTGGTCAGAGTTCATGGCATAGGCATTAATCAGTACAATGTCCTTGCTGTCCAGTCGACCCACCCCCATAGCATAGTGACCCTCGTGGTAAACCATTGCCTTATGGAGTTGGAAAGGCACTCCAGGCCTGATCCATATCAGGGATCCCCTTGCAAACGCAGAGTACACCATACAGTAAAGCTGCCTCCTTCTCCTCTTTTGGAGAGCACTATCCTCAGGCTCCATCAGATGCGTCTCAAGTAGAAACGCTATCTGAGCCCCCATTTGTTTTATATGTGCTAGGACATTGTAGCGCTTGGATGGTGCGTTCAGTCTCAGCCCATTCCAGGGGATCAACCTAACTTGGTCCACCACTGCAGCACTAATGCGTGTAGGTCAAAGCACCAGGGCCTCCCATGCCAACCACTCATATGTAACGCCATAAGCCAGTTACTCCACATTGCCTCGCCCACCGCACGCATGCCAACAAAGAAAGGAACAAAATAGAAAATCCTACCAGAAGAACAAAACACCTGCAACCCCCTCTCCAGGATGGTGACAGAGACATACTGTCCAAACAAGAGTAGGCGACGGCCTACAAACTAACACCCTTCTGCCAAAGCTGATAGGTTCCGTTACGGAGAGTTCTGTAGGGGAAAGAGGCACGCCAGCCCAACAGTGTACACCAGAGGTGTGTCCAATAGAATGTCCCACAGAGTGCAGGCTCCCCACCCAGCTCCTCCCCAGCCCAACAGGAAAACAAAGCAAAATGCATGAGGATTTATATGACAGTCCCAGCAATACAATTCCACAATTATGATCCATATCACCCAGCATCCAACAACATTGCAGGTGGAGTCCATATGAGGTCATCTGCCATGCCCAGGGTAACCCCCAAAAGGGTTGTTCTCTAATACCAGTATTGTTGATGTCCCGAGCTCGCAGTGGACCCCCTGCGAGACTGCGACACAGGGTCCGGCAAGCCTTCTCCAGGTCCCAAGGAGGCTGCTGCCTCCACTGCCATAGTTTGTTCTTCAGCCGTCTGCTTTTTAGTCGGTTGAGGCTTCCCTCATCTGCGGGATCATTGACGCTTCCGTCGCTTTAGCCCAGGCTGTTCTGAAGAGGTCTGCCATATGGTGGTCATGTCAAAGAGTTCCTGACAGTCCAACGTCGCTGCAGGGACTGTTATAAAATGAATAGGTGGGCTGGGAACAGTAAGGCATAAGGCAATCACAACTCTCAAAGCTTCTTCACAGCGGCGAAGGAGGCCCTCTGAGTCTGAACCTGGAGGGTAAAGACTGGATAAAGAGAAACCTTAGTATTTTCCAAGGTGAAGGGGCAGCGGCTGCGCGCCTGCTAAAGGAGGTCCCTGTCGCGGAAATGCAACAAGTGGGCGACCACTGGAGGGGGGGCCCATTCGGGGCGGCCGGGCAGAGACTCTATGCATGCGTTTCAGCGCATAGAACCTGGACATGCCCACTGGAGCCACAACCTCCTGATTCTAGCCCTCCAGAAAGCCTTGCATGGACTCACCTTCCACTATATTCGGCAGTCCAACAATTCTAATGTTGTTACGGTGGGCCCTCCCCATCTGATCATCATGCTTAGCCTTCAATCGACGCATGTGGGCCTCCAAGTTCGTAAGGCGCCACCCCATGTTTAACGTCTCGGGCATCAGGGTTTACACTGAGGTCTCCAAGGCAGACACCCGTTCCGACATTTTTTTAGAGTCTTCCCAGATGAGGCCTAGCTCCACCACTTTGGAGACGAACTTACTTTCCAACCACCCTCTGGTAGCATCAATCGCCGCCAGCAATTTGTCAAACTTGCCATTGAGTTGTGAAGCTCCACCACTTCTGGCGCTCAGCTTGATCCCCTCCTGGGGGGCGCCCGCCGAGGCGTTATCTTTAAGTCTCTGGGAGCGACCCATAATGTGTTGGCGTAAAGGGAGTCAAACTGTGTCAAAGCTCAACAACCGGGGCACAGTAGGAGCAGGCACACCCATAGAGTAAGCGGCAGATATAGGTGGGCTGGCAGGGGCTAATGTTGTCACTGGGGGGGTAGCCAACTGTCCCAGCTCCACCAGATGATCACATCCCGGGGCGCCTCCACTGGCCCACAGCAACAACAGGAGGCTCGCAGGCTTCAGGGGAGTGCCACCTCCCGGAACTCCAGCCATCTCCCCAGAGCAGGGTGCCAATGGTCATCTGTCCTAAAGCAGGGACACCCCCACTCCCCTAGCAGGTATTCTCCCATAGCACGACCGGTCCACCAAGAGCGCTCGGGCAGTCAATAGGTAGGCCAGTGAGTACATAGAGAAATGGAGGAGGATTCTGAAGTCCCACCCACTCACTTCAAGTCAGTCCAGTCACAGGGCCGCCGGATGCTCTGGTGCAACATGCTGCCTCTTATCACTGGGCCTTAGGAGCCCTCCAAGTCGACCGCTGGGGCCATTGCCTATCCAAATGGCTGTCCCTGGTGTGGGTTGTAGTGCCCCAGTGTAGGGCACCGGCAAAGCAGCTCCTGCTTCCCCCAGCTGATCCAAAGTGTCCACGAGGGCCGTACCCAAGAGGAGGCAGGCCTCCAGCAATCTGTGTCAAATGTGGACCACAGAACAAAGATAAGGGGAGAGGCTACTTCCCTCACAATTGTCCTCTGTGCACCGGTCCTGGATGCTGCTGAATCGAGCGTGGTGAGCGATGTTGTCCCCGTCCCCTACTCACGGGGCAACCATCTTGCCTCCTCCGATGGAGCCGCTCAAGCTTGTTGAGCCCAGGCTCCTCATTGTCTCCCTACACTGGCCACGCCATCCACATCCTTCCCCAGGATGTCAGCGACCGGGGGGGGTCGGTGGTTTTGGGAGCGTGTGGGGGCTGAAAAGGGCTGGGAAATGGCGAGCCAACTGAGGAGTTCTGCCGCAACACTGCTCAAGGCCGGCGGTAAGCTCCACCCCTCCTTTAGTGTTTCAACTTGTAACAGTCCTATTTGTTTCCTTTCAAGGAGTTGAAGGTTATTCCACTTGTAATGCAACTTTAAGCCATACAAGAATAGAAGAGTTTAAGGTTTACTTTCTTTAAACCAGTGGTTCACAACCTTTTGATGTCTGTGGACCCCCAAAGAATCACTACAATTTATATGATTTGAACCTCGAAACAATACACAATAATACAGACACAAGTGTACACCACATCCAGAAAATACAACGTATTTAATTCATAAACAAAAAATATTAAAATTTGACTTTTCATTTTAAAAGGGAAGGGTGGAGCTTTTCAGTAACTGGTTTTATTTCTAAAACACAAAGCAGGATGCATGCCTCTAAGTTGCTCTTCCATCATGTCTGAGCAGACTCTGACATATGCCAAGTGAATAATTTAATAAGAACGGTTATGGTATACGTCATCCACTTCAAGCTGTTCAACAACGCAGGTGCCTTACTCCCTGGGTTAACAGTTCCAAACAAAACCCAAAATAAACAAAAACTTTCTAGAGTATGGGAGAGGCACTCTGCAGGTAGAAGCTCTCTTCTAGCTTTATTCCAAAGGACGTTGACTCATTCAAATATGAACTCCAAAAGAGTCCATCAATACTTTAAAAAAGTAGGTACTCAGGCGTAGTCAAAGTGATCTTCTTTAATTCAATCTCATAATGTAAATGTGAAAGAGAAGCAAAGCCAATGAGTTTCGTCCCATGAACAGTGGGACTTCTTCAGGGCTGATAAAAAAACACATACAAGGCAATGTACAAAAGTTAAAACCACATAACATTATAATCAAATAGAGAACCTCATAACACAAATAAAGAATCATAAAAGCTTTAGTTAGAAAGAGATACCTGAGCAATATAGAAATGTTTCAATACATAGACAATGAATATCTCATAGGGCACAGAACTACATATGAATTCGGCCCTAATTGGGATTAGGGCACACGACATGTAAAATCTGTAATAGCCTGATCACCCAAGTGCAAAGAATATATATTCAATTAACATTGGCACCCTTTTACTGCAATCCCAATACAATGTATACAGTTTGATCAAGTCCACTCCCTTAGTTCATCCATCTATGAAACAGACAAATGGTACATTTTACCTAAGCATTCACATGGCCTAGAACATAAAAGAATTAACCCGTACATACTAAGCAGTTTTTTTAAAATGGTATATGCAGACTATTAATGATATAGCAAAACGGACAGAATTTAGTTTACATTTACATTATGAGATGGAAATAAAGAATATCACTTTGACTACACCTGACCACCTGCTTTTTTATAGTATTGAGGGATTCTTTTGGACTTCATACTTGAATGTGTAAACATCCTTTTGAATAAATTTAAGAGTGGAGCTACTACCTGCAGAGTGCCTCTCCCGTACTCTAGAACACAAGTGAGTAATTTGAATACTGTTGAAGGTCAAAAGTAACACCCTACTGTTTTTTAATTTTAAGCCATTTTTGCCAACCTGTATCATTGGTCAATTCCACAGTATGTGGGCACTGCATAAACCACTCCATCACAGAAAGACCCAGCAGTCTTGCAGCAATGTCTCTAGCTGCCCAACCCTAGACTCTCTCTCTCTATCTCTCTCTCTCTCTCTCTCTCTCTCTCTCTCATAAAGACCTTATCTAAACTTCACAGGAAAGATTTATTAAGGAGTTGTGTTGTCCTTGCCACACGCAAGGTGACGCAAGGCAGCGCAATTCTTTAATTCAGATTTACAAAGGGAGATTTGCACCGCCTTGCGTGGCTTTGTAAAGGAATGTAACACACCGCAGCTGAGTTGCACTGCCTTGCATTACATTTCTAGCTGGGAGGCAATCCATTTGTGGAGCATGGGCGTTCCCATACACCCTCCCATGGATTTGATGGAATTCCAGATTTACAAAAGTTTGTAAAACTGGGATTTCGCCAAATCTGTACACCTCTCTGATGATGGCGTACCAAGGAGAACATTCCTTTTCTTTTCCCTTATTTCCTCTTTAGATTTTTTTGTGCAGGAAGATATCCCTTCCTGCAGAAAAACAACCCTGCTTCTTGGTGCTATGCGTTACAGCAAACAAATGATGGACGGAATGCTGACAATGCAAACATTCTCCCCCAGTCAAAAGATCTGGGTTAAATCCATCGTTCTTTTGCCCACTACGTCACCCCAGTTTGGACCCAGCCATATGCAAATCAGTCTTGACCCTGTGCCCCATGGGACCGAACTGCCAGGCCAGGTCCTCCCTGGACCGGAAACAAGCATCCTGGGACCGGTTTCAGGGTATGTCACCCTTCTTCAGCCAGGCTAGCTTGAATCCAGTGGCACAGTGAGCAAGGGACCCACGTCTGGGCATACCCATCCCACTTAGGGCGAAAAGTGTTACAGCAAACAAATGATGGACGGAATGCTGACAATGCAAACATTCTCCCCCAGGATTCAAGCTAGCCTGGCTGAAGAAGGGTAACATACCCTGAAACCGGTCCCAGGATGCTTGTTTCCGGTCCAGGGAGGACCTGGCCTGGCAGTTCGGTCTGGACTGTTCCCATGGGGCACAGGGTCAAGACTGATTTGCATATGGCTGGGTCCAAACTGGGGTGGCGTAGTGGGCAAAAGAACGATGGATTTAACCCAGATCTTTTGACTGGGGGAGAATGTTTGCATTGTCAGCATTCCGTCCATCATTTGTTTGCTGTAACACTTTTCGCCCTAAGTGGGATGGGTATGCCCAGACGTGGGTCCCTTGCTCACTGTGCCACTGGATTCAAGCTAGCCTGGCTGAAGAAGGGTGACATACCCTGAAACTGGTCCCAGGATACTTGTTTCTGGTCCAGGGAGGACCTGGCCTGGCAGTTCGGTCTGGACTGTTCCCATGGGGCACAGGGTCAAGACTGATTTGCATATGGCTGGGTCCAAACTGGGGTGGCGTAGTGGGCAAAAGACCGATGGATTTAACCCAGATCTTTTGACTGGGGGAGAATGTTTGCATTGTCAGCATTCCATCCATCATTTGTTTGCTGTAACACTTTTCGCCCTAAGTGGGATGGGCATGCCCAGATGTGGGTCCCTTGCTCACTGTGCCACTGGATTCAAGCTAGCCTGGCTGAAGAAGGGTGACATACCCTGAAACCGGTCCCAGGATGCTTGTTTCCGGTCCAGGGAGGACCTGGCCTGGCAGTTCGGTCTGGACTGTTCCCATGGGGCACAGGGTCAAGACTGATTT
This sequence comes from Calotriton arnoldi, assembly GCA_963921515.1. Lineage (NCBI taxonomy): Eukaryota > Metazoa > Chordata > Amphibia > Caudata > Salamandridae > Calotriton > Calotriton arnoldi. The sequence continues at coordinate 15,507 of CAWUFW010007814.1, read as the reverse complement.
GCATATGGCTGGGTCCAAACTGGGGTGGCTTAGTGGACAAAAGAACGATGGATTTAACCCAGATCTTTTGACTGGTGGAGAATGTTTGCATTGTCAGCATTCCGTCCATCATTTGTTTGCTGTAACACTCTTGGTGCTATGCAGCAGACAGTGCACCAGTGCAAGAAGAGAGCAGAAATGCTCCATAGCTTTGAAAATATGGAGCATTTCTGCTCTCTCCCTTTCACACAATGCTATGCAACAAGTTCCCTTGCTGCGCTACGCTGTGTGAAATATTAGTAAATGTGCCCCTACATGTATTGTCAGTTCGTGTGCAAATAGTGTGTTGGCTGAAAGATTACGATGACTAGATTTTCTTTAGGGCATTAATGATACACTACAGAATAATCAATCAATCAATTAGGATTTGTAGAGCGCAGCAGCTTCACCCGTCTCAAGGTGCTATCGGATGATGCTGCCAGTTCTCCTATTGGTTGAACATCCAAGTTTTGAGGTCCTTCCTAAACTGCTGGAGCATATAGCAAGCTTCAATTTTGGACGCTCCTCGTCATGTCCCGTTGTGGCGCAGATCCAGCCACGTTTATACACATGACCTGGACCTGTGCCCGGCTGCAGCCGTATTGCTGGCAGGTGATTCAGGTACTTCGGACGGTCACAGAAGTACGAATAGAGGAGTCAGTTAAACAGTGCTTACTAGGAGAACTTCCAACACTGAAGAAAGGAGCCCATATGCTGTATAAATTTGCTCTCTTGGGCCTTGTCTTAGCTAAACGTTGCATCGCAATGTAGATGGAGGGCGGATGTACGAGAGTGGGGGGGGTTGCTGAAGAGTGCGTCTGCGAGCTGTACGTACAGATGAGAATGCAGAGCGTGATCTGGAGGAGTGGGGATATATGTTGGAGAGATTGTAGGCACTAGAGGGCCCGAACAAAAGAGAGGGGAGTACATCCCAGATGTCAAGCCATACCACCGCCATCCAGAACCAGGAGCCCGAAGAGAATCCCTGATCGTACGCATAGAAATAACACCCACTGGGGAATGGTGTTGCTAGCCCCATTCTTCCTCTGCAATTTCTATAGGCTGTTGATAGTCCTGTACTAGATGTCCTACCTCTATTCCCTATGGGATGGGTTTCCGCCACCACTCGCTGCCACGGTTCTTTTTGTTAATTTTTTTCCCCTTCTTACTCAAGTTAAAATAAGTATTGCTGCACACAATTCTCCTGGGCGGGGTAAGCCCTATGCATTGTATGGCTACTACGAACTCGGCAATGAAACCAAGGAGTGAAAAAACATGGACGCCAAAAATAGTCTGCTGTGATGTGATCTGTTAATAATTAGCCTACCGCTGATGCCTTATAAATTGTACAACTTACATGTAATGTAACATCTGTGCAGTTTTGCAATAAAAATAAGTTTAAAATAACAAAACTGCTGGAGCAATGGTGAGGTTCTGAGGTGCAGCAGGATGTCATTCCAGATCTGGGCTAGTAAATGGGAGAACGAGCGGCCTCCGCTGTTAGTCCAGCGGATGCGACGGGTGGAAACTAGGGCGAGGGATCCGGCTCTGAGTCGCCTGGTGGGCTGGTGAAAGGTCATGCGTTGGTTGAGGTACACAGGTCCTCCATTGTGCAATGCCTTGTATGCTTGGGTGAGTAGCTTGTACTGGCATCTCTTCATGACTGGTAGCCAGTGGAGTTTCCTGAGGTGAGGGGTTATGTGCGTCCGTCTGGGGAAGTCGAGGATGAGCCTGGCCACTGTTTTCTGGATTGTCTGGAGTTTCCTCATGAGTTGGGCTGTTATTCCAATGTAGAGGGAGTTGCCATAGTCAAGTCTGATAGTGACGAAAGCCTGCGTGACTGTTCACCTGGTGTTTGTTGGGATCCATCTAAAAAATGTCCTGAGCATATGGAGCGTGAGGAAGCAGGCGGTGGAGACAGCGTTGACTTGCTTCTTCATAAAGGACCTTTCTTGAGATAAACATGGCCTCGATTTGCTAGGGTTTTTCCCTGGTGCTCCTCAATGGTAAGCAGCAGCACCAATCAACTTTCATGTGCAGAGGTGTTTTTGTGCCAAATGTTGATATGAGTACAGCAATAAATGTTCTTACATCACAGACACTCAGACCCCTAATAATGTATGAAAAGTAGGCGTGATGCGAGCATCTTAAATGCCCCTAGGATTCCAAGCAAAGCCAGATCTACTAAAGCATCCCGATCTACTAAACCAGGCTTTGCTTGCAATCCTAGTACCAAATAAAACTTAGCACAAACAATGGGCAAGGGGAATATCGCCTGATAGTTCCATGTGTAACGTACTTTCTTTGAAAGTACACATTTTGTGTGGCTTAACCTTAGCCAGTTATCATCCTGTGTAAGTTTGTACTGGAGGGATATCCCCAAGTGCAGATCTGATTCAAGGCACTACTTGCTTAACCTTTGCATCATAGCGCAATGCCAAATATCATGCTAAACCAACATAATGACAACAAAGTACAACCTAAACTCTTCTATGCCCAAAAAGTAATGAATTGAACATTACAGTTGTGATCACTAGTCTGATTTCATTTGACTTACTTATAGCGTTCAACGTGAGACTGCAAAAAATGTAAAATCTTAATAATAGTACCAAAATGTCGTTTTAATCAATATAATTAATTCAAATTACAACATTTTTATAGAAACCGTGTATCTTCAGAAAAAAGCCCCACACCAAAGTTCTGGTTATATTTAACCACTTTAGCCCAAAACATTTAAAAATAAGGTCCCTGATGCACACCACAAGTCCCAATGATGAGGAAGAGACCAATCAAGTTTTCAATTACTACTTTCAGGGCACACAACGGTGGATGGTTGAAAACACTGATGCATGTTTCGGTGGATTTTTTCTGATATGTGTTCCACCTTCATCAGGACCAATGGCTACATAAATGATTTTAAAAAATCCTAAATCATGCACACTTACTTGAAGTGGGGAGGGGGTGTTCCATCACTACATGGTGTATGGGATCCGATGAAACCGTGCCATAATTTTGCAGATATACAACATCCACAATCGCAGGGAAAACAATTAAAATCTAATAGATGGAATTAAAAAAATCAAGGTCCAACACGATAATTTAAAGAACCAGAGTCAGTCACATTAGGCCAAAAGATGATACAGGTGCTTTAAAAAAAAAGAAAGAGAAATCAGGATATAGCTGAAAACGCCGCCTAAATTAAAGCAGTGGACACACCCACACAGCCCACCTAGCCCCTCAAACTGCTTTGGGCAAGCCAATGCATCTAAAAGGCAAGACCTATTGGCTTTGCGAGCGCTTGTTGAGCGTGAAGCTTAGGTGTGGCTAAGTGACTGGCTTACCTGCCACAATGCCGCACTTTTACATTGCTCTTGTAAGGGCTGGTGCTAGGCATGGGCAGTGTAGGCAGCTGCCTAGGGCCTCGCACTCAGCACACCAGCATGGGGCCCGCACAAGTGCAATACACCACCGGTCCTCTTGTACCCCTGCCGATCCAAGTGAAAGAAAGGTGCCTCCTTGCAATTGGGCCCATGGGAGGGGGCCCCCTCCCTGGGCCTCTCAGGGATGGTGTGGGGAGGCCTAGGGGAGGGAGACACTTCCTCTTGTCCCAGTTGCAAGGAGACACATTTTGCAGGTTTGTCCTGCAATTAGGCCTCCTGCCCAGCTGCTCATTCAGAGACACTGCGGAAAGCCCTTTGTCCAGCACTAGTGCCCCCACAGTTTTAACTTTCAGCACACAAACAATTCTCACACCTTCAGGCCGATAGGAGCTGCAAAAAAAAAAAAAAGAGGTGCTTGTAGGTGGCTGAGAGGAGGAGGTGCGGACCAGGAAGCACAAAGCAGCTTCCGGAGGCCTGAATGTGTCACTTATGTAAATTAAAGGGGCCTCGCACATTCCCTTTCTGCCCTGGGCCCCAAAAATCCTAGAACCGCCCCTGGCTCTTGTCTCTCTAACGCCACATCCCAGGCTCAGATTCAGTTCGAAATTGAACTAGAGACAGGTATTGGTCTACGAAGGCAACTTTCTCAAAACATACTTTGAAGTTTAAATTAGAACCCGCAGGACAGCTGAAGTCTCCGATCTGGCTTGAGCGACAGAAAAATTGTGCGGTAAATTTCAACCGCATATGATGCAACCCTTGATTCAATTACTTAATCAAGCTCTGTCTGATTTGAAGACAGAAAAAGTGTAAAAATCAGACCTTCAGTATAATCTTTAAAAAAAAAAAAGATGTTGGGTGGTAAAGTAAACAACATTACTCGTAAATCAGATTTAGTTAAGATTAAAGCCGGACGGTACGTGCGCATGATTGCAGATCCTGAATTAAAAATTTGCAAACATTCGTGACAAGAATTTTCAGTTCTATTAAGGACACGGAGGCGAGGATTATGCTTCTCATTTCTTTACTACTTATTCACAGCAGCCAATGAGAGAAATGTTTAACAAACACTAGATTACTCATGAATACTATCATGTCACATGACCAACCATAGAGTATAGTTCTATATAAACTCCTACAAAGGTGATAGTGTCCTCTTTCTTTGAGTAGCAATCCAACAATTAAGTCAGTTCAATCAAGTAATTCGATCCTGTGTTCCGTCTTCACTAGAGAAAAAACCTTCTTCACGAAGAACCAACTTGGGGCCCAACGGGGCTCAACCCTTGAACTTGCGCTTGGACAAAACGAAGTCCGGTAACTGCCCAGTGTAAGGGAGGCGTTTTTACATCGCAAACTGCAGAATGAGTACATCGTGAAGGTCTGATTCATCGCGCCTTACTTGCTACCTGCACCTGAAAACGCAAAAGAGAAGACCGTAACTCTGATCTCAATACATAAATCACCAATTATGACATTAAGGAAAGGGGAGGGAGAATGTAAGAAAACTTATGCAGTATAACAATACCATGCAAAGACATTTAACCTGGGTGGGATAAATCCTCGCCTCCGTGTCCTTAATAGAATTGAAAATTCTTGTCACGAATGTTTGCAAATTTTTAATTCTATGTCAGGACCGGAGGCTCTGATTAGGCTTGTTCAAAGCTTAGCCACCACTACAGAAGCCACATCAACAATAGGTTTGTAATAAAATGACTTAAAAGTGGTCTCTGTTGACCAATCAGCCGCATTCATGATATCTGCAAGGCTGACCCCCAAGGAGAAAGATTTTGAGGCCATGGCCCCCGGAGCCGAATGGGCTTTAAACTTAGACACATCAATGCCTGCTTCGCCCATGAGCCAATGCACCCATCTCGACAGGGTGGCTGGGGTCACTGGGCGGAGAGGCTTATGTAACGCAATCAATAATTGCCCCTTCATGTCTGAACGAAACTCAGCAGTACTCACCTCATAAGCTTTTAAGCATTGCACAACACACAGCTTAGGATTATCCGGGAAGGCTGGATATGATACTGAAGAGGTATTGCATTTAGTTTGTTTGTAATGGAGAAAGTCACCCCTTCTGGGGAAAACCTGTGTCCCGCTAAATCTTAAGCACGGACATCTGACACTCTTTTACATGAAATCAGGAACAGCAACATGGTCAACTTGGCAGATAATTGCTTCCTCGATAAATACTTATTGGAAGGTCATTATTCCAGAAATCTCAGGACAATGGATACGTCCCATAAAACAGAGTACTTAGGACAAGGGGTTCTGAACATCCGGATACCTCTAAGAAGCTTGCATACCAAGGGATGTTCTCCCACTGGTTTACACTCTACGGGATCGTGACCCGCCGAGATGGCCGACCGGAAATGATTTACAGTCCTGTAAGCCATTCCTGAAGAAGCGATGGGGGATAAAAAATTGATAATCAAGGAAAAATGTGCGTTAACGGGATTGACCTCCCATTCACTGCACCAGCCACACCATCGTTTCCAAGCTGATGAGTATTGCTTGTGGGTATTAACTGACCAGGCCTCGCTGATAAATCTGTAAGCGTCTCTTGAAAGGCCAGGGACTTTCCATCTGTCCCGGAAACTCGCCAAGCCACCAGAGAGGGTTGTTCCGACTATCATTGGATATGGAGATCCCTGAGGGTCCAGCAACATGTTCCATCGAGGTGGAAGGAGGATCGGGGTAGCACACAGTATTTCCAGAAGTACTGGGAACCATGCCTGCGCTCTGCATAGAGGGGTAATCAATACTATCTCTGCCCGCTGACGTGTCTGTGCCAATACTCTGGGAATCATCATAAATGGGGAAATGCATAACACAGATTTGCTGGCCAGCTCTGGAGAAAAGTGTCCATGGCAATCGCCTCGGGGTCCTAACGCCGGCTGAGAAAGGCTTGGATTTGCCTGTTGAGACGTGAGGCAAACAGGTCCAGGTGGCAGGGACCCCAAAGACGGTCCAGAGCCCGGAAAATCCGAGGGTGGAGCCTCCAGTCACTAAAATCCTGTAGATAACGGGATTGCCAATCTGCCACAGTGTTGTTGCAACCCGGAAGGTATTCCGCTACTACAGAAATTCTGTGCTGTAGGCAGAAGTGCCAAAAATCCTTGGCAATCTCCGCTAACACACGGGACCTCGTCCCTCCCAGCTTGTTCACATATCGCACCGCTGACACGTTGTCCATGGGAAGCAGGATACAACAGTCTGTCTTCCGTGGGGAAAGACTGCGAATCACAAAGGAGCCCGGTAGGAGCTCCAGGCAGTTGATATGTAATGATGGTTCTTCCTGGGACCAACAACCCCCAGTGGAGATCTGTCCGCAACGGGCTCCCCAACCCCCAACGGCTGGCATCCGGCTCGATCACTACCTCTGGAGTGGAGCCAAAGATGGCTCTGCCGTTCCAAGCCTCCATGTGGTCTAACCACCACAACATCTCCAACCTCGCCCCTCCGGGAGGGGAATCTGTTCCGCATAACCGAGGCCTTTTCCGTAGATGCTGAATTTTTAACCTTTGAAGTGCCCGATAGTGGAGGGGGCCCGGCAAAATTGCTTGTACCGAAGAGGCCAGAAGACCCATCTCCCGGGCTACTGAGCTCAATGATACAATCTGCTTGTTCAGAATCAATCTAAACTCTTGATTGATCTGACTTTCTGAGCTTGGAGGAGCAACTGGCATAGACGGGAATCGATCTGAAACCCTAGAAACTCTATCGACTGTGTCGGAGTCTGGATCAATTTCTGTGAGTTCACAATGAACCCCAGACTCTGCAAGAGGCTGATCGACCAGTCGAGGTGGGTTACTACTAGTTGTGGACAACGTGCCATGATTATTATGTCATCAAAATAGATGATTAGACGTACCCCCCGAGCTCTCAATGACTCTACCACTGGACGAAGGAGTTTCGTGAAGCACCATGGTGCAGATGAAAGACCGAAGGGGAGAACCTTGTATTCATAGAAAACTCCTTGCCAGCGGAACTGTAGGAAGCGCCGATGTGGCCGAAGATGGGGACGGACAGATATGCGTCCTTCAGGTCCAAACGAACCATCCAATTCCCTTCTTGGAGAAGGTCGCAAAGAAGATGGATGCCCTCCATCTTGAAATGTCGATAAACTATCCATCCATTGAAGTCTTTGAAATTTAACACAAGTTTGGATCCACCCCCTTTCTTCTCGACTAAGAAGATACTGCTGATAAACCCTCTGGGGTGAGGATCCGTGGCGACTATGGCCCCTTTCTTCAAAAGAGATAGTATTTCGGCGGAGATGAAGTCCTGCTCTTGTTGGGAAAAATGCATCTGTGGGGGAGGAGAGATCTGACTAGGGGAGCTGTACTGCACTGTCTCTAGAACCCAAGCATCCTGTGAGATTGTGCGCCATACTTGTAGAAAGGACTGGATCCTGCCCCCCAACATTACTTTTGAACTTAAGATCAGTCTCACCTGTGGTTCCAGCATCATGGTTTCCACCCTGGTTTCCTCCGTATCTTCCTTTCTGGAAGCGATTTTTGGATCGTAGGGTTGGATAAAAGAACGAATTACCATTGTTGGGGTCTTGGTAGCCCCCGCGTTGCTGGTGGTATTGACCATGTGGGGCGCCCCGATTATAACCTCGGCCGAACGATCGCCCTCTATATCGTCCGGCCCTGCCGAAAACCGGTCGGAAGGCACGCCTAAGTGATCCCTGTGCCTTATCCAGGCCGCTGAATGTAGCAACAAATTTGGTGAGTTCTTTGAGAAAGGGCTGACCAAACAGTAGGCCCTGATCGCCATGCCCTGTCTGTGCTCTTCTTAGGGTCTTTAGAATATTTCTTTAAATAGGTCACTATAGTGGGATCCACCTCTGGTGTCTCTGCCACCTTACCCGGCAGGTCTAGCCTCAGATCGCAGCCATGCCCTAACATTCTTGTCAAACGCCTGTCGAAGGTGGGACTGGACATAATCTGTCACCTCCTGAGCTGGTAACCAGGCAGTGGAGTTAGGGTGAATAATCTCTGCTGGTTCAAACGTGAGCAGCTGGGGCTAGGAAAGAATGTCCACATGGCACTCCTTTTTTGACCGCTTAGAAGGCCTGGGGACTTTGTCTTGGTCCGACGTATGGCATGAGGAGGTTTCCCCGTCATCATCGTGGAGGGGCTCAGTGGACGCCGCCTCAGGAGGGGGGACCTTATAATCGTGGTCACTAGACATGGCTTTGGCCAGCTTGGCAAAGTTCGCAGCGTGGGAGTTTTTGGGATCTTTCCCACTAGGTCTGGGTCGAATGCTAGGGGTGGGGAGCCAGCCTTGCTGTTGGGCGTAGCCGCAAAGGTGACGTTTCAAAGGATCTATGGCTCTCACTAGGGCTTTATTAACGGAGTGTTGCACCCCTGCATCTAAAGCATTAACAAGGTCCTGCTCCAATGACCCAGGGGGCTCTACATCAAAATACTCTTCCTTGTAATAATATTCTGCCATAGTGACAAACTGCAAAGTAGCTGAATAATCCCACAAAATGAGGACCACTGACCCAACTGTAAAGGGTTAAAACCCAACTTTGGAGCAAGTATTGGGGGAGTGGGACAACCCCAAGCAAGCCAAATATTGATATGGGGTGGAGGGAGGGCTTGCTATCATCCACTCTAGGCAGAGCCTATGACAATTGTACAGCCCTGCGATAGTAATTGCAGAGATAGAAATGCAGGGCGTCTCTGGGAGCGTTTCAAGAAGCAGTGGGATTAGTGAGCAGAGAAGCGCTTTCCGTACCGCTTGCGAGGCTCAAAGCGTTGGCTTTTACGTACAAACATTACATATGATTACAACACGAGGAACCAAAAAAAAAGAAGAAAATGACGGCTTAAAAAAAGGCAATCTCTAAATTATCAGTGTATAAATCCGCCAAGAGGTTTTGCACAAGCGTGATCAGGAGCCACAATTTCAAACTTATTATTTTAAATATACTTAAAAAAAAAAAAAGTTAAAGCTCAAAAACTATTTCACATTTTTATTTTGGAATATTTGAGTAGGGGTCGCGCCGTGTGTATCTTGCAAGGCTTTTGACAACAAAAAGTATAACTGGCCGATGGAAATAGACAAAATCTAAAGCACTGGGAACATGTCACCTACCAGAAGGTGGCAGTAGAACCTCGTTAATAAAAAGACGTAGGTCTTAGCAGCAGCAGGGGATTGGGGGGTTGTGTTGGCTGTGCCATTTTGAATAATAAAACACGAATATCTCACGTAGCGTGGATCTGTGAGACTCCCTGTTGGTTTAATTATTCTGCTGCTTAGCTGGAATTCCAATTTCCACTTTTATATTTGGTATGTTGATGAGTGTGCTCAGCTGGGGATAACAGAGACAATATCTAAAGGAAATAGAATTCTTTCACAGCCGCAACGTTTTCTTTGTCTGATCTGAACCAATTGCTTCGCCTTTTTCCTTCTCATTCAAATGTCCACTCGCGCATACCACGGGGCAGCTTGAGAGCTCTGAATAAGTTACATGCAAAGACAGCCATTCTTAGTAGTATGTGCTCCGTATCCATGGCCACTAAAATTATGTGGCAATGCATGACCAAATTATGCGGCAGAGTTCACTAAATTATGCAGCAAAGAAGGCAGTTTTTGTGCAAAAATAAGGCACATTCCGAGCAGTATTTTTTCGTTATATTATCATTTTAACACCTATTAAGACTGTCTGGTCAAAGGTTAAACCACGTTTAGCAGGACCTCAGACTCCTGGCCAGGGTCCCGCTCTCCGCCCAAGCAGCTCCGACGTAGCCTCGCCTGCCGCTGCCCCAGACACCTCTCTCCTGGTAGGTGTTCGAGGCCCTCTTCCACCCGCAGGCTCCTGCCTGCGCCTAATCCTTGGTGGTCCAGTGGGAGAGCCTTGCTCTTCTGCGTGCCACGGTTGTCTGTCTGCCTCGTTGTGCCCGTTTTGTCTTTGTGTCTACTCTCTGTCTTTTTACTGCGTTGTATTGTAATTTCTGTGCCAGTTCTGTCCTCGTGTCTTGCCCTGCCTGTTCACTGTACTGTATTGTGATTCTGTGCTCGTTTTTGGTCCTCGTGTCTTGCTCTGTCTGTTCACTGTATTGTATTGATCTTGACACTCTGTGTGACTCGGTTCTTCCCGGAGAAAGACCTAAAAACATTGGTCCAATCGCTAGTTCTCTCTAGACTGGATTACTGCAATTCTCTCCTGACTGGCGTACCCAAATCTCACCTCTCCCCCCTCAAATCCGTCCTCCATTCAGCAGCTCGCTTTATTTCAGGATCCAAACGTAGTGACCACATTACTCCTATCCTGTCTTCTCTTCGATGGCTTCCCATCGAGGCAAGATCCATTTATAAAACTGCCTGCATCACCCATAAAGCCTTGCACACTTCTTCCCCTCGTTACCTGGCGAATAAACTGAAAATGTCAGGAGGCTCGAGACCTTCTCGGAATGCAGCAAAGTTTCTGCTTGAGCCCCCTCCTTCAAAAAGGAAAGATCGATGGCTCAATCGTTCTCAGGTAATGCGGTGAGAATCTGGAACTCGCTTCCGCCATTGCTCCGTGCCACTACCTCCATCCAGATTTTCAAAGCGGACCTCAAATCTCTTCTCCTTCAAAGACACTTCCAGAACTAACACCCTCATTCTCAGACCCCTCCAGGAAGCTAGTTCATCACTGTAAATTTGTAACATCTTTTGTTCATTCCCCACCCTTGATTGCTGTGTCTGATATTGTGTTATTGCCTATTTGGTTTTACTCTACCTCTCCTGTTTATTTTGTAACGTTCTATTTTATACCATTTTTCTCATGTAACGTAACTGGTTCTATTGTACAGCGCTCTGACACCTTCGGGTAAAGTCCGCGCTTTATAAAAATGCATTAAATAAAAAATAAAAAAAATAAAATTGTGATTTCTGTTTTGTCTGCACCTCCATTTTCTGCCCATCTTTCTTTTTTGCCTGTGCCCTGGTTTTATTCCTGCTTGCCCGTCCCTCGCCGCCCGTTTTCCTGCCGCTGCTCCCCTGCGGCCCCTCCCCCCTGCCGTTCTCGCGCCCGCCTCCCAGCTGTGCTTCCCTCCCCCTGCCCTATTTAATGCCGGCCGCAGCTCGGGTGTATAAGCAGGACCTCTGACCTCCTGGCCAGGGTCCCGCTCTCCGCCCAAGCAGCTCCGACGTAGCCTCGCCTGCCGCTGCCACAGACACCTCTCTCCTGGTAGGTGTTCGAGGCCCTCCTCCACCCGCAGGCTCCTGCCTGCGCCTCATCCCTGGTGGTCCAGTGGGAGAGCCTTGCTCCTCTGCTGTGCCACGGTTGTCTGTCTGCTTCGTTGTGCTCGTTTTGTCTTTGTGTCTACTCTCTGTCTTTTTACTGCATTGTATTGTAATTTCTATGCCAGCTCTGTCCTCGTGTCTTGCCCTGCCTGTTCACTGTACTGTATTGTGATTCTGTGCTCGTTTTTGGTCGTCGTGTCTTGCTCTGTCTGTTCACTGTATTGTATTGTGATTTCTGTTTTGTCTGCGCCTCCGTTTTCTGCCCATCTTTCTTTTTTGCCTGTGACCCGGTTTTTTTCCTGCTTGCCCATCCCTCGCCGCCCGTTTTCCCGCCGCTGCTCCCCCGCGGCCCCTCCCCCCTGCCGTTCTCACGCCCGCCTCCCAGCTGTGCTTCCCTCCCCCTGCCCTATTTAATGCCGGCAGCTGCGCGGCCGCGCCGCTGGCGCGCTGAAGGCGTGCCAAAGGCAAGCCTGTCTGCGCCCGTCTGTGACCCGACCGCGACTCTCTGTACAGACACGCCGTAGAGATCTGGGACCTCCTCGACACCCTCTCACCAGATGTCGCCTTCTTCACAGAAACCTGGACAAACCCCTCCTCCGCCCCCGACATCGCCACCGCCATCCCTGACGGATACAAGATCCAGAGGAAGGACCGCCCCAACCACCCAGGGAGAGGACTCGCCATCGCACACAAGAGCTCCCTCCGACTCTCCACCTCCACCACCAGCGACTCCTTCTCCACCACCGAACACCTGCACTTTCAGATCCAGACTAGCCCCAGAACCACACTTTGCGGCACCCTTGCCTACAGACCCCCCGGACCTCGCTCTCCGTTCACCACTACCATCGCCGACCTCATCGCCTCCCACGCCATCACCTCCATGGACTACATACTCATTGGAGACCTGAACTTCCACCTCGACAACCCCAGCGACCCTAACTCCGCCAGCCTCCTGGAAAACCTCGCCAACATCGGACTGAAACACACCTACCCACAAGGCAGGACACACCCTGGACCCCATCTTCGCAGGAGGTAACAACATCCACTTCAGCCACACCACGCAACCCCCATGGACCAACCACCACTGCATACACTTCCGTGTCGACAAACCCACGCCGCCCAAACCTGCACCACGCCCTCCAAGAAGGGACTGGAGCAAAGTCACAGAGGAGCAGCTCAACTCCACCCTCAACCGAGACCCCCCCACCACCTCGACCAACGCCAACCTCACAGCCAAGGAACTCCACAAATGGATCTCCAACGGCACAGACGAGCACGTACCCCTACGTAACCCCAACAGACAGCGCCCCAGGAAGGCCACCTAGTTCACCGCCGATCTACAAGAATCCAGACGCACCTGCAGACGCCTTGAGAAGAACTGGAGAAACAGCAAAATGTCTGAAGATCGCACCACCTACAAGAATGCCATGACGGAACACCACCAACGCATCAGATCCACCAAAAGGACCTTCATCCAAAACAAGATCCACGCCAACTCCAGCAACTCGAAGGAACTTTTCAGCATCATCCAGGAATTCACCAAGCCCCCCAGCGAAACCGTGGACATCACCCCCTCCCAGGACCTCTGCAACAAGCTCGGATCCTACTTCCATCTGAAAATCAAGGACCTCTACGACAATTTCAACGACAAGACGCCTGACCGGGAAACCACATCCTCCTCCAGCAACGCCAGCCAGCCCACCATCTCCTCCTGGACCCCAGTCACCACCGAAGACACCACCTCAACCATGAAAGGCATCCACTCAGGAGCCCCCACGGACCCCTGCCCGCCGCATATCTTCCACAGAGCCGCCACCGACATCGCTCCAGAACTACGACACACAATCAACGCCACCTTCAAGACCGGCATCTATCCCGATGACTGGAAACGCGCAGAAGTCAGACCCCTGCTCAAGAAGCCCTCAGCAGATCCCACGGACCTCAAGAACTACCGACCCATCTCCCTCCTCTTGTTCGCGGCCATCAATGTCCAGCTGACAAGATTCATCGAAGAAAACTCCATCCTCGACCCCTCCCAATCCGGATTCCGCAGCAACCACAGCACCGAGACCGCTCTACTCGCCGCCACATACGACATCCACACGCTCCTCGACCAAGGACACACCGCGGCCCTGATCCTACTCAACCTCTCTGCAGCGTTCGACACCGTCTCCCACCGCACACTCACCGCCTGACTCCGCGACGCCGGAATACAGGGAACCGCCCTCGACTGGATCCGCTCCTTCCTCACCGGCAGAACCCAAAGAATCAGACTGCCACCCTTCCTCTCCGAACCTACGGAAATCAACTGCGGAGTACCCCAAGGATCATCGCTTAGCCCCACGCTCTTCAACATCTACATGGCCCCCCTCGCCGCCATCGTCAGACAGCACGGACTCAGCATAGTATCCTATGCCGACGACCCCCAGCTTATCCTCTCCCTCACCAAGGACCCCATCACCACCAGGCTCAACTTCCAGGAAGGAATGAAGGAAGTCGCATCCTGGATGAGCAGCAGTTGCCTGAAGCTCAACTCGGAGAAGAAGGAGGTCCTCGGACCCTCCCCCTCTGCATGGGACAACACCTGGTGGCCCACCGTCCTCGGCAGCCCTCCCACCCCCACAGACCATGCCCGCAACCTCGGCATCGTACTCGACTCCTCCCTCTCCATGACCCGACAGGTCACGCCTTCGCCTCCAGCTGCTTCAAAACCCTCTGCATCCTCCGAAAGACCTTCAAATGGATCCCCCCGAATCAAGGAAGACCGTCACCCACACACTCATAACCAGCAGACTGGACTACGGAAACGCCCTCTACGCCGGGATCAACAAGTCTCTGCTCCGCAAACTCCAGACCATACAGAACACCGCAGCCAGACTCGTCCTCTGCATCCCTCGACACGAGAACATCACCCAACACCTGCGGAACCTCCACTGGCTCCCCATAGAAAAGAGAATCGCCTTCAAGATACTCACCCACGCCTACAAATGCCTTCACAACACCGGACCCCAATACCTCAACGACAGAATCTCCTTCCATGCACCCAGGCGAAACCTCCGATCCCTTGACCGTGCCGAAATCCAGCGGATCCGCAGAGCCAGAACAGGGGGAAGAGCTTTCTCCTACATCACGGCCAAGACCTGGAACAAGCTCCCGATCGACATCAGATGTGCCCCCTCCCTGAACATCTTCAGGAAGACACTCAAGATCTGGCTCTTCGACTGAACGGAGCTGCTTACCTCCCCTCCTCCCCCAGCGCCTTGAGATCCTCACGGGTGAGTAGTGCGCTTACAATTCCCCTGATTGATTGTTAATATCCGCACAACTCTGGAGGGCAGCAATCAGCAGCTTAAAGGTGACCAGTTAACCTTTACAAATGGTAAGGAATTATGCTGTATCACAATAACATGAGACAGAACCTGTCACATGAATACAAGGTGCACTTGTCACCAGCCCAATCTAGTGGTGCTATACTATTTCATATACTTCATTCACAAATTAATACAATTTTAAAAGTCTAAACAGAGTACACATCAATGTATACCATCAGCATAAACCATCTTAAGTGTACTTCAATCGACGATTGTGCACATTTTATGCTAATTTGAACATCTTATACATCAAGCAATGAAATTGTATATATATGTTCATATTTATTTTTTCATTCTTTCAATTTTTCAATCCAACATTCCATGTGGTGTTTACATGTCCCAATGCATTTCGGGAAACCCTTCGTCAGGGGAACACTAAAAATAACAGAAATGATTTATAATCAAAATTTAACACAGAACAGTTTATGTCACTCTAAAGCTTTTCAGGGAGAGACCCGTAACCTGCAGGCACCAATACCTATGTG